>CAWUFW010010863.1:0-660714 GCA_963921515.1 Calotriton arnoldi | reverse complement strand
GCGTAGCGACGGGTTCGGCGCGTACGGAAAGCGCATCGTACTTGTCCGGCCGGACGGGGCTGCATTTTCCCTTCCGTGCGACTCGATTCGGCGTTTCCGGATTCGCCTCGGTCGGAGAACAGGACCTGGTTTGGGTGAGTACGGCTCGGCCGGAATTTTTGCTGTTGTGCGCATCGTACTTGCTCGTTCGGTGTGCTGTACGGATCGGTCGGGAAACTGGCTTTCGCATGGCTTTTTCCCGACCGAATGGTATTGGGTGCGCCTCCGACCGAGATCGGAATCGGCCCCTAAATATATAAATAATAATATAAAAGCACATTTCTCTAAAATTCTATATTCTATTTTTACTCCACTAACATCTCTACATTTTTCATTATATTTAAAACAATTACCACCCAAAATAAGGGCTGATTTAGTGTCTTCCGACCGCCAGACTCGCGGTGGCGGTCCACCATCCACCGCATTACGACTTTGAATGTCGTTGCGGCGGAGGAACACTGGCTGCGCCAGGGAACATTAGTTCCCTGGCGGTGGCGCATCTGCACCACAATGTAAGATGCTGAGCGGGAAGTTCCGCCACCGCCAGCCATTTCATGGCGGGAGCCCCGCCATGAAATGGCTGGCGGTGGAGGAACAAAGGGATACTAAGGGGGCGCCATGGGGATACATTCAGGGGACACAACATGTGCCCCCCTGTATGTATACCCCTAAGTCCCAGCACGGCATGGATGTCACAGTCCATGCCGTGCTGGAACTTTTTGCCGTTCACATTGCGGTGCCTGTTTTTCAGGCACCGCCATGGGAAAGGCGAAGGACCAACCGCCGTTTACGTGTTCAACTCATAATACGGCGGGCGGTCCTTGCACAGGTTTGGCTCAGCTGTGCTGGTGGAGAGCCGGCCTAACTGTGCCAAACTCGTAATCAGCCCCTAAGTTCCTTTGAATAAAATTCAAAACTATATGATTTTAAATTTAAAAATGACTTTACTATGTGGTACATTAAAAAACTAACCACAACCAAAATCTGTCATGCATTTTTTCTGAATCATTATACATGTTATCTTGTGTTCATATGAGTAAGAGTCAGGCATTCCAAATTCCATTAAGCTACATACTATCACATATGTTTGAACAGATTGGTGAAAATATCAAATAAACACTTAAGTGAAAAAGAGTAAATCACCTAGTACTTGATTATGAATCCTGTAGGATTCCTGATGGGGCTGGTAACCGGAGTTACGGGTGCAATCAAGATTACAAGACATGCAGTAACTCTAAGGGCCTGATTCCGATGCGGTTAGAAAAGCATTCCCACCTAGGGCCCGATTACGATGCGGTTAGGAAGGCCTCCTAACAGCATTTGCTCCTTCCGAATTGGATCGGGAACGTGTCTTCCCGACCGAGGGCCAGATTACGATGCGGTTAGGAACACAGGCTCCCATATAAGTCAATGGGAGTCCAACCAAATCGTATCTGGATGCATCATACTCGGTCGGTTGGACTCTCCCGATCCGAGTCAGTCGGAAACCATTTCCAAACCGATTCGATCGGGAAGATTTCCTAACCGCATCAGAATCGGGCCCTAAGTGTTTCATCCAGTCACTTAGAAGGCAATCAACATTTTTTTGAAACGTTGCGGGAAAATAGTGAATTACCAAGTTAAAATGGGTGCCGTATTCTAATTTCCCTGGTAATCCCCATTGCTTATGGGACCTTTGATTCCAATTAGGTGGGATTATCCACGGAGTCAAAATCTTATTCACCCAAGAAAGGTAGTGTTCATATAGGAAGTTTCCTTCTTGCAAACAACATAGTAATTATTGACCATAGTCCTGTTGGTCTTCAGACAAATGTTAACGCTCTGAATTCCTATAAATAGTAAATAAACCTGTTATAAACATTGATAAACAAAAATTATGTGTTCTAAAAAAAAAAGAACTCAATCGTTTTTGTGATAGTTAGATGGAGACAGACTGGAACTGGTGAAAGATTAGCAATTTCTATGAATAACATATTAGAAAAACTTACCTTGGGACCCCCACTGGCAAACAATGAGCGCAATGCTCTTAAACCTTCATAATGAGTTGTCCAGAGTGGTTTCCCCAGGGGATACCGCTTCAGCAAACTATGAGCAGTCCAGTGTTTCTGGACCTGAAATTCTGAGTCTGAAAACACCTGACCCAGTTTTTATTTTACCTGGTGCAGATCTATGTGCAGTAAAATTAGAGTTGGTGAAGACAGGGGCTGCAGTCAGAGGCACAGCCCGCACCCTGCTGGTTCCCTCCAGCACCAGGGGGATCAGACAATGTTCACTTCAAAGAGGCCACTGCTTCCACAACTCCCAGGTGCCCTCTCTGCCCTCCTCCCAAAATCCCACAAGCTGTACTGCCCCTTTGCATATATTTGCTCTTTGCCTAGAGCAAGGGGTAAAAATCAGTGTTAAACTACAGAATCAGGGAAATCTGTGGTAAAGGACACAGTAATTCTTGGTTCAGCATGTTATTCTTCATTCTGGGGTGGTTAACACATAATCCCCGTTAACTCATGGACACATACTGGCTGGAATTGTTCATTTCTAGGCGGTATTTCCCCATGGCGCTAACAGGGAACTTGTAATGAGGGCCTTAGTATTACTGACTCTGGCACAATAAACTATTCCACTGCTGAAAGTAACAAGTGGGCAAGTTATTTTCATGCTTCTATATGGGATTGAAATTTTGGTGCTGGATGGTCATCAACAGTTTCTGCACCTGAAAGAAAGGTCCTTCAGGCCTGGCTTTTCCGCAGTTAGTAATGATTCAAGCTATCAGACTTGAGGAAGGACTATATTCATGGCCCTTTTCAGCGAAGGGTCAGACTTTTAATTTCCTTGCAATTGAGAATGAAACAAAATCTGAAAAACTTTGTCAATTATGCGTAACCCCTTGGCTGCCCTTAAGAGATATATATGCATCATGAAAGGGTGTCGCCATGAATCTATGACATATCTTTTTTTTAACTTATTTTTTATTCAGAATTGCACAAAATGTTGCATCACATGTTGTCTCACAAGGACAAAGATCAGTGAAAAAGGCAAAGAGCATCATACAATCTGGAATACTACCAATGTAGTCTCTACATTTAACCGGATATGGTGCTGGCACTTCCAGCCCAGGAGCAACACACATCCTCATATTAGCGTACAGTACAACTCCTTTTGAAATGAACCATCCAAGAAAGAACATAACAATAAACAACAGATGTGGCAGCGAAAGAGCGTAGAAGGGTTCTATCGCCCACAGGAGCCCCGCACAGGCAATAAGAGTAGGATACACAGAATCTGGGCCCCCGGGCTTCTAGGGAAGACAACTGTCCTTCCTGAATAGGGGATCAGCTGGAGGGTAGCTACAGAGTATCAGGCAATGGACGGCCCAACACATCGATCCAGGGTTCACTGACAGAATATCAATGTAAAAAATATAGATGTAAAAAATATTGATGAAAAAATATAGAATGCAAAAATATCGACAGGTAAGTACAAAAATCTTGAAAAAAACTATTGATATCAAAAATATAGTTGTACAAAATATCGATGTATATATATATATATATATATATAATAAAATAATAAATATTAAATATATTAAATAATAAAATTAATTTAAAAAAATAAAGTAGATTTAATATACATTTTAACAAATATAACAAATAAACTTAATTAAAAAAGTTGAACATACATACATAATAATTAATATATATATATTTACTTTAAAACAATTAATAAACTTAATTTTAATTTATTTTGTAATTTTAAAATTATACATAAATTTAAAACAAATATATATATATATATATATATACCAATAACATAAAATCTAATTACAAAAACATTCTAATATAAATTAAAACATTCAACTATTTAAAAATCTTTAAACTTAAATTTCCCACTCCAGTCAGTGCAACAGTACGGAAAGTGTTGAAAAGCCGAGGGTAAAAATTACTATTCCCACTCCAGTGAATGCAACAATAGGGAAAGTGTTGGATAGTGGAGGGGTAAAAATAACTATTCTCACTCCAATAAGTGTAACAGTAGGGAAAGTGTTGGATAGCGGAGGGGTAAAAATGACTATTCCCACTCCAATGAGTGCAACAGTAGGGAAAGTTTAGGATAGGGGAGGGGTAAAAATTACAATTCCCACTCCAGTTAGCGCAACAGTAGGGAAATTGTTGGATTGCGGAGGGGTAAAAATTACTATTCCCACTCCAATAATTGAAACAATAGGGAAAGTGTTGGATAGCGGAGGGGTAAAAACTATTATCCCCACTCCAATGAGTGCAACAGGAGGGAAAGTGTTGGATTGCGGAGGGGTAACAATTAATATTCTCACTCCATTCAGTTCAAATTTAAAAACAAATAAAATATTAACAACAAAAATATTTAAAAAACTAAATAAATACAACAAAATATAAATATGTTAAAAATTAAAATACAAATATATTTAATGTTAAAAATAAAAAAAAATATGATACTGCTAAATACATATGACAAACACCTAAAAATATTATACTAAAAAGATAAAAAATAATTTTCAAACAAATAAATATTTTTAATTAGAAATTATTTAGAAACAATTCTTTTTTATTTCCTACCCTATAACACCACACAATTCACAACCACATCTAAATTAAAAATATATATACTTCTATAATTAACATAATTAATTACCAAATAAAGAAACATTAATTAAAAAACAAATTAAAACTCATAAAAATTAATTAACTTCCCACACTTTACCACTATAATCCCCACAACCCACAGCTAAAATTAAACTGTAAAAAGTTAATTACACAATTGAAACTTATTTTCAATTAAAAAACGAATAGTATTTAACAACTAATTATAAAGTAAGTAAAATTAATTTACTCCCAAAATTTACTCCTATAAAAATTAAACCCACACACAAAAAATATAAACAATTATTAATTAATTAAACATAAATTAATTCCCACCCTTTACCCCTATAAACCCCACAACCCACACTTAAAATTTATTACACAATTTCCATATTTAATTTTCAATTAATTAATTAATATTTAACAACTAATTATTAATTAATTAAACATAAATTACTTCTCACTCTTTACCCCATAAGCCCCACAACCCACACCTAAAATTAATTACACAATTTCCATAATTAATTTTCAATCAATTAATTCATTTAAATTAACAACTAATTATTAATTAATCAAAAATAAATGACTTCCCACCCTCTACCCCTATAAACCCCACAACATGCGCCTAAAATACATTACACAATTACCATAATTAATTACCAATTAATTAATTAATATTAATTAACAACCAATTAATTAATTACAAATAAATTACTTTCTACAATTAACACTATAAAATCTCAATTAAATAAATATTAATAAATAAAAAATAATCATTAATTTATTATAATTAAATTACTTCCCACCCTATTCCCCTATAAACCCACAACCCACTACGGAACTAAACAATGCAAAATTTAATTAAAATCAAATTGATAACTACTAAAAATTTAACACATATATTAAAAAACATAAACAATACTTATACAAAAAAACATACATCACATACATTTAAAATATAAACTAAAATACATAACACTAATTAAAAAAATCGATATTTTAAACAACTATATTTTTGCAAACGATATTGATGACCTCTATATTTTTGAAAACTAAATTTCTTACCTTAAATTCGATATTCTTGACCACGCTATTCTTGCTGTCCATATTTCTGTGTCACGATATTTGCAACTCGATATTTGTGTAAGTCGACATTTCCAACTCGATATTCTGTCTGAATACCCTGGACATTTACAGAGATTACAACCATTCTCACCTTCAGCATTGACACTGATATCTCCCCCCCAGACATATCTATATATGTCAGGGTTACCTGTGGTGGTCCACTGGTCACATACACATTTGTGCACTCCTCTTGGCAAGCTAGTGCCTGGGATTACAAGATGCAAGAGAGGCTGGTGGGATCCTCTAAACCAGAACCGAATGACGCACAGCATGGGGTTTTACTTCATTTTAAGTCCCCATATGTGTGCTGCTTATTTCACACAGACCCAGTGCAGATCACACAAGCAGTGCTCACCCCATGGTAAGCAACTGCCTATTGGCTGGAATGAGAGCACAGATTGAGCGTCTATCGAAACAGAACCCAATCTCTGACAGAATCTGATGTATGCTTAACTCTCTTTGCTCCCTGCTGCTTTCTTACGCCTGACATGTGAAAACAGTACTCATCAGGCTGAAAGAAGTGCCACCAGGAAATGAACTGGAACCAATCTCTCAGAGAACCGGATTCTGGCTTACTGCCTGAGGCATTTTCTCTCTGAGAGAAAAGTGCAGGAGCAAGTAAGAGTAAGAAGCAAGTTTGTTTGAAAAAAATAAAAAAAGATAGGAGTTTTCATTAAATTTAAAAAGGGGCAAAAAAAAAAGATAATGGGCCCGATGGCGGTCGGACAAGCGTCCTACCGCCATCTCAGAGGAAATGGGACCGACCGACAAGTAGTCGGCGGTCTCACCCACCAAATTATGATGCGACCACCATTTAGGCGGTCGGAATCATGGCTTTTTCCATTGAGGCTTGTCCTGCAGCTGTTCACAGGAGATCAGGCCTTTGTTGAAAGCAGTCAGTTCTCCCGGGGGTTCTGGAGATCGTTGGCTGCAGGAAAAGGCGACTATTGGTGCAGGATCTCTGGAAATTGTTGGGGCCAAGTCAGTTCTTCTCAGCAGTCTCCTCTGCGTCTTTGTTCGTCCTTCTTCTTCGTAGGTTGCGAGAATCTGCCTTCTGGGTTCAGGGCTGCCCCTAAATACTGTATTTAGGGGGCATTTTATGTTATTGGGTTAGTAGCCAATTGGCTACTGACCTTAGGGTGACTACACCCTTGGTGTGCTCACCCCACGTGGGGGAGTGGGCACAATCCCTAATCCTGATTGGAGAGTGCCTGCCATCTGCAAGATGGCGGGCACTGAAGAGTGGCCTTCACCTCGCCTCCCCCACCTGAGGGGTGATATTGACAGGGGTGGGCACACCTTCTGGGCTGTTCTAATTTTTCCTGCCTGTCTTCCAGCTGAAAAAGGGGGTGAGAAAAGAAAGAGGCCTGCTCCTGCTAGCAGGAGAGGCTGGCGGTCACGTTGCAAAGGCGGCAAGGCCTTTGAAGCTCCCCTGCCACAGATGGCTCTTTCTGACCTGGGGGAGGTGTGAACACCTCCGCCCAGGAAAGGCTTTGTTTCTAGGCTCTGGGAGCGAAGGTTCCCACCCCAGGGGTCCAGAAACTTATCTAGTGGTGGCAGGCTGGTGTTTACCAGTCAGGGAACTCACCAGAGGCTGGTTGCTTTTCAGGGGACATCTCTAAGATGCCCTCTGAGTGCATTGTATAATAAATCCCACACTGGCATCAGTGTGGGTTTATTATGCTGAGAAGTTTGCTACCAAACTTCCCAGAATTCAGTAAAGCTATTATGGTGCTGGGGAGTTTGTAATAACAGACTTTACTGCACTTACATGTCTAAGAATGGACTTAGACACTGTAGGGGTACAAAGCTCATGCAACTATACCCTCCCAAGTGATACAGAGCACCCAGCTAGAGGGGTGTCTTACCTATACCATAGGCAGTGGGTTGCAAGCACCTCAACTCTTCACTTT
Source organism: Calotriton arnoldi (assembly GCA_963921515.1). NCBI lineage: Eukaryota > Metazoa > Chordata > Amphibia > Caudata > Salamandridae > Calotriton > Calotriton arnoldi. The sequence goes on along the minus strand of CAWUFW010010863.1, from coordinate 653,024 downwards.
TGTCTGCACCAAAACACACAGCCTACAATGGCAGTGTGTGTGTGTGTTAACGTACAGGACCTCTAAGGGTGGCACAATATATGCTGCAGCCCTCAGAGGCCTTCCCTGGTCACAGTGCCCTTGGTACCCATGGTACCTTTTACAAGGGACTTACATGTGGCCAGAGAGGTGCCAATTGGGGGTACAAAGTTACAGTTTTGGGAATTACACAGGCCCTGGGAACCTGATTGGCAGGGATCCAGGGCATATCAAGTCAAAGTGCATTAGAAATCTGGCAGAAAGTGGGGGGGGTTTACTGCAACAGAAACCCGCTTTCCTACACAAGGCCAAGAGATAGGGGGCAAGGAAAGGGGCATATTCTTTAAAAACAGCTGCCGTCAGGCCATCCAGGTCTGGCACCTTATCTCCATGCATAGCATTAATGACCTGTATTACATCCTCCACCGTAAAGGGCTCATTTAGATACCGACAGTGTCCATCCCTGACAGGCCTCTACTTGCACACACACCATCTCATACACAAAGACAGAAAAACATCACACATTACACTTCACAGACACATTGCAAACATTAGCACCCAACTCACATCATCACTATCAAAAGTGTACATACACATATCTCACACACACACACATGATTTCTGCTTGTGTGCATACACAACCTCTCACATACAGTGCTACACACACTTCCCTCAACCCTCCACAGACAGGCATAAGACGCAGAAACTTTGGAAAAGTGCACACAGCATTTTATTTGTACATACACACATCTCTTACATGCACACTCTTCCAGGGACACATACACACACTTATATCCAGTTTACACCATGGTACACACTCATCCATCGGTTCTAACAAGAAAGTACAGAGGCCAAACTCAAATTAGTACACATGACTGTATTCTGAGAGGAGATTTTTATTTGTGCTTATCAAATAAAGAACATTTAATTTGAATATTTACTGTGTCTTGATTCAAGTCAAGAGATACTTTATTTCGGCCTAACAAGGCCATAAAAGCACAGATAAAAACAGATAGATTACAATATAATCAGTGCAACATGTCCAACGTTAAAAACATACACATTAAAATATTTGATCAATAGTTCATAAAAGTAATTAAAAAAAACTTTTTTTAAAAACATATATATATATTCTCTTTTTTTCTTTGAAAAGTACAGGTATCTCAATCATGATGTATAAAAACAGACTTTAAAAAAGAACCTCAGGTCACAATGGGGAAGTAGGGTTAATTAGTTGGGCTGGCCCTTTCTTTAAAATTACTCGGCGTGCGCACCACATTGAAAACAGATAGCGGGACACTGAATACGCGATAGGCATACTACTATCATACTTAAGGATCCTATAGGCCTGTAAGCAGTGAGAAGTTCCAAGGTTCCTGCACAGCTGTCGTAGCCAGCGATGTCTTACTATCTTATATGCCGGGCAAATAAACAATACATGTAGGTCGGTCTCTAAACAATTATTGCATGTCGGACAGTCTTTTGTGAGACTACCCCCCCCCACTTATGTGTAAAGGCACGCAAGGGAAGTGTACCATGCCTGAACTGCAAATATAGTTTTTTAGCAAGAGACGGCTGTATATCATCTAAAACAGATTCTAAGCTATATTGCAGTTTAACATCTAAAAATGATGTTGTCAATGTGCCAGTCCTTCAGCTCCCCAGCAATAGGGTAAGGTTATAATCCTTATAGTTCTTTATCAGAACCTTCCTAGGCATTAGCGGACAGCAGTCTTCAGCACGGGCCCATAAATCTCCCATTCCCATGGATATTAGAGAATTCTTAATGTAAGCGAGCCAAGATATTTTGCTTGCTCCATTAAGATTTGCCACTTCCCTCAGTTCCTCTCTAAACATAGATAGCTCTGGGGTACTCCATAGGCGGCGCCAATATAGCAGAGGTCTAAGGGCGACCTCTGATGCAATTGGGCTAACTCCAAGATCCATTCGGTGCGGGGTAAGCGGTGTACTTTTGGGGAGACCCAGAAGTTGTCTGGAAAATAAGTTCTCAATCTTGGAAAGTTGTTCAGATGGCTGATGGCCCCAGATTTCCGCCCATACAAGGCAGCTCCTCTGACTTGTGCCTTGTATATTTCCAGCACCGGCCCCAACTTTTTATGTGCGCACTTTCTCTGCAACTTCGCTAGCCCCCCTGATGTTTGAGACAGTTTTAGACAAGCCTTCTTGATTTGAACACCCCATTCCATTTTCTCATTTAGGGACAATCCCAGGTACTCACATACAGGGACCTTCTCTAGAAATTCCCCGTCTAGTTGGGGATTGGGACGTTTTGTGTGGCCTGTATTAAAAGCCATGTATTTAGTTTTCTGGGTGTTGATCTCCAGGCCCCTGTTCTTGCAAAATGAGTGGAAAATATCCAAAGCCCTCTGTATACCCATAGGGGACTTTGACAGCAAGAGGGTATCATCTGCGAACATTAAGGCAGGTACCTTGCGGCCTGCCAACTTAGGAGCATCTACATCCCCTCCCGCTGTCAATGCCCCCACTAGGCCATTAATAAAAATGCAAAAGAGGGTCGGGGCCAAGACACACCCTTGGCGTACTCCCCTCACTATGGGTATGCGGTCAGTGAGCTCTCCGTTCTTCCCATATCTAATTTGGGCAAAGTTGTGTTCGTGTAATCTTTCCAAAATATGGCATAAATACAGGGGGGGGGCTCCCAGATCTAATAGGATAGCCCATAATTTCTCCCTGGGGACTAAATCGAATGCCAATTTTAAGTCCACAAAGATCATGTAGAGGCTGCCACCCTCCAAGATCACTGTTTTCCAGTGCAGTAGTTGCAACCTGAAAACTTGATCGATTGTGGACATTTTTGCTCTAAAACCGGCCTGGTAGGGACTAAGAATGGAAAATTCATCCATCCAATTCTGTAAACGGTCCAGGAGCACTCGGGCAAAGATTTTCTGTGTGACATCAATAAGACTAATGGGCCGATAATTCGCAGGATGGAGGGGTGATCCCTTTTTATAGATTGGAATCATTTCCGCCCCTAACCATGTTGTAGGGATCTCCATTCCCTGGAGAATAGCATTAAATACGGTCCATAGATACGGGGCCCAAATGCTCGGTTCGGTGCGATAGAGATCACCAGGGATCTTATCTAGGCCCGGAGCCTTTGCAGGGATTACTCGGCCAATAGCGGCCGTTATCTCTTTTATAGAAATTTCAGGGGTGTGCAAGCAAGCTGTAACTGGGGGCATTGAATTACAGCTTGCCCTGAGTCACCCTCCACCCTGGCATAAAGTGACTGAAAGTGGGCCTTCCAGACTTCAGCCCCTAGGTTTGGTTCAATAGCTGGCTTATCCTCTTTGGAGTCTGTATTTACAAGATTCCAGAAAGATCTCATGTCCCTACTAATTAGAACATTCCTCAAGCTCTCCCATTTTTCTTCTTCCCAGTTTCTTCTGGCAAGCTTAATTGTGTTTTTGTAAAATGTCCTATTGGCCTTTATTGCCAACGTATCATTTGATTTAATGGCTGAGACGAGGGTCTTCTTAGCCTTGCGGCAATAGCCATCATACCAGGAGTGCCTGAGTGCTCTACCTTCCCTTGATCGAGATACATAGGAGAAATTATCAGCCTGGGCCGCCACTAGGCCTTGATGATTTTCCGCAATTTCAGAAAGTGGACAATTGGAATCTGCAGGCTCACTCAATTGTTTTGCAACCAGGAGATGTGGGATGATAATTTGATATAGGGAAGCTAGCCTATCTTGCGATTCACAGAATACACCCCATTTTACTCTCCTCCTGCAGCTAGTTAAAGTAAGCCCTGAGGCATTTTGAGATTGGCCCTTGGAGGCATCCCCGGTGTGTGGCGAAGCCAGTTCTAGGATCAAGGCATTATGGTCGCTGTCGTGCCTAGGCACAATCTTAAAATCAATTATCCGGTGCCATGATTTAGTATTCACCAGAATATAGTCAATAATAGAGGGACAACCAGATCTATTATAGGTGAAGTTGGCTGGGGAATCAGATTTGAGACACCCGTTACATGCCCTGAGCGAATAATTCAGTCTAAAGGGTGTTCATCTGTATGACTAGTGGTGTCCAAGCCCGAGTTGGCGGGGCATTGGCCACTAGAATTGCCCAGTGCAGGTCTTCCTCATTAGGGTCACCTGTATCCAGGTCCTTCAGTGGTTCATATTGGCAATTTAAGTCGCCAGCCAAGATCACCAGATCATTATCAATGACAGTAGGCAAAAATGACGATAAAAGTTCAAGGGTGGCAGACTCTTGGCCATACCCTACTGGCTGTGAATAGACATTAATCAATACTATCCTGGTCCTAGCCGAGAAGCTCAAAATGACACAGAGAATATCACTGGAGAATGTCTCTACCTGTTTCACTGAGCATCCTAGATGTGTTGCAATCCAGATACTGAGGCCCCCTGATAGTCTACCCTTTCCCCCGAATGTGGCTGGTAAATTAAAAGCTGCGTAACCAAGTCTATGAATATCCTCCCTGGCCCAAGTTTCCTGAAACATGCAGATGTCATTTTCTTGAATAAGGGCCCCCCACTCCAGGTTATCTAGTTTGGAACGGAGGCCAGCAATGTTCCAGGACAATATTTGGAGCTTCGGTGAGTCGTTTAGCAGCTTACTAGGACTTCCAGTCTCCTTGTCTAAGGACCTTGAACCGTTCCTAGATGAGGGCTGTTTAACTTCTAGAGTTGCAAATGGTGGATTCGCCAACTGGTGGCCATTGTGCGTCAGCAACAGTGACCCTTCTTTATTACAAGGAGTAGTTGCCTCTTGCTGATCCTCACTTTCCGCCCTTCTAACTCTCCCTACCTCTGCCGGCCCTAGATCTTGGAACGTGGGACTTCTAGCAGGGGGGGGGGGCCTGGGCCATGGACAGTGAATTACTTGTGCATCGTCTGTAGGCCGAGAGGCTATTCTTAGCACATCTCTCAGTGGGTACCCTCATATTTGGCAGGTGCAAAGATTTTAAAACGCCAGACTCATATATAGCCAATCGATTGTTAGTCAGTTCAAATGTCCAGATGCCCCTTAGAATATCCCTTCTACCAACTAAGCCTCCAGGCAATGGCTCTAGTCAGTCGTTGTCCTCCAGGGAACTAAGGACATCAAAGGGATTGTTCACTGGTATATTATATCTGTATTGATTCCACCCCCCTCCTCTGTCCACCCCTAGTAGAGGCTGTATGGGGCCAGAAGGCTTGGAAAAGAACCCCAATGGCAGAATGTGAATCCCTGTTTGCTCTATTGACCAGTTTCCAGCCCTATCAAGTATTATTTGGACTAGATCCGGTGACCCAAAAGACAGCACCACACAGTCACCCTTAATGTCTTTTTTGATTTTCCTATCCAACCAACCCGCTTAGCCATTTTCAATTCTGAGAAGAGCGGGGTGGATAATCCCGACCTTGCACCGTGTAGTGATTTGTTTTTTAGTGATGTCCAATGTTCCCTAGCTCCATATGGCAGCGTGGGGACATTGGCCAACATAATTGTGTAGGGGGTTGCTTCTGGTGGGAGGTGCAAAGTATCTATATCCAGTGGACCTCTCAGTGGCTGATGCTCTTGTCGTTGGGCAGATTGGGGTAGGGCTTCCCTTCTACGTTCATGATTTAATCGATTAGGGAGTGTGTCCTTTTGGATGTTCATTAATCGCTCTTGGATGGTACTTAGGGCCGGTGCTTTGTGGAGGCTATTGGGCATGGCTGTCATGTTGTGGCACTTGGGCACGGAGTCCAATGATGTGGTTTGGGACACTGTCACTAGGCCAAGGCCTGAAGTTCCAGGTTGCGCAGCCAAGGCTCCGTCACTCCTATTTGCTTGAACGGTCTTTAATTTGCAATGACAAATGTTGGTCGGTGTGACTGGGTGGTCTGAAGACCCATAGCACTCGGCTGGGGCAGCTGATTCGTGTGGGCACTGCCTGTGGAGTTTTCTAGTTTATCAATGCTCACCTCTAAGCGGGTTAGCTTTTGCAGTAATGGTTCTAATAGAGCTGAAACCACCTCACCCATTTTTACCCAGAACTCTCCACCTTCAAAGCCCTGCTGGAGGGTTAGGGAACTTATGATAGGCTCTTTGTTGACAGGACTGGTTTCATGCGAGTGCCCTTCTGCCACCTCCTCCTCCTCCTCCCCCGTGGTTTTACTTTTGCGTCCTCTTTTTGGTGCAGGGTGTATTTGCTTATTGGGGCCCTGTCCCTTCCTTTTTCTAGACTGGATTAGGGCACTGCTCCCCTGGTTGTTCTTACTTTTCTGCCCCCTAGTGTTTATTTTAGGCTTTGTTGTTGTGGCCCTTGACTTAGTAGTGCCATTTACGTCTAGAGTCTGGTTGATCGTTATCCTATTTAAAGGGGAACTCTGTTGGCCTTCAGTGGGGTTAGAACGATCGAGCAGTACAGGCTGACTTAAGGGGAGTTGTGGCTCTAGGGACAGTCTTCACTCTGTCAAAGCGATTTCATGGATAAGGGCTGACTCGGCACGAAGCAAGAAGGCATCTAGTGTCCCCACCACTCCCTGGCCTGTCAATGAATTTCGTTTATTCATTATTTTCTATGCACTTTACGGCGACAATCAATAACAATCTGGAACAATGATCAGCAGTGTAAATCAACAGGAACCAATTTTGACCCTTGGACCCTCAAACTTTAACCCCCAAATCAGTGGCCATAAGAGTCTAAGACATAATAAATGTTAATAATGTGGCCCTGCCCGGCCTCTTACGGTCTCTGACGGGCTCGGATGGGCCCGCCCTTGGCCCGGGCTTTGCCCCGGCACAGACCGCGCTGCGGGAGCACTAGCGTGATTTTAAGCGCCTCCAGGCGCGTCCAGCAGCGTCTGCGTCCGATGCGTGTGCCCCCCGGAATGCCGGAAATTGTAGTCCGCTTCCACATGCGGCTCCCCTCCAGGGAAGGAACCGGGTCCTCACGGCAGTGGGGCAGTGGCAATAGGAATAGCCCAGCCAAGGACGACAGGAAACGACAGGCAAGAAGAAACTCCCGTGCTGCGGGAGCACTGGCGTGATTTTAAGCGCCTCCAGGCGCGTCCAGCAGCGTCTGCGTCCGATGCGCGTGCCCCCAGGAATGCCGGAAATTGTAGTCCGCTTCCACACGCGGCTCCCCTCCAGGGAAGGAACCGGGTCCTCACGGCGGTGGGGCAGTGGCAATAGGAACAGCCCAGCCAAGGACGACAGGACACGACAGGCAAGAAGAAACTCCCGCGCTGCGGGAGCACTGGCGTGATTTTAAGCGCCTCCAGGCGCATCCAGCAGCGTCTGCGTCCGATGCGCGTGCCCCCAGGAATGCCGGAAATTGTAGTCCGCTTCCACACGCGGCTCCCCTCCAGGGAAGGAACCGGGTCCTCACGGCGGTGGGGCAGTGGCAATAGGAACAGCCCAGCCAAGGACGACAGGACACGACAGGCAAGAAGAAACTTGATTCACATCTAAGGACCTGATCTAGAGTTCGGCGGACAAATAATATGGTCACTAAAAATAAAGAATAAAGTAGAATATTTGGTTCAGAATCTCCTAACCCTATACCGGGGAAGCACACCTAACAATTTAATGATGGAATATGAAAAATGTATAAATGATATTCGCCAATTGCCAGCTAAGTGTAGAGGCACCAATAAAAAGAGGAAGGCCAAAACATGGTTTTAGGGTGAAAAATTAAAAGCAAAGACAGCTTTAAATAAGAAAATAATGGAGGTATACAAATTGGATCCCGAGACCAGAAATAGGATGATTAAGGAATATAAGAGTGATTTTAAAAAGGAAATTAGAAAGATTGACTGGAAAGAGAAGGAGACTTTATGGGCAGAATAAATTTTAACCCACCGCAGTGAAACAGTTAAACACTTTTGGAAAGTATTGAGTAAAGTGTAGGGGCTATAAAAAAAACTGAGGGCTGTTTAGTAGATGAAGTGGGATAAGTACATTATCGACCTTTATGGTGTTGAGAAAAAAAGTAACAACTAAAACAATTTGCAGGTATACTTGTCCTAGTGCAGTGGTATTACTAATATAAGCTGGGACAGTATAATTTAATCCCCTCAATAAAGGAGGTGACCACTATAATAAAGAACTTAAAGAGTTTGCACGCCCAAGGCCCGGATGGGTTGTCAGCAAACATATTAAAATTGGAACCCGACCTTTGGGCTCGCGTTCTAACCCCTTTGATGGTTAACCCCTTCGCTGCTAGACCTTTCCCCCCCCCCCTGTGCTAAGCCTTTTTTTGGCTATTTGGGGTAGTTCGCGCTTAGGCCCCTGTAACTTTCTGACCTCATAAGGTATCCACGCAAATTTGCGTCCTTTTCTTCCAACATCACGGGGATTCTAAAGGTACCCAGGGTTTGTGGATTCCCCTGGAGGGGACCCAGAAATTGGCCAAAATACAGCGCCATTTTTTTTTTTTTTTTTTTTAAATGGGAAAAAAGTGCTGCAAATGAAAGCATCTGTTTTTTTCCCCTGTAAATAGTATCAACAAAGGATTTGTGGGGCTGAAATCACCATTTTCCTAGCTTTCAGACTGACAGACTTTTGTCAGAAAACCAAAATTTTTTACACAGTTTTGGCATTTTACTGGGACATAGCCTATTTTTGCTATTTTTTGTGCTTTCAACCTTCTTCCAGTTAATGGTAGAAATGGGTATGAAAGCAATAATGGATCCTGGAAAGCTTTACATTTTAGAAAAGTAGACAAAATTCTGAATTCAGAAAGGGGTCATTTGTGCAGATCCTTCAAGGTTTCTTTAAAGAAACTAACAGTTGCAAATAGGATAAATTGAAAATGAGTTGAAAAAAACAGCCATTTGTGCCAACGTTTTCACCTGTAACGTCTTCTAATTATGACAGATGTTTGAAAGCAATATACCGTTACATCCCCAGGACCTTTCTGGGTGTGGGGATATATAGGACTTGTAGGTTCACTAAGAACCCGACGAACCCAGAGCCAATAACTGAGCAGCGTCATGCAGTGGTTTTTTATTATGTACCGGGTATATAGCAATTCATTTGGGAAAATATATACAGTGAAAACTCGGGATGAAAGACACCTATGTATTTCTGAAATTGGAACAAAATATAGAGTTTAGAAACAGTAGCTATTTGCACAGTTCCGAAATTGTGAGTACCCATACTAGCATGAGAATTATAGGACATTTTTCAAAGTGACTTCTTTTTTACACATTGTCTTTCATTTGGAAAGCAGAAATGCATCGAAAGTCAATAGGTAATAACAGTACCTCACTTGTGTGGGTAGGCCTAGTGCCCGCAACAGGAAATGGCTCAAAACGCAACGTGGACACACCACATTTTCACAGTGAAAACTGACCCTTTTTTTGCAAAGTGCCTAGCTGTAGTTTTTTAACCCTACCTCTGCCAGCACCTGGGGAAGCCTAGCAAACCTATACATTTTTGAAAACTAGACACCCAGGGGAATCCAGGATGGGGTGACTTGTCTGGCTCTCACCAGGTTCTGTTACCCAGAATCCCTTGCAAACCTCAAACTTTGTAAAAAAAAATAAAAAAAACAATTCCTCACATTTCTGTGGTGAAAAGTTCTGGAATCAGCGTGGATCCATAAAATTGCACCCACCCCGCATTCCCCAAAGTCTTCCAATAAAAATGGTACCTCACTTGTGTGGGTAGGCCTAGTGCCCGACACAGGAAACGGCCCAAAACGTACCATGGACACACCACATTTTCACAGTGAAAACTGACCCTTTTTTTGCAAAGTGCCTAGCTGTAGATTTTGAACCCTAGCTCTGCCGGCACCTAGGGAAACCTAGCAAACCTATACATTTTTTAAAGCTAGACACCCAGGGGAATCCAGGATGGGGTCACTTGTCTGGCTCTCACCAGGTTCTCTTACCCAGAATCCCTTGCAAACCTCAAACTTTGTAAAACAAAAAAAACACATTTTCCTCACATATCTGTGGTGGAAAGTTTTGGAATCTGCGCGGATCCCCAAAATTCCACCCGCCCCGCAATCTCCAAAGTCTTCCGAGAAAAATGGTACCTCACTTGTGTGGATAGGCCTAGTGCCCGCAACAGGAAACGGCCCAAAACGCAACATGGACACACCACATTTTCACAGTGAAAACTGACCCTTTTTTTGCAAAGTGCCTAGCTGTAGATTTTGAACCCTAGCTCTGACGGCACTTAGGGAAACCTAGCAAACCTATACATTTTTGAAAACCGGACAACCAGGGGAATCCAGGATGGGGTGAATTGTCTGGCTCTCACCAGGTTCTGTTACCCAGAATCCCTTGCAAACCTCAAACTTTGTCAAAAAAAACAAATTTTCCTCAACTTTCTGTGGTGGAAAGTTCTGGATTCTGTGTAGAGCCACAAAATTCCACCCACCCCGCATTCCCCAAAGGCTTCAGAGAAAAATGGTACCTCACTTGTGTGGGTAGGCCTAGTGCCCGCAACAGGAAATGGCCCAAACCGCAACGTGGACACACCACATTTTCACAGTGAAAACTGACCCTTTTTTTGCAAAGTGCCTAGCTGTAGATTTTGAACCCTAGCTCTGCCGGCACCTAGAGAAACCTAGCAAACCTATACATTTTTGAAAACTAGACACCCAGGGGAATCTAGGATGGGGTCACTTGTCTGGCTCTCACCAGGTTCTGTTACCCAGAATCCCTTGCAAACCTCAAACTTTGTAAACAAAAAACATATTCAGCACATATCTGTGGTGGGTGGAAAGTTTTGGAATCTGCGTGGATCCACAAAATTCCATCTACCCCGCATTCCCCAAAGTCTTCCGAGAAATATGGTACCTCACTTGTGTGGGTAGGCCTAGTGCCCGCAACAGGAAATGGCCCAAACCGCAACATGGACACACCACATTTTCACAGTGAAAACTGACCCTTTTTTTGCAAAGTGCCTAGCTGTAGCTTTTGAACCCTAGCTCTGCCGGCACCTAGAGAAACCTAGCAAACCTATACATTTTTGAAAACTAGACACCCAGGGGAATCCAGTATGGAGTGACTTGTCTGGCTCTCACCTGGTTCTGTTACCCAGAATCCCTTGCAAACCTCAAACTTTGTAAAAAAAAAAAAAACATTTTCCTCACATTTCTGTGGTGGAAAGATCTGGAATCTGCATGGATCACCAAAATTTCACCCACCCCGCAATCCCCAAAGTCTTCAGAGAAAAATACTACCTCACTTGTGTGGGTAGGCCTAGTGCCCGCGACAGGAAACAGCCCAAAACGAAACATGTACACACCACATTTTCACAGTGAAAACTGACTCATTTTTTGCAAAGTGCCTAGCTGTAGATTTTGAACCCTAGCTCTGCCGGCACCTGGGGAAACCTAGCAAACCTATACATTTTTTATATTTTTTAAAACTAGACACCCAGAGGAATCCAGGATGGGGTGACTTGTCTGGCTCTCACCAGGTTCTGTTACCCAGAATCCCTTGCTAACCTCAAACTTTGACATAAAAACCACATTTTCCTCACATTTCTGTGGTGGAAAGTTCTGGAATCTGTGTGGATCCACAAAATTCCACCTACCCCGCATTGCCCAAAGTCTTCGGAGAAAAATGGTACCTCACTTGTGTGGGTAGGCCTAGTGCTCGCGACAGGAAACGGCCCAAAACGCAACGTGGACACACTACATTTTCACAGTGAAAACAGACCCTTTTTTTGCAAAGTGCCTAGCTGTAGATTTTGAACCCTAGCTCTGCCGGCACCTGGGGAAACCTAGCAAACCTATACATTTTTTACATTTTTGAAAACTAGACACCCAGAGGAATCCAGGATGGGGTGACTTGTCTGGCTCTCACCAGGTTCTGTTACCCATAATCCCTCGCAAACCTCAAACTTTGTAAAAATAAAACACATTTTCCTCATATTTCTGTGGTGGAAAGTTCTGGAATCTGCGTGGATCCACAAAATTCCACCCACCCCTCATTCCCCATTGTCTTCCGAGAAAAATGGTACCTGACTTGTGTGGGTACGCCTAGTGCAGGCAACAAGAAACGGCCCAAAACGCAACGTGGACACACCACATTTTCACAGTGAAAACTGACCCTATTTTTGCAAAGTGCCTAGCTGTAGATATTGAACCTTAGTGATGGAGCAAGGTCTGAAAGAGACTTGCTCGGAGGCAATCCACTCGGTTAACTCATTAACAAAGCTATTAAACATGTTTTGTGAATAACTAATGCGCACTACATGAACACGCGGGTTAGTGAAGCTTGCCTATGTGTGTACTAATGCAGATAACAACGAAGACGGAATAATACCGCTTTAAACGGGGAAACTGTTGTGCGCATGCGACAACTGCATCTACGTAGTATGACGAGGTAACGCTTGGAGGGAAATTCTAGCGCATGAGCAGAAGATACTAAAATGGAGTCTTGAAGACTCGCGGTCATGGCATCTGCTTAGCTGAGACGAAAACAAGCTATTTTACTAATGCTAATGCGGGAAAAGAATTAATAAGAAAAGGGGAATAGAGTAGAGGTGGGAGGTATACAGTGTGACCATTTATTTGTGAAATTAATATTTGTCTTTCTGAACTTTATCATTAGTGCACATTTGGGCCTCTCATGCGTAACTGAATTGAGCTGAGTAATTCGAAGACTGTGCATGTCCACTGAAAGTTAACCCGGAATGATGACTTAGATGCTGAACGGGAGCCAAGGTCATCAGTGACATGCCTTGGGAACGGATGGTGAAAAGTTCAACGATGAGGACTCTTATTCATAATGTTATAAAAATGTTGCAAGTAAAATGTGAATGTGTATGGGAACTCAATACATGAATAAAAATTAAGGGGACGGGTTTGCGAACAATAGTTGAACTGATTTTAATGACATGTAAGCATGGTGTGATGGAGCTTCCCCTTTGCCTGACCAATCATATTTCGTATTTTTACGATATTGAAACTTTAGTGGGTGGAACATGAAGAAACGAAGGTATAACTAAGGTAGCTTTAGTTAGTTAGTTAGACGAAGACTGCTGAGAAGAAGGTCCAGATGCTGTGAGTAGGAGATGCTGTTGCTGAGAGAGATGCTGTGAGATGCTGATGAAGAACCGAATGAAGATCTTAACTTAATTGGGTTAGATCAGAAGATTGCGGAAGAATCTCGAGGAGGAAGAGAGTGTCAGAGAGGGGTGCGGCGCAATCGTCGGTATTCTAGAGAGATCAACTATCATGTCCTGAACCCTTTCCTGAAGTCTTTGTCTCCTGACCTATCCTGGGGGACCCTTACCAGCCCTTTGGCCAGGGGGTTGGTCTTTCACACCATTCTTGGTAACTATAATTTACGTTATTTGCAGATGTTCTTTTCTCTCTGACCTCTCCCTTTCTGAGTATTAATTATTGTATGAGTCCGAAGTATATGCTTGATGTTTAATCAATTGAATTTTCTTTCCTAAGAATGATGGTGACTGCACTGTATTTTGAAATGGTTCACATGCATTTAATTTAGATAAAGATTTTAAACCTTCCTGAGTCTGTGATCATTTACTTCAAATAAGAGAATAGTTAAGGGTTATGTTAATTATCACCATCAATTAGTTCAACTAAGGGTCCATCGACCAGAGGAAAGAACTTTTTGATCAGTGAAAGGTTAGTTAGGAATATTAAATAACTAATTCTAAAAATATATATATATATAAAAACGTTTGATCACTCCAGCGGTTTACTCAATTGTGTGTTTATGGGCACAGGTGAGTATATGGTAGTGGAGTATCTGTTGTTGGTATACCGCTGGATCAGTTTTCTGGTAGCAGAGCTATGGTTATTATTGATTAGTTTAGTGATAAATATTGATTATTGATTTATGTTTAACAAAAGAGTTAGTGTCTTGTTTTATGTCGTCTAGAAGCACGGATACAGTGGATATCTGGGCATCCCAGGAATGGAATAGCGGGTGGTGATAGAAGCCACACTGCAGGAGGTTACTCGTCTGTTTTCATAACACTGAGAAGCTACGGAGGGCTGGCAGTGTTGTAGTAGGGATTATATCGTATAAAAGTAGAGTGCGTATGATAGCAAAAGGGGTTCTCTGGTGAAACTTTAGTCTCATTTCCCAATACGGGTGACACTGAAGAAGTAACAGGTTCTCCTGAGCTTGAATGAAGGGCAAACAGAGGTTTTTGCTCATAGTGAAAAGGGATTCTGGGATAAGTCATAATCTATCCTGATTTAGTGGAGCAGGCAGAGTAGTGAATGTTTTTATGTTGTTACTAACGGATTTTTATTTTTAGAAAAGTAAAATAAAATAAGTTATCGTATTACCTTGTAAAGGGAGGGTCAGTCGCAGGAGTTATACTGACGTCATAAAGAGCCACGCTGGGATTGGTTGAAACAGCGGGCGTGAGCTGGAAGCAAATTGTAAAGGGAGTGTCAGTAGTAAGGAGAAATACTGACGTCACAAAAGGCCGCGTTGGCATTGGTCAGACCACGAGCGTGAGCCTGAGTCTGACTGGTTGATAAATAAAAGCTGCGCTAGGATTGGTCGAAAAGAAGTGTATGCTGAGCCCTGATTTGACTGCGGGTGTGAGTCGTGTTGATATAGGACGTGACGTAGATAATAGAGCTAGAAGATATACGGAAGATTCTTTCCTATATCGACCGACTGAAATGTTCGGAAGACCAAAGAAAATTACGTTAATGAAGAAAATTAAAAATGTCTTTAAAAAAGACAAACCTGTAATGACTAGAGAGGGAATTCCTATTCCGCCACCTAAAACACCTGCTTCCTTTATGATGATGGAGAAATGATATCACACGTATGTATGGTTGGAGAATTGGGTGGAGTATACTAAAGGTGATGGTGTTTTGGCTTTTCCGAGCATGGTACTTTTAATTTAAAGATACTTCAGAATTTGAGAGATAGAATGAATATGTTAGAACCAAATCCTAGAATGGCACAGTATTAAGCTTTCGGAAGAATGGGAAATTGAGGCATTTGATCGTGAAAAATACAGAAGTGTTCGAAGATTTAGAGGATTTTTGCCTAGATATCCGTATGAATCTAATGGTGATCAAATGAAGCGTTGGAGAAGAGCTGTGGTGACCGAGGGTTTATATCCAGTATTAATGGCTGAAGAACAGTTAGGAGGAAAGTGTAAAGAAAAACGAAACACATGAGTACGACAGGATATGGCGAATCAGATGATGAGCTATTAGAGGATATTTTGATTAAAAACCCTCCACCGTACCAAAAAGAACCTAGTAAGGTCACCCCAAGTGCACCAGTGATAGGAATGCCTTTAACCCCACAAATTTTACATGATGTGTCACTTAATAGGGTGTTGCAGGATAATGAGAGAGAAGCCTTAAATAAAACTAGGGAAGAATTAGTTCAGAAAGTAAGCCAATTAAATTTGAATGCCGAAGCTTTGACAGTACCAGTGACTATTGGTCCTGTAATCCCATTATATGGAGATAAAAAGACTTGCCAGAAACCTCAAACTGTGACAATTCCGTTAAATAGTCCCAGAAAAGACATAATAATTACGGATGATCAGGTCAGTGAATGTGAGTCAGTTATTTCATTAATGGATCTCCCGAATGTAGAACATTTAACTGAAACTCCGAAGAGAATTATACCTGCAAATTTGAGAGAAAAGAGATCTTTGGTTCCTATAGGAACTGGAGGTTCAACAACAGTTACTCCTGAAAATATAGAGAGATGGGCACAGGAAATAGAAAATCGAAACCCACAACCAAAGATTTTAGATATCAGTAGATTGAAAGTAGATTTGGAAGAAATGATAACTGGCAATGTGAGCATAGAAAGATTGAATGTTTATAATGATGAGGAGTTGTTATTCTTATGTAAGAGTATAACCAGAAGAGCAAGAGTATTTCATGAGAAATTAACAGAAGTTGCCTCAGAGATTGGAATAGATATAGGGAAATCGAAACTATTGCAGAAACCATATCGAGTGGAGTTTACTGATAAGGATTTAGAAAGTGTAAATGCTTCTGGTAAGAGACTACAGATAAAAGAATTGATGAATATTTTACGAAAATGGGGAGACATTGACAAATGGAGAATTAGGTGGATAAGAAAGAAAGAGGAAGTACAAGCGAGAGAAGCATCATCTGCATTTCCAGTGAGAGAATCAGATAAGATTGAGAGAATGTGTCCAATGAGAGAAGTTCCTGGTGGTGGATATGTTCATGTTCCTTGGAGCAGACAGGATATCTTGTCATTTACGAATGATTTCCCTAGGTTGAGAGAAAAACCAGTTGAATGGTATAAACAGGTGGAAAGATTCGTGAAAGTTTCAAAGGTTTTGTTGAAGGATTTAGATGGTTTATTTGATATTGTAGTACCAGCTGATTTATGGACAGAATGTAAGATTACATTTGACTGGCCAAATGAGGAATATCCAAGGGATTCCAAAACAGGAGCGCCATTAGAGGAGGTGATGAAGAAGTATCACCAGGTGATTACTTTCTTGAAACGGAAAATTCCTCCTAAAGAGACTGATTGGGTGAAAATAGATAGAACCACTCAAGAGCCAAAGGAGTCTGTACACACGTACTATGAGATGTTATTACAGGTATTCAAGCAGTATAGTGGATTTGAGAACATTGGAGATAAGGATATGGGACATTTTGTATATCGGTTCATGTATGGTTTAAAACCAGAGATTAGTCAAATGATTCAACAACACATGTTGTGTTGGCAAAGTAAGACCATAGATGAAATATTGAAATATGCCAAGTATTGCGATGACGACATTGAGGCAAAACATAGAAAGTTAAAAGAGAAAATGATGTGGGCACAAGTGAAATTGGCAGAGCAGCAGGAAGCAAAATTAATTTCCCAGAATGATAATGAGATAAAAGACCAGAATCAAAATGAACAAGTGTCGAGTGGTGGTAAAGGACGAGGACGAATGAGTAGAGAGGAAGCAAGGAAGAAATTTCCTTGTCATGCGTGCGGAAAGTATGGACATTGGAAGAGCGAGTGTACAAATGTCCAGAATAATAATGGGCCAAATAAAAATTTAAATCCACAGATGAAGAATGAAGTGGTTGTGAAACAGCCACAGCAGCAGCAGGTACCTACCCCACAGTATCAGGTGCCACAACCTCCTATTTCAAGCAATGTGAACATTCAAAAATACAGTGCGAACACCGGATTTCACGGAGAAAGTGGTAAGAATAACAGAGTGGTTTCACAATATTTTTTCAGAATGATGAAGATGAATCGGACTATGTACAATGATGGTGCCTGAGGGGGGAGGAAGAGGAGTGCGTGCTTGGCGCATCCTTGCCGGTAGATCAGACAGGTCCATTTGTTGAAGGGAAAGTTGAAGGTAGTGACATCACTTTCCTGTTGGACACTGGTGCTACCCGGTCTACTGTGAGAACAGCAGACATCCCAAACCTACCCCTCTCGGGAGAAACTATCCAAGTTGTAGGAGTGTCAAACCAACAGATTAGAACCCCAATTACAAGACCAATGGAAGTACATATTGGAAATTTTAAAGACATGCATCGATTTGTAGCTTGTGACTCAAGTCCAGTAAATCTGTTAGGGAGAGATTTATTGTGTAAAATGAACTGCACAATCTATTGTACGCCTGATGGTGTTGCTTTCCAAACACCTGATGAGGATGTTGTTTATAAGATGATGTTAGCTAAGCAAGGTACAGAAGTGGATGAAATGTTTTCATGACTAACTGAAAGTGAATTACCAGAAGAATTGAGAACAACAGTAAATCCAGAAGTGTGGGACTTTTCCGGAAAAGATATAGGGCTAATAGCGCATGTAGACCCTGTGAAAATAGTGGTAAAAGAAGGTGCAGTTTATCCAAATACACGGCAGTATAAAATGAGTCCAGAAGTGAAAGCAGGAGTTGCTCCAGTAATTGATCAAATGATTAAACAAGGAATTCTAAAAGAAATAATGAGTAGTCCATGTAATTCGCCAATCATGGGACTCAAAAAGCCTAGTGGTAAATATAGGATAGTGCAGGGCTTGCGAAAAATAAACAAAATTGTAGTGCCTTGTTGCCCAGTGGTGCCAAATCCAGCAGTGATCCTTTATCAAATACCTTGGAATGCAAGTTGGTATACAGTAATTGATTTGTGCCAAGCATTCTTTTCCATTCCTTTACACCCAGACAGCCAGTATCTCTTCGCCTTCCGGTTTGAGGATCGTATTTTGGCATGGTGCCGAGTTCCTCAAGGGTACACAGAGAGTCCCTCAATTTTCAATCAGATACTGAAAAGTGTCTGGAGTCATTAGTTATGCCTGGGAAATCAGTTCTGGTTCAGTACATTGATGACCTATTGGTGGCATCAAAAACACGAGAAGATTGTGTCACTGATACAATTGCATTACTGAACCATTTGGCCGAAGGAGGATACAAGGTGTCTCCAGAAAAATTGCAGTTTTGTCAACAAGAAGTTAAATATTTAGGGCATAAAATAGAAAGAGGAGTTAGAAAAGTGACACCGGAAAGAATAAAAATAATCAAAGAAATGCAACTACCACAGACACAGAAGGAGATGAGAATGTTTCTGGGAATGGTTGGGTACTGTAGGCAGTGGATAAATAGCTTTTCCCTGCTAGCAAAGCCATTGATACAATTAACTCGGAAAAGAGAGAAAGATCCAATTGATTGGAATGATGAATGTTTGGAAGCCTTTGTGAAATTGCGAAACTGTCTATGTGAGGCCCCTGCTTTGGGCATGCCTGATTATTCAAAAGAATTTGCGCTGTTTTGTTGTGAGAGAGAACATTGTGCACTTTCAGTTTTAACACAGAGACATGGATTGAGCCGACGTCCAGTGGCATATTTCTCTGCCACCTTGGATCCAGTGGCCTCAGCCTTACCTGGCTGCTTAAAAGCAGTAGCTGCTACCTGTATGAGTCTGGAGCAAAGTGAGTCAATTGTGATGGGACATTCTGTAAAGGTCTACGTTCCACACTCAGTTGAGATTCTTTTGACAAGAACGCGAACACAACATCTTACTCCTAGTCGGCTGACTAAGTATGAAAGAGTGATTTTGGGAGCAGAAAATGTGACAGTGATAAGATGTACAATAATGAATCCTGCCACATTACTGCCAGATCCATGTTGTGAAGAAGTGAAAGATGAGATTGATCATGATTGTTTGGATGTGACTGAATTGTGTACTAAGCCCCGTCCAGACATAAAGGAAACACCATTGAAGGAATCTGATCATGAATTGTTCGTGGATGGGTCATGTCTAAGAACAGAAGGAGGAGGGTTAAGTGCTGCATATGCTGTATGCAAAATAACAGGGGTCATTGAAGCATCCTGTTTACCGGGAGTCAAGTCTGCACAAGTAGCTGAATTGGTGGCCTTGACAAAGGCATGCAAAAAAGGGAAAAATTGGAGAATAACCATATTTACGGATAGTCAATATGGTTTGGGGGTTGTGCATGACTTTGGCCAACTCTGGATGCAGAGGGGATTTTTGACTTCTTCAGGATCTCCTATCAGAAATAGTAAAAATTTAAAAGATTTGTTGGAAGCATTACAATTGCCAAAAGAAGTAGCAGTTGTTAAATGCTCTGCACATCAGTCAGGAAATGACTATGTGACGGCCGGTAATAGGTATGCAGACCATATTGCTCGATACTGTGCAAGAAATACAATGTCAATTAACAGAAAAATTGAAACAGGTGAAACCAGCTGCCAACTTATGTTTTTCTCAGTTCCAGAAACATGGGATGAGATCAGACAGTTACAGGAAGAAGTTGAGGAAAAAGAAAAGGAAATATTGATAAAATCAAGTTGTACAAAAAGGACAGAAGATGAAGTGTGGGTGTACTTAGATGGCAGAAGTCATGCCAGATTGTCTACTCTCTCAAATGGCAAGAGTATACCATCGGACAACACATATTGGCAGGGATTCAATGATCAGATTATTCAGACAGAGTTGGTACAATCCGAAGTTTAGGGTAGTCGCAGAGAGCCTTTGCCAAAGATGTTTAATCTGTCAGCAGCAGAACCCAGGTAGGAAGACAGTGGTTAGTTGGGGAAAGATTGGAAAGGTAGAGGGACCCTTCACCAGACTGCAGTTAGACTTCATTGAGTTGCCTCCTTGCAATGGATTGAAGTATGTACTTGTCATAGTGTGCCTGTTCTCGAGATGGGTAGAGGCATACCCCACTAGAAGAAATGACAGTCTCACAGTTGCTAAACTACTATTGAGAGAGTTGATACCTCGTTTCGGTTTTCCAGTCACTTTGGAATCAGATAGAGGACCTCATTTTAATAATGAGATAATTTGATTAATCTGTGCTGCATTTAACATTGAACAAAAACTGCACTGTGCTTATCGTCCGGAGGCTTCTGGAATAGTTGAACAGCTTAATGGCACAATCAAATCAAGAATAGGGAAGGTGTGTGCATCCACAATGCTGAAATGGCCAGATGCATTGCCTCGTGTACTGATGGGTCTCAGAAGTATTCCTGACAGAAAAACAGGATTGAGTCCACATGAGGTACTCATGGGAAGGGCAATGAGACAAGCATTTATTCCTGGAAATAAATTGATGAATATAAGTGATGATCTGGTATTGGACTATTGCAAAGGATTGGCTGAAATGGTGCGTTCTGTCTCTCATCAGGTTGGAGAAGACGCAGTTGAAAGGCAGCCAGACCAAGCGCATGATTTGAATCCTGGAGACTGGGTGTTAGTGAAGAAACACACAAGGAAGTCGAGTCTAGCACCCAGGTGGGATAAACCACGTCAAGTCATACTATTCACTACCACAGCAGTGAAGTGTGCAGGTTTACCCAATTGGATTCATGCTAGTCATACCAGAAGAGTTCCGAGCCCATCTGAACAACAAGAGCAGCCACTGACTGAACAAGCTGAGACGTCAGAAGTTGAAAGTTGCGAGGTTGAAGAATCTAGAGGGATAGATTCTGAAAGACAACTATATGACGAACAGCCAAGTACAAGTCAGGAAGAGTGGATACCAGTGATTGAAATATCTGATGCTGTTGTCGAAACAAGAAGAACAACTGAATTAAAGAGACAGAAAGATAGAGAGGAAAAGTCAGGGAAAGAAGAACACACTCAGGTAAAAATAAACAAAGCCATTCAGAAACCTGAGCAGGGTAAGATAGAAGAAGAAGAACAAGTTCAGGCAGAAGAAGAACAAACTATAATAAGACCTGAACAGGTGCAGGTAGAAGAAGATCCAAATACAGAAAATACAGAACAAAGACAATTAGAAGGGGAAGAAGAACAAGAACAGATTGCGCCCAGATTAAGTGAAAATAAAAGAACCTTAGAAGAAGACAAAAAAGGTGAAAGTGCAGTTCAGATCAAAAGAGTCAGAAAAGGAGACAATTGGCCAGAAGGAGTGAAAAGACTAAGATATCATCTAAGAAAATCAGAAAAGAAACCAGAGCAAGTAAATGAAGTTACGAGTCAGACGCAATCTAAACAAACCTTAGTAAAACTTACGCGAAGAAGCCCAAAATTGAGAATTCTGAACAGAAAATACAAGGCCCCTGAGTGGACCTATGTTATATTAGAAGAATTTGAAAACTTAGATTTACGAGAAGAACCAGAGAGAGTTCATGTTGCACAGATTGATGAAAACAAATTAAGACCTCCTTAAAATAAAAGACTGGATTTTAAGAAAATTTAGACAAAGAAAGAAAAAGAGAGAAGAAATTTTCTCTGATTAAAATGGCAGAAGTTCAAGACACTGAAAGACCGAAACGAAGTTTAAAAAGAAAATGTTTAAGATTTTGCTTATGTAGTATTTTATTAGTAGTTTTAGTATGGTTATTTCTAACAATAGGAGTACCTTTGTTAATGGAAACAAATAACAAGAATAGTACAATTACTAGTGAGAAAGTAAATAGAATAAAGGGAACTAAAATAGAAATAGGGGTAGAAGATGAGATAAACTATCATAATGAATCAGACAATGATTCATCTTTAAATGTGTTTACTAAATTGTTATTTCAGTATGTTAATACAATGGAGATTATTAATTGTTATGTCTGTATGAAGTTACCCTCATCAGTGTCAGAAGGGGTGACTTATCACCATATACCTTTAACATATGGTGTATCATGAAGTGTTTTATCAAGTTTATTTTACGTAACAGGGAAACTTCAGTATTTTTATTCAAACTTAGATGTAGTGTTTTCAGAACTGCCCTATTCGAAAGAATATGAATCCAATATTTAGTAGTAAAAATGCACAGTTCATGGGTGAATTCTTTTTAACAATGAGTTCAATAGATATAGCACAAGCACACAAGGATAACCTAACATGTATTACGTGAAGAAGAAAAAGAGTTTTTGAATTTAGTAGAAGAAAGGAGACAGAATGTAACAAAGAAGGCTGCTGAACAGAAATCCCATGTACCTCCATGGGCTGAGAAAGAGGGAATATAAGCAAAGTGCGAAGCTCATGCTACGATGTCCCTAGACTTTGTGAAAAAGGGAAAATTCTGCCTCCATAGATTAAAGACAGATTATAATAACAATTTCATTGGTTCTAGTAAATGTGAACACAACTTCCTAATTTTAAGGGGATGGGGACTAAAAGGGGAACCGATCCTGTATTTCCTGGAATTTATTATGTATGCGGGAATAATGCATATTATAGGTTACCTGCAAGATGGTATGGGAGCTGTTATTTTGGAATAGTTTTTCCAAAAATCTACCATGTGGACAGAATCAATGGAATCAATGAAATATCTTATGGACTAACACGAAGAAAAAGAGCTAGTTTTTCTGAAATAGTAGGTGATATATTTAGTGCATTGATACCCTCAGTTGGAGTCATTCTAAATTCACGTAAAATTTGTAAATTGTCAACAATAATTGATCCTCTTTCTACAGATACTGCCGGAGGATTCTTAATGATTAATACAGAGATGTTTGCAATAAGGTCTATGGTTTTACAAAATCGTCTTGCTCTTGATATTTTATTGGCAAAAGAGGGCGGAGTTTGTGGTATGTTGAAAATTCAACATTGTTGCACTTACATTCCGGACAAAAGTAAGGAAATTAAAGGATATATTGGAAATATTATAAGAATGCATAATGACTTGACCCAACTGGAGGTTGACGGTGTATGGGGAAGATTAACAAAGAGTATAACATCAATAGGGAATTGGTTTACTAATTTTGGAAAGAGTTTTCTAGGTCAAATAATATTACCATTAGTTTTAATAATGACAATAGTAATGACAGTAATGATCACATGTAAATGTTGCAAAAGGAAAGAGAAGGATATATGCAGAGAGGGAAGGAAAGGGAAAGAAACGAAAGAGGGAATATAACGAAATTCAGTTGGAGGAAATGAAAGGAAAGCTATACAAAAAGATGAAAGATTTAGAAGGAAAAGAAGTAAATGACGAAAGGATGAGAGAAGAAAGAGAAAACTGAGAATTCTTAAAGTTGGCATCTGGGAAGGGATGGGTAATTTTGTGATGGCTCAAAATGCCATCAGAGAGGGGATTGATGGAGCAAGGTCTGAAAGAGACTTGCTCGGAGGCAATCCACTTGGTTAACTCATTAACAAAGTTATTAAACATGTTTTGGGAATAACTAATGTGCACCACATGGACACGCGGGTTAGTGAAGCTTGCCTATGTGTGTACTAATTCAGATAACAACGAAGACGGAATAATACCGCTTTAAACGGGGAAACTGTTGTCCGCATGCGTCAACTGCATCTACGTAGTATGACGAGGTAACGCTTGGAGGGAAATTCTAGCGCATGAGCAGAAGATACTAAAATGGAGTCTTGAAGACTTGCGTGCATGGCATCTGCTTAGCTGAGACGAAAACAAGCTATTTTACTAATGCTAATGCGGGAAAAGAGTTAATAAGAAAAGGGGAATAGAGTAGAGGTGGGAGGTATACAGTGTGACCATTTATTTGTGAAATTAATATTTGTCTTTCTGAACTTTATCATTAGTGCACATTTGGGCCTCTCACGCGTAACTGAATTGAGCTGTGTAATTCTAAGACTGCGCATGTCCACTGAAAGTTAACCCGGAATGATGACTTAGATGTTGAACGGGAGCCAAGGTCATCAGTGACATGCCTTGGGAACAGATGGTGAAAAGTTCAACAATGAGGACTCTTATTCATAATGTTATAAAAATGTTGCAAGTAAAATGTGAATGTGTATGGGAACTCAATACATGAATAAAAATGAAGGGGACGGGTTTGCGAACAATAGTTGAACTGATTTTAATGACATGTAAGCATGGTGTGATGGAGCTTCCCCTTTGCCTGACCAATCATATTTCGTATTTTTACGATATTGAAACTTTAGTGGGTGGAACATGAAGAAACGAAGGTATAACTAAGGTAGCTTTAGTTAGTTAGTTAGACAAAGACTGCTGAGAAGAAGGTCCAGATGCTGTGAGTCGGAGATGCTGTTGCTGCGAGAGATGCTGTGAGATGCTGATGAAGAACCGAATGAAGATCTTAACTTAATTGGGTTAGATCAGAAGATCGCGGAAGAATCTCGAGGAGGAAGAGAGTGTCAGAGAGGGGTGCGGCGCAATCGTCGGTATTCTAGAGAGATCAACTATCCTGTCCTGAACCCTGTCCTGAAGTCTTTGTCTCCTGACCTATCCTGGGGGACCCTTACCAGCCCTTTGGCCAGGGGGTCAGTCTTTCACACCATTCTTGGTAACTATAATTTACGTTATTTGCAGATGTTCTTTTCTCTCTGTCCTCTCCCTTTCTGAGTATTAATTATTGTATGAGTCCGAAGTATATGCTTGATGTTTAATCAATTGAATTTTCTTTCCTAAGAATGATGGTGACTGCACTGTATTTTGAAATGGTTCACATGCATTTAATTTAGATAAAGATTTTAAACCTTCCTGAGTCTGTGATCATTTACTTCAAATAAGAGAATAGTTAAGGGTTATGTTAATTATCACCATCAACTAGTTCAATTAATGGTCCATCGACCAGAGGAAAGAACTTTTTGATCAGTGAAAGGTTAGTTGGGAATATTAAATATCTAATCCTAAAAAAATATATATATATATATATATATATATATATAAAAACTTTTGATCACTCCAGCGGTTTACTCATTTGTGTGTTTATGGTCCCAGGTGAGTATATGGTAGTGGAGTATCTGTTGTTGGTATACCGCTGGATAACTAGCTCTGACGGCACTTAGGGAAACCTAGCAAACCTATACATTTTTGAAAACTAGACACCCAGGGGAATACAGGATGGGGTGACTTGTCTGGCTCTCACCAGGTTCTGTTACCCACAATCCCTTGCAAACCTCAAACTTTGTCCAAAAAAACACATTTTCCTCACATGTCTGTGGTGGAAAGTTCTGGAATCTGCGTGGATCCACAATATTCCACCCACCCCGCATTCCCCAAAGTCTTCCGAGAAAAATGGGACCTCACTTGTGTGGGTAGGCCTAGTGCCCGCGACAGGAAACGGGCCAAAACGCAATGTGGACACACCACATTTTCACAGTGAAAACTGACCCTTTTTTTGCAAAATGCCTAGCTGTAGATTTTGAACCCTAGCTCTGACGGCACTTAGGGAAACCTAGCAAACCTATACATGTTTGAAAAGTAGACACCCAGGGGAATCCAGGATGTGGTGACTTGTCTGGCTCTCCCAGGTTCTGTTACCCAGAATCCCTTGCAAACCTCAAACTTTGTAAAAAAAAACACATTTTCCTCACATATCTGTGGTGGAAAGTTCTGGAATCTGCGTGGATCCACAAAATTCCACCCACCCCGCATTCCCCAAAGTCTTCCGAGGAAAATGGTACCTCACTTGTGTGGGTAGGCCTAGTGCCCGCGACAGGAAATGGCCCAAAACGCAACGTGGACACACCACATTTTCACAATGAAAACTGACCCTTTTTTTGCAAAGTGCTTAGCTGTAGATTATGAACCCTAGCTCTGCCGGCCCCTAGGGAAACCTAGCAAACCTATACATTTTTTAAAACAAGACACCCAGGGAAATCCAGGATGGGGTGACTTGTCTGGCTCTCACCAGGTTCTGTTACCCATAATCCGTTGCAAACCTCAAACTGTCAAAATAACCACATTTTACTCACATTTCTGTGGTGGAAAGTTCCAGAATCTGCGTGGATCCACAAAATTCCACCCATCCCGCATTCCCCAAAGTCTTTTGAGAAGAATGGTACCTCACTTGTGTGGGTAAGCCTAGTGCCCGCGACAGCAAACGGCTCAAAACGCAATGTGGACACACCACATTTTCACAGTGAAAACTAACCCTTTTTTTGTAAAGTGCCTAGCTGTAGATTTTGAACTCTAGCTCTAATGACACCTGGGGAAACCTAGCAAATCTATACATTTTTGAAAACTAGACACCCAGGGGAATCCAGGATGGGGTGACTAGACTGGCTCTCACCAGGTTCTGTTACCTAGAATCCCTTGCAAACCTCAAACTTTGTAAAAAACAAAAAACACATTTTCCTCACATTTCTGTGGTGGAAAGTTCTGGAATCTGTGTGGATCCACAAAATTCCACCTACCCCGCATTCCCCAAAGTCTTCCGAGAAAAATGGTACCTCACTTGTGAAGGTAGGCCTAGTGCCCGCAACAGTAAACGGCCCAAAACTCAATGTGGACACACCACATTTTCACAGTGAAAACTGACCCTTTTTTTGCAAAGTGCCTAGCGGTAGATTTTGAACCCTAGCTCTGACGGCACTTAGGGGAACCTAGCAAACCTATACATTTCTGAAAACTAGACACCCAGGGGAATCCAGGATGGGGTGACTTGTCTGGCTCTCACCAGGTTCTGTTACCCAGAATCCCTTGCAAGCCTCAAACTTTGTCAAAAAGAACATATTTTCCTCATATTTCTGTGGTGGAAAGTTCTGGAATCTGCATAGATCCACAAAATTCCACCCACCCCACATTCCCCAAAGTGTTCCGAGAAAATTGGTACCTCACTTGTGTGGGTAGGCCTAGTGCCCGCAACAGGAAACGGCCCAAAACTCAATGTGGACACACCACATTTTCACAGTGAAAACTGACCCTTTTTTTGCAAAGTGCCTAGCTGTAGATTTTGAACCCTAGCTCTGACGGCACTTAGGGGAACCTAGCAAACCTATACATTTTTGAAAACCAGACTCCCAGGGGAATCCAGGATGGGGTGACTTGTCTGGCTCTCACCAGGTGCTGTTACCCACAATGCCTTGCAAACCTCAAACTTTGTAAAGAAAAAAACACATTTTCCTCACATATCTGTGGTGGAAAGTTCTGGAATCTGCGTGGATCCACAAAATTCCATCCACCCCGCATTCCCCAAAGTCTTCTGAGAAAAATGGTACCTCACTTGTGTGGGTAGGCTCAGTGCCAGCAACAGGAAACGGCCCAAAACTCAACGTGGACACACCACATTTTCACAGTGAAAACGGACCCTTTTTTTGCAAAGTGCCTAGCTATAGATTTTGAACCCTAGCTCTGCTGGCACCTGGGGAAACCTAGCAAACCTATACATTTTTTAAAACTAGACACCCAGGGGAATCCAGGATGGGGTGACTAGTCTGGCTCTCACCAGGTTCTGTTACCCAGAATCCCTTGCAAACTCAAACTTTGTAAAACAAAACAACAAATTTTCCTCACATTTCTGTGGTGGAAAGTTCTGGAATCTGTGTGGATCCACAAAATTCCACCTACCCCGCATTCCCCAAAGTCCTATGAGAAAAATGGTACCTCACTTGTGTGGGTAGGCCTAGTGCCCGCAACAGGAAATGGCCCAAAACTCAATGTGTACACACCACATTTTCACAGTGAAGACTGACCCTTTTTTTGCAAAGTGCCTAGCTGTAGATTTTGAACCCTAACTCTGCCGGCACCTAGGGAAACCTAGCAAACCTACCCATTTTTTAAAACTAGACACCCAGGGGAATCCAGGATGGGGTGACTTGTCTGGCTCTCACCAGGTTCTGTTACCCACAATCCCTTGCAAACCTCAAACTTTGTAAAAAAAAGTGTGTGGGAAAGTTCTGGAATCTGCATTGATCCACAAATTTCCTACCACCCAGCGTTCCCCCAGGTGTTCCGATAAAAATGGTACCTGACTCACGTGGGTGGGTCAAGTACCCGCGACAGGCAAGGGCCCAAAACGTATTGGGGAGACATCAAAATTACCTATCACAAAACAACCTGGTTTTGCAAGGGGGGTCACCTGGGTTTTTGGCCCCGGGCTCGGCGGCCATCTTGGGAAACCTACCAAACCCACACATTTCTGAAAACTAGACACCCTGGGGAGTCCAGCGAGGTGTGGCTTGCGTGGACCCCCTAACGTTTTCCTACCCAGAATCCCCTGCAAACCTCAAATTTAGCTGAAGAAAACACATTTTCCACATATTTTTGTGTGGAATCACTGTGCCGGCACAAATGTCCTACCCCACAGCGTTCCCCTCAGTCTCGACAGCGCGCCATCATCATTACAATGAAAACCCTTAACAGGCCTGGGGGAAGCTCTTCCTCACCTCCCAAGGTAAAAAAAATGGGAAATCCCTCTGCTGTCTGCAGCAGAGGGATTTTCCGTGCCTGCACTCATGACGGAATGGTTCCATCATGAGCACAGGAGCACTGGTGCTCATGACGGAACCATTCTGTCATGAGCACCCAAAGGGTTAACATAGTTTGTTCAAATAGAATACCAGAGTCCTGGCAGGGGAGTATTCGAGTTCCAATCTTAAAAAAGGTTTTTATTAAATGCCTAATTATTATAGAATGATAACCCTACTGGACATTCCAAGTCAAATTTATGCAAAACTGCTGCAGGCCTTAGAAGCATGGGTAGAGAAAGAAGATAATCCTCCTGAAAGCCCAGTTGGGTTTTAGAAGGAACCACTCAACTGGTGCTGGATGCTTTGCACTAAAACTTGTAGTGCAAGACTGGGTTGTAAAAAAAAGCTAATCTATCTATGTGGCATATATAGACTTATCCTCTGCTTTCGATACAATCAATAGAGCTAAACTCTGTAAAAAATGTATGCACTGGAATATGCCCACCGGTTTACTGAAGTTGATTGTTCACTTTCGTGGGGGACCTTGGACTCAAGTAGAGCTGAG
The DNA here is from genome assembly GCA_963921515.1 of Calotriton arnoldi. Lineage (NCBI taxonomy): Eukaryota > Metazoa > Chordata > Amphibia > Caudata > Salamandridae > Calotriton > Calotriton arnoldi. Next base: position 623,932 of record CAWUFW010010863.1, on the reverse strand, counting down.
AATCAATGGAGCCTTACCTAGGAACATCCCTACTCCGAATGTGCTGCACCAAGGTTGTATATTGGTACCGGTGCTCTTTTCCCTATACATATCAGATATCCTGGTGAATTTATGCCCCAGTTGAACTTGTCTACCAAAATTACTTGGGGAGCTAAATATAGCAATACTATATGTGAACGACGCTATCCTATTGGATTGTGCAGTTGGATGCTTTTACAACTTATTGCCTAGTTAATGATTTAAAAATCAACATTGCAAAAAAAAGTAATGATATTCTTGAAAGCAAGGAAAAAGAGAAATCAGTTAAAATGGTGGATCAGATCCAATAAAGTAGAGATCATAAAGGAGTGTAAATATTTGGGTATATTTTTTAAAGATAATCTTAACTTTAAGGTTCCTATGGCCAGGAGCAGAAGGTGAAGGCTGTTGCCTGGTCTTTGAAGAAGATGGACTCTGCTCTGGGCACAAGTCTGTTGAGTTCTTAAAAGAAATGGGTACCCTAAACATTGTGAGTTTATTGCTGTACGGGTCTGAAATTATGGTGGAAGCAGATATATTACACCTATAATCAGTACAAATGGCTGTTTGGAAAAACTGGTTGAGCCTTCCAAAAGGCTCAATTAATAGTGCGCTTAGACTGGAATTGGGCCTCATTAACATTAAACAAAGAGATTGGCAGATAAATTTAAATTATAGAGCAAAAGTATGATCGTCACCAATGGGCTCATTCAGGAATTTGCTAAAATGTCAGTTACAAATGAGGGATACAGCCCCTTGGACTAAGAATCAATGTAATTTTTTGCAGGTCATGCATTTGTCTTCAGCCTTTACTCATAAAGAACTCTAATTGAGTGTTAGTAAAGGTGAAATTAAAAACATGATAACAATTTACTCTCTGCAATGGATATTAATGATTGCAAGAAGAGACCACAGCTTGCCATTGATTACACAAAGATTACAAAGGCAAGTTACAACAGTATCTAAAAGATATAAAAGCAAAAATTATAAGACGTTGGATGCTGAAGATGAAAATAGGCAAAAGTAACAATTGATGGACGGAATGCTGGACAATGCAAACATTCACCCCCAGTCACAAGGATCTGGGTTTAATCCATCATTCTTTTGCTCACCACACCACCCCAGTTTGGACCCAGCCATATGCAAATCAGTCTTGACCCTGTTCCTTGTGGGAACAGTCCAGCCCGAACTGCCAAGCCAGGTCCTCCCTGGACCGGAAACAAGCATCCTGGGACCGGTTTCAGGGCATCACCCTTCTTCAGCCAGGCTAGCTTGAATCCAGTGGTGTGGTGAGCACGGGACCCACGTCTGGGCATACCCTTCCCACTTAGGGCAACATATGCAAAAGTAACAATTGATGGACGGAATGCTGGACAATGCAAACATTCACCCCCAGTCACAAGGATCTGGGTTTAATCCATCATTCTTTTGCTCACCACACCACCCCAGTTTGGACCCAGCCATATGCAAATCAGTCTTGACCCTGTTCCTTGTGGGAACAGTCCAGCCCGAACTGCCAAGCCAGGTCCTCCCTGGACCGGAAACAAGCATCCTGGGACCGGTTTCAGGGCATCACCCTTCTTCAGCCAGGCTAGCTTGAATCCAGTGGTGTGGTGAGCACGGGACCCACGTCTGGGCATACCCTTCCCACTTAGGGCAACATATGCAAAAGTAACAATTGATGGACGGAATGCTGGACAATGCAAACATTCACCCCCAGTCACAAGGATCTGGGTTTAATCCATCATTCTTTTGCTCACCACACCACCCCAGTTTGGACCCAGCCATATGCAAATCAGTCTTGACCCTGTTCCTTGTGGGAACAGTCCAGCCCGAACTGCCAAGCCAGGTCCTCCCTGGACCGGAAACAAGCATCCTGGGACCGGTTTCAGGGCATCACCCTTCTTCAGCCAGGCTAGCTTGAATCCAGTGGTGTGGTGAGCACGGGACCCACGTCTGGGCATACCCTTCCCACTTAGGGCAACATATGCAAAAGTAACAATTGATGGACGGAATGCTGGACAATGCAAACATTCACCCCCAGTCACAAGGATCTGGGTTTAATCCATCATTCTTTTGCTCACCACACCACCCCAGTTTGGACCCAGCCATATGCAAATCAGTCTTGACCCTGTTCCTTGTGGGAACAGTCCAGCCCGAACTGCCAAGCCAGGTCCTCCCTGGACCGGAAACAAGCATCCTGGGACCGGTTTCAGGGCATCACCCTTCTTCAGCCAGGCTAGCTTGAATCCAGTGGTGTGGTGAGCACGGGACCCACGTCTGGGCATACCCTTCCCACTTAGGGCAACATATGCAAAAGTAACAATTGATGGACGGAATGCTGGACAATGCAAACATTCACCCCCAGTCACAAGGATCTGGGTTTAATCCATCATTCTTTTGCTCACCACACCACCCCAGTTTGGACCCAGCCATATGCAAATCAGTCTTGACCCTGTTCCTTGTGGGAACAGTCCAGCCCGAACTGCCAAGCCAGGTCCTCCCTGGACCGGAAACAAGCATCCTGGGACCGGTTTCAGGGCATCACCCTTCTTCAGCCAGGCTAGCTTGAATCCAGTGGTGTGGTGAGCACGGGACCCACGTCTGGGCATACCCTTCCCACTTAGGGCAACATATGCAAAAGTAACAATTGATGGACGGAATGCTGGACAATGCAAACATTCACCCCCAGTCACAAGGATCTGGGTTTAATCCATCATTCTTTTGCTCACCACACCACCCCAGTTTGGACCCAGCCATATGCAAATCAGTCTTGACCCTGTTCCTTGTGGGAACAGTCCAGCCCGAACTGCCAAGCCAGGTCCTCCCTGGACCGGAAACAAGCATCCTGGGACCGGTTTCAGGGCATCACCCTTCTTCAGCCAGGCTAGCTTGAATCCAGTGGTGTGGTGAGCACGGGACCCACGTCTGGGCATACCCTTCCCACTTAGGGCAACATATGCAAAAGTAACAATTGATGGACGGAATGCTGGACAATGCAAACATTCACCCCCAGTCACAAGGATCTGGGTTTAATCCATCATTCTTTTGCTCACCACACCACCCCAGTTTGGACCCAGCCATATGCAAATCAGTCTTGACCCTGTTCCTTGTGGGAACAGTCCAGCCCGAACTGCCAAGCCAGGTCCTCCCTGGACCGGAAACAAGCATCCTGGGACCGGTTTCAGGGCATCACCCTTCTTCAGCCAGGCTAGCTTGAATCCAGTGGTGTGGTGAGCACGGGACCCACGTCTGGGCATACCCTTCCCACTTAGGGCAACATATGCAAAAGTAACAGTTGATGGACGGAATGCTGGACAATGCAAACATTCACCCCCAGTCACAAGGATCTGGGTTTAATCCATCATTCTTTTGCTCACCACACCACCCCAGTTTGGACCCAGCCATATGCAAATCAGTCTTGACCCTGTTCCTTGTGGGAACAGTCCAGCCCGAACTGCCAAGCCAGGTCCTCCCTGGACCGGAAACAAGCATCCTGGGACCGGTTTCAGGGCATCACCCTTCTTCAGCCAGGCTAGCTTGAATCCAGTGGTGTGGTGAGCACGGGACCCACGTCTGGGCATACCCTTCCCACTTAGGGCAACATATGCAAAAGTAACAATTGATGGACGGAATGCTGGACAATGCAAACATTCACCCCCAGTCACAAGGATCTGGGTTTAATCCATCATTCTTTTGCTCACCACACCACCCCAGTTTGGACCCAGCCATATGCAAATCAGTCTTGACCCTGTTCCTTGTGGGAACAGTCCAGCCCGAACTGCCAAGCCAGGTCCTCCCTGGACCGGAAACAAGCATCCTGGGACCGGTTTCAGGGCATCACCCTTCTTCAGCCAGGCTAGCTTGAATCCAGTGGTGTGGTGAGCACGGGACCCACGTCTGGGCATACCCTTCCCACTTAGGGCAACATATGCAAAAGTAACAATTGATGGACGGAATGCTGGACAATGCAAACATTCACCCCCAGTCACAAGGATCTGGGTTTAATCCATCATTCTTTTGCTCACCACACCACCCCAGTTTGGACCCAGCCATATGCAAATCAGTCTTGACCCTGTTCCTTGTGGGAACAGTCCAGCCCGAACTGCCAAGCCAGGTCCTCCCTGGACCGGAAACAAGCATCCTGGGACCGGTTTCAGGGCATCACCCTTCTTCAGCCAGGCTAGCTTGAATCCAGTGGTGTGGTGAGCACGGGACCCACGTCTGGGCATACCCTTCCCACTTAGGGCAACATATGCAAAAGTAACAATTGATGGACGGAATGCTGGACAATGCAAACATTCACCCCCAGTCACAAGGATCTGGGTTTAATCCATCATTCTTTTGCTCACCACACCACCCCAGTTTGGACCCAGCCATATGCAAATCAGTCTTGACCCTGTTCCTTGTGGGAACAGTCCAGCCCGAACTGCCAAGCCAGGTCCTCCCTGGACCGGAAACAAGCATCCTGGGACCGGTTTCAGGGCATCACCCTTCTTCAGCCAGGCTAGCTTGAATCCAGTGGTGTGGTGAGCACGGGACCCACGTCTGGGCATACCCTTCCCACTTAGGGCAACATATGCAAAAGTAACAATTGATGGACGGAATGCTGGACAATGCAAACATTCACCCCCAGTCACAAGGATCTGGGTTTAATCCATCATTCTTTTGCTCACCACACCACCCCAGTTTGGACCCAGCCATATGCAAATCAGTCTTGACCCTGTTCCTTGTGGGAACAGTCCAGCCCGAACTGCCAAGCCAGGTCCTCCCTGGACCGGAAACAAGCATCCTGGGACCGGTTTCAGGGCATCACCCTTCTTCAGCCAGGCTAGCTTGAATCCAGTGGTGTGGTGAGCACGGGACCCACGTCTGGGCATACCCTTCCCACTTAGGGCAACATATGCAAAAGTAACAATTGATGGACGGAATGCTGGACAATGCAAACATTCACCCCCAGTCACAAGGATCTGGGTTTAATCCATCATTCTTTTGCTCACCACACCACCCCAGTTTGGACCCAGCCATATGCAAATCAGTCTTGACCCTGTTCCTTGTGGGAACAGTCCAGCCCGAACTGCCAAGCCAGGTCCTCCCTGGACCGGAAACAAGCATCCTGGGACCGGTTTCAGGGCATCACCCTTCTTCAGCCAGGCTAGCTTGAATCCAGTGGTGTGGTGAGCACGGGACCCACGTCTGGGCATACCCTTCCCACTTAGGGCAACATATGCAAAAGTAACAATTGATGGACGGAATGCTGGACAATGCAAACATTCACCCCCAGTCACAAGGATCTGGGTTTAATCCATCATTCTTTTGCTCACCACACCACCCCAGTTTGGACCCAGCCATATGCAAATCAGTCTTGACCCTGTTCCTTGTGGGAACAGTCCAGCCCGAACTGCCAAGCCAGGTCCTCCCTGGACCGGAAACAAGCATCCTGGGACCGGTTTCAGGGCATCACCCTTCTTCAGCCAGGCTAGCTTGAATCCAGTGGTGTGGTGAGCACGGGACCCACGTCTGGGCATACCCTTCCCACTTAGGGCAACATATGCAAAAGTAACAATTGATGGACGGAATGCTGGACAATGCAAACATTCACCCCCAGTCACAAGGATCTGGGTTTAATCCATCATTCTTTGCTCACCACACCACCCCAGTTTGGACCCAGCCATATGCAAATCAGTCTTGACCCTGTTCCTTGTGGGAACAGTCCAGCCCGAACTGCCAAGCCAGGTCCTCCCTGGACCGGAAACAAGCATCCTGGGACCGGTTTCAGGGCATCACCCTTCTTCAGCCAGGCTAGCTTGAATCCAGTGGTGTGGTGAGCACGGGACCCACGTCTGGGCATACCCTTCCCACTTAGGGCAACATATGCAAAAGTAACAATTGATGGACGGAATGCTGGACAATGCAAACATTCACCCCCAGTCACAAGGATCTGGGTTTAATCCATCATTCTTTTGCTCACCACACCACCCCAGTTTGGACCCAGCCATATGCAAATCAGTCTTGACCCTGTTCCTTGTGGGAACAGTCCAGCCCGAACTGCCAAGCCAGGTCCTCCCTGGACCGGAAACAAGCATCCTGGGACCGGTTTCAGGGCATCACCCTTCTTCAGCCAGGCTAGCTTGAATCCAGTGGTGTGGTGAGCACGGGACCCACGTCTGGGCATACCCTTCCCACTTAGGGCAACATATGCAAAAGTAACAATTGATGGACGGAATGCTGGACAATGCAAACATTCACCCCCAGTCACAAGGATCTGGGTTTAATCCATCATTCTTTTGCTCACCACACCACCCCAGTTTGGACCCAGCCATATGCAAATCAGTCTTGACCCTGTTCCTTGTGGGAACAGTCCAGCCCGAACTGCCAAGCCAGGTCCTCCCTGGACCGGAAACAAGCATCCTGGGACCGGTTTCAGGGCATCACCCTTCTTCAGCCAGGCTAGCTTGAATCCAGTGGTGTGGTGAGCACGGGACCCACGTCTGGGCATACCCTTCCCACTTAGGGCAACATATGCAAAAGTAACAATTGATGGACGGAATGCTGGACAATGCAAACATTCACCCCCAGTCACAAGGATCTGGGTTTAATCCATCATTCTTTTGCTCACCACACCACCCCAGTTTGGACCCAGCCATATGCAAATCAGTCTTGACCCTGTTCCTTGTGGGAACAGTCCAGCCCGAACTGCCAAGCCAGGTCCTCCTGGACCGGAAACAAGCATCCTGGGACCGGTTTCAGGGCATCACCCTTCTTCAGCCAGGCTAGCTTGAATCCAGTGGTGTGGTGAGCACGGGACCCACGTCTGGGCATACCCTTCCCACTTAGGGCAACATATGCAAAAGTAACAATTGATGGACGGAATGCTGGACAATGCAAACATTCACCCCCAGTCACAAGGATCTGGGTTTAATCCATCATTCTTTTGCTCACCACACCACCCCAGTTTGGACCCAGCCATATGCAAATCAGTCTTGACCCTGTTCCTTGTGGGAACAGTCCAGCCCGAACTGCCAAGCCAGGTCCTCCCTGGACCGGAAACAAGCATCCTGGGACCGGTTTCAGGGCATCACCCTTCTTCAGCCAGGCTAGCTTGAATCCAGTGGTGTGGTGAGCACGGGACCCACGTCTGGGCATACCCTTCCCACTTAGGGCAACATATGCAAAAGTAACAATTGATGGACGGAATGCTGGACAATGCAAACATTCACCCCCAGTCACAAGGATCTGGGTTTAATCCATCATTCTTTTGCTCACCACACCACCCCAGTTTGGACCCAGCCATATGCAAATCAGTCTTGACCCTGTTCCTTGTGGGAACAGTCCAGCCCGAACTGCCAAGCCAGGTCCTCCCTGGACCGGAAACAAGCATCCTGGGACCGGTTTCAGGGCATCACCCTTCTTCAGCCAGGCTAGCTTGAATCCAGTGGTGTGGTGAGCACGGGACCCACGTCTGGGCATACCCTTCCCACTTAGGGCAACATATGCAAAAGTAACAATTGATGGACGGAATGCTGGACAATGCAAACATTCACCCCCAGTCACAAGGATCTGGGTTTAATCCATCATTCTTTTGCTCACCACACCACCCCAGTTTGGACCCAGCCATATGCAAATCAGTCTTGACCCTGTTCCTTGTGGGAACAGTCCAGCCCGAACTGCCAAGCCAGGTCCTCCCTGGACCGGAAACAAGCATCCTGGGACCGGTTTCAGGGCATCACCCTTCTTCAGCCAGGCTAGCTTGAATCCAGTGGTGTGGTGAGCACGGGACCCACGTCTGGGCATACCCTTCCCACTTAGGGCAACATATGCAAAAGTAACAATTGATGGACGGAATGCTGGACAATGCAAACATTCACCCCCAGTCACAAGGATCTGGGTTTAATCCATCATTCTTTTGCTCACCACACCACCCCAGTTTGGACCCAGCCATATGCAAATCAGTCTTGACCCTGTTCCTTGTGGGAACAGTCCAGCCCGAACTGCCAAGCCAGGTCCTCCCTGGACCGGAAACAAGCATCCTGGGACCGGTTTCAGGGCATCACCCTTCTTCAGCCAGGCTAGCTTGAATCCAGTGGTGTGGTGAGCACGGGACCCACGTCTGGGCATACCCTTCCCACTTAGGGCAACATATGCAAAAGTAACAATTGATGGACGGAATGCTGGACAATGCAAACATTCACCCCCAGTCACAAGGATCTGGGTTTAATCCATCATTCTTTTGCTCACCACACCACCCCAGTTTGGACCCAGCCATATGCAAATCAGTCTTGACCCTGTTCCTTGTGGGAACAGTCCAGCCCGAACTGCCAAGCCAGGTCCTCCCTGGACCGGAAACAAGCATCCTGGGACCGGTTTCAGGGCATCACCCTTCTTCAGCCAGGCTAGCTTGAATCCAGTGGTGTGGTGAGCACGGGACCCACGTCTGGGCATACCCTTCCCACTTAGGGCAACATATGCAAAAGTAACAATTGATGGACGGAATGCTGGACAATGCAAACATTCACCCCCAGTCACAAGGATCTGGGTTTAATCCATCATTCTTTTGCTCACCACACCACCCCAGTTTGGACCCAGCCATATGCAAATCAGTCTTGACCCTGTTCCTTGTGGGAACAGTCCAGCCCGAACTGCCAAGCCAGGTCCTCCCTGGACCGGAAACAAGCATCCTGGGACCGGTTTCAGGGCATCACCCTTCTTCAGCCAGGCTAGCTTGAATCCAGTGGTGTGGTGAGCACGGGACCCACGTCTGGGCATACCCTTCCCACTTAGGGCAACATATGCAAAAGTAACAATTGATGGACGGAATGCTGGACAATGCAAACATTCACCCCCAGTCACAAGGATCTGGGTTTAATCCATCATTCTTTTGCTCACCACACCACCCCAGTTTGGACCCAGCCATATGCAAATCAGTCTTGACCCTGTTCCTTGTGGGAACAGTCCAGCCCGAACTGCCAAGCCAGGTCCTCCCTGGACCGGAAACAAGCATCCTGGGACAGGTTTCAGGGCATCACCCTTCTTCAGCCAGGCTAGCTTGAATCCAGTGGTGTGGTGAGCACGGGACCCACGTCTGGGCATACCCTTCCCACTTAGGGCAACATATGCAAAAGTAACAATTGATGGACGGAATGCTGGACAATGCAAACATTCACCCCCAGTCACAAGGATCTGGGTTTAATCCATCATTCTTTTGCTCACCACACCACCCCAGTTTGGACCCAGCCATATGCAAATCAGTCTTGACCCTGTTCCTTGTGGGAACAGTCCAGCCCGAACTGCCAAGCCAGGTCCTCCCTGGACCGGAAACAAGCATCCTGGGACCGGTTTCAGGGCATCACCCTTCTTCAGCCAGGCTAGCTTGAATCCAGTGGTGTGGTGAGCACGGGACCCACGTCTGGGCATACCCTTCCCACTTAGGGCAACATATGCAAAAGTAACAATTGATGGACGGAATGCTGGACAATGCAAACATTCACCCCCAGTCACAAGGATCTGGGTTTAATCCATCATTCTTTTGCTCACCACACCACCCCAGTTTGGACCCAGCCATATGCAAATCAGTCTTGACCCTGTTCCTTGTGGGAACAGTCCAGCCCGAACTGCCAAGCCAGGTCCTCCCTGGACCGGAAACAAGCATCCTGGGACCGGTTTCAGGGCATCACCCTTCTTCAGCCAGGCTAGCTTGAATCCAGTGGTGTGGTGAGCACGGGACCCACGTCTGGGCATACCCTTCCCACTTAGGGCAACATATGCAAAAGTAACAATTGATGGACGGAATGCTGGACAATGCAAACATTCACCCCCAGTCACAAGGATCTGGGTTTAATCCATCATTCTTTTGCTCACCACACCACCCCAGTTTGGACCCAGCCATATGCAAATCAGTCTTGACCCTGTTCCTTGTGGGAACAGTCCAGCCCGAACTGCCAAGCCAGGTCCTCCCTGGACCGGAAACAAGCATCCTGGGACCGGTTTCAGGGCATCACCCTTCTTCAGCCAGGCTAGCTTGAATCCAGTGGTGTGGTGAGCACGGGACCCACGTCTGGGCATACCCTTCCCACTTAGGGCAACATATGCAAAAGTAACAATTGATGGACGGAATGCTGGACAATGCAAACATTCACCCCCAGTCACAAGGATCTGGGTTTAATCCATCATTCTTTTGCTCACCACACCACCCCAGTTTGGACCCAGCCATATGCAAATCAGTCTTGACCCTGTTCCTTGTGGGAACAGTCCAGCCCGAACTGCCAAGCCAGGTCCTCCCTGGACCGGAAACAAGCATCCTGGGACCGGTTTCAGGGCATCACCCTTCTTCAGCCAGGCTAGCTTGAATCCAGTGGTGTGGTGAGCACGGGACCCACGTCTGGGCATACCCTTCCCACTTAGGGCAACATATGCAAAAGTAACAATTGATGGACGGAATGCTGGACAATGCAAACATTCACCCCCAGTCACAAGGATCTGGGTTTAATCCATCATTCTTTTGCTCACCACACCACCCCAGTTTGGACCCAGCCATATGCAAATCAGTCTTGACCCTGTTCCTTGTGGGAACAGTCCAGCCCGAACTGCCAAGCCAGGTCCTCCCTGGACCGGAAACAAGCATCCTGGGACCGGTTTCAGGGCATCACCCTTCTTCAGCCAGGCTAGCTTGAATCCAGTGGTGTGGTGAGCACGGGACCCACGTCTGGGCATACCCTTCCCACTTAGGGCAACATATGCAAAAGTAACAATTGATGGACGGAATGCTGGACAATGCAAACATTCACCCCCAGTCACAAGGATCTGGGTTTAATCCATCATTCTTTTGCTCACCACACCACCCCAGTTTGGACCCAGCCATATGCAAATCAGTCTTGACCCTGTTCCTTGTGGGAACAGTCCAGCCCGAACTGCCAAGCCAGGTCCTCCCTGGACCGGAAACAAGCATCCTGGGACCGGTTTCAGGGCATCACCCTTCTTCAGCCAGGCTAGCTTGAATCCAGTGGTGTGGTGAGCACGGGACCCACGTCTGGGCATACCCTTCCCACTTAGGGCAACATATGCAAAAGTAACAATTGATGGACGGAATGCTGGACAATGCAAACATTCACCCCCAGTCACAAGGATCTGGGTTTAATCCATCATTCTTTTGCTCACCACACCACCCCAGTTTGGACCCAGCCATATGCAAATCAGTCTTGACCCTGTTCCTTGTGGGAACAGTCCAGCCCGAACTGCCAAGCCAGGTCCTCCCTGGACCGGAAACAAGCATCCTGGGACCGGTTTCAGGGCATCACCCTTCTTCAGCCAGGCTAGCTTGAATCCAGTGGTGTGGTGAGCACGGGACCCACGTCTGGGCATACCCTTCCCACTTAGGGCAACATATGCAAAAGTAACAATTGATGGACGGAATGCTGGACAATGCAAACATTCACCCCCAGTCACAAGGATCTGGGTTTAATCCATCATTCTTTTGCTCACCACACCACCCCAGTTTGGACCCAGCCATATGCAAATCAGTCTTGACCCTGTTCCTTGTGGGAACAGTCCAGCCCGAACTGCCAAGCCAGGTCCTCCCTGGACCGGAAACAAGCATCCTGGGACCGGTTTCAGGGCATCACCCTTCTTCAGCCAGGCTAGCTTGAATCCAGTGGTGTGGTGAGCACGGGACCCACGTCTGGGCATACCCTTCCCACTTAGGGCAACATATGCAAAAGTAACAATTGATGGACGGAATGCTGGACAATGCAAACATTCACCCCCAGTCACAAGGATCTGGGTTTAATCCATCATTCTTTTGCTCACCACACCACCCCAGTTTGGACCCAGCCATATGCAAATCAGTCTTGACCCTGTTCCTTGTGGGAACAGTCCAGCCCGAACTGCCAAGCCAGGTCCTCCCTGGACCGGAAACAAGCATCCTGGGACCGGTTTCAGGGCATCACCCTTCTTCAGCCAGGCTAGCTTGAATCCAGTGGTGTGGTGAGCACGGGACCCACGTCTGGGCATACCCTTCCCACTTAGGGCAACATATGCAAAAGTAACAATTGATGGACGGAATGCTGGACAATGCAAACATTCACCCCCAGTCAAAAGGATCTGGGTTTAATCCATCATTCTTTTGCTCACCACACCACCCCAGTTTGGACCCAGCCATATGCAAATCAGTCTTGACCCTGTTCCTTGTGGGAACAGTCCAGCCCGAACTGCCAAGCCAGGTCCTCCCTGGACCGGAAACAAGCATCCTGGGACCGGTTTCAGGGCATCACCCTTCTTCAGCCAGGCTAGCTTGAATCCAGTGGTGTGGTGAGCACGGGACCCACGTCTGGGCATACCCTTCCCACTTAGGGCAACATATGCAAAAGTAACAATTGATGGACGGAATGCTGGACAATGCAAACATTCACCCCCAGTCACAAGGATCTGGGTTTAATCCATCATTCTTTTGCTCACCACACCACCCCAGTTTGGACCCAGCCATATGCAAATCAGTCTTGACCCTGTTCCTTGTGGGAACAGTCCAGCCCGAACTGCCAAGCCAGGTCCTCCCTGGACCGGAAACAAGCATCCTGGGACCGGTTTCAGGGCATCACCCTTCTTCAGCCAGGCTAGCTTGAATCCAGTGGTGTGGTGAGCACGGGACCCACGTCTGGGCATACCCTTCCCACTTAGGGCAACATATGCAAAAGTAACAATTGATGGACGGAATGCTGGACAATGCAAACATTCACCCCCAGTCACAAGGATCTGGGTTTAATCCATCATTCTTTTGCTCACCACACCACCCCAGTTTGGACCCAGCCATATGCAAATCAGTCTTGACCCTGTTCCTTGTGGGAACAGTCCAGCCCGAACTGCCAAGCCAGGTCCTCCCTGGACCGGAAACAAGCATCCTGGGACCGGTTTCAGGGCATCACCCTTCTTCAGCCAGGCTAGCTTGAATCCAGTGGTGTGGTGAGCACGGGACCCACGTCTGGGCATACCCTTCCCACTTAGGGCAACATATGCAAAAGTAACAATTGATGGACGGAATGCTGGACAATGCAAACATTCACCCCCAGTCACAAGGATCTGGGTTTAATCCATCATTCTTTTGCTCACCACACCACCCCAGTTTGGACCCAGCCATATGCAAATCAGTCTTGACCCTGTTCCTTGTGGGAACAGTCCAGCCCGAACTGCCAAGCCAGGTCCTCCCTGGACCGGAAACAAGCATCCTGGGACCGGTTTCAGGGCATCACCCTTCTTCAGCCAGGCTAGCTTGAATCCAGTGGTGTGGTGAGCACGGGACCCACGTCTGGGCATACCCTTCCCACTTAGGGCAACATATGCAAAAGTAACAATTGATGGACGGAATGCTGGACAATGCAAACATTCACCCCCAGTCACAAGGATCTGGGTTTAATCCATCATTCTTTTGCTCACCACACCACCCCAGTTTGGACCCAGCCATATGCAAATCAGTCTTGACCCTGTTCCTTGTGGGAACAGTCCAGCCCGAACTGCCAAGCCAGGTCCTCCCTGGACCGGAAACAAGCATCCTGGGACCGGTTTCAGGGCATCACCCTTCTTCAGCCAGGCTAGCTTGAATCCAGTGGTGTGGTGAGCACGGGACCCACGTCTGGGCATACCCTTCCCACTTAGGGCAACATATGCAAAAGTAACAATTGATGGACGGAATGCTGGACAATGCAAACATTCACCCCCAGTCACAAGGATCTGGGTTTAATCCATCATTCTTTTGCTCACCACACCACCCCAGTTTGGACCCAGCCATATGCAAATCAGTCTTGACCCTGTTCCTTGTGGGAACAGTCCAGCCCGAACTGCCAAGCCAGGTCCTCCCTGGACCGGAAACAAGCATCCTGGGACCGGTTTCAGGGCATCACCCTTCTTCAGCCAGGCTAGCTTGAATCCAGTGGTGTGGTGAGCACGGGACCCACGTCTGGGCATACCCTTCCCACTTAGGGCAACATATGCAAAAGTAACAATTGATGGACGGAATGCTGGACAATGCAAACATTCACCCCCAGTCACAAGGATCTGGGTTTAATCCATCATTCTTTTGCTCACCACACCACCCCAGTTTGGACCCAGCCATATGCAAATCAGTCTTGACCCTGTTCCTTGTGGGAACAGTCCAGCCCGAACTGCCAAGCCAGGTCCTCCCTGGACCGGAAACAAGCATCCTGGGACCGGTTTCAGGGCATCACCCTTCTTCAGCCAGGCTAGCTTGAATCCAGTGGTGTGGTGAGCACGGGACCCACGTCTGGGCATACCCTTCCCACTTAGGGCAACATATGCAAAAGTAACAATTGATGGACGGAATGCTGGACAATGCAAACATTCACCCCCAGTCACAAGGATCTGGGTTTAATCCATCATTCTTTTGCTCACCACACCACCCCAGTTTGGACCCAGCCATATGCAAATCAGTCTTGACCCTGTTCCTTGTGGGAACAGTCCAGCCCGAACTGCCAAGCCAGGTCCTCCCTGGACCGGAAACAAGCATCCTGGGACCGGTTTCAGGGCATCACCCTTCTTCAGCCAGGCTAGCTTGAATCCAGTGGTGTGGTGAGCACGGGACCCACGTCTGGGCATACCCTTCCCACTTAGGGCAACATATGCAAAAGTAACAATTGATGGACGGAATGCTGGACAATGCAAACATTCACCCCCAGTCACAAGGATCTGGGTTTAATCCATCATTCTTTTGCTCACCACACCACCCCAGTTTGGACCCAGCCATATGCAAATCAGTCTTGACCCTGTTCCTTGTGGGAACAGTCCAGCCCGAACTGCCAAGCCAGGTCCTCCCTGGGCCGGAAACAAGCATCCTGGGACCGGTTTCAGGGCATCACCCTTCTTCAGCCAGGCTAGCTTGAATCCAGTGGTGTGGTGAGCACGGGACCCACGTCTGGGCATACCCTTCCCACTTAGGGCAACATATGCAAAAGTAACAATTGATGGACGGAATGCTGGACAATGCAAACATTCACCCCCAGTCACAAGGATCTGGGTTTAATCCATCATTCTTTTGCTCACCACACCACCCCAGTTTGGACCCAGCCATATGCAAATCAGTCTTGACCCTGTTCCTTGTGGGAACAGTCCAGCCCGAACTGCCAAGCCAGGTCCTCCCTGGACCGGAAACAAGCATCCTGGGACCGGTTTCAGGGCATCACCCTTCTTCAGCCAGGCTAGCTTGAATCCAGTGGTGTGGTGAGCACGGGACCCACGTCTGGGCATACCCTTCCCACTTAGGGCAACATATGCAAAAGTAACAATTGATGGACGGAATGCTGGACAATGCAAACATTCACCCCCAGTCACAAGGATCTGGGTTTAATCCATCATTCTTTTGCTCACCACACCACCCCAGTTTGGACCCAGCCATATGCAAATCAGTCTTGACCCTGTTCCTTGTGGGAACAGTCCAGCCCGAACTGCCAAGCCAGGTCCTCCCTGGACCGGAAACAAGCATCCTGGGACCGGTTTCAGGGCATCACCCTTCTTCAGCCAGGCTAGCTTGAATCCAGTGGTGTGGTGAGCACGGGACCCACGTCTGGGCATACCCTTCCCACTTAGGGCAACATATGCAAAAGTAACAATTGATGGACGGAATGCTGGACAATGCAAACATTCACCCCCAGTCACAAGGATCTGGGTTTAATCCATCATTCTTTGCTCACCACACCACCCCAGTTTGGACCCAGCCATATGCAAATCAGTCTTGACCCTGTTCCTTGTGGGAACAGTCCAGCCCGAACTGCCAAGCCAGGTCCTCCCTGGACCGGAAACAAGCATCCTGGGACCGGTTTCAGGGCATCACCCTTCTTCAGCCAGGCTAGCTTGAATCCAGTGGTGTGGTGAGCACGGGACCCACGTCTGGGCATACCCTTCCCACTTAGGGCAACATATGCAAAAGTAACAATTGATGGACGGAATGCTGGACAATGCAAACATTCACCCCCAGTCACAAGGATCTGGGTTTAATCCATCATTCTTTTGCTCACCACACCACCCCAGTTTGGACCCAGCCATATGCAAATCAGTCTTGACCCTGTTCCTTGTGGGAACAGTCCAGCCCGAACTGCCAAGCCAGGTCCTCCCTGGACCGGAAACAAGCATCCTGGGACCGGTTTCAGGGCATCACCCTTCTTCAGCCAGGCTAGCTTGAATCCAGTGGTGTGGTGAGCACGGGACCCACGTCTGGGCATACCCTTCCCACTTAGGGCAACATATGCAAAAGTAACAATTGATGGACGGAATGCTGGACAATGCAAACATTCACCCCCAGTCACAAGGATCTGGGTTTAATCCATCATTCTTTTGCTCACCACACCACCCCAGTTTGGACCCAGCCATATGCAAATCAGTCTTGACCCTGTTCCTTGTGGGAACAGTCCAGCCCGAACTGCCAAGCCAGGTCCTCCCTGGACCGGAAACAAGCATCCTGGGACCGGTTTCAGGGCATCACCCTTCTTCAGCCAGGCTAGCTTGAATCCAGTGGTGTGGTGAGCACGGGACCCACGTCTGGGCATACCCTTCCCACTTAGGGCAACATATGCAAAAGTAACAATTGATGGACGGAATGCTGGACAATGCAAACATTCACCCCCAGTCACAAGGATCTGGGTTTAATCCATCATTCTTTTGCTCACCACACCACCCCAGTTTGGACCCAGCCAAATAGGTCAATTTATAAAGTGGAAATATAGTATGCCGACTTCTAACAATGATTCCCAAATAGAGGTTCGCTTCCTGTGCTGCGCACAGTGCACTTTAACCTTTTGCCACTTATCCATTCTTTGTAGTGTATTCAAATGTCAAAGAAAGAAAATTTTACTCTCGATTTTTAGAGAGCTTCAGATATGACTTACCCTAGATTTATTATTTTTAATATTAGAATGTAGCAATATCAAACTATGCTATAGGGTGGATACATTTCTAGAAATAGTAAATAATAGGTTAAGTAAAGAGGGCAAACTTTAACTTTAATTTGTGGTCCATGCTTCTATAGAGATTATATTTATCTTCTATCTTAGCCTTCCCTTTTGTCTTAGCATCTTTTTAAGATGGTGGTTTGAACATGTTTTTCACTAACACGAGAGAATGCCACATACGCATTTATTTTTGGTCGACATTGTTTTTCTGTTTTCTGCACTGTCAGTTCCAGTAACACACATACTAGCACGTGATGTTCATGCTTTATTATGGCTTGTAGGAGACGACTCTTTTCCTCCGGCCTAACTAAAGATGTTATTTTGCGTCTCTAGCAGAATTAAATAAGGCTGGTGTTTTATTATTTAAACAGCGTCCATGTTGAACTCGTGAGAGGCACTTCACACCGGAGTTATTATGGAAGCTGCTGTGAGCTGTGACTGAGATGCAGCTTTGCAGGGCCTGACCTTCATACTAAGAAGGAAGATAACCACACAGGCCGAAGTGCGCAGGTCTGCACACTCAGACAGAATGCATTTGTTAATGCACTGGGGCTGGCTTCCTGAGACATTACACCAAGGTATGGGGTTAGATCATTCCAACAGGGTCTGGCAGAAAGGTACTCCTAACATACGCTCGCTAGTGTAGAGGTATTAGTGATAGATAGGAGTAACATTAGAAATAATTAACATGGTTGAATTGTTTGTATTTTTCACCATTCTCATAATGCTTATAACAATGATGTGTTTCATCTGTCTAATAATCGCAGTCCATGTCTTATTCATAAGGATTAGATCTTTTCAATAGACATTTGAAAATGTATTATTTTTTCTTTTCTTTGCGACACTTTGTGCACACAAAAGTGACAAACAAAAGGGTTATATCTGTTTTCACGAATTCCTAGAGATTGAGAGTGGTCATGTTCGAGGTTACCAACATCTATAACTCTGGAGGTTTAGGAGTTTAGATGCGGTAATTTGAGCTAGCCGAACCAACATTTACTGATGATATAAGAGGACTTAGTGCCCGGTTACAAGTTTGGTGGTCCATAAGATGGGCAAACTTGGGAAGGAGGTGCGGTGGCAGTCTATGACTGCCGCACCAGCGGTCCGACCACCATATTATGAGTATGCCAGTCGGACCTCCAGGGGACCACTGCAACTGTCAGGGATCCGTGATCCCTGGCAGTCTTGCGGTGGTCTGGGGAAGTAATATGCTTGTAGGTGCCGCTGCGGCACCGCCAAGCATATTACGAGTTTCCCCCATCAGCATTTTCACGGCAGTTAGTCCTCCATGAAGAGGCTGGCGATGGGGAAACAAAGGGGGCCCTTCAGAGCCCCCTATTGCCTCTGTGCTTGGGGATGCATGCAGGGGGGCACATGTTGTGCCCCCCTGTCTGCATGCACCCCCTTTCCTGCATGGCATGGACTGCATAGTCCATGCCATGCAGTTAAGCCTTAGGCAAGCCCATTGCGGTGCCTTTTAAATAGGCACCAAAATGGGGCCGCTGCGCCGCCTGCCCTCCGGACAACGAGGAAACTCGTAATCTGGCAGGCAGGCGGCGGTCAACTTTGGAGGTCTGGAAGCAGGGTGCTGGCATGGCGGCCTGCTCCCAGACCGCCAAAGTCATAATCAAACCCTTAGTCTCTGTATTATGAAGTTTTGTTGATATAATACACAGCCCTGCTAAATCCATAGGAACTGTATAACAGGGCCAGTGGCGATAAATTATAGGCTATGTGATATAATTGCCGTAATATTTAAAATGTTTAAAGCTTTATTGATGTGATTATAGTGATTGAGGTCATTACGATTTCTATGGAGTTAAATTGTATCTTGATTAATTTATTTTATGGTATTTATAATGTACACATTAGGTCACTTTATACAAAAGGGAGCAATTGGAACTTAATTGGGGTAGAGGGTTAGGAATGTAAGATTAACTATGTGAGTACTGTTTGTGCTATTTTAAAGTGAAAGTAATTTTAATGTTTGTGCACCTTGTTTGGCTCAAAGTAAACAACAAAATAAATAAGACTGCATTTTGTTGATCTTTGCATTAGAGTCCTCTAGGTTGCTCACCCGTTGTTCAACATCAGTCACTCTTTTTTCCAAGTAAGACCATTTGTCAACCAGTGTCTGTAATCTCTTCTTAGTTTCTTCAATAAATGGTCGCAAAGCTCTGATCTCTTCTAGGAGTAATTACATTGATATGAAGGAAAGTGTTTTGACTAGTGAAGTAGGATCATTTTTAGGGCGCCTATGGGTAAAACTGCTAGGGTTTCGTGACAGCTTAAGTATAAGGGAGCTGGAAGTGTTTGCTGCTAGAGCCAATTTTGGTAACAAGGAAGGGGCACTTGCATTTTGCTTGGCAATATAAGGTTCTTTCATATTTTCAGGAGAAGATCCTTTTGAGTTCAAAGTATTTCCAGAAAATTGAGAAGAACAAGTAGTGTTAGTTAATTTTCATTTTCTCGTTTTGCCCATGAAGAAAACTGGCTGACAAAATGTTGGTAAAAATCTGAGAATTTGAAGAATCACTGGCTGCTAATGACACAAGATATCTGAGCCGGAACTAAAGTAATCTGAAAGTAATGTCTAGTAACTTGTTGGTATTAACAGCTCTCACTGAGCCTGCGCCTTCCACATGAATAAAGGTGTTTGTCAGTAAGCAAAAATGAAAGCGTATAGTCCATCACACAAAGGATGACTGAAGCTATAGCAGAAAATGAAAGGAACATTTGCATTTGTAATTCTCTAAACTTGCTGTAACAACAAGCAAATAAGAGGGGAAAAAATGGTGCTTAAAAAATATATCTTTAATTTTGGGACATTTTACTTGCGTGCACACAAATAAAATGCCATGTTGCCAGCCAAAAAGCAAAAATTAATTGCCACATTGTCTACCAAAAAGCAAAGGAGTGTAACAAATATGTGAAGTGTGACCCCTTTCAAAAGGCAACGGGACACTCCAGGGGCTGACTATTAACCCCTTCGCTGCTTCTGTCGGCCAACGGCCGTCGCGAGCACTACCTCCGTAGTGCTGCGCACGTCCGTTGGCCGACGCGGCCCCGCCCACTCAATGGAACGCCCCGCACCGCGGCGGAATTGCCGCCGCGGTAAACGGGTTAAAGTGCATTTTTTTTGTTTCTTAGTTGGTTTTTCAGTAAAAACTCAATGTGCATTTCATTTGAAGCTAGAAATGTGGCTTCCTTGGTGGAGGTTTATGGCCTGCCTGTGACCTTTAGTCCACAGCTTGTGAAGATTACAATCTTTTCACTCAGTTTTATTTAGTCATCAAAGCTTTTAATGTGGTGAAAAACGGAAATGCTTCAAAGAACAAAGATGTGTTCATGTAAAAGGCCTTTCACATAGCAGCAGCACTGAAAATCGTTTCAGTATTAAAGAAAGGGATGACTCACACCTTGTTATCTTCTAGTTTTGGTATGTAAAAAATAATTTTACTGCTGTCATTGTCAAATTCATTCTTGGCTCTTACAGAGCTGAATCAGTGGGCAGCCATCTTCTCTCGGCATCAAGCCACACCCCCCCAGGTAATCAGTCTTATAACTGTGTATGATCAGACACTGGCACTTGAATACATTGATACTCTCATTGTATGTCAGGCACTACTGGAAGATGTCAAGTACAGCCACATATGCCCAGATACATCCTCATATGCTTGTGATCAGTAGCACCCCTAACTGAAGCCCTAAGAATAATGACAGGAAAGAGAAAATTCTATCCATCAAGCACACTAAATCGCTATTATGAGGCGCTGCAAGAAATCTGCAAAAGAATCAATAGTAATACAGAAAGTAATCAATCAATCACAGGATTTGTAGCGTGCATAGCTACTCAGTGAGTGTACCAGTACTAGCAGATTCGCTGACCATCTAAAGCTCAAACAGATTATTGATATGCTGATTCAAAGAGTCAAGTCCTATGGTTGCATTTGAAGGAGAGTACATTCTTCATAGCCCGTAGATGAACAGGGAGAGCATTCCAGTCCCTGGCAGCAAGAAAAGAGAAGGAGGTGCCACCCCACCTTTTTCCTTTTTATTTGGGTTATTGGCCGCTGAAAAGCAGTGGCGGCTGGTGTAATTTGAAACTGGTGGGGTATAAGCAGAACGAATCAACGTATGCGAGCGCAGCGAGCGAGCCCGACGGCAATAAGGGTGGTTCGGGGGGGTTCTCCCCGTGAAGATTTTTTTTTTAAATTGGCATCTTTTGGTGCAATTTTCAGCACTATTTCTGTGATAAATGGACTAAAAATTCAGTTCTTCTAGGCATTCATAAAAGAAAACTCATACATTATTTCAGAGAATTTCTGGGTTGCCAAGCAAGAGGGCTAGGGTACTAAGCAAGACTGCTTTGGCTCTACCCTTTCCAATAGAAAACACTAGTTAGCGATGTGAACAAGTTCAATGGACAAACCTGGGATCTAGGGAGAGTCCCTCTCCTGAGAAAGAAATTTTAAAAAGATTGGCAAATGGTGCATTTTAAAGCAAATGAATGCAGCGATAAAGCAAGGCTTATTAAGCAGTGGCAAAGTATAGTCTGGAAATATTAAAAACATTAAAAACTGCCCCGTATGTTCTTGCATTAATTTGTTCAACAGTTACTGTAATATGTAAATTGTTCTGCATGACAACTTTAGCCCTTTAAAATGTATGCTTGCCCAGTGTCTCATGCAGCATTAACTTTGGAAAAATATGCTCTAACCAGACTTTAGGAAGCACCCACAGCTGCTGGCTATAACCGGCCATATAGAAATATGTGCAGACAGGTCTTTAAGTGAGATGAAAAAAGTGGGTGCTCCCTATAAAGGAACATACCAAATACATTTCTGTGATTCCCATAGTGTGCCATCAGACCGGTATTTTGATTTCTCTCTGAGATGTAATTTTATCCAGACAAATGGCACAGAAACTGACATACGCCTAAAGCCTGTCAGTATGATTGGCTTTGTCACTGGGTGTTAGCTGTTTAAGATAAATGAGTAACAACAATGATTTCTTATAAATAATTAACATTGAAAATGTTTAAATTCTGAAATTCTGAAATAGTGAGTCTGTGAATTAAATAGCATTGAGGGCTGTGGAAGGAGTTTCAGCCTTCAATTATGTGTGCTTTATGTTAGACATGTATCCTCTTTTTCTCTGCATATCTTGTCCATCTGCACATCTTCAACCACCTCTCTTTCCTCTTCAGCATCCTCTTTTCACTCTTCCCCGAATGCCCTTCCTCACATCTCTGTCACTTCACCGCCCCCAACATGCACTGCACTCCCTCAAATATAAGCACTTTAATTTCTCTTACTTTTGCCTTGCAAATATTTTGACATAAGTGTACCCCCTTCACACACATTTCCACAGAATTTCAGTTGCAAATGGAATACACAAACATTGTTCTGTGTGCTCTGCAGAGAGGCCAACCCACTGACAGGCACTTTGTTTGGCTTTAGCCTTAGCGCCTGCGTGCTCAATCAAAGCCCCTCATAAACACCTGGCATGGCTCAAGCCTCAAAGTATGCACAGAAAAAAATACAGATAAACAACAACATTATAAAATAGCTAACTCGTGGGGAATGCAAGATTAAGTAAACATGTAAAATAAGAGAGAAACTACATCGCTGAAATGCATACCCTCGACGTTTTTAACATTCATTGTTTGCAAGTCAATCCATGTTTTTGGCATCAGTGTTAAATTAAGGGCATGTACACAGGGCCAGTTTTAATGCCATACATCAGAGGACTGGCCACTGTAAGCACATGTTACACAGTAAGCACATATCTCTCGCTTTGACGAACAAACTGAAAAGCTGCCGTGAACACTTTACTGGTGTCACACCAGTAAAGTGTTCACGGCAGCTTTTCAGTTTGTTCGTCAAAGCGTGTCTGTAACCCACACCACAATACAGTAGCTCTGCACCCCACTAAAGCTGCCCAAACCCCAAGCATAAATGGCATCTAATCCATCACAGCTGATTTACATTTGCAATACGTACTCCTTCATTACAAATTCACCTAAAATGCTGATATTCAACTACTACTCAACAGACCTGCTTCTGCACTGCTAACCCACTCCGTGCTGCTAACCAACAACAAAGCACACCACTTATTTCTGCACCGAAACCCAACTCTAGTTCTGATACAACTCAGCAAAAAATTGACATACTGATTCACCCGAAATCCAACCCTGTTCATGTAATACTCAAAGCAAACCCCTAATGCTGTAGCCCCACACCAAGCACAGCAGATACACAAACTCTATCAGTTCAAATGCTGCTGTTCACTAATACTGCCCACCATCTCAACCGAAGAGATAATCGGCCACCCTGTATCCAATCACAATACTGCTTTCCGATCCAGACATACCCCTACCCAACCACATGAATGTTTTCAGCACCGAAAAAGACATACTCCAGTACATGTGCCAAGACTGTTGCCCAACGCAACACACCCCTGCACCACTAATTGGCTTCACATACGGACATCCAAAACTCTAGCACAAAAGAACGTAATTTACACCAAATCACCCCCAACTCGGCGACAGCACATACCAGAAGATCCCGGGTCCAAAACCAGTACTCCTATCTCGCTCTAAGCGTGAATCATACTCCTGCATCCAGAATGCAACACCACAGTCGCGGCTCGCAATACTCGCGGGGGGGTCGCGCGGGGGTGGGGGGTTTAAAAATAAAGTTAAAAAACCTTGAAAACTTACCTGACCGCCGAGTACGCGCCGCCTCTCTGCTGTGTGCTCCTGGGCCGGTGTCCGCGTTGGTGCCTTCGTGAGTGGCTGGTGGCAACCCCTCTCAGCCAATCCAGACGCTGCTCCAGCAGCGCCAAGATTGGCTTGAGCAGGGACTGTCCCTGCCCATAGGAGACCGGGGGCTGCGGCCAATGGCCAGTAGCAGCCCTCGCTCGCTCTCCTAATGCAGGGAACAGTAGTGCGCATATTCGGGCTGGTCATAAAAATGACCAGCCCAAACCCGAACATGCGCACTGGGCCTGCCCTGCTGCTGTCAGCCAACAACAAACCCAACCCCGCAGTGCTGCCCCACCCCCTTCAGCGACGCGTTCTGACTGACTCCGTCCGGCCCGATTTCGAGTCAGGACGCCGGTGAAGTTAATCTTCCTTGTTAAGTTAACGAGGAAGAATGTGGCCATTAGTGGGGCAACGCCCCAACGGACTGCTGAAAAGGGATAATCCTATTGGCAAGGTACTGAGGACCATCCAGATAAAAGGTCTTATGAACCAGAATGAGCCTTTTGAACCGAACTCTCTCCTTGATTGGTAACCAGTGCAGCTCTTTACGGTGAGGATGGATATGGTCTCCTCTAGGGAGTTTCAACAAGAGCCCAGCAGCAACATTCTGCACCAACTGAGTCTCCTGAGTTGATATGCTGATAGACCCCAGTAGAGAGAGTTGGTGTAGCCAAGTCGAAAAGTGATAACAGCATGTATTACCATTTTCTGATACTGAACTGGAAGCAAGTACAGACATTCCTTTACGGATTTCAGAAGCCCGAAACAGGAGCTCACAGCACCATCTGCGTGTGGACCAAAGGAGGCTTGATTGTCAAACTTCACCCCAAAATTACGTGCAATGGTGGCTGCGGCTGGCACAGGTGGGGCAAAACTGGGCCAGCATTCACCATCCCAGGTGGGGGGAGGAGTACGCTGATTAAGAGAATTTCAGTTTTGCTCGCATTACACTGTAAATTGCTGAGAAGCATTCACTGAAATACGGCTGTTGAGCATAAGTTACATCTGTTGAAAGCATTAGGTAAGTTTCTGTGAAGAGTAAGGATGATCTGAGTCTCATCAGCGTAGGACACAATTTGAACGCAGATGGATTCCACCAATACAGCCAAAGGTGTCATGTATATATTGAAAAACGTCAGAGCCGAGCCCTTAGGGACACTGGCCCTTAAAGGTTTAGGATCCGAGGCATAAGGTGCCATCCAGACGGAATGTCAAGCAGAAAGGAATGAAGCAGCCATTGTCTGGCTTTTCACCGAGGAGCACTCTGTTGTATTATGCATCGAAGGGTTGAAGACCCACCCTAGTTCATAGCTTAAGGGCACAAAAGGAGTCAAATAAGAATTATGAGGAGATCACAGGTCTGCAGAGGGACAAGGTTCGGTAGCTATAATCAGTAAACACGGCTATTAAAGAGCCTTGTCTATTCTGTGCTGCTATAACTTTCACTGCCACTAGGAATCAGTGATGGGCTAAAAGGGTTTTTCAGATATTGCTATTACAGCCTCTAGAGACCAGTGATAACCATGAGAATAATGAAAGGGAAACTTTTATCAGTGAAGCAGTGTTTAGTTGAACACTGGAAGACTGAATGTGACACCCTGGCAGCCCATTAGCATTATGGAACTATATGACGAGGTAAAACGAGTGTTTAGTTTGTAATGACAAATAATTGATGGTACCCAATTTATTCCTAAATAGACTCACTACCTACTTCCTCCTCTCAGGCCATGGTAAAGTGGGTTACTGTAGAAGCACAGAGATAGGCTTGTGCTATGCTTCAGGCTGCTCATTTGAGAAAGTTGAAGCCTCAGGGTATATGTCCAGGGCTGGAATAACAGAGTCATATAGTGATCTCAGTATTGATGTGGCAATGACAATGAGTGAAGGTCTGCAGATGAGGAGACTGGGTGGCCACTTAACTCTGTGTCATCCGGACAGCATGTGCATTTTTGTAAAAAATCATTGTTCTCACATGTTCGCACAATTAGTTCAATGGAAGCCACACCTGACTACAGCTCGCAGAACAATTGTGGGTATCAAATGAATGGAAAGGGGTGTCCTGATGACATGGAGGACAGTGACAGCTTCACCCTACTGGACTAAGAACATAGTTGATTACGCCAATCTTTACTCCTACCTTTCCCTACTAAATGTAATGTAGATGGTCTTTTATTTACTTACTAAAAGTGGTAGAAGGGAGAAAAACAATTCAAGATCATACTTTCGATTTAGTCAAGCTGTAATAGACCACAGACTCCGTCTTTATGTTTGTGGATTTATTATAAGGCCAAAAATAATTGAATATAAACACACCTCAATATTAGAGTATAGAGGTACAAGAAAATCAATACAGAGCCGATTTTACGAATATAGGTCATTCGGCACAGAAGGCATAATATGATGAACTCCAAAATCAAGATACAGCAAAGGATGGAAGCGGAGTCCAATTCTCTTTTCATTTAAGAAGGAGCAAAATCTTTCCCTACTCTACTCTCAATGAGCATTCTACCTATCTCCCTTATATCATATCCCAAAGGTGTCAGCACGTGTTGACTTCCTAAGAAGTACTCACGTCAAAATGGGTCTGATAGCATAAAGCTATGGAGCTCGCTCTAAGATGCTCCTTCTCCTCCGAAAGCTGGTAGAAGTCTGTTTAATCTGTCCCTGCGCATTATACAAAAAGACAATAATCGGCCCCCAATGCGTCATATGTTAAACTTTTCCACTTGCAACGGTTTTCCGTAAGTTTCCACAGAAGCTTTAATTAGCTGGCTCTTCTTCCAGTGGCCTTGGTTCCCAGATAGGCTATGCACGAAGGTGTCCTCCCTTCTTGCCTGTCAGTCCTCTTCAAAGACATTCCGAGTATCTCCTTAAATCTCAAAATAACGAGGTCGAATTCCTGCACCTGCAGTAGGATGAGAACATACTGCCTTCGAGCACACCAGAATTTATTTAATTAATACTTGAGCAGCTAGGGAGAACCGAAACTCAAAACAACTTACAATTTAGGCCTACAGACCGGGTAACTTAACTCAACATGGTTACATTATATGAATACAACGTCATCCTGCACATTACACATACAGGAATTATATTTCTAAAACATACAAGATCCTACTTAAATGTGCTCACTTCACTTTAATACTAATATGGCGTGAATAAATGCATTTTAATAATCGTAAAACACTGCACACGACAAAATATATATATGAGTACGTTTGTATCAGGAACATAGTGCACCCCTACAAATTAGAGTGCTGCAAGCGCTCTATCAGTTCCCCCCTCTTATGACTAGTGTCATAACACCAACCTTTTCCCTTCTTATAAGTTTCTCCTTGTAGAAGAGACCGACCTAAAAAGAGGTTGTAGCCTGCCGTCCCTGCCTAAATCTTTCCAACCCTTTCAGGTGTAGATAATGACTGTCCTGCAGTCGTTCTAATTGTTGCTCTCGCTTTTTCAAAGAATTTTCAGCATGTCGTGCCTTTTGCCATTTGTATGCCTTAATGACTCCCAACAGTACAATTATACAAATGACAGCTATTATGATAGGTTTCAAGATGTATCCGATTATTCCTTGTCCCAAACTTCCAAACCAGCTTCCTATCTTGCCAAATCCGTTGCCAATTTGTTCCCAGAGTCCATCAGCAGCCAGATCACGTAAATCTTGATGTATCTCTGAAATATTGCTAATGTACTTCCTTATATCCC
Source organism: Calotriton arnoldi (assembly GCA_963921515.1). Lineage (NCBI taxonomy): Eukaryota > Metazoa > Chordata > Amphibia > Caudata > Salamandridae > Calotriton > Calotriton arnoldi. Next base: position 596,491 of record CAWUFW010010863.1, on the reverse strand, counting down.
GACTATTGTCAGGAATATAAGTACAGCACTGTTGAACTTTCAATAATTTACAGACTCCTCCAGCCTTTGCTAGTAATACATCTAAAGCAAGGCGATTTTGAAGAACCATAGCCCTTATCGAAACCATCTCCCCATCAACAAGTAATAAAATTTGGGCTGTATTCACAGAGAGCTTATCTACCAGAGTTGCCAGCTTTCTAATCTTCACATCATTCAAAATCACACCCAAACTAGGTATCATAGCTCCAAATACATCCCCAATAATTTCACCAGCACTTGCACCACGTTTTCCTCTATGGGATCTCTTCCCTTCCAAAGGCCATATATCATCCACATGGAAAATCTTGGGGAATACTACAGCTAAATAACATGTCCCATACCAATTTTTTGGCAATTTCACATAAGCATTTTTACCGCACACAAAGTACACATTTGGCACTATGGTCAGTTTATCCAACAGCGCCTTTTTAATGGATTCTTCAATCAAGAAAATGTGTTCACAATCACTCTCACCCACAAATATTTTGTCATAATATGTGGATAGGTGCCTAATGCACAGTCTCCCTTTTTGCTGGAAGTCTAAAGCTATTGGACCAGAACTCCCTTTTGCCTTATGATCTAGTTCTTCCTTCGTCCATGGGATCACCTTGTGCTTCGGATCTGGTCTAAATAAGGTCTGTCTATGTCGATCTTCTATCTGATCCACAAACTTCTTTTCAATGTCAGTTAACATGCAGGTCAAGTTGTGTCTATGGGCATAAGATGTATCTAAGGTAATAGTAGGCACAAAATATGCAGACATCCTTTCTACCTGCTTATAGTAATCATATTTATTCATGTATTTAAGAACTGGAACCTCTGCGAGTACCACATCATAATTGGAGAAGTAGTACTCAAAATGTGCCTTACTATAAAACATACTCAATAACACGCTGCATGTAATGCCATAGGTCACAGGTAAGTGATGGTATCGAATGCCTTCCTCTACGGACGCTGGCAGTTGCATACACACATAGCAATCTTTAGCTTCCATTGTATCAACATACTCATACAGCAAACGGGCATATGCATTCAGCGTGAAATTACCCTTGGACAAATCTACGTGTAACATCCGACTAGTTTTCCTAATCATTTCTCTATCTTTTGCGGAGGCACCCTCTTCAAACCTTGAAGTAGGTGGGGCAAGAGTTGTCTGTTCCCCATTCCTTTCGGCATCGTGTGACTCCGTCAAGGATGTAATAATCACCAAAGTTATGACAATAAGTACCACAACGATAAGGGTACCAATTATGCACTTCTGCTTGCGTCTTGGATTTCCAGATTCCATTTTGAACCACCTTTAGTCTTTGAAGCGCAAACAAATCAAAGTCTCTTTTCTTCTCTTCTTGCCTTATTTTGGTATTTTCAATGCCTTATTATCATCTTTTTCCCATTCGATTATTGCAATGTTCAGTTCAATATCTATGTCCTATTGAAGAGATGTAGTCAGCCCTAGCCCTCAGTTCTTCTTCTATTGAAAGTCCCTAATTTAAATCTTCTTCCACTCGGGTCTAGGTTATCTTCTTTCTAAAGCCTAATGAGTTCTTCTTTTAGAGTTCAAACTTCATCATTAATGATATTAGATCCAAGCATAGTAAGAACTAGCTGCAGAATTTCTGCACGAATCTCTCCCAGTTCCTGTGCAGTGGGCTGTTGACCAAACGTGGGGAAAGCAACCTGATTATGAATCAAAAAGTGCAAACCACTTAGCCTTGGTGAATCGGGGACTGTCAAAGTTAGGAGTCCGAAGGCTTCAACTCCAGGGACCAACAGCTGAATTTCAATCGTGAGGGTGTCCCCTCCGTAACTCACTGTACCAGTCCCCAACCTTCCGGAATTCTTCGGTTTCTGCATTTGCAGCCAGATACGTCCACTCAGGAGAGGCGTACTTTTGAGACGGTACCCTCTCTCTTCTGGATCGTCTTAGACCATCCGATCTTTCCTCAGTTTCACTTTGATCTGATTCAGACGTTTCAGGAATTGGAGCGAGATTTTTCTCAGATGCAAGCCTTATGTTCAGCCTTTCTTTTCTCGTTGGCCACTTTTCTGCTTCTGCACCTGTTCTCTCCTCCACTTGATCTGATCCTTCTGCACCAGGGCGTTCACTTTGATCTGGGTCAAAGTTCACTTCTGCAATTTCGTCTATCTCCGGATCTGCACTCAATGCTGGAGCGGAGGAATCTCTTTCTTCTTGCTCGATTGGTTGTTTAATCCCGTCAAGAATTCTTACGACTTGACCTGATTCTTCATTTCCTGTAGCACTTTCAGCAAGAGGAATCGTTGTTTCCTCCAGTTCTGGAACACGACGAGTATGCGAAGCGTGGATCCAGTTCGGTAAGCCTCCACACTTCACAGCTGTACTGGTCACCAAGATCACTTGATAAGGTCCTCGCCAGCGAGCGTCAAGGCAGCTCTTCCTCACGTGCTTTCGAACAAGCACCCAGTCACCAGGGTTAAGGTCATGCAGCAGGTCTCTCGAGGTGGATGCAGTCGCAGCCTCGACATGGTGGGACACAGAATTAATCACATCAGCCAGTCCCCTACAATGATCCAAAACCAAATCATCTGTGATGTTTATCAATGCTGTAGCTGGTACCATAGGCAATCGCATAGCTCTTCCCATCATTATTTCGTGAGGGGAGAGTCCTGTCCTCCTATCAGGAGTACTACGCAGACTCATTAGCACCAATGGTAGCGCGTCTGGCCACTTCAATGAAGTCGACGAACAAACTTTCGACACCCTCATCTTGATTGTGACATTTATCTGTTCTGCAAGGCCAGATGCCTCAGGCCTGTAACTACAGTGCAATCTCTGATCAATGTTTAGAGCTGTACATAACAATTTCATGATTTCACTATGGAAGTGTGTTCCTCTATCTGTCTCAACTGAGGTCGGAAATCCAAAGCGGGGTATCAATTCTCTTAACAACAGTTTTGCCACTGTGAGACTGTCACATCGTCTAGTTGGATAGGCTTCAACCCAACGTGAAAAGATACACACTACCACCAAAACATATCTTAGCCTATTGCAGCTAGGCATTTCGATAAAATCCAACTGAATCCTATTAAAAGGCCCCCCTGACCTTCCAATATGACTCATTGCAACGACAGTTCTCTTTCCAACATTCATTTGTTGACATATAACACATCTGTGACACACCGCTTCAGCATGCACACGAAAGCGCGGATTGAACCAGGTTTGCCTGAACACTCGCACCATGGCAACTCTCCCTAAATGAACCACTCCGTGAATCTGCCTTGCCATTGGGCTCAATAAACAGTTAGGTAAGACTGTTCTCTCATCTGTTGACACCCAAATGCCATCTTCTCTCTTTTCGCAGCCTGCTCTGACCCACGATGCAACTTCCTCCTCTGAGGCTTCATCCTGCAGTCGCTTTACCTCATCCCAGGTGTCGGCTATAGCTAACATCATGCTGAGCTCAGTCTCTTCTGTGTTTTCTCCTACATATGTTCCATTAAAAACACAAGCATGTATAGCACAAAAACGCGCTACTTCATCTGCATAGTTATTTCCTTTAGTAACAAAGTCCTTTCCCCTCCCATGGGCTGCACATTTTACCACAGCTATTTCTTTGGGTTTTTGCAAAGCTTCCAACAATTGGCGTACAAATTCTCCATTACGGATAGGGGATCCTGAAGATGTCAAAAATCCCCTCTGTGACCATAACTGGCCAAAGTCGTGAACCACTCCAAACCTGTATTGGCTGTCTGTATAGATAGTCACTCTGACTCCATTTGAAATAATACAGGCAGGTGTCAAAGCAATAATTTCAGCAACCTGAGCAGAGTATACTCCTGTCAAACAGGCAGCTTCCACCACCCCCAAGATGGTGCACACAGCAAACGCTGCTCTCAAACACCCTTCATTGTCTCTTAAGCATGAACCATCAACAAAAAGGATCAAATCAGTTTCAGGCAGAGGTTCATCAACAATGTCAGGTCTGGGTTTGGTAGATAGTTCAGTAACATCCAGGCAGTCATGCTCTTCACAATCTTCTTCCTCCTCTTGCGGAAGAGGTAACAATGTAGCATGATTCAAGGTGGTACAACGTTTCAGAGTGACATTTTCAGAAGCCAATATAACCTGCTCATACTTTGTAAGTCTGTTATTCGTTAAATGCTGTGTCTTAGTTCTTGTCATCAATAACTCTACTGAATGAGGCACATAAACAGTAAGCGGGTGACCCATTACAATGCCTTCACATCTTTCAATGCTGACACCTGTTGCAGCAACGGATTTGAGACATCCAGGCAACGCAGAAGCTACTGGATCTAATGTAGCTGAAAAGTAAGCCACTAGTCTGCGGGCATCTCCATGTGTCTGTACAAGGACCGCTAACGCACATCCTTCCTTTTCACAGCAGAAGAGCGAAAACGCTTTATTATAATCCGGCATTCCCAGAGCTGGAGCACGACATAGGCTCTCTTTCAGCTCAAGGAAGGCTCTCAGGCAGTCGTCATCCCATGGTACCGGATCGCTAATGTCCTTTCGAGTCAATCTCAACAGTGGCTTTGCTTGCAAGGAAAAATTTGGGATCCACTGTCGACAATAGCCGACCATTCTCAAAAACATGCAGACTTCTTTTTGTGTTTTCGGAGTTCCCATTTGCAGAATCGCCTCTATGCGATCTGGTGACACCCTCAGTTTCCCTTTCTCAATCCGATGACCTAAATAGTGTACTTCATTCAGACAATACTGGAGTTTGTTCGGAGACACTTTGTGTCCATTGTCTGCCAAATGATTCAGCAAAGCCACAGTATCAATTCTGCAGGCATCCTCAGTCTCTGAGGCGACCAGAAGGTCGTCAACATACTGCACTAGGACTGAGTTCTGAGGCATCATCAGCCCTTCAAGATTCTTCTTCAGACTCTGACTAAAAATAGAGGGGCTTTCTGTATACCCTTGAGGGATTCTACACCATGTTAACACACGATCATCCATCCTAAATGCAAATAAAAACTGGCTGTCTTCATGCAATGGTATGGAGAAAAATGCCTGACATAAATCTATGACTGTAAACCATTCTGCTTCACATGGTATTTGGAACAGGATAACAGCTGGATTCGGTACCACGGGACAACATGGAATCACAATGTCATTGACTCTGCGCAAGTCCTGTACTATTCTGTATTTGCCGCTAGGCTTCTGCAGTCCCATAATAGGTGAATTGCAGGGACTTCCTCGTATCTCCTTGAGAATGCCTTGTGCAATCATAAACTCAATTACAGGTCGTATTCCAGCCACAGTTTCTGGACTTAATTTATACTGCGGAGTTCGTGGAAATTCGGCATTTGGTTTGACCTGTATCTTAACAGGTTCGACCCCTCGAATCAATCCTATCTCCTCACCCGTGAAATTCCACACCTTTGGAGAAACCGAATCTCTCAAATCATGTGGCAACTCCTCTATCGTAAGAACCACGAACATTTCTGTACACAAGCTCATATTAACCATTTTAAAATCAGCATCATCATCACAGGTTTGCAACTCCACACCCCTCGGAGTGCAAGATATGGTACAATTTAGTTTACACAAAAGGTCTCGTCCCAACAAGCAGACTGGGCTAGAATTGCAAACTACAAATTGATGTTTATCTCGGAACGGTCCTATCCTCACAGGTAACTCATTTGTCAATGGGTTAGTCATTTTCTGATTGGTAACTCCCACCACTTGGATCGTTTGTCCTGACAGGGACAAATTGGGGACTTCTTCAGTTCTTACAGTGGAGCGCGCAGCTCCAGTATCTAACAAGAAGGTAACACGGTGTCCGTTCACCTCCGCATCTACAAATGGCCCATTCTGATCTACTTCCAGGATTGCATCCAAAGGGCATTCTTCCTGCACCCCCCTCTGACACTCATAGAGATCTTGTGGTTGTTCAGATTTGTCTCTTATTTCAAAATAGGGCATCTGATGATACACCTGATTATGAGTAGATATCCTCGGAGGCTGAGGAATCTGCATTTGCGGCTCGTATCCTGCCCCATACATAGACCTAGGTCTAGTTACAGTATTCAAAGTTTCTGACATCTGTCCCTCTCCCTCAGTCTGCAATTGATTTGCTGGATTCGATCGACACTCGCGCTTCCAATGCCCGATTTTGTGACAATAATGACAAGCAGTGACCTTCTTTTGGTTTGCCACCCAATCACCTCCTGTACCTACATCCATTCCCCTGCCTCTTCCCTGTCCAGGTTGGGTTACCATCTGTTGACCCATTCCTCTACCACTTCCTCTACCTCGACCCATCGCTCCTCCAACTCCTTGCATCTGATCAGGCCTTTCGGCATTCCTCAACTCCACCAACATCAACTTGTCTTTCAATTTCTTTTGTGCCGATTCTACTTGATCACTACAGTATTTTGCATAACGTAGGATTTCATCCACTGTCTTATTCTGCCAACATATCAAATGTGTTTGTATCATCAAGCTAACATCAGATCTTAGTCCTAGCACAAACTTTGAGACAAACTGTCCCATATCTTCCTGCTCAATTGTATCCAATCCACTATGCTGTTTAAAAGCCACTAAAAGTCTCTCATAATAGTCATGTACCGACTCCTTAGAATCTTGCGTAGTACGATCAATTTTAAGCCAATCGACCATTTGCGGAGCTACCTTGGATTGTAACCATGTGATCACTTGCTCATATTTCTTCATTACTTCGGGAGAGGGACCATGATTTTTCGGGTCTCTGGCTGGTTCTACAGCGGGTCAATCAATGGCAATTTTACACGCCGTCCATAAATCTCCTGGGACCACTATATCAAACAAGGTATTCAAATCAATCCAAAGCACCTTCGAGATCTTGACAAACCGATCTATTTGCTTGTACCAATCAGCAGGTTTTTCCCTCAGCCGAGGAAAATCATTAGTGAATGCTGCCAAATCACCCTGCTTCAAGGCACATGAACGTACTCCCCATTTTGCACTTCTCTCAAAGGGTAATGTCCTGCCGATCCCGTCCCTCCAGCCGGAGGCGGAATGTCTCCTATTCCTTTCTTGACACTTTTCTTTTTGACCCACCTCTCTTCCCACTTGTCTAAGGCTCTCCACGCTCTTATTCCTATCACCAATTCCCTAATCTGTGCTCTTAATCCCATCGTTCGCTTCTCTTCCAATTCCTTATCCGTATAATGCAATCTGCAAGTTCCCTGCATCATTTTAGTCTTTGTTAGATCTACCTCATACTTTCGTGCCAACTGAGACAATGCATCATGAGTTCGTTTTGCCTTCCTGGTAACATCTTTAGCTACAAATAACAATTCGCTGGAGTCATAGGTGTCAATTCTCTCCCATGGCAGATTGCCTTCGATCACTTCATCTAGTTCTGCTTTTAATCTTACCACATCTAACACTGGTGCCTTTATTGCCACATGTAAAACCTTCTGACCTTTTTCACTTCCCAGTTCCTCCCTGTCACAACTTTGTGTTCTTCGTGGACTCCCACTCTCCTTCATCCTCACAACTGGGCGACTTTCTCTTTCACAGCTTCGACTTCTCCAAGTAGTACTCTCACATACATGCTATGGCCCGAAAGGTACTCTAGGTGCTTCTTGTTTCAACCCCAATTCATCATTCAATATCTGTGACTCCTTCACCGGTGGCACCCACATTCTGATGGCTGACTCAGAATTTGCTAAAGCCCCTGTTCGTCTTCGTTCTGACCCACTGTCCATCCTTGAAGGATCAGCCGTAGCTGGCAGTGGAGTACTGGCTTCCACTGGTATCTGAGCCATGCCTGTCTCACTCATGGTAAGGCACCCTCCAGATATAGTCTCTTCACCTTGTTCTGTCTGTTGTTGACTTTCCCTTGTTCTCGCTCTGGGGTTATATATGGAAACCACTGGTCCAATAGTAACTGGTACCGAAAGGGCTTCTGGTAATCGCCTGTTACAGGCCGTCTCTCCTGACTCCGAGGGTGCATACCCTATCCCTCCAGACCCTCCTGGAATTCATCTCATTTCCACTGAAATCTTTCCCCTGACTCCCCTGGTCTGCTCTTCTGACCCTAATTGTCTCACCCGTAGGCTTTCCTCTGATTGCTGTGTTCTCTCCATCTCCAGGCTAGAGTCATCAGGTGGAGGACGTTCTGCTAGCAGTCTATCTAGAAAACTGTCATCTGTATCACTTTCCTCTTCTGTCTTACTTTGCCCTTTAGATGCTTCTTCTAATAACCGAAATGGATACAATCGTTCTCCCTCTATGGTGTCTACTCTCCATCTCTTCAGCTGTGCATCCCACCTGGCATCCTGATATGCCTTCATTGCCTTTTTCATTCTTCCCTGAGAAGCTTGCCTTCTCTTTGCCATTGCTGCTCTCATCCAAGCATCCAATGCCTCAAATTGAGTTGGTCTAGGCAGAGGTTTCAAAGCAGACATCACTCCTCTTAGCTGATACAGCACCTCCATACGAAATGACCCATAACGAGAAAAAGCCAATTCCCCTTCTTTTTCTGTAATTTTATGCCAATTTTGAAGCCAAACTATAGTATGGAGTCCCACATTTGTTGCCATGTAATGCGCCGGTGTATCCTCAGGCGGAGCTTCTTCTCCTACCCGTGTCACCACTCCTGTATCACCTCGACACAAATCCCGCAACACCCTGAAACATCTCATCATGAAAATCGATTGTTTGCCCTCCAAAATCAATACTCAGCTTCGAACGAACGTCCACCAATCCCAGCGCGGCGTTACACCAACCGACCAATCCCAGCGCGACGCACACTGACGTCACTACTCGCTCCTTGCAGCGGCTCACCCTCCTTTACAATTTCACTTGCTCACACATTTACACTACAAGTAACTGTATGACCAAAAGCTATTAAACCAAGTAACTGCTCCTAACACAGTCACAATAACTTACAGTTACATAAACAAGTAATTGTCCGTCCTCTAGAAGTTCGATAGAACACTCTTACAAGAACATTCATCCACTGTAACCCCTGACCTGCGTTGGTCACTCAATCGCCATTATTCACCCCTGGTACCTGAGGCTCTCTATCGCGACGTACTCCTTTCACACAAAGTTCCCTATCACAAGTGGATCATCGATAGCGCTTCACGACACCCACATTTTTGATCAGACAATTACAGATACAAAACTATCCCGGGATCTTGGACTTCTCTTGAGTCTGCTAACCAAACTTCCTCATTCGCACGTGTCTGAACCAGTAAACCGATAAACCCACAATCACTCGACATGCATCTCAACTCCGCAAGACATCACACAAATATTTCTCCGCAATCTAACATACCACACAATTTCATACTCACGCTACCACTGTTTCCGCCGGACCGTCAACGTCCGCCGACTTCCATCTATGTCCACCGTCTTCTACTCCGTGTCCAGGGTCTTAGTGTTCTTCCGACCCTACCCCTACTCTCTTTCTCCCCTCACTCTTAGAGGCAAACCATCCTCTGCTACCATTTGATTACGCCAATCTTTACTCCTACCTTTCCCTACTAAATGTAATGTAGATGGTCTTTTATTTACCTACTAAAAGTGGTAGAAGGGAGAAAAACAATTCAAGATCATACTTTCGATTTAGTCAAGCTGTAATAAACCACAGACTCCGTCTTTATGTTTGTGGATTTATTATAAGGCCAAAAATAATTGAATATAAACACACCTCAATATTAGAGTATAGAGGTACAAGAAAATCAATACAGAGCTGATTTTACGAATATAGGTCATTCGGCACAGAAGGCATAATATGATGAACTCCAAAATCAAGATACAGCAAAGGATGGAAGCGGAGTCCAATTCTCTTTTCATTTAAGAAGGAGCAAAATCTTTCCCTACTCTACTCTCAATGAGCATTCTACCTATCTCCCTTATATCATATCCCAAAGGTGTCAGCACGTGTTGACTTCCTAAGAAGTACTCACGTCAAAATGGGTCTGATAGCATAAAGCTATGGAGCTCGCTCTAAGATGCTCCTTCTCCTCCGAAAGCTGGTAGAAGTCTGTTTAATCTGTCCCTGCGCATTATACAAAGAGACAATAATCGGCCCCCAATGCGTCATATGTTAAACTTTTCCATTTGCAACGGTTTTCCGTAAGTTGCCACAGAAGCTTTAATTAGCTGGCTCTTCTTCCAGTGGTCTTGGTTCCCAGATAGGCTATGCACGAAGGTGTCCTCCCTTCTCGCCTTTCAGTCCTCTTCAAAGACATTCCGAGTATCTCCTTAAACCTCAAAATAACGAGGTCGAATTCCTGCACCTGCAGTAGGATGAGAACATACTGTCTTCGAGCACACCAGAATTTATTTAATTAATACTTGAGCAGCTAGGGAGAACCAAAACTCAAAACAACTTACAATTTAGGTCTACAGACCGGGTAACTTAACTCAACATGGTTACATTATATGAATACAACGCCATCCTGCACATTACACATACAGGAATCATATTTCTAAAACATACAAGATCCTACTTAAATGTGCTCACTTCACTTTAATACTAATATGGCGTGAATAAATGCATTTTAATAATCGTAAAACACTGCACACGACAAAATATATATATGAGTACGTTTGTATCAGGAATATAGTGCACCCCTACAAATTAGAGTGCTGTAAGCGCTCTATCATAGTCCAAGACAGAGGGCCTGATTCACAGAACTAACTTACGTCAAAAACGTAAACGTATACGTAAACGTAAACGTAAAGTTAGTACTTTTTAGGTATTCATTGAATACACTTACTCATTTTGGTATTCACAGAATGAACTTACTCATTTCGGTATTCACAGAAGTTAGGAGTCCTAAAGTTAGGACTACTAACTTCTGTGAATACCGAAATGAGTAAGTTCATTCTGTGAATACCAAAATGAGTAAGTGTATTCTGTGAATACCTAAAAAGTACTAACTTTACGTTTACGTTTACGTTTACGTTTACGTTTTTGACGTAAGTTAGTTCTGTGAATCAGGCCCAAAGTTTCCCACTCCATTAACCAGGAAACAAGCCAAGCAAACTCAACCCTAAGATCCCAAGGGTGGAACTGGGAAAGGAGAGGAAAGAAGAGTAAGATCCAACCTGCATAACTCTAGACGCACACTACCTGCGTGGCCAGGTGACTATTATTTTTTCTGGACATACTTAACTTGAATTAGTGCCTCAAGGATGTAAGGACACGTCAAGATGTAGGCAAAACATGTCTCAGTGTTTAAGGTAAGTCTGGTGTTCGAGTGCTGGTGCAATGTTTATTTTTTTTTGTTTTCACAGGTTTTATTTTGCACACATATGCCACAAAAATAAAACAGACCACCACCTAAATGCAGCCTCCATTTCGCCCGCTCGGACGTCTGATAGCTCATGGGACCGGGCTAGGATGAGGATCTCATCCAGAGAGATCCCTGGTTGTCGAAGGATCAATTTTCTTAGCAGTGCGGAGCGGCACCCTTGGATGACTTGGCCACGTATTTCTTCTCTTTGGTCTACGAAGGCGCAGGTACTGGCTAGTCTGCGCAGCCGCGCGTAGAACATGTCCACGGACTCTATGTCGGACTGCGACGCCTGTCTGAACTTGAAACGTTCAAAGTCTGGGTTTAGTTGTGGGTCAAAATGCCTGTTGAGTGCGGCGACCGCCGCCTCATAGTCATCATCGTTTCCTGTGTTGGGCAGGGTTTCGAAAATGTTGTAGATCTCCGCGCCGCCGTATTATATGAGCAGCGACCTCTTCACAGTACCGTTCGTTTCTCTGGTACCCTTGAAATAATGGTTCAGCCGTCCAATCCACGCTTTCCATCGCGGGGCCGCCGTGGCAGGGTCAGCGGTTTCACTGAACGGCGGTAGTGGGGAGACAACCGTGTGACTGTGTCCTGGGGGTGGTGCATTGGCACCCCTGTGTGGATTGTCCGCTTCGGCCTGCTGGCCTGCTGCGCCTGCTGTGGCTGGCGTGCTCATGGTGTGGGCGCGCTTGGGCGCGGGTGCGGTGTCGCTGTGCTGGCGCTAGAGGTCCTGGATGCAGGGCGTGTGCCGGCGTGTGACCACGTGTGTGCCAGGCTTGGTGAGGCGCAAATGCGTTGGGCCTGTTTTCCTGGGTGGCGTGAGTCTGTCCCCCTGTGGGCTGGTTGGGTGCTTCCCTGTCTGTGTTCCTTTTCTTTTGGAGCTGGAGTCCTGGCCGCACTACCTCAGACAGGCTGTGCAGGGCTGTCGTGGACTGTATGCTGGCACTGATATGGGGCTCCTGGGCTCACAGAGGCCTATTGCGTGTGGCTGCCTCTCTCTGTGTGGCTGATGAGGAGACACAGGCCATGTGGGGGGGGCTTCCTCCACTCCTTTTTTTCCACCCTTCGGGCCTACAGTACCGCAGCTAGCCACCATGTGCGCTCCCCTCTGGGCCGCGCGACTCATCGGTGATGAGGTTGGAGATGTCCCTCTGCTGCACGCACCGCCGACTTGAGCACGCTCCCTTCAGTCCAGGGAAGCGTGCCGGCGGGTGCAGGACGTGTAGACAGCGCCGCTCCTGGCAGCGAGTGACGCCAGCTGGAACCGCAGTGCTGGAGGCAGGGTGAGAGTCCTCGCAGCAGCGGCACAGGGCACAGACGACACGGCCCAGGTCGCGGGTGGCAGCGGACGCGGGGGTTGGAGCGGTCTTCAGCACTGGAACGACGGAGCGGTGCGGGTGGGCACCGCGTGCTCCGTCCTGGCAAAATCGGTGCACCAGGGTTAGACCGGCCTCGTCACCAATGTAGCGCGGTGGGGCCCGGGGTACAAGGGCTGCAGCAGCGCTATGGATAAAGTACGCCACACACAGTAATTGCACTCTGGCGGGAAGACCCCGAGTGGTCTCTCGCCGTTTATTTATCCCCTCGGGTCGAGCCCGCCCGAGGGGTGTATGCAGTGTGTGTGCTTGCTACAATGTAGTGGAGAGCCCGGCTGGCTCTCTACACCTGGGTGCTGGAGGCTAAATCTGCACACATTGACCCTGTTCTGGGTCCAGGCATTTTGAGTGGGACCCCGCTCTGCCCGGAGTACTATTGGGCCTGCACCCTGGGGCCCGGAATGGGGTGTCCTGCTGTTGTGGCGGGGGGGGACGCACTCTGGCTGGCAGCACAGGGGCCTCTGGAGAGAGGTTGGGCAGCAAGGGCTGGATGTGTGTAGTAGGAGTGAGTGTGGGACCTCAGCTTGTTGTCAGATGTGGCCATCCTCACACAACTGTACAACAGAGGCAGGGCGGTGCCGCAGTGCATCTGTTCTTACGCCAAGGGGCAACGGATTTCAATAGTGCCTGATTGTTGCCTTCCTGGTCAAGTGGGAGCTACAGAGTTTTTGAGGAGCCTACCTTGACTGGACTACTGGCTTGGCTGATGGGGGGAGAGGCGGGGGGAGGGATCATGCTGCCGGCTGATCCATGTTCCCTGGATTCTGGCCCTTGCTGGCGAACAGCGGCGGGGGCGGCCCCAGGTGTGCTGCCTAATTCATGCTTCGAGGATTTGAGCAGGTACGTTGGCGCTGGGCCCACATCCTGGTTGCTGAGGACCGGGATGCATAGGGGTTGGGGCCTGTTGAGAAACTCCAATGGGGAAGGATAGGCTCCCCAAACAGAAGCAGGCACAGACCAACACTATTGATAACTACACCCTTCCACGACAGCCTGATGCGATGCCTGACAATCAGCCTCAACAGACTCGTGAGATGAACCTGGGGGGTCCTACCCTGGTGGACCTCTTGGCTGAAATTAGGGGGTCCGAGAGGCGATGGTACTCAAAATTGACATGGTAGCCATTGAATTTAACCTCTTAAGGATGGATTTTCGGAAAAAGGCTGACAGGGTTACCTTGGCAGAAGGTAATGTTTTAGTGCTGTACCAAAAGGTAAATGACTTGAAACGGACAGTGGCATCTCTCCTATCACAGTCCGCCAGAGTTGAAGATCGCATGGAAGATTCTGAAGGACGCTCCAGATGGAACAATCTGTGCCTTGTGGGCTTCCCGGAGCATGTGGATGAGCAATCTGTGAAACTATTCCTGGAGGATTGGCTTTTCAACGCCCTGAAACCTCGGAAACTCCCCAAATTTTTCACCGTTGCGAGTGCGCATCAGGCTCTGGCTCCTGTCCCGAAGCTGGGGGCGACCCCAAGGGCTCTCATAGCCTGCCTCTTTAGCTATTGAGACCAAGATGTCATTTTACAACATGTCCAAACACAGGGGACACTGCAGTTTGAAGGACACAATATTATGGCGTTCCCGGACAACATGAGGAAAGTACAGGGGTTCCGAAAAGACTATTGTCCGTAAAAAGAGGCTGCAGGACTTAAACATTTGTTACAGTCTGATAATCCCGGCGAGGCTGCAGGTCAAATATAAAGGCAAAGCTTTCATCTTCAACACACCTGACCAGGCAGGAGATTGGGCGGACAGGTGTTCTGGCACCCAGGCAGCCTGCTGCGAATAACCACTCAGCTGGGGGTCCTAGCAGGAAATCGGCATGGCTACGAAGGCACTCTGCCGTCTTGACGGAGCCAAGTGGAATGCCCCATGGGGACAGGATAGTGGTTTGTCCGGATGGGGCACTTACGGACTCAAACTGTGTTCCTGACACCAGGGACTCCTTTCTGTGCCACAGGGGGGACTGTGACTCTCCGAGTGACAGTACAGACCAGGGAGATCTCTGCAGGTACTGACTTGAGTGAATTGTCTTTTAACTCTGACAGGGGTGCGGGGCCTGCTGCGGAGGGGTCCAGTGCCCACTGCCCTGGGGATGCCTGGGTTGTGGGGTGGGGTAGGGGGCTGCTTATTTGGGCGTTTCCTAAGCTTCAAGAGCTATTGTGGAAAGAGCGGGTGTGCATCATGTTAAGATGCTAAATGATAGGTATGAGGTGCTGCTAGACTAAGTAGGGCAGAAATACGGTTGTATGCTGTTAAAAATTGGATTTCTGGTTGGCTGACGTATGCACCCAGGCTAGGCAGCAACCATTACTCTAGTGAGGGTAAGCTAGCTACACACTAAAAGATAACCTATGCTCACCCTCTGGTAGCTTGGCACAGAGCAGCCAGGCTTATCTAAAGAGGCAATGTGTAAATTTTTTGTCAACACACAGTAACACAATGAATACACCACAAAAAGACTCCATACCAGTTTAGAAAAATAGACGATTATATTCTGAACAAAACAAGACCAAAATGACAAACATCCAGTGTATAGAAGTGGAGATAATGAATTGTAAAGGAATAAATGCAGTAAAGCACTTAGAAGCACGTAGCACTAAAAATATTTACTTTAGGTCACGCTGGACCTAGGCTAAGTCAAAGTTCGGGCCTACCGTGATGCATCGCAGGCCGGCTACAGGACCCACGCAGGCCCCGGTGAACAGAGTACCTTTCCTGGTCGCAAACAGTGAGATGTGTCGATCTTCTCCACACAGTGAAGGCAATGCGTCAGTTCCGAAGATGGGTGCCAGAGTCAAGAGGTGTCGAGCAATGCGCCAGATTCTGTCACGCAGTCGATGGGATGCGTCGATCTCACCAAGCTGCAGCTGCAGCAATACACTGTCCGATGTGTCAGTCTCTGGAGGCAAGCACTGGTTCCGATGCGATGCACAATTTTACTCCCGCAACCGGGTCGATGCACCGGCTCTGCTACATGCAGACAGGAGCTCCGTCGAAATCTGTATTGCAAGTATCTGGGCCACTTACAGTGAGCCAGGCACAGGAGCAGAGGTAGAGACTTCCCCGAGTCTAAAGCAACAGGAGGCAATCCAACAAGCCCTTGGAGATCACTTTGCAGAGTCCAGCTTTCCTTCAGCAGAGTCAGAGAGCAGCAGGTAGCAGGGCAACAAACAGAGAAGCAGGCCTTCCAGATCAGCAGTCCAGTTAAGTTCTTTAAACAGTACGTCAGTTTTTCTGGCAGAGCTTCAATTGCAAATTCAGTAGTGTCTGATTTGATGGGGTTAGAGACCCAGTACTTATAGCCAAAAGTGCTTTGGATGTTGGGGTTGACTTTAAAACAGCTCTCTGAAGTGCACAAGAATCCCTTTGAGTCCAGTACTCGCTGCCAGGCTATCTGTGGGGGTAATCAGTCCTTTGTGTGGGGACAGGGCACTGCCTATTCAAGTGAAGTGTCAGCCTTTCCCTTCCATCATGCCCAGGCTAGGCCATCAGAATGCAGATGTATGCATTTAGGTACTCGGACATACCTATCCTTCCTGTGTTGTGGCAGTCTAGAGGGAAGGCACAAAGTGTAGCAGTTACCCAGCCCAAACGTGTATTGGAGACAGGCTGCAAAGTACACAGAGTTATAAGCACAAAGAAATGTCTACTTTCTAAAAGTGGAATTTCTTAAATAGTAATGCCAAATGCAATTTTACCAGTAAGGAGGATTTGTCATTACCATTCCAAACATATGAAACATGAAAAAGCTACTCTTCTTTGATCAGGAGTTACATCTTAAAAGTGTATTAAGGAATTCATAATGCTAACCTATGAGAGGAGTAGGCCTCACAGTAGTGAAAAGCGAAATAGGCTGGTTGTCACTATCAGGACATGCAAAACACACCAGTACTTGTCCTACCTTTCATGTACACAGCACCCTGCCATTAAGGCTACCTAGGGCTTACGTTAGGGGTGACATATGTGTCCAAAAAGGGAAGTTTTAAGCTTGGCAAGTAGTTTGAAATGCCAAGTCGACGTGGCAGGAAACTGCACACACAGGACCTGCAGTGGCCGGCCTGAGATAGGCTTGAAAGGCTACTTCTGTGGGTGGCACAATCAGTACTGCAGGCTAACTAGTAGCATTTCATTTACAGGCCCTGGGTATATGGTATAACACTTTACAAGGGGCTTACAAGTAAATCAAATATGCCAAACAGGTGTAAACTAATTATACCATGTTTAGAGGAGAGAGCACATGCACTTTAGCAGTGGTAAAGTGCCCAGAGTCCTAAAGCCAACAAAAAGAAGGTCAGAAAAAGAGAAGGAAGGCAAAAGGTTTGGGGTGAGCCTTTAGTGAGGGCCATTTTCCAACAGGTGCTCATTTGATTCACAGCCTGGTAGAGACTGCGGAGGGAGGCGATCCCTTGGAGGAGGTTTGAGCGCCCTCGGGCCTTGCCACTACTTGGGAATGGTTTACTCTCTGCAAGTTGCATTTAGGGAAACTGAGGTTCTGGCGTCTCTGGGGGGTGATGGGGCACTAGATGTTGGTTGCTGACCTGCTGGTTGCAGGTCTGGCTTGTTTGGGTTCACTGCCTGAGGGTGGGACAGTGAGTTGCAGGAGAAGTTCATGTTGTTCTGGAAACAGTTACAGGGACTGCATTTGCTCTACTATGCTGCACTGCATGTGATGTGGTATTCTGTCAGGTGGGGGAACCACTTGGTACTGATGATGTGGGGAGGGGGAACACTAATGATCCGATGGATGCTAAGTGGAAGTTTGTAACTTGGAATGTGCGTGGCCTGGGGCAGGTGGCTAAACCCAATGGGTGTACACCTACCTTCGCCGGTACAGGGTGGCTGTGGCTGTCCTGCAGGAAACATGTGTGGGGTGACTGCATTGGTTACCAAAAGCGTAGGTGACAGGGCCATCTTTATGCCACTTCCTATCCCGAATTTGCCAGAGGAGCACTGATCTAGGTGTGCCATTTAACATGAAGGGGGTGCATGTGGATGCTAACGGTTGTACTGTAATCCTGTTTGGGTCCCTAGATGGCACAGACCTATGTGTCACAAATGTTTATGCTCCTAATGTGAATGATGTGGGGTTCTTTGGGGCAGTTACTGATGCCATGACACCTTACCTGGGAGTTGACCTGATAATTGCCAGGGATTTTAAGTTTTTGCTTGACGGACGGTTGGACCGTTCCCCTCCACGGGAGGATATTAAACCATGTATTACTGGGGCTTTAAAGGGGGTGATGAATGATTTGGGTCTACACGATGTTTGGAGAGAACGCAACTCCGGAGTTCAATCTTGCTCCTTTTTTACTCCGGCTACCGGGACATACAGTCGGCTGGATTACTGCTTAGTGTTGGGGTGTATGGTGCATAAGGTTACAGAGAACACATATTTGGCGAGATATATTTCTGACTACTCCCCAATTTTGGTGACTTATACTATATGCAGGCAGGTCCCCAAGATCCCGTTGTGGAGACTGAGAATGGAGGCACTGACTGATCCAATCTTTGTGCACACGGTTTCGGAAGTGCTGGATAAGTATTTTAAAGAAAACTGGGACAGCCTGCGCATACAGCAAGGGAGTGGGACTCCATGAAGGTAGTGTTCCGAACTATAGAGCTGCAGGAGAAACGGTTGAGTGATTTGGAGGATGCCTTGGTGGGGGCACCTGAAAAGCTGAGGGGCTGGTAGGTGTGTAAGGGAGAGTTGCTAGAGGCCTGGGATAGGCTAGACAAATTTGCCAGGGTGGCGTTTCGGCAGCGCCTACATGCGGAGGCCAACTGAGGCCTCCCTCGTAAACAAAACACCCAGGGTTCCCACTGTAGGAATTAAAGACAGAGGTGGTGTGCTCGCAGCAGGCCAACACTGAAGTATTCGTGAACCACCTGCGGAACTTATATGCGGCACCTATGGTGCACACGACTGGGGATGCAGCAGAGTATCTGGCGGCGTTCCCGCTTGCCTGGCTGTCAGAGGAAGATCGTAGAGCGCTTGATGCCCCCATAGACAGATTGAAGGATGTGATGGCTATTAAGGCATTGGTAAGGCACCTGAAGGTGATGGGTTGCCTGCAGAGTTATATCAATTCAGGGTGGGGGACTTTGCAGACCGTCTTTTTTTGGTGTTTAATGAGGCTTACACTCGGAGGATATTGCTGGAGTCCATGAGGGAAGCACTCATAATGATCCTCCCTAAACACAATAGGGATGTGCTGGAGGTGTCTTCATACCATCCGCTGTCAATGTTAAATGTGGACGTGAAGATTCTTAGTAGAATTTTAGCAACTCACCTACTACACCTCCTACCTTTATTGGTACGTGAGGACAATTGCTGGTTTATCCCCCAACGCAATACACTGTGTAATCTGTGCCGCCTCTCGGTTCTCCATGCTCCTGTTTTAGTAGAAGACGACTATGCCCTTGCTTTGTTGGATATTGAGCAGGCGTTCAACACCATGGCTTGGGAGTATTTGTGGCAGATGTTCAGGAACATGGGCTTGGAGATTCGTACTTCTGTATTGTGATCCCTTGGCACGGGTGCATATTGGGGGCATGGTGTCTGAACAATTCAGGTTGTATAGAGGGACCTCGCAGGGCTACCCGCTCTCGCCCATGATGCCACATAGATGTCCCGAGTGTTTGTGGAGTTACTAGGCCTGGCGAGTGGGAGGTGTTTGGTCGCTCAGCTCTACAGAGCTTTGCACGAGGATGGGGTGGCGTAGTGGGCAAAAGAACGATGGATTTATCCCAGATCTTTTGACTGGGGGAGAATGTTTGCATTGTCAGCATTCCGTCCATCATTTGTTTGCTGTAACACTTTTCGCCCTAAGTGGGATGGGTATGCCCAGACGTGGGTCCCTTGCTCACTTTGCCACTGGATTCAAGCTAGCCTGGCTGAAGAAGGGTGACATACCCTGAAACCGGTCCTAGGATGCTTGTTTCCAGTCCAGGGAGGACCTGGGCTGGCAGTTCGGGCTGGACTGTTCCCATTGGGCGCAGGGTCAAGACTGATTTGCATATGGCTGGGTCCAAACTGGAATGGCATGGAGAGCAAAAAAACGATGGATTTAGGCCCAGATCTCTGTACTGGGGTGAATGTATGACATTGTTCTGCATTCTGTCCATCAATTGTTCTTTTTGCATATGTCACCCCGAGTGGGACGGGTATGCCCAGACGTGGGTCCCGTGCTCTCCATGCCGCTGGAGTCAAGCTATCCTGGCTGATGGGGCTGAAAGCCCGAAACCGGTCCTAGGATGCTTGTTTCCAGTCCAGGGAGGACCTGGCCTGGCAGTTCGGGCTGGACTGTTCCCATTGGGCGCAGGGTCAAGACTGATTTGCATATGGCTGGGTCCAAACTGGAATGGCATGGAGAGCAAAAAAACGATGGATTTAGGCCCGGATCTCTGTACTGGGGTGAATGTATGACATTGTTCTGCATTCTGTCCATCAATTGTTCTTTTTACATATGTCACCCCGAGTGGGACGGGTATGCCCAGACGTGGGTCCCGTGCTCTCCATGCCGCTGCAGTCAAGCTATCCTGACTGATGAGGGCTGAAAGCCCGAAACCGGTCCTAGGATGCTTGTTTCCAGTCCAGGGAGGACCTGGCCTGGCAGTTCGGGCTGGACTGTTCCCATTGGGCGCAGGGTCAAGACTGATTTGCATATGGCTGGGTCCAAACTGGAATGGCATGGAGAGCAAAAAACGATGGATTTAGGCCCGGATCTCTGTACTGGGGTGAATGTATGACATTGTTCTGCATTCTGTCCATCAATTGTTCTTTTTGCATATGTCACCCCGAGTGGGACGGGTATGCCCAGACGTGGGTCCCGTGCTCTCCATGCTGCTGGAGTCAAGCTATCCTGGCTGATGAGGGCTGAAAGCCCGAAACCGGTCCTAGGATGCTTGTTTCCAGTCCAGGGAGGACCTGGCCTGGCAGTTCGGGCTGGACTGTTCCCATTGGGCGCAGGGTCAAGACTGATTTGCATATGGCTGGGTCCAAACTGGAATGGCATGGAGAGCAAAAAAACGATGGATTTAGGCCCAGATCTCTGTACTGGGGTGAATGTATGACATTCTTCTGCATTCTGTCTATCAATTGTTCTTTTTGCATATGTCACCCCGAGTGGGACAGGTATGCCCATACGTGGGTCCCGTTCTCTCCCTGCCGCTGGAGTCAAGCTATCCTGGCTGATGAGGGCTGAAAGCCCGAAACCGGTCCTAGGATGCTTGTTTCCAGTCCAGGGAGGACCTGGCCTGGCAGTTCGGGCTGGACTGTTCCCATTGGGCGCAGGGTCAAGACTGATTTGCATATGGCTGGGTCCAAACTGGAATGGCATGGAGAGCAAAAAACGATGGATTTAGGCCCAGATCTCTGTACTGGGGTGAATGTATGACATTGTTCTGCATTCTGTCCATCAATTGTTCTTTTTGCATAAAGTAATATCGAAGGCGGATCTTTCTGAAGAACCGATGGAGCTCGGTCTTAATAGTAAAATGATTAGGGTGTGCAGTTGGTACGAAGGATAGGCCTTTGCTTAGCACCTTGGTCTCTTCTTCTTATAGGACATAGGAGAAAATGTTGACTATAGGGTTGTCTGGTTTTCTCACCACTTGTAGGTCCAGCGGCGTGTTCGGATCTCTCCGTGGTTCTCCGGCTGGAAACTGACCTGTTTCTGTACTTGTCCGCGTCCCCTCTCCCAGTTCCTGCTGAACTGTGGCTGTCCCCGCTGGGGTCCTTGGGGCCAGTAACCGCTCCTTCCCCTGGGTGGTCGCCATTGGCCCTCGCCTAAAAAAGGAGGAGGTCCTTGGGGGGGGATACCATTGGTCCTGGTATCTGTAATCTGAACTTGTGCCTGGTTGTTCTTTTCACTGTCAGTGCTATTGGAGCCAGATGACTCGGAGAACGTTGTGTAGTGTCTACGGCCTCTGTATCCACCTCTCCCTCTGTTTGAAAAATGACCTTGATTGTCCTGCTTGAAATAATCCTCTTGTAGGTAGGGATAGGTGTTCTTTTTATCGTAATAACGAATATCTTTAGACAACTTATCTAGTTTCTTGGTTTGAGTGTTGGTTTCAAAGTCTTTTAGAGTTTTGTCTAGACGTTCCAAAGCATCTTTGGCGTTGGTTAAAGATGAGTCTCCGGAGATCTCCAACTTGAGGGCAGCTATCTCTCGCAAAAGAAGCTGTACTTGTTCGGCTGCTGTCTCCACTCCCAGCACCATCCAGTGCCGGGAGCAATTGTTCACAACAAAACTGAAGCCTTCTTTGAATTTGAGTAGGTCCACAAAGATAGCCGGTTCGTTTCTTACTTGCAGACCAACTGGGATTATATTTGCCTGTAAATATTTTGTGAGTAAATGTCCATGTAGACGGGTGCGCACTAGTTTCTTTTCAAGACGTTCTAGGCGTGCAACTTTATCGTTGAGTGTGAAGTCAAGGGTGGGTGTAGTAGATGAAAGAAAAATATTAGATGGGTCCTGTATCAATCTATTGATGTAATCTTCAGAATAAGACAAAGAATCGCTCTCTGTCATGGTCAAAAGAGTGTGAAATCCATCCACAGTAAACCTCGCAAGTGTGCACCTGCTCAGACGTAATTACAAAAAAAGGGTTAACCCAAAAAATGGCCACTGAGACCTGGGTAGAAAGCAGTACAGTAGAGAATTGGTCCCAGTGGACCGTTTCTTATAGACGCACCAATTTATAACAAATTAAACATGAATACACTCTGAATACATAGATCAATGTTATTTAATCACATTGAACATCATTGGATGCTTAATAAATCAGCAAAAGACACATCAAATTGACTCAAAAAAACTGTACCTAAACAAGTGCCCCATGGAAGGGGAAAGGGAAAAGGGTGAAGTGCATCAAGTGATGGTTCAAAAAGTGTAGAGGGAAAATAGTGACATTATATTCATCACAAAGATATTTACAATAAAAATAGCTGTTTTAGCCACATCATGAAGGATAATGTATAGCCATGATTAGGAGTACTAAATCGTAGTGAAAACAGCAGTGTCGAACAAACTGGCCTAGGACAATAGTAAAGTCGACGTTTCGACCCCCAAAAAAGACTTGGTAGGCTATTTATAATCCTTACGCCGGGGTCTTCCTCAGGACAAAACATACGGCACCTGGGAAATTAATAAAAAAGGTTCCTGAGTAACAATGTACTAACCATTGGAAATCACAAACAGAATGAGTTAAATCCAAAAGCAACAATTACCATAGCTACCCTCAACTTGGTAGTATATATGTAGTAGTTAGGCCCATAGGCTCCAACGGGACAGAGAGCTGAATAATGCACCTGTAAAAGATGGTGGAAACCATCAGGTTGGACCAAGATTTATATTATCAATGATAGATGAAAAAAATGTAATTGACGAAAAAAAAATTGTTGAGCGCACTTACTGGAACACCGACAAGGGAAATTATCCCTGCAGTTCCTCCATGGAAAATTTAAATGTAAAATGGGTATTTTTAATTATTACAATGGGTACAGTGGACCGGGAGGTTCAGACGGCGCTGTATTTGAATCTAAAGAAAGATAAATAGACAATATTAAAAGATAGGACCCCGAGCTAAGTCCCTTACAAGTCGCACTCAATGTATATTGCACGTATTCCACATACAAATACCTAAATAGGTTGAAATCAGTCACCGCGTCCGAGGGAGTTGCAGTCTGTGAAGGAAAAAGGGAAAAGGTTCTAAACCCAGCCTATGCACGCATTACACGTGATGTAACAGCGTATCAATGGTGCTCACCCCGATCGGTAACTGGCAAACTGACCTGCAGTCGCACCCGTGCTCCCAAATGCATTCGTCTCCAAGCCAAGGAACCGGAGCACTGGCGTGCCCGCCATTAAATAGCAGGAGCTCGTATGACGGCGGCACACGCATACCCCGTCGGGACAGACGCTAGATGCTTGTCAAAGAATGACAAAGCATCAGAGCGCTGTCATGAAGGAAAGACTCATTTCTACATCATGGGATGGGGTATCATACAGTGATACAATGGAATTTATATGGAAATATACAAATATATATCCAAAAACCTGTGGTGGAAAAAATACTAATAATAATCATAGTCTTGTGACGGCCAGCCAGACATGCGCACTTTATACCTATCAACCCCGCTGTCTTGGACTGCGGGGTTGAGAACGAGCAAAGGCCTCCAGCGTGTAGAGTTGGTCCTACTTTTAGAGTAGGCACTAATAGAGTGTGCATAGGCCTAGAAATAATGGAGGACACCACATGGTATCTTATGGTCTCAGGGTCTATTACGTGACTGCCTGGGCAGCCCCGTCTCCGGTTTATTTATCTGAGTCTCTACGTCACACGGTACCCGTCCATAGCCGCACGTACATGGGTGTCTTTGCCTCAGCCACCCAACCAACTTGGTGAGGTGGTACATTACATTCCTCCCCAACTTTAGCAACATTTACAACAACATGAACTTACAATAGAGTAGAAATGAATATGATACAAAGTTACCCAGCTACCGGCCTCGACCCTCAGGCAGTGTCCAGCTCACACCAGGAAGTCAGCCAAACGAGACGCTGGTGCCGGGTTACCGCTCAGACGATACTGGGAGTAGTCACTGAGGCCAGAAATGATCGGGGAGCGGAGTCCATTTTCTCTGCTCACCGGTGGGTACTGCTGGATTGGACTAGATGTCGCCCGCATCTCACCACTTTGTTGGGAGCAGTCCAGTGAGATGTCCTGCAGAGGTGAGTGGGGAGTCTGTGAAAGGGCGTCAGCACTCTCGCCTGGTTCGGAAAAATGTTTGTTGGAACAAGTGTCCTCATTCTGAAACTTCTTGAAGAATGAAACATTTTGCGAGAGTTCTTCATCTCCTTGATGGTCAATGACCATCGTGACCTTGCGATGTACCACTACCCCCGGATGTTGCTCAAAGGTACCCACGGATGTTGTTCAAAGGGTAACCGGAACTTGCTGCCAGGGTAGCGGTTCTTGAGGTATACAGTCACCTTGTTGGATTTCCGATTGGCGGGAGTTTCGTAAGGCACTGGATCTTTTGTTGGTGATCCTTCTCCTGTTGAATACTTTGACGGGTCGGGAACCCATGTGTGGTAATGGGGAATTGTATCTGCGACTACACACCCCATGCAAGCATGTCCAGGAGCTTCACCTGTTGTCATGTGGGGAGGTCTGCCTGTATTCGCGCAGGAACCCATAGATGGCCTTCTTTACTGGTTGGTGATCAGCGTAGACTATGCGGACTATCTTGTTGAGAGTCAGCATGAACCTCTCCACTTCTCCATTAGCTTGGGGCCGTCTCGGTGTCACATTGTGGTTGTGTATACCCCACAACTTCAGGTAATACGCAAATTCTTGGCTATGAAACAGAGGTACATTATCCGTCTTCACAACCTTCATTATCCCGTGAGGTACAATGACTTTCTCCACTTTTGCAATGACTTCCGACGCAGTCTGGGATCCTACTATCTCCACTTCCGGGTATTTTGTATAGTCATCAATAATGACCAAAGCATGCCGCCCATCAGGCAGATGGCCAAAGTCAAGACTTGCATGTTCCCATGGGACTTGAGGTCCTTTTTTGGTGATTACCATAGGGGGTTGTTTTGGAGCACCCGCGACTTGACACCAGTGACACGACTTGACGGCTCTCTCCACCATTTCGTCCATCCCTGGAAACCAGACTTTGGCACGGAGTTGGCTCTTCATCTTGACTATACCTTGACGGCCATGGTGTGCCATTTACACTGCTTGAGAAGTGAGGCTTGATGGTATGACCAGTCAAGGTCCCCGGAGCAGAAAATCACTCCCATCAGTCGACAGTTCTTGGCAGGCATGGAGTAGTGATTTGAGTACTTTCCTTGCCTTGGGAGTTCTTCTAGATAAGTGCTTCTTCAGACGATTGCAATCATTGGAGTGAATAGCTGCAATCACCGCCTGTAGACACTCATCGTCTTGGGTGGCCTGTCTGAGGGTGGCAAACACCAGTGGGAGTGGACAAGATCTTTCGGCAACACACCTCACATATACTTCAGTCGCCTCCCCTTCTTCTGCCTACTCTGTGGTGGCAGCACAGGAATGGCGGGAAAGATAGTCAGCGGGGTTTGAAGAGCCCGGCCAATACTCAACTTGTGTCATATTCTTGGAGTTGTAACAGCCATTCCTCTATACGGGGTGCCATTTTTGATGCTGAGCCGTGGAACAGAAGTATGAGTTGCTTGTGGCCCATGGGGACAACAAACTGGTGGCCATACACGTAGATATAGAAGTGCAGACAGGCCCAGTGTATTGCAATGTCCTTACGCTCAATTTGTGAGTAGCTTTGCTCTGTCTCAGTAAGGAACCGATTAGCATAGGCTACTGAGGACTAGCTTTCATCTGGTTGTTGTTGCATCAGTACCGCTCTGAGGCTATGAGAGCTCTCGTCTACAGCTACGTTTGTGGCTTTCTTGGGATCAAAGTAGGACATAGTGGTGTCCGCCGATAGCGGTTCTTTGGTCTGTTGGAAGTCCATCTCTTGTTCTGGACCCCATTGCCATGGCGTGGTCATCTTGGTGAACTCTCTGAGGGGTCGAGTGATGCCTGTGAGGTTCGGGATGGAGCAGTAGTTGATGTCATCCAGACCAGAGAGCAACCTTTGAGAGCCATTTAGCACCACTCAATTTGCCCAGTATGTCATCTACTGCGGGTGTTAAGTGTCTTTCCCACTTGATGGCGACGTTGGGGAGTCTCATATCCACACATATGCGGACCTGCCCGGTTGTTTTGGTTTCTTGGCAACCACAATCGGGGATTCAAACAGAGTGGGTCCGGTGACCTTCTGAATGATCTTCTTCCACTTTCGGTCACAGGTGGAAAGCTGTGCAGCGATGACTTGGGGCCACTGGTTGAATAGAGAGATCTATATGGAGCTTGACCTCTTTATTCTTTGGGTAGCCAATTCCGCTAAAGACAGTGTTGAATTCTTCTAGAATACTTGATAGTTCCTCTTCCTGCGCTTCCAAAGCGAAAGAGATCAGTCCTAGTGCCTCTGCAGTCGCTCCACTGACAAGCATACTGTAGCCTTCTTCTGTCATATACACCGTCGTGTCTGCACTGTTTTCAAGATGGGACACCGTGGATTTGAAACAGCCCAGGAGGGGGATCAGTGACTTTTGTCCATACGCAAAGACTTTGATTCTTGCTCTGTCTAGCGGGGGCTGTGGTCCATGGCACAGTACGTGGTCGCTGACATGAGTTCAATGGACACCCGGTGTGTTGGTGGCGGTGATCCGTTGATCGCCTATCTTGATTTGACATCGTGAGAGGTGGCGGCAGGTGGGAGGTGGGGTTCCCACTGCGAAGACGTAATGTACGGAGTATTTTTCTGCATTATCGTCCATGTCCTCTTTATTGTCAGGCTCGCTTGATACCACGTGCACCGCTTCCTTTGGGGCTTTAGGCAATCCACAAACTTTTGCAAAGTGGTTATACTTCCCACACTTACATCTTTTGCCTTTAGCTGGACAGTCACTCATCCTGTGCAGGCATCCTCCGCAGTATCTGCATTCCTTTTTTCTTGTCCTGGGGGCGCTTTGGAAGAGTCGGTGCTGGGTGAGTCTTAGTCATAATGACTTGCTAAGTTTTAATGGGTCGGTAAAGGGCTGCTTCCATATTTGAAGCTCCAGCCTTGGCTAATTCCTTGGACCGCCCTAGTGTCAAAATGTCTCTGGAATTGACGACATGGTGGACGAGGAGTGAAGTTTCACCCTCCTTGGGCAACTCACTGCACGAGCACTGTCACTCTCTTGAGGGTGTAGAGACAGCAGCCAGGCCGAGGAATCAGGTATGGGTGTGGCTATCCTCCACTTATGAAAGGCCAAGCCGACCAGAGGAGCTATGGAGTCAGCATGAGGCAATGTCTGAACCAGGCCTCTGCACTTGGAGGTTGTGTGTAGTGTGCACTTCCCAGATAAATCAGACTCCACGGTGAGGCAGGATGTGAGTCTTGAATCCCCTATGAACAACAGTGAAAATACTGACAGCACACCCACGCTGATACCTCATGGGCCAGGCACTTCCAGCACACCGTGACAACAGCGCAGGCTAAGAGGACTGGGTGAGGCTCAGAAAAGTGCACAAGCAGGTTAGTGGAGCGAGGGCGCGTCGTGCTCAGGACACGCCCACCGCCACGTGGTTAGGGTCGCAGGGCGTTACGCATCAGATGAGGCGGTGAAGGCAAAGAGGCTGTGGCCCCTCAAGCTGATCATGCGGCATGTCGGGGCATGTGGCAGCAAGTCTGAAAACCCGCGCTGGGTATGTGACAATACTCTGGCAGGCAGCGCACCCTTACTGAAACAACTTTCACTCGTGTTTGGGCCATTGAGGCTTGTGTCTGCCGCGAGCAGGTCAGCAGCGCGTCCCACGGCTTCCCACGCCACTCTTGCTCTGGTTTGCGATTGGCTGGCGACCTGGTGTGCAGCGAGGTCAGTGGACCACCTCGTTGCCAGTGTAGAGTTGGCCCTACTATTAGAGTGGGCACTAATAGGGTGAGCATAGGCCTAGAAATAATGTGAGACGCCACACAGTATCCTATGGTCTCAGGATCTATTACGTGACTGACTGGGCAGCCGCGCCCCAGGTTTATTTATCCGAGTCCCTACGTCATACTAGACCGATCCATAGCCTGCGTGTATGCGAGTGTCTTTGCCTCAGCCAACCCACCAACTTGGTGTGGTGGTACATTACACAGTGCTCTTTGGAGCGCTGAGAGAGCCTGCTCCATCCAATCCTGGCGCTACTCTCATGCTGGAGCAGTGCCAAGATTGGTATGGGGAGTTTCCTGGGGCCCGTGCTAGAGGAGTGTAGGACACCGTACTAGAGCGCGGACGTGCCGCAAGGTAAGTGAGTTTTCTTTTCCTTTTTTTAATGTTTTAAATGTATTTGATGTATGTGCACCAAATCGCCGACATGTGTTACATTACCGTTTTAAAGATAAAATAATTTAATGCATATCGGCACATTTGTTAATGTAATGTTGCGCCGCATGCACCGGCACCCACCTCTCATTTGCCCACCCCGCCACTCCCCCGCCACTGGAAATGCTTCAGCTTGATGTAAGGCATGAAGTCTCCTGTCCTGTGAAACTGAGAGAGGTGCAGACAGCTAAAGAAGCCATCTTGCCAGGGCGTCTGCTTCCCTGAAAGAAATGTAAATGTGCGCAACTGGTCAATTTGCAAACCTAAAAGGTGCTCGGAAGCCAGGTATTGGCTTTAATTGATGGAATCACTTCCTGATGACACACGTTTATTCTTTTTGAGAGCTATTGTAAGGGAGCTACCAGCTAAGGCATGAAGTGTGTGCTTTTAAAAGACAGTTCTAAAAAACACGTTACTCTATGCAGTCTGGGTATTGCTAAATTCTATATTTTTAAAGCACTTTTTATCTTAAACCATTTTGCGCATTTTGTAGTAGCCTATCTTATATTGTGAGTAATGCAAGTTTAAAATAATGACTTACATGTTCCCACTGCTTCCTGTCACAGACCAAAGCGATACAAAAGAGGATGATGGACGGAATGTTTGAGCCAATCAAACACTCACCCCCAGTCAACTGATCTGGGTTTAATCCATCATCATTCTTTAGCTCACTCCACCACCCCAGTTCAGACATGGCCATATGCAAATCAGTCTGACCCTGTGCCTCATGGGAACAGTCCTAGGATGCTTGTTTCCGGTCCAGGGAAGACATGGCTTGGCAGTTCGGGCTGGACTGTTCCCATGAGGCACAGGGTCAGACTGATTTGCATATGGCCATGTCTGAATTGGGGTGGTGGAGTGAGCTAAAGAATGATGATGGATTAAACCCAGATCAGTTGACTGGGGGTGAGTGTTTGATTGGCTCAAACGTTCCGTCCATCATCCCCTTTTGTATCCTGTCACAGACCAGACTGGGGCGTTGTAGCACTAAACAGACACAAGTCACTATTTTCCACTGCACTAACCAGGATTCAATTCTTTGGCTCTCTGGTGCAATGCATTAACTAATAGAGGTTTCATAATGTCTGTTAGTGCATTTCCCATTAATTAACACAACTTGCATTTAATTTTCACTTAAGCTGTGCGTTATTATATATGTAGTTACCTGAAGGTGAAAGACTGAAAACAATTACGGAATATTTTTTTTTTTTTTTAGCCACACCTTTGACCACTACCCCACGCTCACTCACCCCACCCCCATTGCGTCCAGCATCACAGTTCCCATACTTTTTGAAAGGGCTTTGACCACTGATCATTACTCATTGCATCATATTCTGGTACTTATCAGGCAACACCTTGGCATAAATCAGAGCACATAGTTACAGCTGGCTTAGACCTAGCCAGCCCCCTTTGTGAAGTGTCAATTGATGCACTAGTTAAATAACCTAGGGGCATATTTATGAGCCCAGTGCATCGCTCTTGCACCACGCAACGTGGTGCAAGAGTGACGGAACTCAAAAAAGAGATTCATGAAGCCACGCAAGGCCATCTCACGTGGTCCTGCGTGGCTTCATAAATCTCGAGTAATGTAAAGCAGCGCAAATCGCTACGTTGCATTGCTCTGGGCCAGGGAGGCATTTCCATGGGTGTTACATGGTTGTTCCCACTCAACATCTATGGATTTTGATGCATTCCGAGATTTACAAAAACAGGTAAACCTGGGAATGCGCCACAAAGATACGCCTTCCAGGAGAGGCTTAACGAGGAGAAATATGTTTATTTCTTCTCTTTGTTTCTTCTTTCTATGTGTGCTATATTCTGAAGCACACATAGAAAGAGTAAAAAGCCTCTCAGGATTGTTTTTGTGCAGGAAGGTGCCCCTTTCCTCACAAAAACAATCCTGCATGCAACGCAGGTATGGTGCAAGGGTGCCTGCATTGGCGCTAGGCAGCCCATTGGGCACCAGCGCAGGGGAAAGGACAGGAATGCGTTGTATTCTTTTAAATACGGCGCATTCCTGCCCTTTCCCTGTCGCGCAGCAAGGTGGCTTGCTGCGCTGCGTGACTTTTCTGTAAATATGTCCCTTGGTACCTCCAAATTGTTCATCACCAGTATTTGTAAGTTTTTAAAGTACATCATTTAATAACGCCACAATGGAAAGTTCCCTCTTTAGGAGATTCATGAAGTGGGGGTCAAGGGGAGGGGTAAGAAAAAAATAGGGCACAGTTTATAAAGAGCTCATCGAAAGCAGCCCCTATATCAATAATGTATGATGTCATTTAGCTCCAAGGGCCTTGAGACCCGTAAGGGTGAGTAGTTCGCGCTTTACAAATACGGATTTACATTTACAAGAGATAATAATGGGAGCAAGACACTCATGTGCCAATCACATTGGAGCCTAAAGCATAAGTTGTGTTTTTTTTACCGATTTATAACCTTTGCTGATAAGCAATGGGGAATAATGTAAGTAAATGGTTTTGCACCGCTTTTGCCTATAATATTCACCCTTGCAAACTGTTTTGCATGGGCAGATACCACCAACTAAAACTTATTTTTAAACTGCATAGGAAAACGGGAGCAGCAGCAATTTCTACTCAACTCCTTATGGGAACAAGTGATACAACAGGCTCTACTGTGGTTCTGCACTGGTTGTAGCACTTATTTGTGGGTCTAAATGATCGGGGGTGTTTTCCTCTGATGCTCCAGAAGGGCACAGTTTTCATGTCTTAAACTGTAGAAAACGTCCTAGTCATTTACTCTGGAAAAAATAGCTGAAAGGCTTTGGACTGAGCCACGGGTATATTATTCCAAACCACTAATTCCCTAACTCCATTCTTTGTAGATATTTGCTACTAGTAATCCCTGCTATCCGAAAGAAAGAGCGTCTCCAAAGCAACCAGGTTGTGGGGAGTGTGAACACTCTGTTTTGTTAACACGGATGTAAGAAACAAACAAGCATTTGCAATGCAATAGGTCTCGCATTTGAGAGATTTGAGCTATTGGCATTGTAAATGACAACGCTTTTATTTGTGTTTTGAAAACTTGCAAACGGTGTGTAAATACGCACTTTCTACTTATAGAAGCAAGGCTGGCAGTAAAAGAGGCACAGTTACTGCCAGCGTTGCTTCTCGTAAGCAAGGACTATAAACACCGCTTGCACGTTTTCAAAACACATAAATAAAAAGCATTGTCATTTACAATGCCAATAGCTCAAACTCTCGCAAATGCGAGACCTATTGCATTGCAAATGCTTGTTTAAAGGAGGTATTGGATGGCTTGGATCTGATCTCGGATGGCAAGGAGTTCCAGATTCTCGGAGCAAGACTGGAGAACGCGCGGTTGAATGATTTTTCTTTTTTCTCACGGTTGTATGATCTTTTCTCGATCCATTGGCAACTAGAACTTGGATCAGTACACAGGAATATTTTAGTATCATCATTTTTCTAACGGCCATTTAGGTGTGTCTTTCCACCTCTGGAGATGCGTGAGCGACTATTTTACATCTGAAATCAGTCGTTGAGCAGCCAGTACCACTAGGGAGCAAATGCTGATAAACACATCTAAAAATGGAATGGTACAAAATATGAAGCAAACCTTTTTTTGCAGCATCAATTTTTAGGCTTTTTTGTCTAAGCTCGCTCCCCAGTGCTGTTAAGCAACTCAGAATGAACACAGGCAACAGGTTTGACGTTTGTAGGGCATGGGCATGCTGACCCACACACCATACAGTTGTCAAGCCCATTAGCTTTGCCAGCGCGTGGCGTAGAAAGGAGTCGAACACGTGATTGTTTTCTAAATAATTCTATGTTGTTTGTCTCTTGAAGCTGTGATTTATTTCATTTCCATTCATTCAACGCCTGGGCACGTTTTTTGGTAGCAATATACGAAATAAAGATTAAAAAAAATAACATTTTAGATTAAGTTTGCAAAACATCGGAAATAGGTGCACACAATAGAAATGTATCCATCCTCTGAGCAAAATACAGAAATGTCCAATTTTTATGGCTATTATCTGCCCGCTGCTGAACACAGAATTGTACAATTGCTCAAGCGCTGTCAGTAGGGCTAAAATCACACAACAATTTGACTCAGTATGTACAGAGCGCGAGAAGGAAAAGCCCATTAACTTTGCTGGCTTTTTTCCAGCTCCTAATGTTGCTTTAATGCGGGTGGATTGGTTTAGTGCAACATAAACGCCGTGTCACAATATCAAAGCTTAGAATTAATCACTGTGTATGAACTCTCACTCTAACTTTATCTGTGCGTAGCGTCTGACCCGAGTGCAACAGGGAAGCGGACTGGGGGTGTCCAATGGAATGCTACTGGAAGTACATGCTGGGAGATGCGTCCCACATGGCGTTTTTCCCATCTCGGGAAGGGCCTGTTTCGAAGTGACGCCTGCTCTTATGGGCGTAGAAGTGATCTGGAGAAAATCACAGTCTTCCCAAAACAAAGCATCTAGGGAGTAACACACAAGCCGCTGCGGCTCAGGAGACCCGCAACCGTTCAGGGGTCACCAGACCCATCAGGGGGCCCTATTCAACCCAAGGACACGCAATATCTGGGAGATGTGGGCAGTGGTCTAAGGAAACTTGAGCCCCCCCGCAAAGTACATGGAGGGGGCCCACAGGCTCCTGACCCAGTCAGGAGCTCTCAGGCAGGGGCCCACTGCTCGTGCAAAGTGCTGGAGGGGCTCCCTAGAGCTCACCCGCCCCCCTCTACTGCGGGGGCCATTGTTACGCCACTGGATATGGGCAACCCAAGGGCCCCTCTTTACACTCTACAGAGGGACACCATTTTACATCTTACGTTACAGCATTTGAAGCCATAATACTCGGCCGTGCTGAAAACCATATTTGTCAACAAATTAACATCTATTAAGTTGGTTTGGAGCCTAGAGCCCTGAGCACCCCAATATGGCTTTAAGATGCTTTAAAAAACTGCACCCTGCCCGCAGCCCAGACACGGCGCAGACTCGGTAGAGGAAGTACTCGCTCCGCGTCCCGCGCCAGACAAGGGCTTGTCTAAGGTTGGATGTTAATGGTTTGTGTCTGGCTCGGCCTGGGAAGTAGGAAGCCTTCCTTCCTCCTCCGACGACTGAAGGCTTAGAACAGAATACTGTGGAAGGGGACGAAGCTAAGCTTTTAAAAGCTTTGCCCCGGAGGAGACTGGAATAGAGCACACTTCATGAGTGGCTTTGTTTCCACAGGATGCGGGGCCTGGCTTTCCATGCGAAAGTGTGACTTCTATTCTTAGCACTGAGAGGGCAGCTTTGATGCCAGTCGAGATCCTCCCTTCTTCATGGGAAACGCGGCTCAGCTGCAGGTGCGAAGCAGAAACTCAAAGGGCAGACACAATCAGATCCAGTTAGTTTTCCCAAACATATGGAGAGATCCTTCAACAAACAGGCACTCTACAAATAGAATGTTGTTGCACCTCCAGTAAATGGGCATATGAATGTTCACATGCGTTCATGCATATGGAACGAGACCACCTTTCAGAACGAGTAAGCTAGTGGTGCGCGCGCACCACAGAGGGGCGGGGGGAGGGAGCGCTGCAACGGCAGCAGACGAACGCGCGCTGCTGCGCGTTCTGGCCACCGTCGGGAATGGGCGCGGCAAGGCGGGACATGCGCCCGCCTTGACCAATCGCGTGCCGTCTCCATCAAAAAAAAGTACGCTCCAGCCAATGTGGGCTTCCGAAAACAAAACCACACGCACGGGCGTGTGGGTCGTTTTCAGAAGCCCTTTCTAAAGGTCTCGCGCTGCGCGAGCAGTGCTGCGCACTGCAACGCTAGGCGCGAGACCTAAAAAGGATTATATAAGCATAGCAGGAGAAGCGAAAACGGAATGTACCACAAATTGTACTAAGTTAGACAATCTACAGAGTTGCAATAAATTCAAGGCAGCTGGCATTCGCCCCCATTTAAATCTGTAATGTTCCAAGCATCTACATAAATACCCAGAGAAAAACAATTATATTTATTTTTTACAGATAAATTCGGCCTCGGGGAAATAAATACTCCTTTCATAAAACTTAATTTTCACTTATAAAGTGTAAAGAAATGTTGAGTTTGAGGCGGCACACGCACTAGCTGGGCAGAGTCTGATTCACAAAGGGAAATGTGCATTCGGAAATTCGCGAACCCTTCGACTCTCATTGCCAGTGGCCCGGTAATTGGAGTGATATTTATCACACCTGATAGACTTACGAGTTTTAGGGGAACAACATGTAGATTCTGGTGTTTACTGCACCAGAATCTGCATATTCTTGAACATACCGGGCATTTTTCTCACAATAATTATCGGTGGGTTCAACATTCCAATATATATATTTTTTTAAATCATAATTACAACGTGTGGTAACAGCAATGCAATGAACTGGCCAGCTCGCAATGAGGGTATTTAAATGCACATTTACCGCAGTGGCTTAGGTTGTTGTGGGACGGGAAATACATGGAGACCCTGAACCCTGTGGGAGCATAATCTGATCATGAAGGACCAGCACAAACTCCTGCTGGGAATGGTGGAGATGCACCAGGAAGGTATATAAATGGTGAGGGAGGAGAATACCAGGTGTCAAAATGAAGTCTTGCAGTTAATTCAAGGCCCTGGCTGACAAGTCACTAGTCACTGCTGCAGGACGGGCTCATGCCCCTGGTATATTTAGTGGCCAACATTAATCTATAGGTCCCCATAACAACATCCTCACCCACCTTCGGTGATGAACCATTTCCCAATCCATGACCTCCACTGAACCATATCCCAATCCATGACCTCCACTATGTAGCCCTGGTAATGGACAACACGCTCGCCTTGTGGATGTGCACACCACAGTCAATTACTATGATGATATGTAACAAATAATTGGAAAGCACAAAGTTTTTTGTAGCGTCTTATCAGCCTGGGTACTCACCAATGACTACGCCACACACGGAGCTTAGTATTACACGTCTTTATTCTGCTGTGTGTTACAAATCAGCACATATACATACACACACACACACATATATATGTATACATACAATGAAATTTTTTCAATCAACCTTCTTAGTGCTTGGCACACAACGAGACATACTAGAGAGCATGCACTTGAGCGAAATATGGCGAGAATGCCACCCAACCACTCAACAGTTCTCCTGCCACCGGAACCTTTAGCAGACTGGATTACTGGTTTATATCCACCGACCTTGGATGGAGCGTGGGAGGGATAACTTATTTACCCAGATACCTCTCAGATCATTCCCCTGTATTGCTAGAACTTGGAGGGCGTGGGGATCGATCCGAGATACCCCTTTGGCGGTTAAGTACTGAGGCCTTGACGGACCCTCCGTTTGTGGCCATGCTTTCGTAGGAACTATGTTGTTACTTTGAGGAAAACTGGGGGTCGGCCTCAAGCCGTGCGCTTGAATGTGGGGCCATGATGGTGGTATGTATTAAAACATCCTATGGGGTTTGTTGACAATTGGAAAGGGATGTAGCCACACAGGAGGCAAATCTGGGTAGACTGGAAACGGAGATCCCCACGGCTCCTCATAGACTGATGAATTGGTGTGCGTCCAAGGAGGCCCTGCTGACGGACCTCAGCAGATTAGAAAAGCACGTACACACGGCCTATCGACAAGGATTACACAGTGAAGGAGATAGAACTGGAGCCTTGCTGGCAGGACTAGTTAAACAGGAAACCCCTATCGCCCCTATACTACAGCTCCACAATAGCACCAGAAAAATGGTGTATACACAAAGGGCGATTTCGAAGGCGCTGGCAAATAATTTAGGGGCTGTGTATGCACATCAGCCTTCCCCCCGCCAGGAGGTAATCCTCGCCTTTCTGAACTCTATCGAAATTCCCCAACTGGAGCCTGATGAGACTGAGGCGCTGAATGCCCCGATCACAAAAGAGGAACTGATGCTGGTTATACGCCGACTTAAACCGGCCAAGGGTCCAGGCTCTGATGGGCTCCCAGCGGAGTTCTATCGACAGTTTGCCCCCTTATTGGCAGATAGATTGTTAGAGGTCTATAATGAGGCGCTGGAGACTGGATCTCTACCGCCCTCCATGCGAGAGGTGCTGGTTGTCATGATACTCAAAAACGATAGGGCCCCACTCTTACCCAATTCCTATAGGCCAATCTCGCTATTAAATATTGATGTGAAAATACTATGGCGATTATGGTGGAACGTCTCCTCCCAAGAAGGGTTCATACCAAGACGGAGAACCACCCATAACCTGCAACGCTTGGCCCATGACTGGCATGCTCCAGGCTTAATGGAGGATGACCGTGCTATAGCAATGCTGGATATCGAACAGGCCTTCGATTCAGTAGACTGGCCTTATATGTGGCAGGCTCTCAGACGAATCGAGATGGGAGAGAGATTTCTCAAATGGGTGCAACTGCTCTACACAGCCCCTATGGCCAGAATCAGGGTAGGAAGAATGGTGTCTAAACCGCTCACTCTCTGTCGCGGCACCCGCCAGGGGTGCCCACTCTCCCCTCTGCTATTCGCAGTGGCTATGGAGCCTCTGGCGGCACACCTGCAGGGTGAGTTGGGACCCTGGGGGATTAATCTGGGGGCGACTAACCATGTGGTTTCCCTATACGCAGATGACACGCTGGTCTACCTCTCGTGTCCGGTGTGCTCGGTGCCTCTCCTCCTTACGGAGTTGCGGAACTTTGGTGAAATCTCGGGTCTTCATATCAACCCCAGGAAGTCCAAGTTGATTCTCATTGGCAAGTTGGCCGCAGTACCAACGTCTGAACTGCCACAGGTGGAGTTGCTATGGGTGGGCGAAGGGACGCGATATCTGGGGTTTCGTCTGGCAAATACAGCCTCTACCTACTTGGATCTCAATATTGGAAGGGTGGTTGAGGGACTGCAGGGGTCCATACCTTTCTGGAGAGATCTGCCATTATCACTAATGGGACGCATTTCAATTGCGAAAATGATTATTCTACCTCGCTGTCTCTACGCAATGCAACACTCGCTTTATATGATTCCTCAACATTACTTCCAGACATTAGATGGCCTAATGGCAGACCTCCTATGGGGAAAGAAGCCCAGAAGGTTGCGTCTGACAAGGCTACAAAGAACGTGGGCTGGGGAGTGCTAGAGGTTCCCTGTTTGGAATTTTATTACATGGTTTCCCAGCTGCAACATGCGGTCCACTGGCTGGGCAGCGAAGATAATTGGGAGAGACGTCTCTTGGCGGGAACGTATGGAGACTGTCCGCAGATGGAGCTCTTGATGCTTGGGTGCGGTGCCCCCCGGGAGACCCCATTCATTGTGTGGCATGTAGCCGCAACATGGGAAAATGTGGTACGCTGGATGCTGCAACATGCCCCATATGCGCCAGACATGCCCCTGTGGGTGCTGCTCCTTTTCGCCAGTATTGCTGACTCTATGTCGGTGCGCCGATGGAAGGAGGGAGGATGTCAGACATTGGGGGATCTCTACATAGACGGAAAATGTATTATTCACGAGGAAGCAAGGGTCACCTTCAATCTAGGATCGGGCCAATTTATACAATATGAAAAGATCTTCAGTGTAGTTTGAGAGAAATGGCCTATGTTCCCCGAGGAACCCCCTACCACCAATACACTGAAAGTAATGTTGTACATGGCGCAGGGCAGGCAGCTGGTATCCCGTCTCTATAGAGCATTAAGAGATGATGTACCGGGCGAAGTGCTGATGATCCAGCCAAAATGGGATGCGCTAGTAGATGAACCCCTGACAGAGGGTGAATGGAGGAAAGTTCACGAGAGGGTACAGAAGGTTAGCTCCAACGCACGGTTCAAGCTCCTCCAATATAATTTAGTTCATCAGGTATACCTCACCCCACGCACATTACATATAATATACCCGTCCCGGAAAAACAAATGCCCAAGATGTAATGCACCTGCGGTGGATTTCCTTCACATGGTCTGGTCCTGCCCGTAATTGCTCCCCTACTGGGAGGAGGTACTCGCACATCTGCGGGGGGCTACGGGATGGAGAATCCCTAGGGAGATTAGGCAAGTCTTGCTGGGACTGTTACCTGCGCCGAAGCGCAAGAGGCTAAGTAGACGGTTTGTTCTCCTGGGGCTAGTCCTGGCCAAGAGACGGATTGTTATAGCATGGATGCGTCCTAGACCCCCGCAGCCCGAGGAATGGGTCAGAGATATGTGTGAATGGGCAACTGCGGAATCAGTACAAATGAAATTTGTGCGAAAGGATGAGAAGGTTGGTTACGATCTCCTGGCATGGTCTTCTATTTTAGCTGAATTAAAAGAACAGACCACGGGGGTCCGTGGGACCCCAGATGAGGGGGCTTACTCCCGGGGGGAACAAGACGGGAATAATGCCTAGGCTTTAATCAGTAACCTCGGTGCTCATGTAAACTGTTAAATTTCTCCGTGTAATTATGTAACCTGACACGGAACAGAAGGGGGAAGGGAGGGTGGGGAGGGAGTTTAGGGAGTTATATTAACGTGATGCTTGTTAGCAATAAGATACAATGGACTATTTGGGCCGAGATATTGTTAACATGTGACGCTGAATGTAAGCACGGTTCATATATCCTGATGTAATGTTTGCATAACTCAAATGTCAATAAAGAAATTTAAAAAAAAATGTTCTTGGTGCTCTAATTATTAGTCCTGATCTGGTTACTGGAAGCTGGGAACTGTCATCCTCACTGTCAGAGATTTTCAAAGACAGTGAAGAAGTAACAGCAGTAATTGAGTTTTTAGGTTCAGTCTTTCTTTCACCATCTTGATCAGAGGACCGATGAATCAAATGCCCAAAGTGAGAAGAGTCTCTGGTAACAGACTTTCCAGGATGCAGTCACCATATGTCCTTTGGTGGACACAGCGTGGAAAGGTGTAGCATCATATGGAGCATCAATTTCCACCTTCGCATTTGTCAGGCAATCACTAGATTTCCAGTCTTAAACTGCATGTTACCATTTGTCGGCATAGGCTTTCATCTTTTTCTTGTTAACCAAGTCCTTCGTCCAAGATGTATTCTCACTTCCTTCTCTTTTGTTATTCCATTGAGGTAACTTGGTTGTCATTGCTCTCCTGAACATTTTTCTTCGTTAACTTTCATAAGGGAGCACTTGTGGTAGCAAAGTCTTGTATGTATCTTGAACAGTAACTGGCCATGCCAAGAAATGAACGTATCATAGACACATCTTATGGGGGGATTAGCATTTGACAGGGCTTGTACTTTGGCAGGATCAGGTGTCATACCCCCATCTGAAAAGATATGGCCAAAGAATTTTAACTTTGTCTTATGGAACTCACACTTGTCTGCATTCAAAGTTAGGCCTGCATCAGTCAGTAAACGACATACTTGGGTGAGAGCTTATCATGCCCTTCTGTGTAGCTCTGAAAATCAACATGCCATGACTATAGTTGAATTCATTCGCAACAGGCTGTGTGACACATCGAATAAGGTCTTGGAACAGTTCTGCAGCCGATAACACACCAAAACTGAGTCTCTCATATCGAAACAGACCTACATGTGTAGAAAAGGCTGTAATATACCTGCAATCTTCTTCGAGTTCCAACTGATGATAACCTTTATTCAAATCAAGGTGAGAGAAGACCTTTGCACCATTTAATTGCGTTATCATGTCAGCGATGTGTGGACCTGGATGTTGTTTTCGTTCACTTGCCTTGTTTACTTGACTCATATCAGCACATGTGCATACAGCTCCTTCACTGCCCTTTTTGGGCACCTCCACTATGGGGGAAACCCATGGCGTCAGAACACATTCACAATCTAATCTAGTAAATCTATCAGCAATACAGTACTGACATAGCCACTTATCGAGCCTGCTCACCTGAGTAAAGCTGTTGCTAATCTGCAGGTCTTAAGTATTCTGTCATGGTTAACTTTTACATCACAGTCTTGACTGACACACCCCAATCTCAGAAACATGTTACTGCACAAGCAAATTGGGTTTTCAGATGACAGCAAGTACAGTGATAAGTCTCTCTCAGCTGGAAGTAGAGAGTCAATTACAGTTAAATGGCTGCTAGACAGTGAACATTCACTGTGTTTTCAGTATGATCAATAGAGCACATAGTACAAAACAAGGTTAATAGGAAACACAGTAACTTATTTTTCCACTGTGACAATTAGCAGATGCAGAACCACAATGGCTAATGTGATCCTATTTTCAGAATCAAAAACTGGGATGGCAACAGACATAGATATAGGACTAATGGTTGGCACTCACCATGGACACTGAATATATATAATATAGTACTCTCTGTAGGAAAGTAGGATCTGCTTCTTATGGTTACCCCCACTTTTTGCTTGATGTTGCACTGTTTTTTGACTAGTCTGACTGGGATCCTGCTAATCAGGACCACAGTCTATCTGCTTTCTCCTCTAAATTGTCATGCATGTGTTTTGGTACACTCCAGGTTGGATACTGGGGTACCCTGATAAGTCCCTAGTATATGGTACCCATGTACCTAGGGCACAGGTAGCCCAGAGGCCTCCCATGGGCAAAGCATGTATAATACCACCCATGAGAGGCTATGCAAAATGGAACCACAGGTCTGCTACTGCAACCTGTGTAAGCTGGTGCTTGCACCATTTACTTTAGATATAGGTTCACTATATCTATAGGTCACTACACTTAAAACTTATGTCACCCCTATAGCAGGCCTTATCAATCCTGAAGGCAGGGTGCTGGGTTTTTAGTGAGAAGGTGCCCCTGCATGAGCAGAGCGCCTCTGCAGCCTTCAGAGACCATTCTCCCGGGTTGTCTGTGACTCAGCCGGACATATAGGTAGAGGTGCATTATAACCTCGTGGTAAATGCTATCTCAAAAACGGCTGCATAGAAACATATCGTGTTTGGTATCACACACCTTGGAATCATACCTCCACACCGGTTACCGGTGTGGGAGGTATGATTCCACCCTTCTGAAGCGAGCTTCGTGGGGTCACTGGTCTATCCGGTGCCAGCCTTCTCAACTCGGTCAGCACAAAATGGATGCTGCCGACCAGAGACACATTTCTGCACTCCTGCTGCTGAGCCAAGCTCGAGCAGAGGAAGGCAGCACAATAGGCATTCTGTCACGGGGAGGTGTGACCACCTCCCAGACAGGATTTAGTGTATTGGGGCTGGGTGGGTGCACTCTGTGAGTGCCTGAAAGTCTGCACTGGGGGCACATTTGGTGTCCCTGTGCATAGTCCAGCTCAAACCAGTTCTGGGAGCCATTGGCTCCTGCTCTGGTGCGAAACTGGACAAAGGACATGGGTGTAACCACCCCTCTGTCCTGACCCTCCCTTAGGAGGGTCCCCCGAATCTGTCCAACCCTCTCCGTGGGCACAAAAGGGCTTACCTGGCTGTAAGACTTTAGATTTTACGTGGACAAGATTCTACAAGAAGAAACCACTGACCTTTGACCGTCTGGACACTCTGGACTTCGCTGGACTTCAACTGGGCCCGACTTCGTCTCCCTCTCCGTCCAAAGCTTTGTCTGTGCCCTTGCTCCATACAGGCTCTGTGCAGGACCTGTGGTGCACTAAGGACAGCTGAAGAATCTCCCTTGGGGGAAGGAGTCACTCCCCTGCATTCGCAGGCACCACAACGCGACTGACTGGTCTGCTGCTCCTGAGCTCCTGCAGACTCCGAAGATTTCAGCAACATAGGAGGTGGGTTACAAAGGTCCCCGAGGTTGATCTGCCCTCTCAGCAAGTTTGAGGCCAATATCTCTCGTGGGGACTGCATAACCCGAATCCCTGTGCACCGCATTCATTTGCAGTTGCATATGCTTGTTGGCAATTCCCAAGCTTGTGCATTAGACTCCGTGTAGTCCTGACCCTGAGCAGTATTTGCACCAAAGAACTCTGGCCTCCTTGCACCGAGTTCTCTGTGGTCTGGTACTTTGTAATCTTGATTGAGGTCCCCTCGCGACTCCTGGTCATTGGGCCTGTGGGTCCTCCTGAGGGTAATCTTGATTTCTGTTGGGTTTTCCTGGTTGCTCCAGACGTGCCCTGACTCCCCATTGCTTGGTGAGTCCCCTGGACCTTGCTGGTCCACACCGTAACCTGCTTGACCTTCTTGCATGGGTTGCTTTTGCCAAGGTTTGT
Source organism: Calotriton arnoldi (assembly GCA_963921515.1). NCBI lineage: Eukaryota > Metazoa > Chordata > Amphibia > Caudata > Salamandridae > Calotriton > Calotriton arnoldi. Next base: position 553,756 of record CAWUFW010010863.1, on the reverse strand, counting down.
TGGTGCTCCCGCCGGACACCGACCCCTCAGCACTCGACATCCTTCATGGGACAGCTTGCATCTGGCTCCTGGTTGCCGTCGACATCTCCTGGTCCTCGTGGCTGCAGAGTCCAGCATCCCTTCTTCGCACCTGAAGCACCCGACATCGGTGGGCGTTCGTCTACCGAGCCCCTGGTCACTCTGAAGTGACCCAGACTCGGTCCCCTCTGCTTTCAGGTTCCTTCCTTCCAGAATCCAGGCTTGGATTCCCCCGGACCCTTTTCACCTTCACGGCAGCAGTACTTCTTCACAGCCCTCCATTGAGAACGACAGCGGTTTCCGACACCACTCCAGACCTATGCACCCGGCTCCTCTGGGATAGGTAACTCGGGTACTACAGTATCCACGGGTGGGGTGGCTCTCCAACCTCTTAAGTTCCAAAGGGTTTGGTCGAAGTCCTCCTAGAAGGGTCCTTAAACTGTAAACTTAATCAATCAATCAATCAATCATGTCACTTATAAAGCGCACTACATACCCGCGAGGGTCTCAAGGCGCTGGGGGAAGAGGGGGGTGGTGCTGCTACTGATCGAAGAGCCAGGTCTTGAGGAGTCTTCTGAAGGCCAGTAGGTCTTGGGTCTGTCGGAGGTTGGTGGGGAGGGTGTTCCAGGTCTTGGCGGCGAGGTGGGAGAAGGATCTGCCGCCGGCGGTCGTTTTCCGGATGCGGGGGACTGTGGCGAGGGCGAGGCTGGTCGAGCGGAGCTGGCGGGTGGGGGTGTAGAAGCTGAGTCGTCTGTTGAGGTAGGCTGGTCCGGAGTTGTGGAGTGCTTTGTGTGCGTGGGTGAGGAGCTTGAAGGTTATCCTCTTGTTGACAGGGAGCCAGTGCAGGTCTCTCAGGTGGGGTGTGATGTGGCTGCGTCGGGGGATGTCGAGGATAAGACGTGCAGAGGCGTTCTGGATGCGTTGCAGCCGTCTCAGGAGCTTAGCCGTCATTCCTGCGTAGAGGGCGTTTCCGTAGTCCAGCCTGCTGGTGACGAGGGCCTGGGTGACTGTTTTTCTTGTTTCGGTGGGGATCCACTTGAAGATCCTGCGGAGCATTCGGAGGATGTTGAAGCAGGATGAGGAAACGGCGTTGACCTGCTTAGTCATGGAGAGGGTGGGGTCGAGGATGACCCCTAGGTTGCGTACGTGGTCGGTGGGTGGCGGGGCTGTTCCCAGTGATGTTGGCCACCAGGAGTCGTCCCAGGCTGAAGGGTTGGAACCAAGGATGAGGACCTCCGTCTTGTCCGAGTTCAGCTTCAGGCGGCTGGTCCTCATCCATTCGGCGACGGCCTTCATTCCTTCGTGGAGGTGGGCTTTGGCGGTGTGAGGGTCTTTGGTGAGGGAGAGGATCAGCTGGGTGTCGTCGGCGTAGGAGATGATGTTGAGGTTGTGCTGTCGGGCGACGTGGGCGAGGGGTGCCATGTAGATGTTGAACAGCGTTGGGCTGAGGGAGGAGCCTTGGGGTACGCCGCAGATGATCTTGGTGGCCTTGGATCGGAAGGGGGCGAGGCGGACGCTTTGTGTTCTGCCGGAAAGGAAGGATGTGGTCCAGTCCAGGGCCTTCTCTTGGATCCCGGCGTCGTGAAGGCGTGTTCGTAGTGTGTGGTGGCAGACCGTGTCGAAGGCGGCTGATAGGTCCAGGAGGATGAGGGCTGCTGTTTCTCCGTTGTCTAGCAGGGTCCTGATGTCATCGGTGGCGGCGATGAGGGCGGTTTCGGTGCTGTGGTTGCTGCGGAAGCCGGACTGGGAAGGGTCCAGGATGTTGTTCTCCTCGAGGTAGCGGGTCAGTTGTTTGTTGACGATTTTCTCGGTGACCTTCGCGGGGAACGGGAGCAGAGAGATGGGTCGGAAGTTCTTGAGGTCCTTGGGGTCTGCCTTGGGTTTCTTGAGTAAGGCGGTGATCTCGGCGTGCTTCCAGCTTTCCGGGAAGGTTGCTGTCTCGAAGGAGATGTTGATTATTTTCCGGAGATGGGGCGCGATGGCTGTACTGGCTTTGTTGAAGATGTGGTGAGGGCACGGGTCTAGCGGTGAACCGGAGTGGATGGTGTTCATGATCTCGCTGGTGTCCTCGTCGTTGATGTTGGTCCAGGAGAGCAGGCGGTTGGTGGTTGTGGGGGCAGTGGTCTCGGTGGTTGCCGGGGCGGTCGTGGTGTTGAAGCTGTCGTGGATGTCGGCGATTTTGCGGTGGAAGGAGGTGGCCAGTGAGTCGCACAGGTCTTGCGACGGCTGGATGTCGTTGGTGTTGGAGCTGGGGTTGGAGAGTTCCTTCACGATGTTGAAGAGCTCTTTGCTGTTGTGTGCGTTGTTGTCTAGGCGGTCTTTGAGTGAGGCCCTTTTGGCGGATCTGATGAGGTGATGGTGATTGCGGGTGGCGCTCTTGTGGGCGGCGTAGCTGTCCGCTGTCCGTTCGTGGAGCCAGATCTTCTCCAGTTTTCGGCATGTTCGTTTGGAGGCCTGGAGGTCTTCGGTGAACCAGGTGGCTTTCTTGCTGGTGTGGCTGTTGGGCGGATTCTTGAGCGGGGCGAGGGTGTTGGCGCAGTCGTCGATCCACTGTCTGAGGTTGCGGGCGGCGGTGTCGGGGTCGGAGGGTTCGGCGGGTGGGCTCAGGGCGAGGGTTGTGGTTAGCTGGTCTTCCGTGACTCTGCTCCAGCAGCGGCGAGGCATTTGTTCGGTGCGGTGGTGCGTGGTGGGCTTCCTGTAGGTGAAGTGGATGCAGTGGTGGTCAGTCCAGTGGGGTTCGGAGGTGTGGTTGAAGGAGACGTGTGGGCTTGCGGAAAAGATGGAGTCTAGCGTGTGGCCGGCGGCGTGGGTGGGTGTAGTCACAAGCTGTCTGAGTCCGAGGGTGGCGAGGTTGTCGATCAGGGTGGTGGAGTTGGTGTCCTTGTTGTTCTCGAGGTGGAAGTTCAGGTCCCCGAGGAGGATGTAGTCCGTGGAGGCGATGGCGTGTGTGCTGACGGAAGTCAGCGATGGAATCGCTGAACTGTGGTCGGGGTCCGGGGGTCTGTAGATGAGGGTTCCTCTGAGGGTGGTGTTGAGATCGGTGTGGATCTGGAAGTGCATGTGTTCGGCGGTGCTGAGGGTGTCGTCGGTGTTGGTTGAGACTCTGAGGGTGTTCCTGTGGACGATGGCGATGCCTCCTCCGACTCCGTTGGTGCGGTCCCTGCGGGTGATCTTGTATCCGTCCGGGATGGCAATGGCGATGTCGGGGGCTGAAGCGGGATTCAGCCAGGTCTCCGTCAGGAATGCGACGTCTGGGGAGGTTGAGTCGAGAAGGTCCCAGAGTTCGATGGCGTGTTTGCGGGCGGAGCGGGTGTTGAGGAGGATGCATCTGAGGTAGTTGGGTTCTTTCCTGGGCGGTGGTTTGGCGGGGCGGGTGCTGGCGAAGCTGCAGTTCCGGCAGGTGAAGGGCCCTTGGGTGCGCTTCGGGGTGGCCTGGTAGCAGGCGTGATCTTTCCGGGGTTGAGTGCGTGGAGGGTGCTGGCGTCGTATCGGCGTCTGTTGATGTGGCGGGCGCGGGGGATGCCCGGACCAGGGGGTCTGGCGCTGGGCGCGGCCACGGCGCGGACGGGCGCAGACGGGCTTGCCTTAGGCGCGCCTTCGGCGCGCCAGCGGCACGGCCGCACAGCGGCCGCCATAAATGGGGAGGTGGGAGGGAGGAGCAGGGAATGGGGCAGCGAATGGGCAGTGAGGGGGCGGGGCCGCAGGGGCGCAGCGGCGGGAAACAGGCACAGAAAGGAAAAAACGATCACAATCAGGGGCAGCAAGGGGGCACAGAAAGGAAAAACGATCACAATCAGGGGCAGCAAGGGGGCACAGAAAGGAAAAAACGATCACAATCAGGGGCAGCAAGGGGGCACAGAAAGGAAAAAAACGATCACAATCAGGGGCAGCAAGGGGGCACAGAAAGGAAAAAACGATCACAATCAGGGGCAGCAAGGGGGCACAGAAAGGAAACAACGATCACAATCAGGGGCAGCAAGGGGGCACAGAAAGGAAAAAACGATCACAATCAGGGGCAGCAAGGGGGCACAGAAAGGAAAAAAACGATCACAATCAGGGGCAGCAAGGGGGCACAGAAAGGAAAAAAAACGATCACAATCAGGGGCAGCAAGGGGGCACAGAAAGGAAAAAAAAACGATCACAATCAGGGGCAGCAAGGGGGCACAGAAAGGAAAAAACGATCACAATCAGGGGCAGCAAGGGGGCACAGAAAGGAAAAACGATCACAATCAGGGGCAGCAAGGGGGCACAGAAAGGAAAAAACGATCACAATCAAGGGCAGCAAGGGGGCACAGAAAGGAAAAAAACGATCACAATCAGGGGCAGCAAGGGGGCACAGAAAGGAAAAACGAGCACAATCAGGGGCAGCAGCAGGGCACACAGACGGAGCTGTGTGGTGGGGGAGCGACCTACCAGTCAAGGTCAGGGTAAACTTACAACCGCGACTTCCAAATAGAATTGTACGAAGCACGTGGTCGTGTTAGCACACTGCACCCGTCCTCCGTGGGGTCACCTTGGGTGGTTCCTTGGGGTCCCAACGATTCTACGTGCTCCAGACCTTGTCTTGATCCCAGTCGTGATTGTTATACCACTATTTTAGTATATGGTTTGGTCTCCCCCTGGAGCCCACTGTGTATTGTGCTACTTACAACTGTTCTATTGATCTCGTATTGTGTGCTTTGTGGTCTATCCTCGTGTAGAGGATAGTAGAGAGTGTTATATTAATAAATACATATTTGTATATAACTACTGTGTGGTTCTCCTTTCATTTGATTAATTCAGGAGGTGATATTCTGGTAAAACAAGCTGCTTTACATCCCTTCAAGATTAAGCCTGAAGGCTGCTCTCCACAGCTACCACTAGGATAGCTTTCTAAAGGTTATCTTTCACCTCATACATCATAAGGGTCGTTTGGACTGGTGCAAGGTGCCCACTTTAATTAGTGGACAGCATATACCAGGCCAACTTCTCACACTCTCCAAGATAGAAGAAGCACTAAACTGCCACATCCGCCAAACCTATAAAAAAGACAATATACACACCAAAGACCAGCATTTCAGATGCTCTGTACTACTTCCCATTTCAAAATTATGGACTAGCCCATGAAAGTGCATGAAAATTTCAAGTTGTCTAACAACAAACATGAAAAGCATATTACATTTTTTGTTGCATTCTGGGACTTGTAGACCTATATTTATAACAGTGGAAGACTCCACACACCAGAAGGCAAAAGGTGAAAAAAGCAATCGATAAGCTTCAGTGGGGAAACAACATCACCCCTAACCTGTGCACAGGAACTGGCCCAGGACACTCAAAATGGAACCCATAGGCCTTCATCACTCTGTTTGGCTTATACAAAAAATGCATATTCTACAATAACCACATGCACAAAACGCACAACATACTCTTGGATGGGATTATATTACAAAACGGTATAAATCTGAGAGCACATTAGCGAGACAGTCTGAGCCAGTGTCAAATAACTCATTTTTTTATTGGTGAATGAAAAACCTTTAATTTACAAAACAGTAAGGGATGATCTTGTTTTTTTTTAAAACATGTTTTTATTGTTTTCACTGATACAAAACACAAGACTTTAGCACCATGATCGACAGCAATACAATCATAAAGGCTCAGTGTGTCCAAACTTCCCGCTTGACTGGAGAGCCATGCCCTCACCCCCTCAAAACAATGACTAGATACATGCAAATCAGGGCCACTGTGCCTGGGATCACCAGAGAGCTCCTCAGAATCTCATCTGTGAGGGAAGATCTTTAATTGGACCTTTTCATTTTGTTTTTTGCACCAACTCCTCTTGTGCAGCATACAGACCCTGTACCACGGTTGGGATACTCAAGATTATGTTTAAAAGACCTGTCCTAGGCTTGGCACACAGCAGGCTAGGGTTCCTAATGTTTATATGATGGGTACACTCTGAATCACATGTTTATGCTGTCTGCCCGGATATGGACCACAATGTATAATGTTTTTTTCTTTCTACAGCTTACATTTTTCAATTGCTAGCTACCTAAGATATCCTTCTCTCACTATACTCCTAAAATCTGCATGAAAAATTGACCATGGTATACTTTCTTTCTTCAGCGACCCTCTTCTTACCTTCCATTCCCTGCATACCTTATATTTCTGAGTATAGCCTCCTCTTAGTCTCATTCCTGCCTGCCTCAATCCTTCTCATTATAATTCTGCAATTGGCTGATACATCATTTCACAGATCATAACCTCTCTTCTTTAAAACCCTATCCCTGTAATCTAACATTACCTAATCCCCACCAGCCTATCTATCTCACCAACCACTCACATGAAACTACATAGTCCCCACTAAGGATCACACCAACATGGTATTAATCTTTCACAAAGTAATTGGAGTAAATGCATGCATTTTTTCTTGAGAGCACATGACTAATCTCAATAATCAACAATAACCACTACATTAACCACTAAACCTTGGGTTTCTGAGTAGTGTGCTTCTCGCCGTAGAGCCTTTCAATGCCTCGTCGTTTAGTGAGTGCTATATAAAACCAATTACAATGTATGTTTTTCTAAGTGCGAGCATAAGACTGTGGGGGAGGGACCGCGATGGACCCATGATGGGAATTATTAGTATTACCCACTGAGTAAAAAAAGGAGAAAAAAAACAGAGCCCCTTTTCAGAGTCTCATCAAAGTAATTCATGAAACAACTTGTCAAACGTATGTGAAATAAATTGTGGATTAGTGTTGCATGTGCCTATTGGTGATATCAAGTATGATAAGAAATAAGAATAAACTATGTTTGACAAATGAATTTGCACATCTAGTATAATTCTGGTTGGGGGTCAGAACCATAAGCACGTGTTAGGCATATAGGAAGTAATACAGGGCAAGTGGGACTTTGCATTTTGATAGTTGGAACACCCCCCCCCCTTGTCCCAGACCTAGAAGTATAGAAAAAGGGGGTACCTTTTTTCTTAGGAGATGTACTAGCGGTTTTTCAACCATAGGTTTTCCTAGACAGGTTCCATGTTCCAAATCATTGCTTATTTGAAATTAATCTGCACTTACTGTGATTCCTTGGTTGGCGTCGATCGAGCGCTCCTAGGTGTACCCTGGGAAACTTCTATCTTTCTTCATCATATCAGAGTAAAGGGAAGTGTTAAAAACATTTGGCTTCTTGGATTAGGAATTCAACATGCTGATAGGCCAAACATCTAGAAAAGAGAAGAAAGTGGTAGTATCTAATGTGAATAATAGTGAATGGCTGAAATGACAAAACCTTAAGAAAAGGCAAAAAGAATAGAATCACATGCACAGTTTATGCTAGAGTACCTTCGGACAGGAGTTATTTCCTCCGGACTGAGAGTCAGAAATGCTCAAGCAGTGTTTGTAGAGATTTGCACATTTCTAGAAAGGTGGTTCCACATAGCAAATGGATTTGCAAAAGGTTGGTGATTTTAATTGTAGAAACAGCTAGGGAAGTGGCACTGGCGTAGCTAGAGCTTTTGCTGCCCGGGGCGGTCCCTGAGTTAGCCGCCCCTCATACACACCAAAAATACTACGGTGGCACTGACTGGAGCACTGGTCCATGGACAAAACAACGTATAGGGAAATAAATTAAAACAATATGTTTATTTTTGAAGTAAAACTTTAATTCCAACATTCTAAAATGTTATTTTTCTTGCTTTTCTGTAAGCAAAATCGTCGATGACATTGTCGAAGACTATTTCATCAGTCAGTTGCTGTTCTATAGACAGTATGGCAAGATTTCTTAAACACAAGGTACTCATTGTAGATCTTAGGTAATTCTTAATCAATTTTAATTTAGAAAAACTCCTCCCACAACCAGCAACACTTACAGCAAAGGAAAATTTGCAGTAGTATTACAATATTTTACAATATTTTGAACTGAGTTCTCGAGACTGTATTTTAGAATAAACTGCAAAAGTTCCAGGAGACTGCCCTTCTACGTCTCTGTTTCGTCTTGCGTAGCAGCATTAGATATAAAACCCTGAAGTCTTTTTCTGTCAACGAGGAACTCTTCCTTACTAATGTCATCAAGATCATGATTTAGTTGACATTCGTATTTATCATTCAAAAGATTCTATGGAGTAAGGAAGGCATATTTTTCAGCAAAAACATGAAGCTGTTGAAATCTTGTGGTGATTTCTTGGACCACTCTGTCCAGTGAAAAAAACCTTTCTCTCCTCAATTCAGTGTCATATGACAATTCAGCATCTCGTGATTCTTCACCTGCCATCAGTTTCTTCTTTCTACACCGAAAATCCATGACTATCCCCAGATCATCACAAATTTCTTTGGCTTAAGCTACTGAATTGTTAACTAATTTGTCCCTATCTTCAGTTAGAAATGATTTTAAAGCCCCAAGTTTTATGTCACATTGTTGTATATTCAATCTGTGTGTCGTTAATTTCTAGATGGATGGATTCCCACAAGTCAAGAAAGCACATGAAAGAAAAGGATTGTAACACAACAAGCAGCATGCCAACATCTGACCTGGTAACTCTATTTTCTTCTTCACCAGTTAAATGTTCTACAGCACTTAAGATTTTTGAGTCATTTTTTTACAACACTCACAGCATCTCCCCATGCACTCCACCGAGTTTCTACTACACGCTTGACACTTTGACCAGTGACTAAACTCACAGCGATGGGTTGAAGAAGAAAAAAACTTAAACAAACGCTCCACAGTTCCAAAAAAGGTAACAGAATTCACAGCAACAGAAGCTACATGTACTCCAGCAAAATTCAGCGAGTGATTTGTGCATGCAACAAATTCTGCTTTTCCATTTATTTCCTTGATGTATCTCTGAACGCCATTATGTTGACAAGCCATCACAGCAGCATTATCATATGCTTGTCCTCTATAAATTTGAATACCAATTCCGTTGTTTTCTAATTGTTGCAGAATCATAGTTGAAATATTCTCAGCGGCTTTACCTTTTGTTTCAATTAAATCAACAAATGATTCCACAACCTTCGCTTTATTTCCATAGTTCATAACGTAGCGTAAAACTTGCCTCGTTTGATCCTTATGAGAAAAACTATCAGGGGTGCTGTTGAATATCATAGAAAAATACTTTGCTTCTTTTACCTGCTCAATAACTCTGCTTCTTACTTTTCCCCAAAAAATTGCTATAAACTCGTTCTGAATGGTAGGCAACATATAGGATTTAGCAAACATTTTTCCCAGCTCGATAATTTCAATATGTTCACGTAGCACCGGATCGTATTTTGCCAACAAATGAACTAATTCTAAAAATGGCCTCTATTTCCCAATGATTCATGCTTATCATCAGTCTCATAATGAATTCCTTCTCGGTGACCTCATGAAACAGAATTTTGTTTAGCTAGGAATCTAATGATATCCAACGATCTTAAAAGTATCTCTCTCCACTTCTTCACTTCGTTTTCAAATTTTTCTTTTTCCTTTTTATCAATTGTTGCTCCATGTCGGATTCTAATTTCCAACTCCTTCCATTTTGTGAAAGATCGAACATGGGACACACTAGGTTCATGGTTAAATATTTTAGGATTAAGTTTCCATCACATGTTGAATCCATCCGCAGAATCAAAATTTGAATGACTCCTATCTACAAATAGTCTGCAACAAAAGCAGTAATGAGCTTTCTTGAAAGGAGAGTACACCAACCACGACCTCAACATTTTTTCATAATTTGGAAGAGTTCGAAAAAAAACACTTGAGTGTAAGTTTTCTGTTTCGTCCTTTGATTGAAGCACCCTCACAAATCACTTCACTAAAATCAGAATCTAGCTGTTGAATCACAGATGCACCAGTAAGATTTGTGTGTCATTGTTAATGTTACTTGGCCAAAGACCAACATCTTTTAAGTCAACAACTGGAATTTTTTGTTTGTTACACTCCTTATCTCTTGTTGAAGTTGAAGAATCACTTGACTATGACGATGATCTGAATTTGGAATCGGAAATTGCTTCGGCAATGGTAGTTAGTGGTTTCGGTACTGATTTATTTCAGTAGTGCACCTTATTTCTTTTTCAATTCTTCCTCCCTAGCCTTTTTCTTTTTTCTAAAGGCTGCACCACTTTCTTTTATTCACTTCATCTTAAGTAAGACAGAAAGAATAATAAGAAAACAAGGGGTGGAGCTTGCCTGGCTAAAAGATGGCCGCACTGTGATTGTTCTCCGCCAGCCACCAGTCCGATCCGAAAGGAATATGTGGCTTCATTGATCTTCTAACCCGGCGGGGATGTCAGGCGGGGGTTGCCCGTCCGATGCTGTCTTGACCGGTGTGCCTCCGACCCGGATCGCCCCGACACAGCCAGAGATAGAGCCTGCGGTGTGCCCGCCGGCGCGAGGCCTGTTGCGTGCCCGACGTGGGTGACGCTGTGAGCGGCGTCGGCCCGGGCCTTGCTGGGGAGCTGAGATGGAGCGGAGCCGGGCCCTACCCTGGTGCGACCCTCGTACGAGAGCCTGCGACACTGCTGTAGCCGTGGACCTGGGGACGGGGCTGCGCTGGGTGAGTCCTGCATCCCGCTGGCTGGTGCAGTATGGGCCTGCCTGGTGGGGGCCGCATTGGTGCTCCGGATGTGCTGCTCTGCCCTGGCGCCCAGCCCCTAGCGCATTCGGCTTGGTCCCGCTCGCTCCCCTCCCGAGTGACTTGTGATTGCTGTCTGCCTTGGCCCCTGCTGGGATTTTTGCTTCACTCCCCACGCCTGGCACCCATCTGGATGTAGACCTCTGTGGCCTGGGTCGCCTTGCCGGGGGGCACTTGTTTGAGCCCGCGGCGCGCTGATCACTCCTCCGGGGGGCTCCTGACGAGGTGAGGAGTCGCACGTCCGGCTTCTGCTCGGCGGGGGGAGCCGGTGGTGGCCTCGCCGCTCCCCTGCCCGCGACTGGGGTCGCTTACCTCGGTGTGCTGTCGCCTCGGCCTGCCGCACGTGGCAGAGGTCGCCTGCTTGCATAGCTCTAGCTACCTCCGGCCATCTGAGTCCAGGGCGCGTGCTCCTGGGGGGCCAGCGCGCCGGTGGGACCACAATGGGCAAGCCAGATAAGTCCCAGCCGAAGATCACCTTTGAGCAGCGAAAGTCCAGGCGTGGTGATGACGCTGCTGAGTCTGCGATGGCGGAGCCTGATAACCCAGTGGACGACCCTGTAGGCAATATAAAACAGATCATTGCGTCCATGCAGAGGGGCCTGACGGCTATCGATGCAAAGATTGACACCCTTGCCTACAGGATGGACAGAATGTCGGAGAGGGTAGGCAAGCACGCAGAGCGCCTGGATATGGCGGAGCGCCGCATCGCGGATACTGAAGAGGCCCAGACTGACTCCAACAGCACTCAGAAGCGAAAGGAGAGGGCCCTAGCGGCCCTGCAGGACCGGGCAGAGGATTTGGAGGCTCGTTCAAGACGTAGCAACCTCCGCATTACGGGGCTGCCTGAATCCACTGCAACAGGCAATATGGAGTCCTTTGTGGAGAAACTGCTCACGACGCTGCTGGGAGCTGACACCTTCTCGCCTATGTTTGTTGTGGAGCGGGCGCACCGATCTCTGGGCCCCCGGCCCCAACCTGGTGCCCCTCCACGGCCCATCATCGCCAAACTGCTTAATTACCATGACAGGGACGCTGCGTTACGTCGAGCAAGAGATCTGGGCAGCTTGCACTATGAGGGGTCTACCCTTTCCATCTACCCTGACTTTACCATCAAGGTTCAGGAAGCTCGGAGGCAGTTCGCTCCCCTGAAACGTAAGCTGCGCGACCAAAAAATTGAATATGCTATGCTATACCCTGCACGTCTTAAGGTACTGTTGGATGGGAAAGCTCAATTCTTCTCCGACCCGCAGTCTCTCCAGAGAGCTCTTAAAGACTGGGAAAAGGTCACCAAACGCAAGAAGGGACAGGATGGCAGCTCTGAAGAGGTCGATGCAACTGGCTGCCTTGATGATAATGACTGAGAGCCGCGAGTCAGAGGTGGGAGGGCCCGCTGTGCTGTTATTATAGGCCCTTTAATAATGCTCTGTGGGGCCCACGCTGTACTCAGTATTATCTGTGATGAAGCTTTAATATTTGTTTGATGGTGGTTGGTTGGTGGGAGTAGTTGTTTGAGATCGCTGGGTAACATCTGCCCCAAAGCGTCACCCGTTGTTTTTGCTACAACTTTGGTATATGTCGCATTTGGTGTTCTTGAATGTGTTGTTTATATGCATTTGATGTGGCAGGGGGGGCTACTACTCGCCTTTGCACAGTTGGGGTATGCAGGGCGTGGGAGTGGGGTGGTGTTGCGGGGACTTATTTCGTTTTTATGTGCTAATTTTGTTTTGCAGGTCACACATAGTATTCTTAGGTTTTGGATAACGATAAAGGTTGGGTGGCCGGAGGGTGGGTACGGTACAGTTTGTTACATGCTCTATCTGAAGTTTGCATTGCAATATGGCCCATAGGAAGCAGTTGAGCCTCTTGACATAGAATGTCAGGGGTCTTAACGATCATAGAAAGGTGCGCAAAGTCCTTGCTTACTTAAAGAGGAAAGAGATTGATATTGCATTACTGCAGGAGACACACCTTCACCGGAGCTGTAAATTGCTAACCGGCAGTAGGCTGTTGGGGACTTTCCATGCGGCCAACTTTACTTCTCATTCCCGGGGTGTGATTACCTGGGTCAATCCGAAGTCGAAGCTTCGAATCGAATGTTTGGAGACGGATTTGTCTGGTCGTTATACCATAACTCGCTGCCATAACGATGTCACGGATCTGTTGGTGGTTAACTCCTATGGCCCGAATTATGATGATCCGCAGTTTTTTCACTCCATTTTTCAAAGTATCAAAACTCACTCTCCTCTTTCGGTGGTTTGTGGCGGGGACTTCAATTGTGTCCTAGACCCGGCGCTTGATCGTTCCAGGGGGCCCTTGAGACTCCCATCGGCTGCAGCCCGTGCCGTGGTCGATATCTCTGTGCAATTGCAGGTGGTTGATGTGTGGAGGGCTAGATCCAGTGCTAAGAGAGGTTTCACACACTATTCGGCACAACACGACATACACACGCGCATCGACTATTGGTTCCTATTGCAAGCACTTATCCCCAGGGTGCAGGAATGTGCAGTGCTTGCCCGGACGCTCTCCGATCACTCCCCTATTCTATTGACTCTCTCACTCCCTCCGCGTGGTCCTCCTCCCTTCTTATGGTGGTTCCCGCCCTACTCGCTGCTGGACACAGTTTTCAAGTCAGAAATGCATGAGGCTATCTCGGAATTTTTCAGGATTAATATCGGCTCGGTGGAGTCTTTCGCCACGATTTGGGAGTTGTTTAATGCCTACATTAGGGGCATAGCCATCAGTAAACACGCAGGGGTCCTACGCTCTATAAGAGACCGACTGGCGTTACTGGAATCCCAGATAGCTAGTTTGGAGAGGGAACTGGCGCGGGGGTCCTCTCCCCAGCTGCGGGAACTCCTGAAATCCAAAATAGCCGAATTTAATGCAGAAGCAGACATTGAAGTCAAACACATGGGAAAATACGCCACTGCTAGATTCTATGGCGAAGCGGAAAGGCCGGGCTCCGTTCTCGCGGCAATGGCTAAGCACAGACGTGAGACTGGGGGCGTGTTCACTCTGATAGATGATGCGGGTACTGCCTAAACGGAGCCGTCAGATATTACAAATCAGTTTCGCGCTTTTTATCAAGAGCTTTATAGGTCTAAAGTCTCCCCGTGTGAGGCGGATATATTGCAATACTTGGAATATATCGAGATGCCCTGGTTGCAGAACTGGCACCGTGAGTTCTTGCAGCGGCCGTTAGAACTTGCAGAGATACGATTGGCCCTGAACTCGATGAGCGAGGGCAGTGCACCTGGACAGGATGGACTTACGGTGGCATTTTATAAAGGCTTTAGTGACCTATTGCTTCCTCACTTGGCCACCCTGTTCCAGGAGATGGGGGCGGATGGGATTATGCCCCCGACCATGCGGGAAGCTCTGATAGTTACTCTGTTGAAACCGGACAAGGACCCTCAAAAGTGCTCCTCATATCGTCCACTCTCCCTCCTAAATGTGGACACGAAAATATACGCCAAAAATCTAGCTAATCGTATGTCCCCGCTTCTGCCTCAGCTGATAGGCCCGGAGCAAGCTGGTTTTATTCCAGGTCGAACGTGTCAGGTTCTCACCTGTGTTTCTGCAGGAACGCCACGGATGATGATAAGGTCCGCAACCTCCCCTAGTCACCCGAGGTACCCGGTATAAACAGGGCATCAAAGGTAACCCGGGGAAGAAGGGAAACAAAACAAGGAAAGGAGGGGAAAACACAGCCTCGAAACTCTGGGCACCTCAGGAGAATCCGGATACGCCAAGAAGCTGTAGGTGTGCAGGAAAAGGATTAATATACAATGCTTAATAAAAACAATTTGTATTTCTCAGTGCGTTCCTTCCTACCTTCACTCTTTGCTGTGATAGAACTTGTGTTTTCTTTCAATAGGTGACCATATATACAGTGTCTTTAGGAAAACGGGACTGATGCCATATACTTAGGAGGGAAAGAAAAGGGAAGTGATTGCGAGTTCTCTTCTACCTACACCACTAACCAAAGGGTGTACCTAAGACCACTCATGCCCCCACCTCTTCTATATGTGGAGTATGGATCCTTCTCCTTTTTGTGAAATGAGGAGCAATGAAGGTAAAAAGAAATCCGCTCACTTTAGGAAAATAATAACCCCTTCTCTTACTGTCTAGCAAGGAGGCCCTGTTTAGACGGGGAGGACCTTCACATAACGCCCAGAGCACAGGACCATGTATTAGCAGCAAGAGAGAAAATAACAAAAGTCAGCGCAAATGCGCTGTTACCGCCACCGAGCAACTCTAACTGCTTCTCTTCGTACGACCTCCGGAATACTGTAGAGCAATGCAGCGCGACTTCAAAGAGACCAGGACTGCCGGGAGATGACCAACGAGGGAAGAACGCCGCCGCGTACTGGAACACCCGTCGGAACAACAACCCGGAAGTGAACAGGTGAGGGAAAGCCGGAACTCGGGAAACACTAGAACGCGAAGCGCTGTGGAGAGAGGAAGGCCGGGTTTTAATGTGTCCGTCCCCTCTCCGCGCACGCGTACAGAGCATCGATCCTTCAGGTGAGTAGCTGCCGTCTGTCTGCCCTCGCGCAATCCTGACAGTACACTCCCCCTACGGACCCCCTACCGGTTTGGGCTTCCCAGGATATCGTCTATGGTATGAACGCAACAATCGAGGGGCATGCACTTGGCTGGCTGGCTCCCAGGTCCGGTCCTCCACACCATATCCTTTCCAGTGAATCAAATACTGAAGCCTACGCCGCACCCTCCGCGAATCCACGATCGCCTCCACCTCATATTTCTGATCACCATCTACCTCAATCGGCTCAGGGTTCACGGGGAGACGTGTGCCGGGTTCTAATGGTTTCAACAGGGAGACATGAAAAACCGGATGGATCTTCATTGAAGTAGGAAGATCCAGTTTCATAGCAACAGGGTTCACCACCTTACATATTTCGTAAGGGCCAATATACTTAGGCTTGAACTTGCAAGCCCCTCTCAATGTTAGGTTCTTGGATGACAGCCAGACCTTATCTCCTTGCTTATAGTCAGGCTTTGAGCGTCGGTGAGCGTCCGCCCCCTTCTTATAACTAGCCTTTGCTTTATCCAAATTTACCCTTGTTGCCCTATGTACTTCTTGTAATTCCTTTATAAAATCGAGTGCTGCAGGGGCAAGACAAGTGGAGGAAAGAGAAGGCAACAGAGTACGAGGGTGGAAACCATAAGTACAATAGAATGGAGAGTACGCAGTGGAGGAGTGATGACTGTTGTTATAGGAGAACTCCGCTAACCATACCATCTCATCCCAATCAGTGACAGTGTGTAAAACCTGGCAACGGATATACTGCTCAAAACACTGATTCACTCTCTCTGTTTGGCCATCCGTCTGAGGGTGATGACTAGAGGATAGTCTTACGTCTATCTGTAATAAGTTACCCATACCTCTCCAAAACCTAGAGATAAACTGGGCACCCCTATCGGATATCAATACGGAGGGGAGATTACAAATCCCAGGAAGCTAACTTGTCGTGTATGAAACTGACATTTTTCTAACTTGCAATACAGATGATTATCTCGCAGCCTCTGCAATACCCCTGTCACATGAATCACGTGTTCCTGCGTTGAGGGGAGTAGATCAGTAGATCATCAATATAGGCTACAACACACACCCCCAGGAGGTCTTTGAGTGCCTCGTTGATAAAAAACTGAAACGCCGCGGGGCGTTGCATAGCCCAAAGGCATCACCAAGTACTCATAGAGCCCGTACTTGGTACAAAAGGCGGTCTTCCACTCGTCCCCTTCTTTAATTCTTACCAAGTGGTATGCCCCTCGCAGGTCTAACTTGGTGAATACTTGGGCATTCTTTATCTGATCCAGGAGGGAGGAAATCAGGGGTAAGGGATACCTATTCTTGATAGTGATGGTGTTTAGTGCCCGATAGTCGATGCAACATCGAAGACCCCCTTCTCTCTTCGGTATAAAAAAAAGAGAAGATGAAGCAGGTGATCTTGAGGGACGAATAAACCCTATCCTCAGCATCTCATCCAGATATTCACGTAGGTAAACGTTCTCCTTCTCCGTTAAGGCATATATTCTACTATAAGGAATGCGAGCCCCCGGCTGCAAGTCTATCCTACAGTCATAGACCCTATGGGGTGGGAGGCTGGAGGCCTGTTCTTTGTCAAATATGTCTTGAAAATCCTGGTACATAGAGGGCAAAGCCTCATCATTAGGAGTAAAACTCGACATGACCTTCTTATGGTCCACAGTGTTGGAAACATCGTGCTCCTTACAAAAGTCTCGGTTAAAGATCACCGTCTTCTCCCTCCAGTCAATAATGGGGTTATGTTGAATTAACCAGGGTAACCCTACTATGACTTGGAATTGTGGGGACTGTATTAAATCAAATGAAAGAAGCTCTTGGTGTCTTTCCTCGATCACAAGCTTTAAGGCAATAGTAGTACGCTTAATGGGACCAGACTTCAGTGTGCTCCCGTCTATTGTTGTAACTTCTTCCCATGAGGACTTAGATACCCAAGGTATCTGTTGCTTCTGTGCCCATTGTGCATCCATAAAATTACCTGATGCACCTGAATCAACCATTATGTACACCTGTATTGTCTCCTGCCCCCATTGTAAGCACGAGGAGAGGAAGAAGTGGCGAGGATGTGATACTGCTACTTCTCTAGATGAGACAATTAAACCTGAAACACCCGAAACCCCTGCCTCTTGCGATCTCGGGCTTACTAGTTTTCCGAACGCCTTGTCTGTTTTGGCTTGACAGGACATTCTCTCAAGAAATGGCCCTGCTTTCCACAATACAGGCAGAGCTTCTTATCCCGTCGCCTTTGTCTTTCGTCCTCACTCAGGGGACCTCTGATGCTCCCTATTTGCATTGGCTCTGGGTCTTCGGCTCCCTTTTCTGGTTCAGGTTTCTTCTCCCTAAACACCAGACCCCTCCCCTCTGATCTTCCTCTCTCTCTCCTACGCTCACTGATTCTGTGATCTAATTTAACCACCAAGTCCACCAGAGCTGTACATGACTCCGGAGGGTCTACTACTTGGGCTAATGCGTCCTTCAAATCCTCTCGCAGCCCCTTATAAAACAAAGCGCTACGCTTTTCCTCTGGCCAGCCTGCCTCAGCTACTAGTCTGTAGAATGTAGATATGTAAGAAGTTAAGTCCTGGGAGCCCTGTCGTAACGTTAAAAGCTCTGTGTCCGCAGAATGTGTAAAGGTGTGTCTGTCAAACAGCTTTTTAGTTCTCTCCTAAATGCTGTGTAGTCTTGCAATAATGGGTCGTTCCTCTCTATCATGGGTATGGTCCAGTTGGCGGCAGACCCCCTAAATAGGAGATGACGAATGCCACTTTGGCTTGGTCTGAGGGAAAACAGGAGGCTTTACACATGAAATGGAGCTGACACTGACTGACAAAAGCTGCGAATTTGGTGGTTTCACCGAAAAAACGCTCAGGGGGTGCTAAAGGGATGGAAGGAGGAGTGGTAACATGGATTACCGGTACATTAGACCCTGAACTCTGGGATCCCCTGCCAACATCCATTCTCATTTCTCTCTGTATTGTGTCTACTCTATTAGATAAGGATTGGGTCTCAGCCTGGAGGTTGCCCAACATGTGAGCCAAATCTGCAAGGGATACTTGACCAACATCCATGACGTCCGGGCAGAAAGAATTGCTATTCTTTTTTGGGCTTCGCGTTCTGTCAGGTTCTCACCTGTGTTTCTGCAGGAACGCCATGGATGATGATAAGGTCCGCAACCTCCCCTAGTCACCCGAGGTACCCGGTATAAACAGGGCATCAAAGGTAACCCGGGGAAGAAGGGAAACAAAACAAGGAAAGGAGGGGAAAACACAGCCTCGAAACTCTGGGCACCTCAGGAGAATCCGGATACGCCAATAACCTGTAGGTGTGCAGGAAAAGGATTAATATACAATGCTTAATAAAAACAATTTGTATTTCTCAGTGCGTTCCTTCCTACCTTCACTCTTTGCTGTGATAGAACTTGTGTTTTCTTTCAATAGGTGACCATATATACAGTGTCTTTAGGAAAACGGGACTGATGCCATATACTTAGGAGGGAAAGAAAAGGGAAGTGATTGCGAGTTCTCTTCTACCTACACCACTAACCAAAGGGTGTACCTAAGACCACTCATGCCCCCACCTCTTCTATATGTGGAGTATGGATCCTTCTCCTCTTTTGTGAAATGAGGAGCAATGAAGGTAAAAAGAAATCCGCTCACTTTAGGAAAATAATAACCCCTTCTCTTACTGTCTAGCAAGGAGGCCCTGTTTAGGCGGGGAGGACCTTCACATAACGCCCAGAGCACAGGACCATGTATTAGCAGCAAGAGAGAAAATAACAAAAGTCAGCGCAAATGCGCTGTTACCACCACCGAGCAACTCTAACTGCTTCTCTTCGTACGACCTCCGGAATACTGTAGAGCAATGCAGCGCGACTTCAAAGAGACCAGGACCGCCGGGAGATGACCAACGAGGGAAGAACGCCGCCACGTACTGGAACACCCATCAGAACAATAACCCGGAAGTGAACAGGTGAGGGAAAGCCGGAACTCGGGAAACACTAGAACACGAAGCGCTGTGGAGAGAGGAAGGCCGGGTTTTAATGTGTCCGGCCCCTCTCCGCGCACGCGTACAGAGCATCGATCCTTCAGGTGAGTAGCTGCCGTCTGTCTGCCCTCGCGTAATCCTGACAGAACGCTCTCGCTCAACCTCCGCACAGTGTTTGGAGCCCTTCAGCATATCCGACCGGAAATTCAGGCGGCTGCGGTGTATTTAGACGCTGAGAAGGCCTTCGATTCTATCGAGTGGCCTTTTCTTTATGCCGTGCTCCGCCGCGTGGGGTTGGGGGAGGTATTCTTACAGTTGGTGACGGTTCTCTATAACTCCCCAGTGCCTCGGGTCCAAGCTGGTGATATGGTCTCCGATCCCATCCTCATTTCAAGGGGCACTCGGCAAGGATGCCCCCTATCTCCGCTATTATATGCCTTAGCTGCGGAACCCTTGCTTAGGGCATTGCGAGAGTATCATGGGCATAGAGGTCTTCGCTTCCCAGCCTATAATCTAATAGTGTCGGCTTATGCTGACGATATGCTTTTGTATATTAAGGACCCGGAACTACATCTCCCCCCTGTAATTCGCAAGATACTGAGATATGGTGGATTATCGGGCTTGAAAATCAACTGGGAAAAATCTCTAATCTTCCCACTGACGCCGTGCACGACTCCCGCGCAGCTCGATTTACCTCTGCAGTGGACTGCTGAACCGGTCCGCTATCTGGGCGTTCAGGTCCATTCGGATGCTGACTTGGTGATCCGCGCGAATTATGGCAAAGCAATAGCTAAGTTACGCGATGACATTGACCGCTGGATCCGTTTGCCGCTCTCCCTGGTGGGAAGGGTCTCCTTAATGAAAATGGTGGTTCTCCCCCGCTTTCTCTTCCTTTTTGTTAATATCTCTATAGTAGTACCTTGGCACTTGTTTAAGGAATTACGCACACTGATGACCAGACTGGCTTGGGCGGGCAAGACACCTCGGATTGCTCTGGACATACTTATGCTACCTTGTTCGGCGGGGGGGTTGGGCGCACCAGATCTAGAACTCTACTACCGGGTGGCGCAGGCCTCGCACGCCCATAGTTGGGTTCACGGCCCTCCGAGTCTGCCGCACCTCCAGATTGAGAAAGTTGCGGCCGCGCCTGACCCGCTGCCTAGGTTTTTGACTGGGGCGCCAATCAGGCGATGTGGAATTATTGACTCTGTGAACTCCGTGGTGCACGCTTGGCATGTCCTGCTGGGAAGGTTTGCTGGGGCACAACTGTATTCGCCTCGCTTGCGGATCGAATGGTGTCACTGGTTCGCGCTCAGTGCGGAGCGTGGCACGCTTTGCGCATTGAATAGTTTGGGAATGTCTGAGATGGGCGACCTCTTCAAGAATGGCAATATGGTCTCCTGGGGTGATGTAGTAGCTAACGGGGAGACACCCTCAGCGCTAACGCAATTCCATTTCTTTAGAACTAAACATGCTCTGCGGGCGGTTCTTGGAGACGAGCTTGCCGAGCCCTTGGAGATCCTTCCCCTGACCATCTTGCTTCGCTCAAAATCTCCTGTCAACGGCCCCAACAGCGCTGGGATGCCTGGCTTCACCCTGGGGGTGCCCAGGAGTGGACATTTCACAGGGAAAAGCCAGGAAGGGTTCCACAGCGGTATGCGTACAGCGCCTGGACACCCCTTTGGGGGTATGGGTGCGCTTTACAAGTACAAATTTCATTTCATTTCATTCATTTCAATTTGGTCTCTACACTATATGCCACAGCCATTCAAACCACGGTTTCTCCATACTCGAACGCAAGGCTGGCCTGGCAGAATGACATGGGGGCGCAACTCTCGGACGATGTCTGGTCTTATTGTTGTGCGGTTACCCGTAAGATCTCTCTGAATGGCCGACACAGACTGACACATTTTAAATTTCTGAATCGGGTGTATTACACGCCAGAACGCCTATGTAGATACGGCCTGCGCGAGACGGATTGTTGCAAGCGCTGTGGTGTGCCGCAGGCTGACTTCTTCCACCTGGCTTGGCAGTGCCCTCCGGTTGCTGATTTTTGGAACCATATTTTCGCTACATTAAATGAGATTGTGGGTCTAACACTAACACCTGATCCGCTACTTGCTTCTGGGCTATACAAACCTTTGCAGAAGAGTGTACGTAAACTGATCGCTATGGGCTTGCTTTTGGCAAAGCGTAGACTGGCAATGAGGTGGATGCGAGGGCCTGTACCTACAATTGCTGAGTGGGAAAAAGACATGGTATATTGTAATACACAATCGGACATTTATAATGAACTGCTCCCTCCCTGTTCCCGTCCATTGAGTTTCTGGGGCCTATTTGCACAATACCAAATCTCGCGTCAGGATGACGCTGTGGTACAGGAAGAATAATCGTTGTATGTACTGTGTCATTTGGCATGGTTTTTACCGTGCTACTGTTGCCGTATCGTTGTTTAATTTACCTAAGATTAGATAAATGCTGGTCTACATTGTGGTTCGAACTCTGCCAGGAGCCACCTGAACTTTATATGTGATACGTGAACTGGTTTCCTCATTGCCCAAAGCCTACCTTGGATTCCCCAATAAGATGCTAGGATACTTATAACATATGTGACCTGCGCTTTTTGTAATGTCTGATTTACTTTATTGGTTTCACTTTGTTTAATCTTTGTAATGTCTGTAAATGTCGTAAATAAAGTAATTTAAAAAAAAAATCTACTGGCCTTGGGGGCTGCTCCTAGGCCACCCTTCTGTTAATCTCCTCCTTAGAATGCTTGTTAACTTCCCACCATTGCTACTGCTGGATCACTCCTTCTCCATACTGGTGGCTAGTCTGGGAGGTAGGGCAGTCTCTGAAATTGCTCATACCCAACTCCAGAGACTGCAGAGGAAGAGGCTTTGTCTTTACTTGGATTGCCAGTTTAAGATGGACGGGAGCCAAGGTGGCCATGCATCCATTTCATAAAGATACATGGGACACAGTACCTAGTATGCTGTTATAGAGTTTAAGCAAATTGTGTATTTTATCTATGATTTTGAACAACTTGTGTTGTATTGCTGCTCTGTAGGAAGACATATTAGGTTAGTTCCATGTAAGGTAGTAATGAGAGGGCAAAATGGGTGGGGTTTCTGGTCTTGAAAGGCTACTCAAAAGCAATGATAGTGGGCATACTGGGGAGCTTATATGATGGCAAACCTTGACACAGGTTTTCAGTTGTTTGCAAAATGTAAGCAAGGTATACCCATTTGTGGTGAGCCAGAAGTGATTTTAAGATGCCATAAAGGAATACTAAAAGCAACAAAAAAAACAAAAAAAAACGAAAGATATTCATAATAACTAATAATTAAATAAATAAGGAATATCAGGGATAAATAAATCTCTTTTAAAATGTTAGTTTCTGTAGTCTGCACACCTAAAAAACTGTGATACTCTAACTCACCTCAGAAAAACAAAGAACAATGATGTAAAATCACAAAGATGTTACACACACTTAGGAAGATGCTCAGTCACCGTCACCACTCATCAGACTGTCTGGGATTTTCGTGGCTGCCGCAAGAAAAACAGCGCGCATTCAAGTTGTGCATATCAGAGGTGTGAGCTCTGAGGCTGTGCTGATGTCAGCACCTGTGTGGGAGGGGCACTAATGTGTGGGGGAATGAGTAGATGGAACAGCAGCCCCTAGAAACTAGTTCTCCTATTTGAATAATTAGTGTGTGCTATGAGGGTCACCCCATTCCTGCCCAGGACTCACCTCCTCTGAATCATTCCTTCTGGAACTTTCCTCTCCATTGAGGCTGGATCCTTCCCTCTCAGATGATCTCTTGCAAGGGTCCGGGAAAAGGTCAGATCCTGTGCAGATGATCACGAGAGCAGAGAGAGGATTGCGGAGGAGCTTCAGGAAACAGGGAATCCTGAGTCATCCCAGAAAGTAATGTGCAGACCAGATCCTGCTGTAAAGCGCATGCCCAGAACACCAGAGAAATTTCACGTATACTGCCTATGCCCAGCACAGGCGACACTAATGTCCGACCATTGTAGTGCGCATGCCCAGAATATTAGCAACAATCGCACACTTTAACACCGGGCTGCGCTGCGCGCATGCTCACAATTTAAAATCTCAATGAGACGTCAAGCAGGAGGAGCAGCTTCTTTTATTATAGCCAATAAATGATGTCCTGCACAGGAGACACTCTCACTGCTGTGTCTGCTTCCTCTAGGCCCGCTTCATCCTCCTCGGCCGCTGGATCTGCTCTCAGGCCATGGAAAATTGTATCACCTCATGTGAAGTGCCGCCACCCCCCAAAAGTGCCGCCCGGGGTGGACCACCCCCACCTAGCTCTTAACCAAGAAATTTTAGAGCTGGAAGAAAAACTGAAAAGAACTCATGCATTGGAAGAGGCGAAATATAAACTTGAGGAAATTAATGGTGAGCTACATGATTTTGAAGATTACTTGATAAAGAAAAAAACAGATAAGCTCAAAAAAGATCTTAGGTGGTACACATAAGAAAAAGCATACCCCTATTTAACATCTATTACCTAGATTGGAGACAAGAAGCAGAGTCAGAAGATCCATCAGTGAGGAGGAAGAGAACCCTAATCACATTTTCTGACACATATTTCACAGACTTAGAACAAGATGGTTCAGGGGCATCAGAGGGAGCAGGGCCTTACCCCTCACCTAGAGCCCTACAAGAAGAAAACTACCTCTACTCCACCCAATTATCTTTTTTCGCCCGGGGCAGGGGCACAGGACGTAACAGATTCCAATGACAGGACAGGGGAAAGTTTTACCACCAAGACCCTCAACATCAGTATTTGGCGACTCAGAAGCATCAATATTGAAGACCGCAACAAAATGAAATGCAATGAATCAAGAGACTATTCCGATCTTTAATTTGTCAACTGAAGAGATCAGCCTTGAAGAAGGTGCACTGCTAACTAGAGGCTTGTCCTTTGTGCCTAGCACTAAAATCGATGTGTTTAAGCTGAATCAAGATGTGTTCTCATTTTTTCGAAAGATCAGGCTCAAGAAATTCTTCATGCACAATGCCCCAGATACATCAGAGATTCACCTTTCAGGGTGTAAACCTAAATCAGTTTTCACCCCCACTCTAGACATGGTGGGCCCAGAAGTGACAGTTTCTGAAAAGGCAGTACTGAAAGATCTCAAAAACATCACTAAATTAATTCCATCAGTGCCACAGAAGTTAACGAAAGGAGAGATCACAGCGCTACAAAAACTGCATCAGAACAATAACATAACACTGAAACCATTGTGGCAAAGGTGGTGACCTTGTGGTAATTGATACCACACAATATATTGCCAAATTACTGGGCATGTTAGAAGTCCCTGAGCACTACAAGCGGGCAACTATTGCTACAGCTTGAAACCCAAAATAGAACAAGTGACCACCGGGACCCTAGATTTGATCTTGAAAATTGAAAGTAAACCATTCAATCCCCATCAAGAGATTCTAGTTACTCTTGGTATTGAAGTGCTTTATACGAACATCCAGCTATCAGAAGCACAAGAAAACCATATGAAAGAGCACCAGGGGTTAGGCTGATTAATTCTGGAATGCCTAGAAATCGTACTGTTTAACAATTTTTGTTTAATCCAATGGAAGCATCTACCAACAAATCAAAGGGACCATCATGGGGGCATCTTGTGCCCCGAGTATAGCGAACACCTATATTGGGGCATATGAGAGAAAATACATTTTCAATGAGGCAGCGCCCTTCTACAAGAACATGGGAAACTGGTCATGTTTCGTAGATGAAATTTTTCATCAGGTCTGGAGAGGAAGAAGACCTCAAAGAATTTATCCTATGGCTGAACTCCAGCTACAGGAACCTTAAATTTACAGCTAAGTTCAACGGGCATAAAGTAGAGTTCCTAGATATTTGGATATCAGGAGAGCAATGACATCCACAGGTAAGTTTCTACAGGAAACCAACAGCTCGCAACACAGTTTACAACATGCCAGCTTCCACCCGAACAGCCAAAAGGACTCCATCCAATTCGGTGAATTTCTTAGGATTAGACGCAATTGTACCGCTACAGAATTGTTCATGCAGCACGGGCAGGAACTCCTGACAAGACTGCTGAGCAGAGACTACCCAAGGTGCCTCGTCAAACAGGCATTTAAAGGAGTGAGATACTACAACAGAGATGCTCTCCTGCAAGAAAAGACATCTGATAAGGAGGAAAAAGTAGTTTGCATCACAAATCATTCTAGTATTAACTTCAACGTGAAAAGGATGTTCCAACACAAATGGAAAATTCTCAATACAAATGAAGAAGACACATTCTTGGAGAGACCTATATTTGCATTTAGACGCAATGCCAACCTCAGGGATAAACTGGTTCATGCTGGAATGTGTCAAAGACCAGAAGGGAGACAGTGGACGATCAGAGATATCCCGCCTATGAAAGGGAACCATCTGTGTGGCACATGTCATGCGTGTGACACAGCCCTA
Source organism: Calotriton arnoldi (assembly GCA_963921515.1). Lineage (NCBI taxonomy): Eukaryota > Metazoa > Chordata > Amphibia > Caudata > Salamandridae > Calotriton > Calotriton arnoldi. Next base: position 528,111 of record CAWUFW010010863.1, on the reverse strand, counting down.
GTGACTGAACGATGGGAAGACAAAGGACGTGCTGGCCAGTTGAAAGACATGGCAAATTGCAGAAGTCAAAACGTAGTTTACCTCATTTTATGTCTATGTGGCATGGGCTATATCGGGGAAACAGGCAGGGAATTCAGGATCCAATATGGAGAACATACATCTGCTATTAGGACAAAGAAGATCCAGGCACCGATAGTCCTGAACTGTGTGGAATTACAACACTCTGAAAACGAAATCAAAGGGCTTATCTTAGAAAAAGTGAACCAAAAGCAAGGGAGACCCCTGATGGAAGTACGGAAGGAGAAGGAAACCGACTGGATTTTCTCTCTCAACACAGTGAAACAAGAACTGAATGAAGAAATAATAAGGAAAGTTACATAAGCTCCACTGCACTAAGAGAAGTTCGCCATGGACAGCTGTGCCCATTGCACCCTAGAGGTCTCTTGCCATTTAAAAGACCTTTAGAGATTTAGGCTATGACTCATCACTCTAACCCACTTTGGCTTTTTGCCTAGCTGTTATTCACAAGTATTACATTATTCTGCAACTAGGCAAACCGTATGAATCACAGCTTTTTATTGAATGAGACTACATCAACTCCCCTAGCCCTGATTTTACTGTTTGTTTAGTTTTCCATCTTGCAATACTGTGCGGACATTATGTTGGGGTGAGTGTCCCCTTAGAACATTATTCAGTTTTTCCATCTAGCCGAGGGTGCACTGAGAGATAATTCATTTTGCTGCTGCATGCTTGATTAGTTGCCTGTGTCATTCTGCTGCCTCTCACATTTTATAAAAATATTTTTAAGTCAGGAGAGTAGCTTTCAGTGACAGGGTAAACATTTAGGCTTTACAATGTCTTCACTTACCACTTTTTAATTTGTAATATACTTAATTGATTGTCTTATAGCGAGGACTGCACATTATTAGGCAATGAAAGCTCATATGGTAAGGATTGTCTTAATATTTTGCTTGCGTTTAGCTCCATTTGAGAATGGCAACCTCTTTTTCCCTCCTGGTTGGAGGGCTACTGGCGTATGAGAATGTATGACGTTTCTACGCATACATTCACCACGCATGGCTTTACAACGCGGTCGTTACAACGACCGCGTTGTTACAGTGCAAGCCATTACATCGCAAGTCGTATCAACGACTTGCTGTAGGGGGCGCGCTGGACTTAGGAATAGTATTAATTACTATTCCTACTCCTACTCCAGTTTGCACAACAGCAGGGAAGGTGTTGGATTTAAAATCCAACACATTCCCTGGTGTTGCACGCCCCCTACAGCAAGTCGTTGATACGACTTGCGATGTAATGGCACGCATGGTAACAACGCGGTTGTTGTAACGACCGTGTTGTAAAGCAATGCGTTGTGGAAATAGCGTTGTAAATGCTGTTTCCCGCGTATGAGGAACCTGCGTAGGCAGACAGTTTATTTTAATTAGGGGTACATAAAAACTTCTCTCAAAATTCCTTATTTTATCTTCAGCAGTAGATTAAGGAGCTTGAATCTTTTGAGACGGTAGGCGTCCCGGCATGAGAGCTCTCAGGTTTTGGAAATATTCTATTATCCCAGTCCCTCAATCGATCATTTCTGCCACCACTCCAAGATGGCACCCAATATTTCCCACTAGTCGAGTCGTGCCTCTAGCGCGTCACCCCGGCTAATGAATTACAGGTGTAGACTGATATTCTTAGGTCGAGCCTAGCGGCAGTGCGCTTGGGCTCCTCGCTCTGCGCGACTGCTGTAGTAGAGTATGGGAGAGAAGCCGCGCCCACTCTCTTCCCATATTTTTCATTGGCTTGTGTCATTGTCTTTCATAAATGCTGATTTCGGATTTGTTAATAGGCTTGTTAGTCCCTCCTTAGTTCGGCCTTGTCTTCATTTGTACCCTCCCATGGCGACTGACCCCTTTACTTCGGTTGTTTCACGGGACCTGTTATTTAGTCTGTAAGCACTATTTACTTTATTGAGTTTCTCTTACTGCAGGCCCAACATGCGCTGCTTCAGCTGAAACCGCTTGTGTTTTTTTAAGCAGCCTGGCCGCTCCCGTAACACGGGCGCCTGCTTTCAATCACTTTAACCCGGCATTATCTTGTGTCTGTTTCAAACACCCCCCCAAGTAAAATGGATTTAGAAATGATTAGCGAATGAAGTCATGTGAATTCCAGGTAGCACATAATCCTGTGCTAATGGGCTGAAGCTTCTGTGTTACATGTCATCTGTACTAAAGCCACCTGACGGGTTGTTTTCAAAAGCCTGTTTTATTAACAACACCACCAATACCACCACCATCAATACCACCACCTCCACCAATACCACCACCACCACCGATACCACCACCAATACCACCACCACCGCCAATACCACCACCACCAATACCACCACCACCACCAATACCACCACCACCACCATCAATACCACCACCTTCACCACCACCAATACCACCACCACCACCAATACCACCACCACAACCAATACCACCACCAATACCACCACCAATACCACCACCAATACCACCGCCAATGCCAATACCACCACCAATACTACCACCAATACCACCACTAATACCACCACCACCAATACCACCACCACCAATATCAATACCACCACCACCAATACCAATACCACCACCACCAATACCACCACCACCACTACCACCAACAATACCACCACCACCAATACCACCACCACCAGTACCACCACCAATACCACCGATATCACCACCGATACCACCACCAATACCACCACCACCAATACCACCACCACCAATACCACCACCACCAATACCACTACCACCACCACCAACAATACCACCACCACCAACAATACCACCACCACCAATATCACCACCAATACCACCACCACCACCAATACCACCACGACCAATACTACCACCACCACCAATACCAATACCACCGCCAATGCCAATACCACCACCAATACCACCACCATGACTAATACCACCACCTCCAATACCAACACCACCAAAACCACCACCAGTACCACCACCAATACCATCATGATTAGATTCACACTAATCTTCACCTATAGATTATTTTAATCCATAGCAATGGTTACACATAATGGAACCCTTTATTCTCTTTTTTAGGAAAATATTTTACAAAATAGTGGTTCTGACTACACATTTCTGTATATTCTTCGTAGATTACCCCCACTGATCACCTCTTGAAGCAATTGTTTTGTAGTGTGGTCCTGAAGTAGGTGGCTGGACGAAATAATTTCCCACACCGAAACGTGCGTTGACTGTTTTTAGGAGTGATTCCAGCTCACAACACTACAACGGCTAAAAATCAAAACTGTTTCTCTGTTGTATTTTGTTTCGTGTATGTGCAGAGTGGCTGGGTCAGGGTATGAATGTAGAGTATGATGGGTGGTTATTCTGGATGTGTGTAGGAGCGTGGATTGTTGTATGTGGGTATCTTCAATTTTAATGTATGTGATGTGTTTAATATTTTGGTTGTAAAAGGTCTCAACAAAGTAATTCATGGAACAACTTGTCAAAATTATGTGAAATTAATTGTGGATTAGTGTTGCATGTGCCTATTGGTGATATCAAGTATGACAGAAAATAGGAATAAACTGTTTGACAAATGAATTTGCACATTTATTATAATTCTGGTTGGGGGTCAGAACCATGAGCAATTTTTAGGCATATTGGAAGTAATACAGGTCAAGTGGGACTTTGCATTTTGATAGTTAGCCCCTTTTTAGAGTTGGCATAAAGAATTGTGCAAACTTCTGAAACCCACCAGATGAAAAAAAAATCTCACCCCCTCCATTGCAGTGATCAGACCCAGGGGCAGACTTGGCCTTTGCTGAAGGGCTCCTGGGACACTGAATCACTCCTCTTAAAAATCTCGTGGGCTGCATGAATGAGGATAGGCAGCACATCAGGCAACTCTTTAAAGATTTCAACTTCTGTCTCTGGTGTGAAAAGAGAGTCCTTGAAAACATGAGCATGCACTAAATAAACTGTAAGTAAGGTGTGATCTAACCCGATCCTTTCTTAAAAATCGGCACATGTATTCATTTAAGCTGAAAGTGTTGGGAAGTTGGGACTGTCCTTGAAAAACCTGAACTGTCAGGGGAAATCCGAGATGTCTGGTGACGTTAACAGTGGCACAAATACAGTAGAGGCCGACCACAAGGACACATTTGTAAACTTTACATAAAATACAGCACTGGGTGAGAGAGACGCTAACCTAGGGAGTTTGCAAAATGTGGTTAACCTGTAACTTGGGTGACCTTTTAAGCAAGCACATACATCGCATAAAAAAGCTGAAAATTCCGTACCTCGCATAAAAAAGCAGAAAAGGCCTTTTGTCAAGACACTTTTTGTGCAAAGCAATCTCCTGCTGTAATCTTTCGATACTTTTTATGCATGGTGCGTCCTCACTCAAAAAAGGTAAGCAAAGTCACGTAAAATTAAATTTCATGAAATTTTGCAAATTTCACATATCAAATTCGTGAAATTTGCAGATTTTGCAGCCGTAATAAAATTTTCACCTTGGCCTATTGACTTAGAAAAACCATCATGCACAGTATGTCAAAACGTGTGTTCTCTTCACAACACCATTCCCCAATCGTACGAATATAGCTTCAGGTGGACACAAAGACAATGGAAACGTACCTGCATCTTCTTCCAATGGGTACTTTTTTCAGTCTTCTATATTATCCTTCATGAGAACAGCAACTAAAAACCGCATCTGCTTTTACAGAATCCTCAATGCACAGGGGTGGGGCTTTTATAGTCATGGGCAGAAAATGGCACATGATACTTCCAAATCGTGTGAGTTCACACTGGCCGATAATCCACCTGTTTAGGCCTCACATGTTCTCCTAAGTCCTAGGCACCTTCAGATTCTGAATCAAGAAATAAACAGGAATACATTTTAAGACAATATTTATCAATGAAAGCTCATGTCAGCGTAGGCACATACAGAAAGAACAGTACTCAGCTACATACAAGGAACAGTACAAATCCCCATTGCGCAATCACATATCTTGCATGACTCTCACTTTTCGGCACTTGTTTCTGCCCATTGTCGCTTTAATACACTTCATTGGGTAGATCATTACCCATACCATAGATTAACATTACTAACTAGACCACAGCTTTGTGAACCCAGACAGACTCTAGAGCCTCCTGAAATGGCTGAGAAAAGATCTAAGAGCTATGTTTCATCTAAGCTGCACACCAGGGGCCGAATTATATATAGCCTACCTTTCAAAAGGTTCGCCAGGTGCAAACAGGGACAGTGCTCTGTATTAGAAAGAATGTACTGCCACCAGGACAACGCAAACTCGAGCTGCCATTGGGGCAGCGCATTCGAGTGAAATACGGAGCAGCTGGTTCAAAGCCGCTCTGTGTTTCACAGTGCAGATGGCAACCCATCTGCACTTTTAGGAGGAGCGAGAGATCCCTTTGCAGGCGTGTGCAGTGAGTGATTGCATCCGCATGCAGGCGGATGTCTGGGGGGTCCATGGGATCCCCTTTCTCCCTCTCAGAGGGCTGCCTTTAGGAGGCACACTTTCAGTGTGTCTCCTAAAGGCATGTTTGCCTCTGCGCCCACCAAGGTACTATAGTGCGGGTGGAGAGGCAAAGTGATTCCCTCATTTGCATGGGGTCACACCCCCATGCAAATGATGGAACGCCCTCTTATGATGGCGCTCCATGTGCGCCAGCGCTATCAGTGTTACAGAAGGGGACGCACAACCGCCTGCGGCCCCTTCTGTAATACCATTGTGCCCTGGGGATTTACATAGCGGGCGCACACGCTTGTTGCACCCCAGGGGCACAATGTATAATACAACCCTGGGTGGCTCCGCATTTTATGATTTTTCACTGCACACAGAGCCTTATGGAGCGTGGAAAATAAGGGGATCTCCTGGTGCAGAGCTCTTGATAAGTTGTTAATAAAAGCAAAGTGTGCTTTTTTCGTACTGCCTCCTTACCAAGATTGTTCAATTTATATCTCTCCCTTCTTGCCACCATTCTTAAATCCTAGAGGAAAATAAAGTAATACACTGTTTCTGAAACTGCATAACAATACTACAGTCCATGCAATACGTGGCCATTCTTGAAAACTGTGGAGCCATATCTGTTGTAGTAGTCTGTACCTCTAAAGGGACTTTCTGGCCGGGTATTGTTGCTGCTGCAACTGATGTAGATGGTTCTCCAGTTTCCCTCTTGTAGATCGCCAGTTGGAGACGTTTTCTATGATAGGTTTTAAGATAATATGAGCTGGACGTCGTCCCACATGAATATTTTTGTTTGTTCCTCTAGAGAGGGTCCTGTCACACATTGTGCATTGCACTAGTTTTGCACCAGTTTTTGATTCCCCATGAGTTTGGGTATCAATGGATAGTTTGATGTTTGTTTTAAAGTTATGTTGTGTTTGTGAGTTCACATGTTGAAAGTTATTTTTTTAAATGTTGTTTCTTTTCAAATATGTTGTTAAAATAAAGTTAAATCCATATGTTACTAAACAGCTAGACTGAAACTTTGTGTAAAATATGTCTATATATCTGTTTTACACTTTTTAGTTTGTATTCATAACTACTAATGTCATTGCGACCTCCAGTGTTACTGTGAAGAAAAAAAATGCATTTTTGATGTAGTATTTACTATAAATGAATACAAAGGGGAAAGTCACATTAGTATCTTACTAAATAGCTACCCTGAAACTTTATGTCAAATATGTCTATATATGTGTTTTACACTTTGTCAAAAATACCCGGTATTCGCAGTCTGTCCTTGGCAATAGCACTCATAGAGCCATACTGGCACTACCTGTGCAATCATCAAGGACGTCCTTTCTGCATCACTCTGCAAACCAGCCTCCTGGCATAGAACTAGTTGGGGGATGAAGTCCCCTTGGCTATTGAGGGTATTTGGGGGCCAAGTATCCCTTTTGTTACCTCGAGCAAGTTCCACACAGTCAGTTTGCTAAGAGGTGTTCTGAGGCCACACCCCTTTCTGCACCACTCTGCATACATGTCTCCTGGCACATTAGTGGTTGGGGAATAATGTTTTTTTGGATACTAAAGGACCTTGGGGACCAAGAAGCCCTCCTGCTACTTTCTATAAGTCCTACTCAGCGGGATTTCTGAAAGCTGGTCAGAGGCCCCGCTCCCTTTCCAGACCATTCTGCAAAGACCATTGCTACTTAAAAAACCATGGAAATTCACTGAAAAAATCAAAGGTTACAAGTAAGTTATAGTTAGGAATTAGCATAAAAAACCTTAGAAATTCACAGAAAAAACCAAAGGTTGTAGGGCTGTTATAGTTAAGAAATAGGATTAAAAAACCTTAGATATTCACAGAAAAAAGGCTGACATTACACTCATATAAAACCAGAGAAAGTCAGCAGTTATAGTTAGCTGAGCTAACTATAACTTGCGCCCCCGCAATGCACTGCTTATGACCTTACATATTACCTCACTCATGACATGGTCAGTGGCATCACTGATGGCATCTCAAATGACATCTCAAATGACATCACTGATGACATCATCCGGTGACTGTGAGTGTTTCTAAAACGTTTACGAGTATTAAATATATATACACCAAGGTGTATTGATGAATCAGTGGGTGTATGAGTTTCTGTATGAATGATTTAGTGGGTTTGTGACTGACTGTATAAGTGAGTGATTATACGTGTCTCAGTGAATGTATGGGTGAGTGACTAATCTGTGTGAATGTCTGTATCTGTCTGTAAGTTGGTGTGTAAGTGGCTGCATGGGTTGGTGCGTAGGTACATGAGTGCCTCTATGGGTTATTGATTGGTTGTCTGAGTACCCATATGGTTCTATCAGTGTCTGTGTGGGTAGGTGAGGGTGTGTGTGACTCCCTGCATGGATAAGTGACTTGGTGAATCACTGTCTGTATGGCTTCATGAGTGCGTCTGAGAAGGGCTGTATGGGTGAGTGAGTGTGCATATGGCTGTGTTGGTGAGTGAATGGATGTGTCAGTGCTATGTGGGTGAGTAACTGCATATGTGGAAGACAGTATACGTGAGTGTTGGAGTATATAAGTGACTGTATGTGTGAGTGAGTGATTGTGAGAGTGGCTGTATGGGTGAGTGTGTGCTTGTATCAGTGACTGTATAGGTGAGTAAGTCTGTGTTAGTATCTGTATGAATAAGTAAGTTGGAGTGTGTATAACTGTATAGGTGAGTAAGTGGCTGTGTGATTGGCTCTATGGGTTAGTGAGTGAGTAGGTGTGTGAGTAGCTCTATGAGTGTCTGACAGTGTGTAAGTGGCTGTATGGGTTTATGAGTGGATATGTCAGTGGCTGTATTAGTGAATGAGTGGGTGTATGAGTGGTTGTATGGGTGAATGAGTGGATGTGTGTATAGACCTATGAATCAGTGAGTGGGTATGTCCGTACTGGTATGGGTGTGTCAATGGTTTTGAGAATGGCAGTGTGAAAGTTGGAGTGGGTGTATAAATGGTTACATGGGGGTGCCTCTTTCTGCACCTCAAGTGCTTCTTTCTGCACTTCTCTGGCCTCTTTCTACACTTATCTTGCCTCTTTCTTTACCTCTCTTGCCTCTTTCTGCACTTCACTTGCCACTTTCTGCACTTCTCTTACCTCTTTCAGTACCACTCTTGCCTCTTTCTGCACCTCTGTTGGTTCATTCTGCACTGCTCTTACTTCTTTCTGCACCTCTGTTGCAAATGTATGCATCCCTCTTGCCTCTTTCAGCACCCTCTTCCGTCTTTCTGCACCTCTCTTGCCTCTATCTGCACACCTGTTCCCTCTTTCTGCACCCCTTTTGCCTGTTTCTGCAACTCTCTTACCTCTTTCTGCAGTTCTTTTGCCTCCTTCTGCACCTCTGTTGCTTCTTTCTGCACTTGTCTTGCCTCTTTCTGCACCCCTCTAGCCTCTTTCTGCACCTCTGTTGGTTGTTTCTGCACTGCTCTTGCTTCTTTCTGCACCTCTTTTGCAAATTTCTGTATCCCTGGGGGCGTGGCCTAGCCGAGCAGCAAGATGGCCACTCTTTGAGTGCGCTCTGCCGGCTGAGGCCAAAATCCGTATATAATCTGCCCTTAAGTGGGACCATTGGCGACAACCGGCAGCAGACCTGTGCACTGTGAGGTGCAATGCACGCAGTGATGCCACTTTTCGGACAGCGGAGGACCGCGGCTCTTCCCCCGGCAACGGCACGTTGGGGCTGCCGGGCGCGGGGCCTGGGAGTGCCGGGCTGACGCAGGGAGACGAGAGACCAAAATCAGAGCCTGACTCGGGACGTTGGAGGCTGGCGAGAGAGGGCCGCGCGGCCGGGACGAGTCCCCTCCCCTGTGGCGAAGCCGAAGCACACATAGACCCCCTGACTGTGGGCCAGAGTTGGATGGGTCCGCCATCTTTTGGCATGTGGAGGAGGCCTGTGGATACCTGCTGCAGCTGTGACGAGGGCCCCGGCACGAAGAGACGGCATCGGACCTCGCTCAGAGACATCGACGTGTTGAACGCCTGGGAGCTAGACGGACCTGAGGTTCATCGGCGTTGGAGGTGAGGAGTGGGGCAGGTGCGGCGGGGGGCCGGTGGCCTGCGCTCTCACCGCTGGCGGGTCACTGAGTGCCTCTGTGGCTGCGATTGGCCCTGGCTGGTGTGCGGGGCCGCTGGCCCGCTGTTGTTTTCATCCGCTCCCCCGGATTGAAGCCTAACCTTGCGCAGGCCTTCAAATACTGCTTGAGCGCGTGATGCGTAACTAGCCCTGCCGTGCTGGAGTTATTGACTGAGACGCTGTGGGAAGCTGCCTTGCACTGAATCCGTCAATCCCGCTGGGCGGGCCTGTGCTATCTCACCGACCCCTGCAGACCTCGGACCGGATCGTAACTGCCACCCGCCAGGTGAGAGCTGAGTGAGGGGGGCGGCAGCCAGCCGCGCCTATATGCCGGCGGACACAGTTGGGAGCCCCGGGAGCTCTTGCTACAACTGTTCCGGCTGACGCTGGGGGCACGGAAGGTCTGCAATCTGGCGCAATCAGAGGGGGGGTAAAATGCTATTAGACTGACGCTACATACTTCCTTGGAAGCTGCGTGGTGATCGCTGCTCTTGCTTGAGTTATTAACATTTCCTGTCACGGACAGTTGGATCTGCCTGGGCGGTTCATCTGTTTTGGCGAAGGCGTGGTGACAGCTAAGCGCCTAAACTGCGCAGCTATGGGGAAACATGAGGCCCGACAGTCTAAATTGCCCTTTGAGAGCAAGCGCGCGACGCGCCAAACAGACTCTGGCACAGAGGGAGAAGGAGACACCCCGACAACGCCAGCTTCGGACGACCGGGAGGATGACATGCAGGCTCTGCTGCTTGAAATGAGGTCCAGCCTTAAAACCATAGACACTAAACTCGATGTTCTCACTTCTCAGATAGACCAGGTCAGAAAACGAGTGGACACCCACGAGAACAGACTGGATCAGCTTGAAAACCGCTCCTCGGACGCTCATGATTTTCAGGTGGAGGCTAAAGAACAGGTATTACAAATGGACAAAGTACTGACATTGATTAGGGCTAAGAACGATGACCTTGAAGCTCTATCACAATGCAACAATATCCGCATTACGGGCATACACGAAACTACTGCCATCTCCAAGATGGAAACATTTGTTGAGGAAATGCTGCGTGAGTTGTTCGGTTCAGCCCTCTCATCGGTCTTCATTGTGGAACGGGCACATCGCATGATGTAGCCGTGGCCTCCTGTGGGGTCCACTCCCCGCCCGATCCTGGCCTGACTGCTAAATTACCGAGAACAGGATGTAGTACTACGTCAAGCTAGAGAGCATGGCACAATCCAGTATAAAGGGAACAACATCTCCTTTTTACCAGACTTTACCCCCACGGTGCAGGCGGCGCGCTGTGAATTTGTGCCGGCCAAACGTCTTCTCATGCAGGCGGAAGTTCCCTACGCGCTGCTCTATCCTGCGAAGCTAAAGGTCTCTCACGAAGGCACTACTCACTTTTTCACAGACGCAAAGTCAGCCACGAAGTTCGCTAAACATGTGGGTGGACTGAAACGTGCCTCATGTCGTGCAAAAACGCCTACCCCTGAGAACCACCTAAGCGACAATGACTGATCAATTTGCATGACCTCCTGAGAGGAGGAATGTGTCGTCCTAAATATTCTTGAAATCTGTTTATGTTTTAGAATGTTAGCGCACTGCTATTAATACTAGGTTGACCTTTTGCTGGGACTGCCTGACCGATTTCTACACCTTGTTTGCACTTATGCAGATGGTTCCTTTATAGACCTCAGCCACCCCGCCTTCTGGCAGGGCTGTTCGTCGGTTAGAACATGCCTCTGGGGAGAGCTCCTGAGGTTCGTTCACAGGCTCTGACCTGGAGCACATTGTTCTGGTGTTTTTTCAAGGGGGGATGTCATACACAACCTGATTGGGGGGTTGGTGTGGGAGAGGGGAGGGCCGGATCTGTTTTGTTGGGGTTGATGGTCAGGGGAACAAGTGACAATGACCTGAAAGGAGGTACAGATTGCAGCATTGGTTGTAACACACCATGGTACACGCGAGACGTAGGGGCATTTACCACACCTGAGCGGATGTTGCGTGGGGTTCCATACACACAGCTGAACTGGACATTGGCAATGAACGCCTACTGCTCCCAATAGTCTGGCAGACTACAGATTCCTGACATGGAATATCCGGGGACTGAACGACAGCAGGAAAACCAGGCTAGTTCACTCCTACTTGAGCAGGCATCGTATCGATATATGTTTGCTACAAGAAACTCATCTCAACAGTACATCCCCCCATAGGCTGCACACTAAATATTGGGGCCATGCGTACTCCTCTATCTATTCTAATTATGCAAGGGGAGTAGCAATATTGCTTCGGCAGGGGATAGACTGGAAAGCTGAGGAAATACAGACAGACCCCGAGGGACGCTATGTTATCCTCTGCGGTTCATTGGGAGGGACGAGAATGACCATTGTGGCAGTGTACGGGCCGAACGTGGATTGTCCCGAATTTTTCTGGGACGTATGGGCCAAAGTACTAATTGTTGGGTGTGACACTATAATCTGGGGTGGAGATTTTAATGTTGTGCTCAATAATTTCCTAGATCGACAAGGCAGCGCTCGCACACTACATCCACACTCTAGAGACACCCTCAACGCTATATTGGGAGAAGGCAGCTTGGTTGATATCTGGAGGCAGAGAAACCCGGGGGTAGCGGAAGGCACCTGCATTACTGCTCATCACAGGGCTTGGTCCAGACTAGATTATTGGGTAGTATCACGAGACATCGCAGCATGGACCACAGACACTGCTCATTTCCCCAGAACATTATCTGACCACGCCCCTTGCCTGCCCCAGCTCAGGATCCCACATGCGACACAAAAAATGTTTAGCTGGAGGCTCCCTCCCAATGCCCTGCTGGACTCTGCCTTTAAGGAGGAAATACACAGGGATATTGAGGAGTATTTTGCTTCCAATACTGGGTCAGTCTCCGCACAAGCTACTCTGTGGGAGGCATTCAACGTAGTTATACGGGGGAAATGCATGTCTCTTCAGGCTGCGGTTCTCAAGTCCATTAGAGGTAAGCTGGCCTCCCTGGAAGCACGCATTAAGGCACTGGAAACTACATATTTCTCTACCGAAGACCCTGCATTATTAGTGTCCATAAAAGAATTACTCCTGGAATTTGAAGAGGAGACCCGCAGGGAGGTACAGTTTCTAGGCAAGCATTCCCAGGCCAGGAGGTACGGGGAGGGAGACAGGCCAGGCAAGACGTTGGCACACATGCTAAAAAAGTCACACACAGTCACTTATATCTCCGAGATAGCGGGGGAAGACTCCAAAATAGTCAGAGGCCATCAAGCGGTCATGAATAGATTCACCGACTTCTACACTAGATTATACACTGCCCAGCATTGCACAACACCAGAAGACCTCTTGCCATACTTTGAATCTATTGAGCTACTTTGGCTTGGGCGGGCACATAGAGACTACCTGGACGCTCCCTTCACTTCTCATGATGTGCAGCAGGTTATTAGTAGCCTTCTGGCGGACAAGGCGCCCGGATCCGATGGCTTGACAACCGCCTTTTATAAGGCATACGCTGATATATTAGCACCCCAGCTTGTTGCGGTCTTCGAGGAAGCCCAGGAATCAGGGACACTCCCGCCGTCCATGAGAGAGGCGATCATCCATACTATACCGAAGCCTGGTAAACCCAGTCACGAGGTAGACTCCTACAGGCCGCTATCCTTACTTAACATTGACGCTAAGCTATACGCCAAGCTGTTAGCCAACAGGTTACAACCCCTGCTCCCTCTAATAGCCCGACCCGTTCAATCAGGCCTCATTCTGGGACGCTCCACGTCGCATGATTTACGTCCATTCTTCACAGTATTGCATTACTTAAACCCTAATTTTAAGGCACTCGTGGCGTTTTTGGACGCGACCAAAGCGTTCGATGCACTAGAATGGCCCTACCTCCTCGCTGTACTCGGGCGGATTGGTCTCAGTCCGACCTTTATAGCGTTAATAAAATTGCTTTACACGGCTCCCATAGCAAGGCTACGCCTGAACGGGCTTCTGTCGGACCCTTTTCGTATATCTCGTGGGACCCGCCAGGGGTGCCCCCTCTCCCCTCTCCTCTTTGCTATCGCCATGGAGCCAATAGCGGCTCGGTTGCGCCAGCATCACACGAATAGGGGATTGGGCTTCAGCACCAGGGGGTTGCTCATCTCTCTCTACGCAGACGACATGACATTATACATAGCGGATCCGGAGACCAACTTGAATCCGTTGCTCAGAGAGCTCACTAAATTTGGCGGACTCTCCGGTATATTTATCAATTGGGCCAAGTCCACTTTATTCCCGCTCACGAAGGCTACCAAACCTTTTGACCTAGACCACCCGCTGACTTGGGCGGAGGGCCCAGTTAAGTACTTGGGCATCTGGCTCAGCCGGGACGAACAAGAAATTTGGAATCTAAATTATGGACGATCGGTGGCTTGGCTGGAGGAGAAGATAAAGGTGTGGTCCCGGCTACCGCTGTCGCTTGCTGGCAGGATCGCCATAGCTAAAATGGTTGTTTTGCCCAAATTTTTATATCTATTTATAAACATTCCACTCCCGTTAACTAAGGCCTTCTTTACTACTCTTCACTTACATCTAATCACAATGGTCTGGGCTGGGAGACAGGCGCGTGTTTCGTGGGAGCTGCTCACACTCACTCTTACACAGGGAGGATTGGGAGCCCCGGATATTCCACTCTATGCGTACTGCGCACAAGCACAATTTTTATATTATTGGCTACACCCCACCCCATTTCAGCCTCATGTCACAGTTGAGACTGATGTCGCAGCGCCGGTCCCCCTTCCAGTGGCAATATATCAACCGTACTGTCGGCCACGAGACGGGATAGACACCGTCGAGACCCTCCGCTGGACCTGGGATAGATTGCGCGCCAGGGAAAACCTGAAGGTTGTCTATGCTCCCTCTATTCCATTGGCTCAAAATCCTATGATCCCGGCTATGGCAGACGGTGGGAGTGTTCAATTAGCGAAATCCATGGGATTTGAAACTTTCGCTGACCTCTACCCTGGTGATACCTTTTGCAATCAACCGGAGCACACTGCTGAGGACACGCTTAGATTCTCTGAACTGTTCCTCTATTACAAACTGAGAGCGACGTGCAGGAGATTGCATGATACCTTTCCAACTCCTCCCGCGCCTATGCCTGCCCTCGAGCAGATGATTACTAACACGTCGCCCCGCGTATTGATAACACGACTATACACTGCAATGCAAAACAAAGCGCCGATCACAGTGCCTAAGGCACAGCATGATTGGAACGTTGATATAGACAATCTGGTAACAGATGAAGTCTGGGCTTTCTGCTGCGGCCATCTTACAATGCTATCGCCAAATTATCGGCTGCGACTAATTCATTTTAAATACTTACATAGGTTTTATAGAACCCCTTCCCAGTTGCATCGCATGGGGATTAGACCTGATGGAAATTGCTGGAGGTGTGGGTTTGCCCCTGCTACCTTTCTTCACATGTCCTGGCTTTGCACACCAGTAGCGAACTTCTGGGTAGATATATTTCATAAAATACAGGAGATTCTAGGGATCCGCAATGAACCCACACCACTCATTGGTTTACTGGGATATGTCAAGGATACTAAGCCAGAGCATCGCAGACTGCACGCTATGCTACTTCTGCTTGCTAAGCGGCGGGTGGCAATCCACTGGGGGGCCAGACGGGCTCCTACGAGTAAGGCATGGATTCAAGATGTAGTTTATAGTCACACTCAACTGTCCACCTTTTGGAAACTGATGCCGGTGGCCTCTAGACCCAAGAACATATGGGACCCGTTCTTGGATTGGCTGAAGGCCCAACACAGCAACAACAGCCCCTACCCGACCCCATCTAACACTTAGGGCTCAACCTTGCGATAACCGCACTGTGATGGAGGGTATGTCACACTAACTCATTATACACTCTTGATGTTTTGATGTTTATAAATAGCCTACGAGTGGAACCCTGCACGACAATTGTTATTATACCGCTATCGTACCACCACATGAATGACCTTGCTAAACTCTGATAGCTGCTATGTGAACTTGTACAAGAATGCACTGTTCCCTGACTGTTTTTTAAGGTTCATGTTTGAGCATCTCGAGCTGTATATCCATCTGAGATTGACACCTGCAATATCATTTGTAATGAGGGATGTTGTATCTTTTGTTTTGAAAATGTTACTAAACAAATATATATAAAAAAAACAATCTGTATCCCTCTTGCCTCTTTCTGCACCCCTGTTCCCTCTTTCTGTACCTTTCCTGCCTGTTTCTGCATCTCTCTTGCCTTTCTGCACCTCACTCTCTTCGTTCTGTACCTCTCTTGCCTCTTCCTGCACTTCTCTTGCCTCTTTCTGCACTTCTCGAGCCTCTTTCTCTACCTCTCTTGCCTCTTTCAGCACCCCTGTTGCTTCTTTCTGCACTTCTCTTGCTTCTTTCTGCACCCCTCTTGCCTCTTTCTGTACCCCTTGATAAAGCGCAAAGATATTCTGAAAATTGTAGGGGTACACTATATCCATGAGTAGTCCGTACCCGCCTATATCCTTATGTGTGCGCTAACATTAGTTAGAACTTGTGTTGTAATAATCAGTGGTAAATGAAATGTTAAGTTGAGTTATGCCACTCAAGAAACGTAAAGTGGCGTTTAGAGGGAAATGTGTAACTTTAATGTTTATTATAAATGTTAATGAAGTAGCTTAGAGGAAATGTAATGCATTAGATTTAAACGTGCATCATGTCGAGGTTGCACACGCATTAGTAATTAATTGTGTTTAACCATGATGAAATGTAGTGCTTATAAATGTGGTATTAATGTGTGTTTAAGTTGATGTTAAAGGCCTTGATGGAGTATTTACTCTTTCGTGCTAAGAAAGGCCTATGCGTTTTCTTATGTTAGTTGGTTTATGTAGGCCCAAAATGTATTTTCCCCTGGTGAGGCTCTCATTTGGAGACGGTCAGCGAAATTCATTTGCATGCAAGGTTGTTTCGTTCTCATGCATTCGTTGCAGGTGCAAGGACATCGTCTTCGTTAGTTAGAATAATGCTTTTGTTTTAGGAGTTAGGTATGGAGGAGATCCGCTACAAAGTCTCCAGGAATGCTGATAATTGGAAGATGCGCTGAAGAAGCCTGAGACCCAAGGACACTTCAACCGTCGTTGGACCGATTTCAAGTTTTAGTGGAAATTCACCTAGAAGAGGTGTTTGGCCAGAAGAGGTGTTTCCTGGGCGGGCCTATCGAAGGTTCATTTTGTATTAGAGACAGTGCCCCATGGGAGGAGGGTCAAGTGAGAGGAGAGACAGACAGAGGAGAGGCAGTCAGCAGAGAGGGCAGATTGAACAGGAGCTGATTGAGGAGAGGTAGAAGAGAAAAGAGGGTAAAAGGAAGGGATCGATTCTTAGGATGGAGTTTTAGACGGATTTTCATAACGTGAGTGCACTTCAGAGGAAGTCCTCACGAGCTGACACCTTTTCATGGTCTGGCTTGGGCAAAGTTAAGTAGGGATGCCCTTTAGAATAGTGTAGGGATAGACTAACGGATTTCTTTACGGATTTCAATGAAGACTAATATAGATGTTGGTGCAGTTATTGCCTGTCTAGTGTTTCTGGAGCTACTCATTCTCTTCATGCTATATCGGATTATATTGGTGCGTAGGATGGACTTTGTATTAGTGCCCTTGTATTTTTGTAACCTCGTTCTGAGGTGTCTGTATGTTCAGCTATTTTTGGTTTTGTAATAAACCCTAAACTTGAACTTCGGAGTCGGTGATCCTTTCAGAATTTTGATTAAATTGATGTATGTTAGCTTGTAAAGAATACGTTGTTTCTCCCCTTTACACTTCTCAGCAGGTAACAAAAGGTCCAGTCGACCGAGGGTTCCTAGTAAATTATCAGATTGGAATCCGGCTTAATCAGTTGGTAGCAGAGTAGGATGGTTACCTCTGTAGTAAGGGGAGAAGTAGAGAAGGGTAGTCATTGAATCCCCATATTGCCCAAGTGATGGTTATCCAGTGGATTGTGAGCGGAGGACGACGGCGTTTGATGGAAATCGACGGCGAGTGACAGTGCGGCGGAAACAGCAGTTCGTGGTGGAGTGAGTATGAACAGGGATGTGTGTCTGTTAGATTGCAGTGTTGTTTTGATTGTGTGATGTCTTGCGGAGTTGGAATGAGAGTTGAGTGATTGTGGTTTCGGGCCGAATGCGTGCGGTCCATGAGACTTGATTTATTGATATCCCGGGATAAGAGATTGTGGTGTAGGAGACACCCAGAGTTGAAATTGTCTGAAGAGATTGTGGGAGTCATGAGACGTCGTTGACTAACCCTCCGGTGATAGGGAAACGTGTGTGTGAGTGCGTGAGTAACCGACGCAGGTCGTGGGTTACTGCATGTGGAACATTGAGTGATTGGATCCTAAAGATTAAGTACATGACTGTTCGGCCGTTCGTGGGCAGATAGTCTGGGGCAGTTGTCCGGTCGTTCGCAGACAGACGGTTGCCCGAGTTGAGGTCGACAATTATGAGACTGTCCGGTCGTTTGGTGGACAGACAGTCAGAGAAGTGACTGTTCGGTCGTTTGGTGGACAAACAGTTATTTCAGCGCATGAGTGAGACGCGTGAGTGTGCGAGAGAAGAATTGTAAAGGAGGGGAACTGCTGCATGAGGAGGAAGAGTGACGACAGAGAGTGTCGCGCTGTGATAGGTTGGTTGGTGTGAAGCCGCGCTGGTATTGGTGGATTGTCATCAGGAAGTCGAGTGAAAACAAGAGAAGAAAACGTTGATTATCATGAAATGTTTTAAAGTTTTACGAGATATGTGTAGAGGAGACAGACGAGTGGTTACTCGGGGGGGAGAAGAAGCTCCACCCGAGGATACCCTAGCCCATTACATGGCTACGAATGTGGGATTGCATACTATAATTTGGCGTGAAAATTGGCATAAAATGACTGAACATGAGGGAGAATTGACTTTTCCGCGCTATGGCACTTTCAGGTTGGAAGCGTTTTACCAATTGAAAATGGTGATGTCCTCATTCCGACCTTTACCCAGGCCAACACAGTTTGAGGCGCTACATGCATGGATAAGAGCAGCGCATGATAGGAAAAGAGACAGAAGCCAGGAAAGAGTGAAAAAGTCAATCAGGGTGTTTCAGGATGCGCGATGGGACGCATTGGAGAAGAGATGGAGGGTCGAAACTATTGAAGGGGATAGGCTATTTCCGTTGCTGATAAATGTAGGAGAGGCTCAGAAGAAGTGGGGTGAGGAAGACGATAGTGACACAGATGCCAGCTTGCTAGACAGATTGCTATCAGAAAGACCACCTCCATATAATCCAGATTCCGTAGAGGGAAAGGCAGTATCAGCGGAGTGAACTGGAGACTCGCAGACTCAACCTAGAGCGAGAGTAGTTGGAAGAATATCAACTGGAACAGAAGGGATGGGAACACACACACCAGCAAGCATCGAAGCTAATGGAGTTACAGTTGTTACAAGGCTACCGGATGCTCTTACAGTACCGGTTACCATCGGCCCCATAGTGTCAGTATATGACCCAGATCAAGCAGGAAATGGAAGTCTAGCATGATCAGTAGCAGGAGAAGGGACTGGCTCTGGAGGGAATGGCATAGTGAGTGGAATAGGTCACCTTCCGAGGCCCGTGGAATCAAGTATTCCTTTGCCAGCCACGGCAGACTCCTCTAGAGGACAGGTAGAGGTAAGGACGGCGAGACCAAGGTCTTTGGCCGATTCGAGATCTGACATAAGGATGTGGGAACCACCAGTGAGAAACCCTAATGATAGGATGACAGGAGACTGGGATCGCGGGAACACAGGAAGTCGACCAGTCTTAGGGAACATAGAGGAAGGGAACCGATGTGAGGATCAGGACAGTGAGAATGGAGAATCAAGTGGTACATCAAGTCGGGGGATGCTTAAAACTGCTATAAGAGCAAAGATGCTGGATGTGATGAGATTAAAAGCTGAGGTAAATGAGATAATTAGCGGGAATCTGCCATTGGAAAGAGTAGAGCTTTATGGACCAGACGAGTTGCTGTTTGTAGCAAAAGATGTAACTCGCAAGGTGAGGTCAGCACATGAGAAACTGACAGAATTGTCAAAAAGACACGAGGTGGATCTATCCAAAACTAAGACACTGCAGGGAAGTCATAGGTTGCAGTACAGTGACCAGGAACTGGAAGAGAAGAGAGTGATAGGGCTAAGGACTCACATTCAAGAACTGATTGTAGGGATACGTGCATGGAGCATGCTTGACAAGTGGGAGGAAAGATGGTCCAAAAAGAAAACCACTAAAAAGAGTATAGGAGAGACACCGCCTCCAGGAGGGGGATGACAGGAGTATGGAATTATCCTTTGCGAGAGGTACAGAACGGAGGGTATGTGCATGTGCCTTGGAGTAGAGATGATTTGGCAGCATTCACGAACGAATTTCCTCGGCTGAGGGAGAAGCCTGTCGAGTGGTACAAACAGGTCGATCGTTTTGTTAAAATCTCGAAGGTGTTGTGGGTTGACTTGAATACACTGTTTGATATTGTGGTACCAAGTGATTTGTGGGCAGCTTGTAAAGTTGCAGTTGATTGGACAACTTCCGAACCAGACAGGGATTTGGTTACCAATGGTCCTTCACCAATTGTCATGAAGAAGTTTGAGCAAGTAATTACATGGTTGAAATCCAAAATCTCACCACAGGATATTGATTGGGTTAAAATAGATCGAACTGTTCAGGAACCAAAAGAGTCCGTACATGAATATTACGAGAGGCTCTTACAAGCCTTTAAGCAGTACAGTGGGCTAGACACGTTAGACACCAAAGACATGGGACAGTTTGTTTCCAAGTTCGTCTTGGGTCTAAGATCAGAAATCAGCTTCATGATTCAGCAGCATTTGATCTGCTGGCAGAACAAGTCAGTGGATAAGATACTGCGGTACGCCAGGTACTGCAGCGATGAAGTGGACTCGAAACATAGGAAGCTTAAAGATAAGCTAATGCTAGTCCAGATGCAAAATGCTGACAGGGAAATCATGCAGACACAGCCAAGTGGAGGGACATTAGGGAGAAGACAGGGAAACAATCAAGGAGGGACCCAGAATGGGCAGGGTCCAGGAAGGGGGAAACCTATAGACCCTAAGACAGGGATGGATGTGGCAACACTGAAAAAGACAACTGCTTGTCACTTTTGTCACAAGATCGGGCATTGGAAACACGAGTGTAGATCGAATCCAGCGAACCAAGTCCAACAAGAGGGAGAGACAGTGCAGGCATCTGAGGTCGTCAATACAGTGACGAGACCCAGTTCCATGCAAGGGGGGACATTGTGCCCGCAGGCGCAAGTTCCGCAACCTCCGAGAATTCCACAGGGAAATCGAACGTACCAGCAGATGCCCCTTTTCGAGGATTATGATGATTACAGCTCAGACCCGTTGGCATGACGGTGCCTGAGGGGGGAGGAAGACTGTACTCTTGGGGCAGTCTTAGAGGTAGACCAGAGGGGACCGTTTGTCGAGGCGGATGTTGACGGTCATCCCACCACGTTTTTGGTTGATACTGGTGCTACCCGTTCTACTGTAAGATCTGCAGTAGTTCCCAACCTACCCCTCTCGGGACAATCAATCCAAGTAGTAGGAGTGGCAAATAAGAAGATGAATAGCCCTTTGACCGAGCCGATTCCTGTGAGAATAGGAACTTTTCGAGATCGACACCAATTTGTTGTGTGCGACTCAAGTCCAGTCTGTTTGCTAGGACGTGATCTGTTGTGCAAACTGAATTGTACCATATATTGCACCCCAAAGGGAGTGGAATTACAGACAAATGATGATGATGCCACCTTCAAGGTTGCAAATCAGCATTTCTGCATAGAGATGTATCCTGTGTTGACAGTGGAAGAGCTTCCACTTGACCTGAGAGACTCTGTTTCATTGGATGTGTGGGACTTTACAGGAGAGGAGATCGGATTGATCAGAGGTGTTGAGCCAGTTAAGATCCAGGTCAAGCAAAATGCTGAGTTTCCGAGAACACCTCTGTATAATCTGTCGCCTGAAACGATTGCAGGGATAATGCCTGTCATCGAATCCATGATTCAGCAGGGAATCCTGAAGGAGATAATGGGCAGTCCATGTAACTCACCCATTATGGGATTGCAGAAACCAAGTGGGAAATACAGAATCGTGCAAGACCTGCGAAAGGTCAACACGATTGTGGTTCCATGCTGTCCAGTGGTACTGAATCCATCAGTGATACTATTCCAGATTCCATGTGAAGCCGAGTGGTTCACGGTGATTGACTTGTGCCAAGCATTCTTTTCGATACCGTTGCACGAGGAGAGCCAATTTTTATTTGCTTTCCGTCTGGGAGATCGTGTGTTAACGTGGTGTAGTATCCCTCAAGGGTATACAGAGAGTCCATCAATCTTTAATCAGATCTTGAAAAAGAATCTTGAGAGTCTTGTACTGCCACAGAATTCTGTTCTCGTGCAGTACATTGATGATCTCCTCATCGCGTCCGAAACGGAGGATGCTTGCAGGATCGACACGATTGCCTTACTGAATCATTTAGGAGAAAATGGACACAAGGTGTCCCCGAACAAGTTGCAGAACTGTCTGAGTGAGGTTCAGTACTTAGGCCATCGAATTGAGAAAGGCAAGAGAAAAGTGTCGCCAGATCGAATTGAGGCGATCATGAACATGACTGTGCCTACCACTCAGAAGGAAGTCAGAATGTTCTTGGGAATGGTTGGTTACTGTCGCCAATGGATTCCCAGTTTCTCGTTGAAGGCAAAGCCTCTGCAGAGACTGATGCATAAGGATGTGAGTGATCCGGTACCATGGGACAATGACTGTCTTATTGTGTTCTTGGAGTTGAGAGAGGGCTTGTGTCGTGCTCCGGCTCTGGGAATGCCTTACTACAATAAGTCTTTTTCACTTTTCTGTTATGATCGAGAAGGTTGCGCATTGTCAGTCCTGACTCAGAGTCATAGAGGTGTCCGTAGACCAGTTGCTTACTTTTCAGCTACTTTAGATCCAGTAGCTTCGGCGTTGCTCGGATGTCTCAAATCCGTTGCTGCAACAGGTGTCAGCATTGAAAGGTGTGAAAGCATTGTTATGGGCCTTCCTTTGACTGTCTATGTTCCGCATTCTGTTGAACTGTTGATGACAAGGACTAAAACACAGCACCTGACGAACAATAGACTCACATGTTACGAGCAAGTCATACTTGCCGCGGAGAATGTGACTCTGAAGAGGTGTTCTGTTTTAAACCCTGCTACATTGATGCCATTGCCAAATGTAGATGATGAAGATTGTGAAGACCACGACTGTCTTGATGTGACTGAACTTTGCACCAAACCAAGACCCGACATTGTTGATGAACCTCTGTCTGACCCTGATGAAATTTTCTTTGTCGATGGTTCATGTCTCAGAGACAATGTGGGTCATTTGAGAGCAGCATTTGCTGTATGTACCATTACTGGAGTAGTTGAAGCTGCTTGCCTGGAAGGAGTATGCTCCGCACAGGTGGCTGAAATCATTGCTTTGACTCGTGCCTGTCTGGCAGCTGATCAGATCCGAATCACCATCTATACCGACAGCCAATATGGGTTTGGTGTGGTTCACGACTATGGACAGCTATGGTCTCAGAGGGGGTTCTTGACCTCATCTGGATTTCCCATCAGAAATGGAGATTATGTGAGAAGATTGTTAAAGCGTTGCAATGTCCCAGGGAAATTGCAGTGGTAAAGTGCACTGCACATGGGAGGGGGACAGACTTTGTTTCTGTTGGAAATAAGTACGCGGACGAAATTGCACGTTTCTGCGCTGAACAAGGGTGCATTTTTACTGGAGATTACACTGGAGAGAGCCAAGAGGCAACCGAGCTCAACATGATGTCAGCCATGGCAGACACTTGGGAAGAACTCAAGAGCCTGCAGGAAGGAGCTCCAGGTCAGGAAAGGGATGTATGGGTCAGGTCGGGATGTGAGAAGGGAGACAATGGAATTTGGGTTTCAAGTGATGGTCAAGCAGTGTTACCAGATGACCTATTGAGCCCGATGGCGAGGCAGATTCATGGTGCTGTACATCTTGGAAGAGATGCAGTGGTGCGAGTGTTCAGACAAACGTGGTACAATCCACGGTTTCGTGCGTTTGCTGAAGCAGTGTGTCATAGGTGTGTTACCTGTCAACAAATGAATGCTGGAAAGAAGACTGTGGTCACACTGAGTCACATTGGGAGGTCAGGAGGACCTTTCAATAGGATACAGCTTGACTTTATTGAGATGCCTAAGTGTAACGGATTGAGATACATTTTAGTGGTGGTGTGTGTCTTTTCATGATGGGTGGAAGCCTATCCAACACGAAGGTGTGACACCCTTACAGTAGTGAAGCTATTGTTGAGAGAGTTGATTCCTAGGTTCGGTTTTCCAACTTCATTGGAGTCGGATAGAGGAACACACTTCCACAGTGAGATCATGAAATTGCTTTGCGTGGCTTTAAATGTTGATCAGAGACTTCATTGTAGCTATCGACCAGAGGCTTCTGGGATAGTGGAGCAGATCAATGGAACTTTGAAAGCACGGATGGCGAAAGTGTGTTCGTCTACATCTCTGAAGTGGCCTGATGTGTTGCCTCTAGTGTTAATGAGTGTTCGCAGTGTCCCAGATAGGAGGACCGGTCTTTCCCCGAACGAAATCATTATGGGGAGGGTGATGCGATTACCAGCAATACCGTATTCAGCCTTGATAAACATCACTGATGACTTAATCCTTGATTACTGCAAAGGACTAGCTGATGTGGTCCGTTCTATGTCTCAGCAGGTGGATGCTGCTGCGGTTCCAGCTTCATGAGATCTCTGCCACGACCTGTGTCCGGGAGATTGGGTGCTAGTTCGGAAGCACATGAGAAAGAGCTGTTTGGATGCTCGGTGGCGAGGCCCTTACCAGGTGATACTGGTAATGAACACAGCGGTGAAGTGCGGAGGATTGCCAAATTGGATACATGCTTCCCATACTCGTCGAGTTTCAGAACCCTTGGAAGAGACAGCTCCTCTCGTGAATGAAAATCTAGCGGTGGCGGCAGGGGTTACGAGAGAGGACAAGCCAAGCTGTGAGGGTTGCTGACAAAGCTGGTTGCTCACCAGACCAGGCTCAGGAGGGTTACGCTACACCCAACCCAGGTATTGACTCTGAGGAAGAAGGTAACGTTGCGGGTAATCTAGAGTCAGACTCAGCTGCAGGGAGTGGTGCGCAGAGGGTTCGAGAGAAAGGCAAAAGGGCTGATCGAGCAGAAGAATCGTGGCCTGAAAGACAAAGAAGGCTGAATCTGAGGTTGGCCCCTGAGAGAGATCTCGCCCCTGTGTCCGAGACATCTGAATCAGAAGTGAGCGAAGAAGAGCAAGACCGAGAAGGACCGAGAAAGTCAAGAAGGACAAGAGTGCCTTGCCAGAGATACCCTGCCCCGGAGTGGACTTACGCAGTAACTGATGCCGGGAGTAGTGAGTTCCGGGAGGCTGAGGTCCGTGCGAGTGATCAGCACGAATCCTCTACTGAAAATTGATGTGGGACTGATAGTCCCAGGACTTGGAGTTGAAGGAGTGCTGACAATAACGGTCCCAAAACCTCCAGTTTTGAGCAAGG
This sequence comes from Calotriton arnoldi, assembly GCA_963921515.1. NCBI lineage: Eukaryota > Metazoa > Chordata > Amphibia > Caudata > Salamandridae > Calotriton > Calotriton arnoldi. Next base: position 502,895 of record CAWUFW010010863.1, on the reverse strand, counting down.
TGCGAATTCTGATATTGCATAAATTAGTTTTCCCAACGTTTGGATTTGAAGCATCACCTCATGAACTGGTAGATGTTCGTCTTGAGATTTTGCAACATGTTTTAGCTGCAATCGGATCTGAGCTTATCGTCGATTGTGAATGAACTGTGCATTGTAAATAGGTGTATAAAAGAAGATAACCTAGGCCCGAGAGGAAGAAGAATAAATTTAGGGTTCTTTCTCAATAGAAGAAGAAAGAGGGCTAGGGAAGTCTTTTTGAACTGTGTAAATAAATCCGAAATAAAAAAAATTGAACTTTGAATGAATTTCCAGAATTCCAATGAACTTTGCTTGAACTTTTGAGCAGCAAACCGAGGTGGAAAGGAGAGACTTTTGTGTATCCTGTAAATTGAACGACTAACAAGAAAATGGAGTCTGGAAATCCGAACCGTAGATCCAAGTGTGTGATAGGTACTTCCATAGTGGGAGTGATAGTTTCAATAGTTATAGTTATTATAGTGTCAGTTATTATTTCACATGAGCCAGAAGTCGTGCAGGTGAAAGGGACACCTACACCTAGTACTTCTAGCAAGAAAGAGGACACCATAGGAGCTGAAAAGGCTATGCTAGATCAAAATAGTCGTAGATTGCATGTAGATTTGTCTAGAAGTGATTTTAAGCTTAACGCGTATGCCAAGCTGCTATATGAGTACATTGAAACGATGGATGTGAGTGATTGTTATGTGTGTATGCAATTGCCTGCGTCAGTGGATGAGGGTATTAGATATCATCATCTTCCGTTGACTTATGGGATTTCATGTAGTTTGTTGCTTAGCATGTTTTATGGGAGAGGTCATTATGAATACTTCTTTTCCAATTATGACGCAGTGCTTTCAGAAGTTCCAGCATATAAGCACCTGAACAAGTATGATTATTACAAGCAAGAAGATAGAATTGGGAAGTATTTCATTCTGACTGCATCACTAGATACAGCTTATGCACATAGACATAACCTAACATGTTCATTAACAGAGATAGAAAAGAAGTTTGTAGATCAAGTAGAGGATAGGTATAGACAACTAACACAAACACGTAACACTGGAGAAAGTCCATTAGATTGGATGAAGGAGGAGTTAGCTCACAGAGCAAAAGGGAGCTATGGCCCTATAGCATTAGATTTGGTGCAAAAAGGGAAGCTGTGTGTGAAACGTGTCCAGACCTATTATGATAAGGTTTATGTGGGACAGAGTGCGTGTGATCACGTTTTCACCATGGAAGATTCAGCGAAGAACGTTTTGCAGGGTCCGGTACAAGTGGTGCCAACAGTATAATTTGTATGTGGGAAAAACGCTTATGTGAGATTGCCTGCCAATTGGTATGGTACTTGTTACTTGGCAGCTGTTTTCCTCAAGATTTACCATGTGGAGGAGCTGGGACTCCTCGAGGGAGGAATACATTCTAGGGTAAGGAGAGATGCAAGTGCAGGAGGAGTGATTGGAGACATTTTTGGAGCTATGATACCAAGTATGGGAGTGGTTTTGAATGATGTGAAGATTAGAAAGCTGGCGACTGTGGTGGACAAATTGTCGACGAATACAGCTAAATCACTATTGCTTGTGGATGGAGAGATGTTGTCGATAAGGACAATGGTGATGCAGAACCGTCTTGCTTTAGATGTCCTATTGGCAAAAGAGGGCAAAGTCTGTAAAATGCTGAAGGTGCAAGAGTGCTGTACTTATATACCAGATAATAGTAAAGATCTGAAGAAGTATATAAGTAACATCACTGAGATTCATCATGAGATCCAGGATCTGACCGAAGAGGCCGTTTGGGAGAAAGTTGGAAAGGGATTTGGTAAAGTGGGGAGTTGGTTTGCGAGCTTGGGAAAAGGTATTCTTGGTTACATTCTGAGACCTATCCTTATAATTGTGGTCTGTATGATTTGCCTATGGGGTTTTGTGAGGGCCTATAAGTGGTACAAGGCGAATCAGGTCGAAAGGTCCCTTAGGGCAAGAGAAGTAAGGATGACTAGACTGCAGGACAGTCATTATGAGAATATGAAGAATCTGGAAAGGTTCCGACAAGGGAGAATGGCTACGAGCTCTGTTTAGGTCGGTTCTTTCTCCAGGGAATTGTGATTTTGTTGATGACACTAGTCATCAGAGGGGGGAAACTGATAGAGCGCAAAGATATTCTGAAAATTGTAGGGGTACACTATATCCATGAGTAGTCCGTACCCGCCTATATCCTTATGTGTGCGCTAACATTAGTTAGAATTCATGTTGTAATAATCAGTGGTAAATGAAATGTTAAGTTGAGTTATGCCACTCAAGAAACGTAAAGTGGCGTTTAGAGGGAAATGTGTAACTTTAATGTTTATTATAAATGTTAATGAAGTAGCTTAGAGGAAATGTAATGCATTAGATTTAAACGTGCATCATGTCGAGGTTGCACACGCATTAGTAATTAATTGTGTTTAACCATGATGAAATGTAGTGCTTATAAATGTGGTATTAATGTGTGTTTAAGTTGATGTTAAAGGCCTTTATGGAGTATTTACTCTTTCGTGCTAAGAAAGGCCTATGCGTTTTCTTATGTTAGTTGGTTTATGTAGGCCCAAAATGTATTTTCCCCTGGTGAGGCTCTCATTTGGAGACGGTCAGCGAAATTCATTTGCGTGCAAGGTTGTTTCATTCTCATGCATTCGTTGCAGGTGCAAGGACATCGTCTTCGTTAGTTAGAATAATGCTTTTGTTTTAGGAGTTAGGTATGGAGGAGATCCGCTACAAAGTCTCCAGGAATGCTGATAATTGGAAGATGCGCTGAAGAAGCCTGAGACCCAAGGACACTTCAACCGTAGTTGGACCGATTTCACGTTTTAGTGGAAATTCACCTAGAAGAGGTGTTTGGCCAGAAGAGGTGTTACCTGGGCGGGCCTATCGAAGGTCCATTTTGTATATGGGACAGTGCCCCGTGGGAGGAGGGTCAGGTGAGAGGAGAGACAGACAGAGGAGAGGCAGTCAGCAGAGAGGGCAGATTGAACAGGAGCTGATTGAGGAGAGGTAGAAGAGCAAAGAGGGTAAAAGGAAGGGATCGATTCTTAGGATGGAGATTTAGACGGATTTTCATAACGTGAGTGCACTTCAGAGGAAGTCCTCACGAGCTGACACCTTTTCATGGTCTGGCTTGGGCAAAGTTAAGTAGGGATGCCCTTTAGAATAGTGTAGGGATAGACTAATGGATTACTTTACGGATTTCAATGAAGACTAATATAGATGTTGGTACAGTTATTGCCTGTCTAGTATTTCTGGAGTTACTCATTCTCTTCATGCTATATCGGATTAGATTGGTGCGTAGGATGGACTTTGTATTAGTGCCCTTGTATTTTTGAAACCTCGTTCTGAGGTGTCTGTATGTTCAGCTATTTTTGGTTTTGTAATAAACCCTAAACTTGAACTTCGGAGTCGGTGATCCTTTCAGAATTTTGATTAAATTGATGTATGTTAGCTTGTAAAGAATACGTTGTTTCTCCCCTTTACACTTCTCAGCAGGTAACAAAAGGTCCAGTCGACGCCTCAACGGGCTTCTGTCGGACCCTTTTCGTATATCTTGTGGGACCCACCAGGGGTGCCCCCTCTCCCCTCTCCTCTTTGCTATCGCCATGGAGCCAATAGCGGCTCGGTTGCGCCAGCATCACACGAATAGATGGGGAGAGGATGTGGTGGTCTGACGGCTAGATTGCCGACTTTGGAGCTGGAATCCAAGGTTTGAGCATCGGGGTCACGTCTACATCCTGTGATTCTGGGCAAATCACTTAATCTTCCAGCGCCCACCCAAAAAAAAACATGAATGTGTCCTTGTGTAACATAACCGGTGCTCATGTAAAGCACTCCACTACCTTCGGGTCGAGTTCGCGCTATATAAATCTGCCAAAAAAAAATAAATAGGGGATTGGGCTTCAGCACCAGGGGGTTGCTCACCTCTCTCTATGCAGACGACATGACATTATACATAGCGGATCCGGAGACCAACTTGAATCCGTTGCTCAGAGAGCTCACTAAATTTGGCGGACTCTCCGGTATATTTATCAATTGGGCCAAGTCCACTTTATTCCCGCTCACGGAGGCTACCAAACCTTTTGACCTAGACCACCCGCTGACTTGGGCGGAGGGCCCAGTTAAGTACTTGGGCATCTGGCTCAGCCGGGACGAACAAGAAATTTGGAATCTAAATTATGGACGATCGGTGGCTTGGCTGGCGGAGAAGATAAAGGTGTGGTCCCGGCTACCGCTGTCGCTCGCTGGCAGGATCGCCATAGCTAAAATGGTTGTTTTGGTCAAATTTTTATATCTATTTATAAACATTCCACTCCTGTTAACTAAGGCCTTCTTTACTACTCTTCACTCACATCTAATCACAATGGTCTGGGCTGGGAGACAGGCGAGTGTTTCGTGGGAGCTGCTCACACTCCCTCTTACACAGGGAGGATTGGGAGCCCCGGATATTCCACTCTATGCGTACTGCGCACAAGCACAATTTTTATATTATTGGCTACACCCCACCCCATTTCAGCCTCATGTCGCAGTTGAGACTGATGTCGCGGCGCCGGTCCCCCTTCCAGTGGCAATAGATCAACCGTACTGTCGGTCACGAGACGGGATAGACACCGTCGAGACCCTCCGCTGGGCCTGGGATAGATTGCGCGCCAGGGCAAACCTGAAGGTTCTCTATGCTCCCTCTATTCCATTGGCTCAAAATCCTATGATCCCGGCTATGGCAGACGGTGGGAGTGTTCAATTAGCGAAATCCATGGGATTTGATACTTTCGCTGACCTCAACACTGGTGATAACTTTTGCAATAAATCTGAGCACACTGTTGAGAACACGCTTAGATTCTCTGAACTGTTCCTCTATTATAAACTGAGAGCGTCATGCAGGAGATTGCATGATACCTTTCCAACTCCTCCCGCGCCTATGCCTGCCCTCGAGCAGATGATTACTAACACGTCGCCCCGCGGATTGATAACACGACTATACACTTCAATGCAAAACACTGCGCCTGTCACAGTGCCTAAGGCACAGCATGATTGGAACGTTGATATAGACAATCTGGTAACAGATGAAGTCTGGGCTTTCTGCTGCAGCCATCTTACAATGCTATCGCCAAATTATCGGCTGCGACTAATTCATTTTAAATACTTACATAGGTTTTATAGAACCCCTTCCCAGTTGCATCGCATGGGGATTAGACCTGATGGAAATTGCTGGAGGTGTGGGTTTGCCCCTGCTACCTTTCTTCACATGTCCTGGCTTTGCACACCAGTAGCGAACTTCTGGGTAGATATATTTCATAAAATACAGGAGATTCTAGGGATCCGCAATGAACCCACACCACTCATTGGTTTACTGGGATATGTCAAGGATACTAAGCCAGAGCATCGCAGACTGCACGCTATGCTACTTCTGCTTGTTAAGCGGCGGGTGGCAATCCACTGGGGGGACAGACGGGCTCCTACGAGTAAGGCATGGATTCAAGATGTTGTTTATAGTCACACTCAACTGTCCACCTTTTGGAAACTGATGCCGGTGGCCTCTAGACCCAAGAACATATGGGACCCGTTCTTGGATTGGCAGAAGGCCCAACACAGCAACAACGGCCCCTCCCCGACCCCATCTAACACTTAGGGCTCAACCTAGCGATATTCGCGCTGCGATGGAGGGATGTCACACTAACTCATTATACACTCCTGATGTTTTGATGTTTATAAATAGCCTACGAGTGGAACCCTGCACGACAATTGTTATTATACCGCTATCGTACCACCACATGAATGACCTTGCTAAACTCTGATAGCTGCTATGTGAACTTGTACAAGAATGCACTGTTCCCTGACTGTTTTTTAAGGTTCATGTTTGAGCATCTCGAGCTGTATATCCATCTGAGATTGACACCTGCAATATCATCTGTAATGAGGGATATTGTATCTTTTGTTTTGAAAATGTTACTAAACAAATATATATTTTAAAAAAACAATCTGTATCCCTCTTGCCTCTTTCTGCACCCCTGTTCCCTCTTTCTGCACCTTTCCTGCCTGTTTCTGCATCTCTCTTGCCTTTCTGCACCTCACTCTCTTCGTTCTGCACCTCTCTTGCCTCTTTCTGCACTTTTCTTGCCTCTTTCTGCACTTCGAGCCTCTTTCTCTAACTCTCTTGCCTCTTTCAGCACCCCTGTTGCTTCTTTCTGCACTTCTCTTGCTTCTTTCTGCACCCCTCTTGCTTCTTTCTGTACCCCTCTTGCCTCTTTGTGCACCTCTCCTTCCTCTTTCTTCACATCTCTTTTTCTGCTGTTCTCTTGCCTCTTTCTGCACCTGTTTGGCTTCTTTCTGCACTTATTTTGCCTCTTTCAGTACCACTGTGGCCTCTTTCTGCACCTCTGTTTGTTCATTCTGCACTGTTCTTGCTTCTTTCTGCCCCTCTGTTGCAAATGTATGCATCCCTCTTGCCTCTGTCAGCACCCCTCTTCCATCTTTCTGCACCTCTCTTGCCTCTGTCTGCACACCTGTTCCCTCTTTCTGCACCCCTTGTGCCTGTTTCTGCAACTCTCTTACCTCTTTCTGCAGTTTTTGTTGCCACCTTCTGCACCTCTGTTGCTTCTTTCTGCACTAGTCTTGCCTCTTTCTGCACCCCTCTAGCCTCTTTCTGCACCCCTGTTGCTTCTTTCTGCACCTCTGTTGCTTCTTTCTGCACTTCTCTTGCCTCTTTCTGCACCCCTCTTGCCTCTTTCAGCACCTCTGTTGCTTCGTTCTGTACTTCTGTTGCTTCTTTCTGCACCCCTCTTGCGTCTTTCTGCACCTCTCTTGCCTTTCTCTGCAGTTCTCTTGCCTCTTTCTGTACCTCTTTTGCTTCTTTCTGCAGATCTCTTGCCTCTTTCTGTACCTCTCTTGCCTCTTTCTGCACCTCACTTGCCTGTTTCTGCACTTCCCTTGCCTCTTTCTGTACCTCTCTTGCCTCTTTCTGCACCTCACTTGCCTCTTTCTGCACCTCACTCTCTTCGTTCTGCACCTCTCTTGCCTCTTTCTGCACTTCTCTTGCCTCTTTCTGCACTTCTCGAGCCTCTTTCTCTATCTCTCTTGCCTCTTTCTGCACCGCTTTGGCTTCTTTCTGCACTTCTTTTGCCTCTTTCAGTACCACTCTTGCCTCTTTCTGCACCTCTGTTGCAAATGTATGCATCCCTCTTGCCTCTTTCAGCACCCCTCTTCCATCTTTCTGCACCTCTCTTGCCTCTGTCTGCACACCTGTTCCCTCTTTCTGCAACCCTTTTGCCTGTTTCTGCAACTCTCTTGCCTCTTTCTGCAGTTCTTTTGCCTCCTTCTGTACCTCTGTTGCTTCTTTCTGCAACTCTCTTGCTTCTTTCTGCACTTCTCTTGCTTCTCTCTGCACCTCTCTTGCTTCTTTCTGCACCCCTCTTGCCTCTTTCTGTACCCCTCTTTTCTCTTTCTGCATTCCTCTTGCCTCTTTCTGCAGTTCTCTTGCCATTTTCTGCACCTCTCTTGCCTCTTTATGCACCTCACTTGCCTCTTTCTGCACTTCTCATGCTTCTTTCTACACCTCTGTTGCTTCTTTCAGCAATTCTCTTGCCTCTTTCTGCACTTCTCTTGCTTGTTTCTGCACCTCTCTTGTGTCTTTCTGCACCCCTCTTGCCTCTTTCTGCACCCCTCTTTTCTCTTTCTGCACCTCTCTTGCCTATTTTTGCACCCCTGTTCCCTCTTTCTGCACCTTTCCTGCCTGTTTCTGCACCTCTCTTGCCTCTGTCTGTACCTCTGTTGCTTCTTTCTACACTTCTCTTGCTCTTTCTGCACCCTTTTGCGCCTCTTTCAGCAACTCTGTTGCTACTTTCTGCACTTCTCTTCCTTATTTCTGCACCCCTCCTGCCTTGTTCTGTACCTCTCTTGCCTCTTTCTGCACCCCTCTTACCTTTTTCTGCACCCCTCTTGCCTCTTTTTGCACCTCTGTTGGTTCTTTCTGCACTGCTTTTGATTCTTTCTGCACCTCGCCTGCCTCTTTCTGCACTTCTCTTGCTTCTTTCTACACCTATGTTGCTTCTTTCAGCAATTCTCTTGCCTCTTTCTGCACTTCTCTTCCTTCTTTCTGCACCCCTCCTGCCTCTTTCTGTACCTCTCTTGCCTCTTTGTTCACCTCTCCTACCTCTTTCTGCACCCCTCTTGCCTCTTTTTGCACCTCTGTTGGTTCTTTCTGCACTGCTCTTGCTTCTTTCTGCACCTCACTTGCCTCTTTCTGCACTTCTCTTGGTTCTTTCTACACCTCTGTTGCTTCTTTCAGCAATTCTCCTGCCTCTTTCTGCACTTCTCTTCCTTCTTCCTGCACCCCTCCTGCTTCTTTCTGTACCTCTCTTGCCTCTTTGTTCACCTCTCCTACCTCTTTCTGCACCCCTCTTGCCTCTTTTTGCACCTCTGTTGGTTCTTTCTGCACTGCTCTTGCTTCTTTCTGCACCTCACTTGCCTCTTTCTGCACTTCTCTTGCTTCTTTCTACACCTCCGTTGCTTCTTTCAGCAATTCTCTTGCCTCTTTCTGTACTTCTCTTGCTTCTTTCTACACCTCTGTTGCTTCTTTCAGCAATTCTCTTGCCTCTTTCTGCACTTCTCTTGCTTGCTTCTGCACCTCTCTTGCGTCTTTCTGCACCTCTGTTGCCTCTTTCTGCACTTCACTTGCTTCTTTCTGCACCTCTCTTGCCTCTTTCCGCATCTCTGTTGCTTCTTTCTGCACTTCTCTTGCCTCTTTCTGCACCACTGACTTAGAGGTAGTTTTAACCCCACTGCCCTATTATGTACTAGGGCCTTACAAGGGAGGTCATGCCAATCACAGGGGTACCCCAACCCATAGTGTACCCTAGTGTATGTAGGTGTTTTCACTGTATTCTAAGTGTCTTTCAGCAAAGCACTGGCTCCGGGCCTGGTTAGTCAGAGTCAGTTACCACCAGTACCAGTCAGCAAAAATTTGGGGGCACAGGATGACTTTGCAACAAGGCCTCTTTCTGCACCTCTGTTGGTTCTTTCTGCATATCTCTTGCTTCTTTCTGCACCTTTCTTCGTCTTTCTGGACTTCTGTTGCCTCTTTCTGCATTTCTCTTGCTTCTTTCTGCGCCTTTCTTCCTCTTTCTCCACATGTCCTACCCCTGTAGGCATAGTTAGAAATTAGCATTTAAAAAACCTTAGAAATTCACTGAAAAAACCATAGGTTTCAGGGACGTTATAGTTAGTTGGACATTTCACTCATACAAAACCAGAGAAATTCGGCTGTTATAGTTAGATGAGCTAACTATGACTCGTGCCCCCGCAATGCACTGCTGATGACGTCACATATTACATCATTCATGACATGGTCAGTGACATCACTGATGACATCACTGATGACATCTCAAATGGCATCACTGATGACATCATCCACGTGATAATCGGATGCACCTCCTCATACCCTAATATAACCTTTGATACACCCACTCTAAAATACAGACTACCATTTTCGAAACCATAGACACACCAACACCAGTTACTACATACCCACTCACTGATTCCTAGGTCTACACACACATCCACTCATTCACCCATACAGTCACTCATACATGCAGTCACTCATCAATACAGCACTATCATATGCACTCATACACCTATACAGACACTCACACACCGCCACTCATCCATAGAGTTACTCACACACCTAGTCAGTAATGCAAAGAATCAATCACACTCCCATTTACTCACCAATACAGTTATACACACACCACCTCACTTATTCATACATAAACTAACACATACTTACTCTCTTATACAATCACTGATACAAGTACACACTCATTCATACAGCCACTCTCACAATCACTCACTCTCACATATACACATTTATATACTCCAACACTCACATATACTGCCTTTCACATATGTAGTTACTCACACATGTACCACTGAGACATCCATTCACTCACCAACACACCTATACACACACTCACCCACCCATACAGCCCTTCACAGATGCACTCTTGAACCCATACACCCAGTGAATCACCCACTCACACATCTATGCACAGAGTCACACACCCCCCACCCACCCACACAGACACTCAGGCACCCATACAGATACTCAGACAACCAATCAATAACCCATATAGACACTCATGTAGCTACTCACCAACCCATGCAGCCGCTTACACACCAACTGACAGTCTGATACAGACATTCACACAGTTTAGTCACTAACCCATGCATATTGAGTAAGACACATTTAATCACTCACTTATACAGCCAGTCACGCACCTACTAAATCATCCATTCAGACACTTATGCACCCACTCATTCTTCAATACACCTTCTAAAATATGCATTTTAATATTTTTTTTTTTAAAGTGGATTCGCGTACTGATCGTGTACCAGTCAAGATGGGTGCGCGAATCCAAGAATTTTGCCGCCATATTGTTTAAGTCGTGTATGATGCGCGTTGCGTATGCGGAGGGTACGCGGTTCTCAACCCCGCGCAACGTTACGTACGTATTTCCGGGGAGCGCGCCAGGAGCGCGAATCCATCGCAAATCTTTAAGTTTTAAAAGTATATGTATATAACTTTATTATATATATTATACCAAGAGATTATTTAACAGAATTGTAAATATCAATATTTGTAACTGCAATAAAGATATATTATTGTTAAATATATTTTCCCGTAATCGCGCCTGTTGCGCAAACCCATGTGACTTCAAAAGAAAGCATTTCATTGATTAAGAAGCTTTTTATTCTAGAAGTTACAGCACCCCATCCAAATTTCTCATTCCTCCAACAACATTGCCAGGAGACACACCTTTTGTGTTTATTGCTTGTTGCATTTTTTGGGTGTTTTTTTTGGTAAAAACTAGGAAAATGGCATCTTCAAATCCACCAGACGACATCCTTGGTGAAAAAGATGACTTGGAGGAACCAAGAAAAACAAGAAAGGAGAGTATCGCCTGGGCCTTCTTCACCTTTCCACCTGGAGAAAAGAAGGTCAACGCGAGAAAGGTGACCTGCACTGTTTGTGATCGAATCATATCTCTGGGCTCCGAGAAAAAATACTCATGCGGTACTTCGTCGATGTTGAAGCACCTCCAAACTATGCACCCTCATCGGCTAGCACGAGAAGAACATCGACGTGAGCTGGAACGACAAGCCCAGCAAGGTGATCACGATGCAGGACCTAGCACCTCAGCCGGTACATCAAGTTCAAGCAGAGGACCTGACATTTAGACCAGAGTTTGCTGGTCTTGAACAACGATGTATCAAATGCAAACAACTTATTTGCTAGGGTAAGCAGTCAATTGATGCAATTGTTTTCGCAGCAAAAAGCCAACATTGTTAATTTTTTTTTTTGCAATGATTTTTTTAATTGCAAATGGTTAAACAAAAGTTTTCTCAGTTTAATCTGTTTTTTCTCATTTTTTTTAAAAAAAACACCCAAAAAATACAAAAAGTGTTAAAAAAAACACAAAAAAATTATAAAACAAAAATAGAAGCAAAAAAATGGTTCTGGTTAGAACCGCCTATTTGGTTAAAAAAAGACAAATTTCTATGTGTTGTATGAATTGCGGCAAGTGTAATATATGGAAAAGTACATGGGTAGTGCATGTGTGATTGCATGAGTGCATGTGTAGTACCTGCGTAATTGGAGAAGTGCATGGGTAGTGCTTGCGTTATTGCATGAGTGTAGGGAGAATATCTGGGTGATTGAAGGAGTGCATGGGTAATGCCTGGGTGCATTGAAGAGTGCATGGGTAGTGCCTGAGCACATGTAGGACTGCATGGGTAGTTCCTGGATGATTGAAAGACTGCATGGGTAGTGCTTGGGTGATTGCATGAGTGCCGCAGAAGTGCCTGAGTGCATGTATGAGTGCATGGGTAGTGCCTGAGTGATTGCATGAGTGCATGGGTAGTGCCTGGGTGATTGGAGGAGTGCATGGGTAGTGTCTGGGTTATTGCATGAGTGCATAGGTAGTGCTTGGGTGATTGCATGAGTGCAGGGGTAGTGCCTGGGGGGTGATTGGAGGAGTGCATATGTAGTGCCTGAGTGATTGAAGGAATGCATGGGTAATGCCTGGGTGATTGTATGAGTGCAGGGGTAATGTCTGGGTGATTGGAGGAGTGCATGGGTAATGTCTGGGTAATTGGACGAGTGCATGGGTACTGCCTGAGTGATTGAAGGAGTGCTTGGGTAATGCCTGAATGATTGCATGAGTGCAGGGTTAATGTTTGGGTGATTGGAAGAGTGCATGGGTAGTGCCTGGGTACATGGAGGAGTGCATGGGTAGTTCCTGGGTGATTGGACGAGTGCATAAGTAGTACCTGGGTGATTGCATGAGTGTACGGGTAGTGTCTGGATGATTGGAAGACTGCATGGGTAGTGCTGAATTGCATAAGTGCAGCAGAAGTGCATGAGTGCATGTATGAGTGCATGGGTAGTGCCTGAGTGATTGCATGAGTGCATGGGTAGTGCCTGGGGGATTGGAGGAGTACATGGGTAGTGCTTGGGTTATTGCATGAGTGCATAGGTAGTACTTGGGTGATTTTATAAGTGCATGGGTACTGGCTGGATGATTGGAGGAGTGTATGAGTAATGCCTAGCTGCATCAAGGAGTTCATCAGTAGTGCCTGTGTGATTGCATGAGTGCAAAGGTAGTGTCTGCATGTTTTTATAAGTATATGTGTACTGCTTGAGTGATTGAAGGACTGCATGGGTAATGCCTGGGTGATTGCATAAGTGCAGGGGTAATGTGTGGGTCATTGGAGGAGTGGATAGGCAATGCCTAAGTGATTGTATGAGTGCAGGGGTAATGTCTGGGTCATTGAAAGAGTGGATAGGTAATGCCTAAGTGATTGCATGAGTGCAGGGGTAATGTGTAGTTAATTGAAGGAGTGCATGAGAAATGTGTGACTGATTGCATGAGTGCAAAAGTAATGTCTGTGTCATTGCCTGACTGTACTGGTAGTGTCTGGGTGATTCCAAAAGTGTATAAGTAGTGTCTGGGTGATTTTTTAAGTGCATGAGTACTGGCTGGATTATTGGAGGAGTGCATGGGTAATGCCTAAGTGCAACAAGGAGTGCATCAGTAGTGCCTGTGTGTTTGCAAGAATTCATAGATAGTGTCTGCACATTTTTATAAGTGTATGAGTACTGCCCCGGTAATTATATGAGTACAGCGCTACTGCCTGGGTTATTGGAAGACTGCAAGGGTAGTGAGTGGGTGATTGAAGGCGTACATGGATAGTGCATTGCTGATTGCAGGAGTGCATGGGTAATGCCTAGGTGCATTGAGAAGTCCATCAGTAGTGCCTGTGTGATTGCATGAGTGCATAGGTAGTGCCTGGATGATTTTATAAATGCACAGGTACTGCCTGAGTGATTGAAGGAGTACATGGGTAATGCCTGGGTGATTGCATGAGTGCAGGGGTAATGTCAGGGTCATTGGAGGAGTGCATGTGTAATGCCTAAGTGATTGCATGAGTGCAGGGGTAATGTCTGTGGCATTGCAGGATTGCATGGCTAATACCTAAGTGATTGCATGAGTGCAGGCGTAATGTCTGGGGGATTAGAGGAATGCATAGTTAATACCTCAGTAATTGCATGAGTGTAGGGGTAATGTCTTGCTGATTGCAAGAGTGTATGGGTAGGGCCTGGGTGATTGGAGGGGTGCATAGGTAGTGCCTGAGTGATTTTAAAACTTGAAGGGTTCTGGCTGGGTGATTGGAGGAGTACAGGAGTAGTACCTGGGTGATTGGAGGACTGTATAAATAGAGCTTGGGTGATTTTATAAGTGTATGTGTACTGCCTGAATGAATAGAGCATTGTATAGATACTGCCTGGATGATTGTAAGAGTGAAAGGGTAGTGTCTGGGTGATTCCATGAGTGCAGGGATAATGTTTAGGGGATTGGAGAAGTGTATAGGTACTACCTGGGTAATTGGAAGAGTGTATGGGAAATGTCTAGCTGATTGCATGAGTGTACAGATAGTGCCTGGGTGATTGGAAGGATACATAGGTAGTGTCTGGGTGATATTTTAACTGTATGGATACAGGCTAGGTGATTGGAGAAATGCATGGATAGTGTATGGGTAATGGCAGGAGTGTGGGAATAGTTCCTAACTGTATCGAACAGTGCATGGGTAGTGTTTGTAAAAATGGATGAGTGCAATAAAAGTGACTGTAACCATTACCTCATATTATTATGCTTATTTCATTATTTCATCTTACCTTCTTTATTAAAGAAGATACAAATCTCAGTGAAACTATTTTACAGTAATTTTGTTGTAAACTGAATTTAAAATATTTTCAAGCTTTAGTATTACTTTCTGTAATAAAAAAGAAGAACAACTGTTATTACATATAATATTATAGTTTTAAGAACACAACATAATTTTAGAATTACATACCATATTCAGTTTCCCTTTTTTGCTGTTTTCAGATTCTACTGAATTTCACCATACACAGTGATTTCAATGTAGATCATCATATAACAGCGGGGAAAAAATACAATCAATGAGATTGTAAAAACAAAAAACAAATCTGCGTTGAAAATATTTACAACAAGTTCAACTATCTGTTCACCTATCTACAGTTTCTAAATTATATTTTACCCCTACAATAAACCATTTCTTTCTCTGAAGTACATTTTCTAAAATATACACTCTCATTTACATCGCGTATAATATAAAGATCAAATATATAAACTACTTCCTTCTAACACAATTTTGCAAATGCAATAAGAATTAGCACAAACAATAATCCAAACAGTAATTGTTCACATCTTCTCAATAGGCCGAATAATGTTTCCAAACCCATTTGCATTGAAAATATCCATAATAAACTTGTTAATTCATGTTCACATCTTCCCAATAGGCCGAATGATGTTTTCAAAACTTTGGCATCAAAAATATCAGATATGAATTTGGTAATTCGTAAGGCAACCTACATTTGAATTCCAAATGGGCATCATTGCAATGTGTCCATCCTTTATTGCACTTTAAATACACGGTATAGTGTCCAGATGTTGTAGTAGGTCCATCATGGAAAATAATAGCCACTGCTTTAAAAGTTCTTCCTGAAATTGATGCTTGACTTGCCACAAAAGTTTTAATTTTGGTTTCCAATTTTCTTCCATTTGCTCTACAACGTTCTAGCATTAAAATGACATATTTTCCAAATCTTTCTATATATAATGTTGACAATATTTCTGATTTACAATGAGAGCATTTCATATCTTGATTAGCTGTTTTTACTAATTTGTTAAAAGGCACTAATTTGCAATCTGGTATTGTCAAATATATGAATCGTTCAGCGTCTATTTCAGTGGTAGAAGGAAATGAACACTCTTCACATTTATGATCCCATCTGTAACTTAGTCCAAACAAATTTTCAATTTCTATTCCTTCATCTTCCAATACTGCAAGCATAAACATAAGAAATTCTTGTGCATCTTGTTGTATATTGAGTGTAAATTGCGAAGAACCAGTACATATATCCAAAAGATGCCGAATGCCAGAAGCAGTATGGATTTTAATTCTATCAGTTACCAACTTTTGAAAAATATAATGTAATAAAGAACAGAATCTTTTTTCTCGATTTTCCATAATTTCATGATGAAGATCTTCTAGATAAAAGACAACATTCACAATTACATTAGCATAGCAGTTGATACCTGAACTATTTTCTAACTGGTATCCTACAATATCATCAACAGTGTCCATTTTCATTTTCTTTGCAGCTTCATCATTCTCTTGAATTGTTTTCTTTTTTTGAATCTCACTAGAATGTTTCTCATATTTCCGTTTTGGACATACTACACGTTTCTCATATATGGGATATTCATCTAAGTTAGGAGCATAAAGTCTTCTTAACCGATTATACTCTCTTACACAATTTGCATCAGCACTAATCTTTTCTCATCAAAATCAATCAAATACAAAAAAGATAATGTTCTTACTCGAGACAATGCAACGTATGCCATGCCCTCTTTAAACACTGTACTTCCAATATTTACCAAAGCACTGTCTACACTTAACCTTGAGATTTATGAATGGTCATTGCATATGCTAAAGAAAGAGGAAACTGTTTTCTATGAACATACAAGTCTTTTACAAGCAAAAAACGAACAGCACAACGTCCAATCTGTTTTACCTCTTCAATCTGATCAAATTTAATCTTCAAAAATTCAATTCCATCTCTGTTCTGATAATTAACAAAATCAACAACTTTTCCCATTGCTCCATTTACTAAACCTTTTTCTACATCCAAATTACGCCGTAATATTACCTGACAGCTTACACATACATATAAAGTCTTTTCTAAGCCAGCAGTCTTAGATATAGACTTCTCCAAAGAATCCAATGTTTTTTTTATTTTTTTATTGGCATTTTGTAATAATAAACAAACAACAACAACAGAGCGGTCAGTCATTGCACATTGTTCCATACAGTAGCTTTGTAGAAATGAGGATGTCACAACTTTACAGGATCAAATTCCCGTAGTACCTAGTACCTTATACGAAAATAAATTCTGATATACTTTATACATCCAGTTGGAGGTTGGTATAATCTTTACAAATAATAACACAATTACCCCTAACAGATAACCGAAAAAGGACCACTAGTGCTCACCCGGGGGGAAAAGCTGCATTCCACAGAGGCATTTATACAGGACTACAACTCTACACCCCGTGACCCAGGATAAACATGTCTACTGTACATCCGGCATCCCATGGGGGTCCGCCTCCACAGGCTAACTAGCACGGGCCCACTCCAGGAAGGGGGCCCCATATGTCTCTTGGTCTAGATGCCGAAGGCATCAGCTCCCAGAAGGTAGAAAATTGTGTTTGGCTAAACGTGACATCACAGATCCAGTCCTTTACGGAGGGTGTACTTCTCCTCCCCCAATGTATAGCAACCCTACGCTTGGCCAACAACAGCAGCAAAGCATGCAATTTACGGGTCACAGGTGGTGTCTCCTGTACATAACCCAGCAATCCCAGTAGGGGGTCCGGGTCTATATTTGCACCCAGTATTTCATGTATAGTGTGAAAAACTGTAGACCAAAATGTGGTCAGCGGGGGACAGCTCCATGACATGTGCAAGAAAGTAGCTGGAGTATATCTGCATCTCCAACAGGCATCATCCTCCCTAATCCCCACACAATGAAGCTGGGACGGAGTCCTGCATAATCTATGAAGGAATTTAAAATGGATTAAACTGAGTTTGTAGTTGGGGGATAAGGCTGTTAGCGGATTGCAGCAAAATGCCCACTGTTCCTCTGTGATTGGGGCAGGTGAGTCAGCATTCCATCTCTGGAGGGCCCTGGGTATCAGCACAGGGGCCGAGTTCTGCATATTATTATAGAGCCGTGTAATGAGTCTACGTGGTGAATCGGTTTTTAGCACATTCTCAAGGGCTAGCAGTGTGGGCGGTGGATTTGGAAATGTGTCATGTAGTGTTCTACACATGGCCCTGAGTTTATGGTGGAAAAATAGCTCCGAAAATGGAACTGGCCGGTCCTCCAGGGGTTCAGGCGGTGCCCTAAACGCCCCCTCCGGGTACAGGTCGACAAAGGTGCGCATGCTCATCTTGAGTGCCAACACCTGCTAGTACTCTCGCCCATGGTAGGAAGCATAGGGTTGTGTGCCAGGGGGATGGAAGGGGCATACAGAATGTTTAGGTGTGCTCTTTCCCGTAGCTTGTCCCACGCCCATCTCAATGTTTCCACCGTGTCTATATCTCCACGAGGACGCTTACATGGTTGATATAGAGCCACCTTAAGAGGAACCAGAGCAGCTATGTCCATCTCCACCGCCGTGTGTGGCTGGAAGGGAGTCGGGTGCACCCAAAAATGTAAAAATTGTGCCTGTGCACTGAGTGCGTACAGTTGGATGTCTGGGGCGCCCATTCCGCCCTGGGATAGAGGCAGAGTCAACAGTTCCCATGAGACCCGCGCCTGTCGACCCGCCCGCACCATGGAAATCAATAAGGAGCGTACGGAGTTAAAAAAGGCTTGTGGGGGGCGTGGCCGGGCAAGATGGCCGATCGGACGTAGACCGTCTCGGCTCCCGGTCCACTCACTATCCCGGTGTTCACTCTGGCGAGCAGCGCGGAGCGCTGATAGCGACATGTCCCGGCGTTGGAACGTATGGGGCACCATATGAGCCCTTCCTATTGCCCCAGCGACGCCTGAATCAGCCCTGTCGCGACTCGTTCGGCCTGGGGGAAAGGATACGGCTGAGACCAAGATGGCCGTCGGGGCCTGGCTGAGGAGAGCGGAGCCCGCGTGCAGTCGGTGAGGTGCGGAGCGGTGGCCTTGCTACAGTCGGAGGGAGCGGATGACTGCTGGGGCCGGCCCGGGGCACGCTCTGCTCGGTGGGCGGCCTGCCATGGGGGAGTGAGGCGCGACAGAGCCCCCGCTCTCTATGCCTGACCCCATCATGGCGCCTGGACTGTGAAAAGCGCCGGCGGAGGCCAAGGCCTGGAGTTCCGAGCCCTGCTGCCTCCTGGACCAGTTGTCCCCGACCCCCCCCCGGCGTCGGGGGGGCACTGGTGGAGTAGCGGTGAGAGTGGCTGCGGACCTGCGGCTGCGGGGGCCTGCATGTGGGACCCCGGGATAAGATTTTCTCCCCGCTGTATTCCTGAGCTTACCGGGGGACCTGGCGAGGACCTGCGGCCGCATGGGCGAAGGCGGTTGAATCTGCTCCATCCCGTTCTGCCTCTGCCTGACCTCGTCATGGCGGCGGGGCCCTACGAAGAGAGGTGCTGCATGGGGGCCTGATCGGGTGCTCCGGTGGCGCCTCGGCTGGGCTGAGCGTCGGACGTGAGGTGCGAGACGGGGCTTCGGCTGGGGGACCCTCGGGCATCGTCAGCGCCTCGCCATTGATCCGGCTCGGCTAGAGGTATGCGGAGCTCCGCCTCCCGCCGCTGCTCACCTTGGGGGGTCCCTTCACAGCCTTAGAGGAGGTCTACACAGCGCCGAGCCTCCGAAGCGGTGGACCTCGTCTGTGCTGTTGGTAGACATCGCTGGAGGCCTAGCACTGGGGCGCGCATTGACGCTGTGGGACCGCGCCTCTGCACCACGCGCAACTGGGTCCGGTGCGCGCTGGGTCTGTCGCTCTGCCGGGGCCGTCCGCCCCATCATCAACTAGGCGGTCTGGGCCCTCTGGATGGTTCCTGGATGTGCTGCGGCGGGACGAGAGTGATAACAGGTGCCCTGTGAGGGGCCCAGTGTGCCCTTGGTGTCTCCGTGCTCCCCGAGACCCACCTGCATCTCTTCCTCTCCGTGTTCACGAACGCTGCACTTAGACCAGCCTCCGGTTTTCTGGAAGGAGCGCTGGGGGTCGGGGAGGCCTCATCTCTATGCCGCCGAAGAAGGTAACGAGCAAGACACAAAGCAAGGTATCGGACTTCTTTATAGCCCCTGACAAGCGTCAACCTCTGCAGAGGGACACTGGGGAGGAAGCCATGGCACTCACGAAGGCGGATTTGCTGTCCCTGTTTAAGGAGTTTAAAACTGAGCTGCGCAATGATCTCCGCCAGGACCTCACAGCATCCTTGGAGCAGCTGCGCACAGACCTCACAGAACGTTTGACCTCCCTCCAGCAAGATGTGGACTCGGTGGGCACCAGAGTGTTGGACCTGGAGTCACACCATCAGGAACAGGCACGGCTCACCACCGAGGTGCGCGAGGATGTCCAGACACTTAAGGAGCAGCTCCACCAGGTACAGCTAAAGGCGGAGGACCTTGAGAACAGGGCACGAAGAGAGAATGTACGCATTAGGGACTTGAAGGAGGGAGCGGAGGGGCCAGACCTAGAGGCGTTCGTGGAGGGGCTGTTCGCTGAGATCCTGAGCCCTCAGACCTTAAAAATAAAACTGGACAGGGTTCACCGAGTGGGCACAGGGCAGGGCGGCGAGACAAAGAGGCCCCGCGACATACTGGCAAAACTCCATTCGTACAAAGTCAAGGAGGCGATCATTCAGACTGCCAGGGCGACAAGCTCCGTCTCCTTTCAGGGTCATTCCTGTGCGATATACCAGGATGTGGCGCCGTCCACGCTGGCGCGGCGACAAGCGTTTCGAGCCATCACCACCAAGTTAAGAGAGGAGAGGATCAAATACCGATGGACTTACCCCTTTGGGCTCAGCTTTGACTTCCAGAACAAACGACGACACATCACGGATCTCCGAGAGGGTCTGGACCTACTGGGCCTCACGCCCGAGGGGGCTGACTCCGCCGGTGGTGCTGCTGGGGGGCCCTCCCGGGGTGCGGCCGTGGCTTCTGCATGGTCGGCGGGCCCACGCAGGGGTCGTCGTTGACCTTCCCTTGGTGGCACCCTGGAAGTCTGGGCCACCAAGTGTGACCCCTTCCTGAGCCGGACTGTAATCCAGAGCCCCAGGGACACTGCTGTTTGACCTCGAACTCTTTGACCTCTCCCACTTCTGCAGAGACAGTTTTGCTCCAGCCCGTGGCCCCATTTTCTCCACACAGCGGCAACCCCTATCTTTCGGACTCCACGTATAGATAAGTGACCTGGGGGAGTTGAGTTGTACCTGATATCATGCGTCTGAACAGCCATGTCTCCTGTGTTGAATCTGCGGGGGATGGGGATAGAGGGGGGTACGGGCTATTGGAGCTGCCGGGAGTCTGGGGCGCTGGGAGAGGGACGCACTTTGGGTCTGGCCGAGGCTACATATAGCTATAGTTGGCGCTCCCACAGTTGGGCCGCAGCATTGGGATATGTTTTAGGCAACCTAGAGTTTCCTTTGCCAACTACCAGCCCTATGCCGGGATGGGCGTGGACGGGGTCCTCGGACCTTCTGTCCCCCCTTGTCCCCGTGGGGGCTCTCCCTTTTGTTCTATCAAGGGAAATCCATTATCGTTAAGGTATTGTTTTGTTTTTGATTAATGTATGTTCAGGTTCTGTTGGGAAAGGGAGGGAGGGGGTGGGTGGGAAGTGGTGGCGGCTTTTTATTGTTCGACGCTTGGGGGCTGGCTGGCAGGTGCAACGACACTGGTGACACGGTTCGGAACGGCCCGCTTACTTGGAAACAGGTGATCGACGGGCATCAGGAGGTGGGCCTGTGGCCCCTATGGGCAGGTAGTTCTACCTGGTAAAGGTGATGCCCATCACGATTGGAACATGGAACGTTAAAGGTCTTAACTCCCCCCAAAAGCGCCAGAAGGTGTGGAAGTACATAATAGATCATCATCTGGATATTGTAGCCCTGCAAGAAACGCATTTGGCCAGGGCCGACGACACCCGTCTCCGACACAAACACTTTCCACTGATCTACAGGTCCTCGGCGCACACAAAACATAGAGGGGTAGCGCTCATGTTCCGCTCTTCCACACAGTTTCAGCCTTTGGGAATGCACACTGATAGGGATGGTCGTTGGGTCATGGTTAAAGGGCCCCTCAAAGGGAGGTTATGTACATTGGTGGCAGTTTATGCCCCCAACACTGGCCAGACGGCCTTCTTACACACGTTTTTGGGGAAATTGACTGATTTTGCGGAGGGTCCACTGATACTTATGGGCGACTTCAACTTGACATGGCAAAAAGAACTGGACAGCACACATTCACACTGCTCAGATGTGGGCTCCTTCTCCCAGGAGACACAACAACGCTTGCACGACATGGGGCTCCTAGACGCTTGGCGCAGTCTGTTTCCACAGACACGGGATTACACGTTCTACTCACATGTCCACCGTTCCTATTCCCGACTGGACTACATTTTTATCCATCAATCCCTTCAGGGGGCGCTTCAAACTGCTAAGATATTTCCTCTTTCAGTCTCAGATCATAGCCTACTCTCTATCTGTCTCTCTTGGGAGAGGAACACCTCGGCTACACCCCGATGGTACTTCCCGACGTCCCTTACCCGGGACAAGGAAGCCTGTACTAGACTGAGGGAAACCATCACAGAATTTTTCGCTATTAACAAGCCAGAGGATACTTCCGATTATATTACCTGGGATACCTTTAAGGCAGTCTTTCGGGGGAGATGCAGCTCCCTTAACTCGGCCCTAAATGCACAACGGACGAAAGAAAGGGAAAATTTAGAGGAAGAGCTGTCCAAGCTTGAGCACGCACATAAAGTGAACCCTACCAGACAGTCCCTTCGTAATCTCACAGCAGTCCGGGGGAAACTTCGGGCGATCTATAACAATAGGGCAGAGTTCACACTCCTTAAACTACGTCACCTATCCTATACACAGGGCAATAAAATTGGTAAGCATCTGGCTCGACAATTAAGAGATAAAAGGGAGCGAGAATATATAGGAGGCATACGGGGTTCCGACGGGGAACTAATTCATAGAGACGAGGCTAAAGCGGACCTCTTTGGCACTTTTTACGCGAGACTCTACAAGGGTGACGCTCTAGATGCGGACGCCCAGCGGGACTATCTCCAGTCCCTAACGTTGTCCCAGGTGTCAGATGCCTGGAATGACCGGCTTACGGCTCCTATTTCGGTGGACGAGGTCAACTCCGCGATCGCGGCTTTGAAGCCTCATAAAGCGCCTGGCCCGGACGGGTACACAGCCCTCTTTTATAAGACGTTCGCCCCTAACATTAGTTCCCACCTGGCTCGTCTTTTTAATAAAATGGCTGACGAAGGCGTGACCTCTGGCACTATGTCCGAGGCAGTGATATCTGTCATACCCAAAGCGGGGAAAGACCTCCAACATTGTGCTTCCTATCGGCCCATAGCCCTGTTAAACCTGGACGCAAAGCTCTACTCCTCCATAATAGCCAAACGGCTGAATGACCTTATGCCTGAATTGATTCACGCTGACCAGTCTGGGTTCATTAAAGGCCGGCAAACGCACGACAACACGCAGCGAATTATCCAACTGATAGAGAAGGCCTCTCGGCGTCGCGTTCCCACGGTGTTAGTGGGGCTCGACGCGGAGAAGGCCTTTGACAGGGTGGACTGGAAGTTTCTCTTTCACACACTTTCGGCGTTTGGGTTTGCGCGTAAATTCCTCACTATGTTTCGGGCTAATTATCTCCACCCCAGATCTAGGATGGTGGTCAATGGGGTCCTGTCGTCCTCCTTCCTCCACTCTAGGGGCACTAGACAGGGATGCCCCCTGTCCCCCCTTCTTTTTGCTCTAAGTATCGAGCCACTAGCTTTAGCGGTTAGGGCTAACCCCAGTATCCAAGGCCTACCATTTGCGGGGGAGTCGCATAAAATTTCCCTCTTTGCGGACGATGTCCTCTTGTCACTCTCCAGCCCGTCCACATCCCTCCCGACTATGCAGGTTGAGCTTGAGCGGTTTGAAGCGGTGGCTGGCTTTAAAGTAAATCTCACCAAATCATACATCCTCAACCTCACTCTTCCACAAGCAGAGGTCCACATGCTCCAGTCTCTTACCCCCCTGCCATGGGCCTCGTCCTCCATTCAATATCTGGGTGTACAGCTGACATCGAAGCTAGAGGGACTCTACGCTGCTAATTTCCCTGCTCTTCTCAACAAAATCCAAGTGGACCTCACAAAGTGGAAGCCTCTCTTTCTGTCTTGGCTGGGCCGGATTCATGCAGTGAAGATGACGCTTCTCCCCAAACTCCTCTACCTGTTTCAGGCCTTGCCCATAGAACTGGAAGGGGACTTTTTTCGTCGAGTAAAATCCATGATTCTTCGCTTTGTTTGGCAAGGGGGGCGGGCGCGCTTCTCTTTTCCTCTTTTACGTCGCTCCCGTAGGGAGGGGGGAGTTGGACTCCCGGACCTCCAGTTGTACTATAAGGCGGCACAACTCAGAGTCTTGGTTGAATGGTCAAAGCCAGAGTCCGATAAGCACTGGCTCCATATGGACCGCAGCGTGGCGGGGAGGACAATATGGGATCTTGTGTGGCGCCCCAGAGAGACAGACCTAAGAATGCTTACATTAGTACTCCCACTCGCACTACACTAAGGGTATGGGACTCACTTACGGGCGATGACAGATGGACCTCGTTCCCTTCGCCGTTCACGCCCCTTCACTTTAATCCGGCATTCCCACCGGGCCTGCGTGAGGGACCCTTTGATGCCTGGAGAAGGGGAGGATGCCTGGCTCTGACACACCTGTTTCAGCACTCTGATCCCCTCACGTTTAGTGATTGTAAGCAAGACTACGGGCTGGGGAACACGGAGGGCTACCACTATGCTCAATTAATGCACTGGGCGCTCACTCCGCAGGTCCGCGAGGCAGCTACACGCCCCCTCACAAGGTTTGAACGCTTCCTCACCAAGGCTACATCTATGAAGGGGACGATCTCATTCATATATAACTTCCTGCTCACTACTGTGAGCTCCCCGCGACCCCGATACATGTCCATGTGGGAGGATACGTTTCAGCGGGTGGTTTTGGAAGAAGAGTGGTCCCACCTATGGTCCGACATCACCCGATTTAACCATTCCACAGAGCTTCGCGGGGCCCACCTGAAGACTATGATGGACTGGTACCTGCACCCGTCCAAGCTCAAACGAATTTTCCCCGCCACCTCTGACAGATGCTGGAGGGGTTGCGGAATGCTTGGGGACTTCCAGCATATTTGGTGGGATTGCCCAACCATTCGCCACTTTTGGGAGGAAATACTGGCCCACATTAAGGACATGCTGGGATACCCTGTCCCCTCCACTATGGCAGGTGTCCTTTTGGGGCTTCGTGACCCTTCCCTAGAACACCAGACCCGAGCTGACAAAACAATCATGTGGCTATGCATCGGGGCGGCTAAGATCACCCTGGCAGCCGCCTGGAAGAGGAGGGAGGCGCCAGCTATCTCCCTCTGGCACTCACGTCTTTGGAGACTGCTTAGCCTGGAGCGCATGTCTGACATATTTAGGGACGACTATAAAAATTTTGAATTTTGTTGGGGTCCCCTGGTCCACTTTCTCTCACGGGGTCTCCCATCGGCTGTGTGTCCCCCTAACGTCAGGGCCCTCCATCTCTTTCAATTCTGAGCCGAGCGTCACCACTACTAGATAACTCCGGGAAGCGAGTTTAGCCGCCACCACCGTTGGGGAGGGGGGTGGGTGGAGGAGGGAGGTTCTTTTTCCGTTAATGGTTATTGCTCGTCTCCCACTGGGAGACGTTTTGGTTCCAAGTGCCCTTTGTAATGTCTTGTAGCACCTTCCGGTTGGAGGGCGCAGGACAACTATCATCACGGAGGGAAGAAGAAGCACGAGTGGAAGAACAAGCCCACATCGCTCACACTTGCGAATTCATTTTCAGCTCCGTGACTGTCAGAAAATGTAACCTATCTTAGCGCTTTTTTCTTTAGCTAGGAGATGGACCATTTGCCAGAGGGCTGCTTTTCTACTCAGTTGTAGCCACGCTTAAATCTGATATCCTCCTGCGAGGGGTACTGTGTTGATGTTATTTTCTGAAATATTCTGGAAAACCTTAATAAACATAACTTTGGAAAAAAAAAAAAAGGCTTGTGTAAGAGGGATCGGTATATTAACAAATAAATACAGCAGTTTCGGCAGGACAACCATTTTGGCAATCGCTATTCTCCCAGCTAGGGACAGTGGAAGACTGGCCCACGCTGTGACCTTAGCTTCCAGCCACGACACTGTGCGCCCATAGTTCATGTCCCAAATTTTTGTGTGCTTCTACTGAGCCATATCCCGAGGTATTTTACCGGACCGTCTGCCCATTTCAATGGATAGTCAAGAGGAAAGGGCGTTGTAGCATCTGTCAGGGGAAAATTGTGGATTTCGACCAGTTAATTGAAATGCCAGATAGCCCCCCGAATTTAATCAATTCCCGAAGAATAGGAGCCGTATTCGTCTCTGGGTCACAGAGATATAGGGTAACATCGTCAGCGTATAAAGAAATTAAAAGGCTCCTCGTACTAAATCCCAGACCCCTAGCTGTGTGGTGTTGCCAAATGCGGGCTGCCAATGGCTCCATCGAGATCACGAAAAGCAGTGGCGACAGCGGGCAACCCTAGCAATGGCCTTCGAGTCCGGATGGAGGTAGTGTACTACAGAAAAAAATGTCCTAAGGTTATGTGCTGTTGATTTCCCAGGGATAAACCCAGATTGATCTGGGCGAGCGATCAGCGGAAGGAGAGGCTGAAGTCGATTGGCGACCAGTTTAGCCAAGATTTTAACATCCACATTTATTAGCGACAGTGGACGGTAAAAGTCGAGTTCGTTCTCGGGTTTCCCCGGCTTCAGCAAGGTGATTATTATAGCCTCGCGCATGGAGGGCGGTAAAATACCCGTGGTTTGTGCCTCTTCGTAAAGTGCTACGAAATGTGGGGCTAGTTCTTCCGCGTACGCTTTATAGAAAGCCGTGGTCAGCCCGTCGGACCCCGGTGCCTTATCCAAGGGGAGGCTTCTGATCACCTGAAGTACATCCTCCACAGCAAAGGGGACGTCTAGGTACTCCCTATGACTCCGACCCAGCCACAACAACTCAAGGGAGTCTAAAAATGACGTGAGAGTGTCCTGCATCGAACTGTGGGCCGACGTGTATAATGAGGCATAAAATTGTGTAAACATGTTAAGTATGGCTTGCGGACCTCATCACCTGCGAGGGAGTCTCCCCGATCTCTGTGACATGAGCCGACACACGCAGGGCGCGCAGCATTGCCGCTAGAGTTCTCCCAGGTCTGTCCCCTTCCCCGTACCTTCTGGCTTCAGTGTATTTACCTAAAAATGTAACTTCACGTTGGGCCTCTTCTTCATATTCTAGCAAGGACTCCTTCAACTGAGCCACAATAGTGGGGTCATCAGTGGTGTAGAATTGTGTTTCTAAATCTTTAATTTCCCTCTCTAGGGAGGCCAGTGTTCCCCTAATGGTTTTCAACACCCCCGCCTGACGAGCTATACACTGACCCCTTATGACCACTTTAAACGCTTCCCAAAGGGATGCCTGGGTTGAGACTGACCCGGTATTGTTAGCAAAGTAGTCTGTTATATCCCCTCTGATCTCCTCCTTAAACGCTTCGTCCAGTAACGCATTTAGGGAAAGTCTCCAGCTAAACATCTTCATGGGGGAGTCTGGTAGCATAAGGCGCAACAAGCTTGGCACGTGATCCGACAGGGAACGTGGGAGGTGAACAACATCTTTGGTCCATGCCGCTACGTCTCTGGACACCAACCAAAAATCCAGTCGAGACCACGCTTTGTGATATTCTGAGTTACAGGTACCCTCCCGTGCCTGTTGGTTTCTGTGTCGCCATATGTCAATTAAATTACCATCAGATAAAATGGCTTTGAGTGCAGCCGTAGCCTTGGGATGAAGGGAGCGGGATTGCCCTTTCCTGTCCTGTGTGTCATCCAAAACTGCATTGAAGTCCCCCCCCCCAGATGATGGTGTCACATGCAGTCGCCCTCACCCTGGCCCAAATATCCTGGAAAAAATCAAGGGTATCCACATTCGGCCCATATATAGCCACAAAGAATCCAATTTTGACTGTAATTTCTCTGAGAGAAGAATAGTAACTCCTTCGTGTTCCATTTTATCAATGGCTTCCATTTTCACTATTGGTTGTTTTTCCAGTTTCAAAAGTTCTTGATTGAATGTAGAACACTCTTGCAGTGTTGGCATTAGGCAAACTATAGACTTCTTTTCTCCAATTTTTTTGTACATTATTTCAGGTGCAATGTTTTCATTTGGAAACAAGTTTGTTAGTAGCTGACTTTGTAAAGCTTCTTTACCATGTTTTGTCAAAACACCAATTCTAATATCTTGAAGAATGCTTCCATAATGTTCATCACTTGCTTGTCGCATATTCTTAATAAGTTCTTTATATTCAAAATGAGACCAAATGTTTTCATTTCCAATACTTCACAAAGATTTTCTAGTGTCTTCGTGGACAAGTGTTTTAAAAACTGGTTGTCCTTTCACAGGAGTAAGTTGTAGTAGATCGCCGAATACAATTACATGTTTTCCTCCAAATAAAACATCATAATCTATTTTTAAAATCTGTTGCATTCTTAAAAGTACAAAGGCAAGCATTAAGTTTGAGACCGTGCTCACCTCATCAATGATCAGAAGTTTCATTTTCTTTAGTACTCTTGAGACTTCATAACAAGCTTCTCCAGATAGCTTGTGATATTCCAACTTATTTTCATGTTCAACTGGTAGCATGAGTAATCGATGTAATGTAATCCCTTTAATGTTGTGTGCTGCTAACCCAGTTGG
Source organism: Calotriton arnoldi (assembly GCA_963921515.1). Classification (NCBI taxonomy): domain Eukaryota; kingdom Metazoa; phylum Chordata; class Amphibia; order Caudata; family Salamandridae; genus Calotriton; species Calotriton arnoldi. The sequence continues at coordinate 474,708 of CAWUFW010010863.1, read as the reverse complement.
TGGCGTAGTGAGCTAAATAATGATGATGGATTCAACCCAGATCTGTGACTGGGAGTGAGTGTCTGAAAAGTTTCAGCGCTCCGTCCATCATCTCCTTGTGTTTGCTTTGTTCGCCCTAAGTTGGCAGGGTATGCCCAGACGTGGGTCCCTTGCTCACTTTGCCACTGGATTCAAGCTAGCCTGGCTGATGAGGGCTGTTAGCCCGAAACCGGTCCCAGGATGCTTGTTTCCGGTTCAGGGAAGACCTGGCTTGGCAGTTCGGGCTGGACTGTACCCATGAGGCACAGGGTCAAGACTGATTTGCATATAGCTGGTTCTGAACTGAGGTGGCGAAGTGAGCTAAATAATGATGATGGATTCAACCCAGATCTGTGACTGGGGGTGAGTGTCTGAAAAGTTTCAGCGCTCCGACCTGTCTTGTGGTTTGTGGCCTCCTGGTCTGCACTTACACTCTGTTGGATTGACAGGGCCTTCGCTCTCTGCGACCTGCAAAGCTGGATTTTTTTTACCTCTAACATTTTTCTTCCTCTCCCATTCGTTGTCCTTCATGGGGGCTGTTCCACAACGGAAGTCTCTGTTCTGCTCGGTCAAATTGATCTCTGTCTTCGCCCTGTGTCTTGGCCGATGGACTGCCCAGGGGAGGGTGTCTTGTGGTTTGTGGCCTCCTGGTCTGCCTTGCTATGTTGGCTTAGGCCTGGCTGCCATGATGCCTTTTTGCACACGTTACTTTGTGCCGTTGTTTTTCCAGCCTCTGCTTCTGCCCAGCTATTTTAGAACTGTCTGCATATCTGTCTTTCACCTTTTCTCCTGTTCCCTTTGGGCTCCCTCTGCACAGCATGTACAAGGTCGAAAAACAACGTCCCTTGTTCTTGCTGATCTGGCCAGTCCCTCGCACTTAGACATAACACTATGTACAGCTGCCCTGGAGAATTCGTGTGCTTTTAATATTGTGATTTCACGGTTAGAGGCACTTGGAGAAAAACCTTTCCAGAGAGAAGAGCTGTGCTTGTCTGAGGATGTAAACCTTGCATCTAGATATTGAGGTATTGGGGTTCGCTAGACAACGCCCAGAGGTCTTTTGTTTTTATAATAAACTAGCTACTAGCACGGGGAGGGTGGTAAGGTCATTTAGCCCTATATCCACTGCTTTATGAAATGCTTTCCCCGTTTGTATTCTATGGAGTTGTAACTATGCTGATGATATTATCCTTATGCATTATGCTGATAGTACTGGCACGTGTACTGTATATTAGAGCACGTTAGTTGAAATAAATATTTTGAACTATACAGTGTCTCTTATTACGCACGTTGTGGACAGGTATGAGTGAGTTATGAAAGGGTGTTCTTGCTCCTGCGAGTCCTGAGAGAGAGATACCGTGTTCTGGGTTGTCTAATCATTGGTAGCATTGTTGCTAATGAGACGCTACAGCTAGTCGGGTTGGGGTTTTAGGTGCTAAGGTTTATGGTTGGCTCACCACTATATTCCGAGGTCCTATGATCCTGTGCATAGCTCTGTGTATGTGCAGAATCCCTACAACATGGCGCAACCAACGAGTGGGCTGCTTATCTGCGAGACGCTTGAGTAGTATTTGTGCTTGTCCACAACTACCCTCGCAGACGCTTCCGGAAGCGTGTGGGACGGTGATACCTCCTATATTGACGTTTTTATAGGTTCTTTGAAGCTTGAAGTAGTTAAAAGGTTTTTTAAATAAAACCCTATATTGTGCTGCCTCATATTAGGTTGTCGAAAACTTTTAGCCTGAAATGGCTGTTCAAATTGCGGCACATAGCCGCGCAGCGCTCCGGGCTCACTTAACAGTGTATGGAGTGCCTGACGCGGGTGTCGATCTGATCTTTGTGGTACAAGCAGATCCAGCTTACCACTTTGAGGTGTTCTACTCTTGGGTCACCTTTCCGGCGGTGGATGGGACTGATAATATGTTCCATGAATATGAAGCCACCGTTGTTCCTAATCACTATAGACCGTATAGGAATCTTGAAGTACCGCTCACGGCTTGGCAACACTGTGTTTGGTTTGATGGCGCCCTCCCCCAACCGGTTACCGCGGTTCGTTTAGGCCCCTTATCAATTGAAGGGGCCACTTGGCCTGTCTTGGCCGGGTATACCCCACATCCGCGTTATATGGCGGTGGCAGTCGCTGAACTGCGTAATATGCATTCGTCTTTGATACGAGTGCATAGAGCTTTAGTACAATATGTTACAGGCAACATCCAGGGAGCCCCGCCTGGAGTTGCGGCTCATCCAGCTGGTGCAGGCGGTGTAACCATAAGTCCTGTCATGGTGAACTCTGTGATGGGCAAGCGCCCACAAAATAAGGAAGATTTTCCTTATTGGCTTGCAGAGAAATTTGACCAGCTGGAGGCAGTTTTTCCAAATACCTCTCCCGTGGAAAAACACAGGATATTGACGATTAGTTTGCCAAAAGACTTAATCCCAGAATTGGCAGAATGCAACAACTGGGGTAGGGTGTTCGCCGCAGTATATGCGAAGTGTTTCGGCACTCCTTCCATGACGGTTCTCCCCTCTGTAATTAAACGAGTGCAGGATGAGCATGGCCCTGAAGCGGCTGTGGAATTAGGGATTAGACTGGTGGGAGTGTTCGACGTAGTAGCTGATTTGATCCTTGCGAATGTCAAGGGCGATGCAGTGAACTTTCAAGTAGCTAATGCTTTGGCTTTGGTCCCAGAACCGGACAAGCCACGCGAATTACCGAAAATTATTGCTCAGGCTTACAAGACCATTGGTCGCAATAGCCTGGGAGTTAAGCCTTTTGCTAAATCGCAAACACAATCGCAACAACAACCAAAAACTAAATCTGAGAAAGATGAGAAACCAGTCTTTACTAAAAAGAGCTGGAGGTTGAAAAAACAGGGTAAGCAACAGAAGAAGCCGGGGTCGTGAGGTGCATCCCCGGTTGCCGTCTCTTCTGAACGCACATATGATTTGCGCGATAGGGCGAGAATTAAGAGAGATTTCAGGTCCCTGATACGCGTTCTCCTCGTTCTTCACAGGCCCCAACAACTTCGCAGGCTGGTGGAGGAGATCGCCAGGATAGAGGAAGGGGTTGAGAGGCTCCCCAGGGACGAGACCAACCTCGACAACAGGTCAGAGGGAAAGCCGAAGAATTTCAACGTTCTCGCCCACAGTTTCAGAAGAAGAAAGTTGCCGCTGTAACAGCGAGGTATGCCACAGACGGTGAGAACGAGGCTCCTGAATTGGACGTGGGCAGTGACCCTCCTAGACAGCGCCGCGGAAGTTACCATAGTGCGGGAGGTGCTACGTCCTCATGTGGAGGCGACAGCAACTGAAACATTCATTACTGTCGAGACAGCAGACACCAGAGTGGCTCCCCCTGACAGACTATATAATATTGTCATTCAAATCGAAGGTGATATACAGCGTGCTATAAAAGGGATTTTTTGGGAAAATCTGACCTCTTTGTATGACATTTTGTTAGCAGAGGCGGATTGGCCGCCCCCATTCGTACTTGCTGCACGTAAAGGGGAGGAGGTAATCCTTCCGAGCTTTTCTCGACATGTCCCAAAGGATAAAGCGGAGGCTCTTGCAGCTGAGTGGGCTGTGTCCCTGGCTCCAGCGTTATACCGCAACCACGTGGGCTGGGATGAAGACTCTCCCCCCCCATGAAATACCTTTGCGGTCGTTGCCACAGCCCCAACCCCAATATCCCATCAAACGGGAAGCAAAAGGCCCCGTTTCCGAAATTCTGACTCAGTTAGAATATCAAGGAGTAATTGAAACATGCGTATCACCAATGAACAATCCCCTTTTCGCGGTTTCTAAACCCGATGGATCGTACCGCTTAGTTTTGGATTATCGGCATTTGAACTCCCATTGTTGGACCTTTGCGGTGCAAAACACGCATAGTTCTGTAGACAGTCTTGTTCGTAAAAAATATAAAACTACACTTGACCTATCCAATGGATTCTACATGCACAACTTAGCCCCGGAGAGTAGCCAATGGAGCGCTTTTACCTCCGGTGGTAGATTATTCAAGTTCCGGCGTTTACCTATGGGCTACAAGAACAGTCCAGGCGTATTCGCTGCCCGTGTTGTCTCTTTGTTAGACGGCATAGACACAGATGCATGTTCGTACGTCGATGACATTTATCTGACAGACGACGAATTATTCCAGCATCTTACCCGAGTGGACCGCATCATTCTAGAATTTGCGGTTTTAGGTTACAAGTTTAACTTTGCCAAATCACATATTGCTGAATTTACCGTTTTGTTTTTGGGCTACGAGCTCAATAATGAAGGTAAGGGCTTAGCCCCCCATTTTCTGGAGAAATGTGCACTATTGTGCCCTCCTAACACTCTGAAGAAACTTCAGTCTTTACTGGGTTTTCTAAATTTCGGGCGTACTTACATTCCCGAATATGCCCAGCCTATCAAGCCACTGTAAGCCTTGATACAACCTAACTTTTCGAAGTCATGCTGGCTTCCGGAGCATTCCTCCATTCTGCAGTCTTTGCAGACAGACCTACTTGCCTCTAAGTTCTTGTTGACTCGTGACAACCACACAAATCTGGTGATTAGAATAATTCCGGGGGCAGTGGGTTTCACGTACTTAACCTTTAACGAAGGAGACACAGTACCAATCGCATACAAGTCACATCTTTACACTTCCGCAGAAATGCGTTTTTCATCTGTGGAGAAAGTTTTGACTGCAGTGCAAATGGCGATTCTAAAGGAACGCGCACTGGCACAGGGAAAACGCATTCTGGTGGTAACACCATGTCCTGCCCTGGAGGCAGTGACAAAGGCAAGTGTACCGAACTCTAAAGCTTTGAACCCCCGTTGGATTCAATGGGCAACCTCTTTGACATCTCCGGATGTCACTTTTATTTTTGATTCTTCACTTCAGACTCAGGAGTTTTTACAGTATGAATTCGTTCATCCTCCTCCTCTGTCTTTGCTACCGCTTGAGGATTACGAATGTGTTATCTATACCGATGGTTCGGCACAACCGGCCACGGGTTCCAAGCATGCTTATTCAGCCGCATGTGCTATTGTTGCAGGTACCTTTGTGAACGGTAAGTTCAAATCTACTGTAGTGCACACTCAGGCACTCAGAGACAGTACTGCACAATTAGCCGAGCTGCGCGCATTGGTGCTTGCACTTGAGTTCGCAACTCCTGATGTGACCACTCTAATTGTATGCGATTCTTACTACTGTGTTCAGTCTTACAATGACAATCTGTTCTTTTGGTCGCAAAACGACTACAGGGACGCCGAAGGTAGCACAATTAAGCATAAAATGCTTTGGGTTCGAGTGGCAGATTTGAAACAACGTCTGCCTCTCACACAGGTGGTTCACACTCTTGGCCACCAGCGTGTGGGCGCACACGCTGTCGGTAACGGTTTGGCAGACGAAGCTGCCAAATCAGCAGTAGTCACGTGCTCAGTCGCAGCAGTTACCAGATCCATGTCTAAAATAGATTCTGATATTTTAGCAGCTATTGCTGCGACGAAGGAAGGTGCTAATTACCCTAGGGGTTTTCCTTCCAAATATTCTTATCAGTTAGGTCCCGAACAGGGTCCTTACGTAAAAATACCCGACGTTGGTGATCGGCTGATACCCAACGCGGACCGCAGAATTTCCCTGATAACGGCCACACACGAAGGCATGGTTTCGGCTCATGCTGGCGTGTCTGTGACTGTTTCCATCTTGCAGCAGCGTTACTGGTGGCGTGGGTTATACAAACAAACCCGTACTTATGTGCTTTCTTGTGACGTTTGTCAGCAAATTAAGCCTTCCACGGTTACACGACCACCACAGACCCAGCTCTGCAATTCTAACAGACCTTTTGGGTGTGTTTACTTGGATCACTGCGGTCCATTCTCTTCAGACACTGCCTATAAATATATCTTAGTGGCAGTGGATTCGTGCACACGTTTCATCTGGGTTTGGCCACAACGAAGTGCTGACGCTCGAAATGTCATAAAGGATTTGCGTGTCTTTGTGGGAATTTTCGCCTGTGGCACCCTCCATTCTGACCAAGGTCCAGCGTTTGCCTCTAAGGCTTACAAGGACGCAATGGGTTCACTAGGGGTGAGGGTGAAATTTTCGTCTCCGTATCGGCCTGAGGGCAACTCGATCGTTGAACGAATGAACCGTGACTTAAAGCAATCCTTGACAGCTAGAGTCTTAGGTATTGGCAGGAACTGGCTGGCCCACTTGTATACCGTACAACGTGCACTTAATAATCTCCCTAGAAGACCTCTGGGTGGGCGGACCCCATACGAAATGCTCTTTGGCATACGAATGTTTGTGCCAGACCTTGATGGTCTAGACATGGCGGCGCAATCCGCCATCTTTGATGTAGATAACCATTCTACTATGTTACAGGACTTACAAGAAGCCCGAGACAAACTTGCAATCGCACATTTACCTTCAGCCACAGACGCTGCGCTGCAGATTCCGGTGGCCGGCTGGCTTCCGAAGATTGGAGATCTGGTTCGAGAGAAGGTGGAGAACAAAAAAGAATTTGGCCCCTCTTATCGTGCACCAGTTCCGGTTCTTGGCTTGAAGGGAACTCGTACAGTCATCTTACCACCGCTTCCTGGTCGCAAAGAGAACAGATACATCTCAGTGGAAAATGTCAAGCTCCAACATCATGCCGATCCTGAATAGTGTTACACCAGCGGTCTCTTGTCCTGTCATTTCCCGGACAAATGTTTGTGGCCCTCCGGCCCGAACGGTCAATGATGTTGCCATCGAGATGGTAGATTTGCCTAATCGCTTACTCGACTACCCGGATTCCCCCTGCAACGAGGAGACTGAGTATACCTATCCCGCCAACGAGTCGGTGGCACACCTACCAACAACGCCACTGAGCCCAACATGTTATTCCTTTGCACTCGGATTCCACCTCATCACTTGCCCCGTCCAAATTCAGCATTCTTGTATCCTGGTTCAGAGACAATTTTTTGATTCCCCCCTGGACATACATCTGGTTGGTACTATTACTGATTTTTTTGTTCATGTCCATTGGCTTTGTCACAGTGTTTTTTCTACTGGTTGATGGTCACTATTTACCAGAACGCTCTGCAGTGAACTGTGTCGCTGGAACTTTGGCTCCAGATTCTTCATCTCACATCATGAAGCGAGACCACACCTTTGTGAACATTTCAGCTTTTCCAGTCGCTGATGGCATCGTATGGGATGCGGTAAACTTCCAAATTCATGGACCAACCGAAATTATTAATGTACCTAATGTCCTTCGAGTTTCAATGGGTGATGTCGTAAAAAGTAATATTCATTCTGACGATTGGGATGTGCATGCAGTTGAAGCATTATTTACTGATTTAAAATATTATGCTGCTTTTAATGCTGAAGATTTGTACATGAATTCTGCGAGTTATGCCGATTTGTATTGTTACCAGCATTGGGGCAACCACTTTGTCCATAAACCAAGTGCACTGCGTGGTCCTTTTAACTACACCCAATGGGAGCATTGCCCAACCACTTTGCCGGGTAGCTCCCAAACTCTTAGAAATAAATTTACCTACTTTACAAACTTTGATAGATCGAACCCTGGGTCCTATTATTTTAAATTAAACACTTCCTCCACTCAAAAAATCATGTTGACCCACACCAAATTGTTATATTCGGGTTCCTTTTTGAGCGCCTTAGCTGTGGGTGGTTATGAGTACTGGAAGGACACTGTTGACTTGAAATCAATTTGGGGCTCTAAACCATGGCAGGTGCAAGGCACAGAAGCCTTGCACCGTGCTTGCCTTATCCCGGCCCAGATTTTTTTTCTGAATAATACCATTTATCAAACTACGTGCTGGGGTTTGGCTACTTCCAAACAATTGAATGCACCTTCCATTCCTGCATTGTCTTCCACTCTCAACGGGATCTTGTATTTCAATATGTCCCTTTCCAATTTGCAAGCTCTGTTTCAAAACAATTCGTTTAATGTCTCTACGCTTGTTCAGTCACCCTGGTTGCCTTGGCCCACAGCGTCTAATGCCTGCCAGCTGCGTTTTCATGACTCAGTTCCTGGTTACAAACAGGATAGGCCAGATCCAAGGTTTTCTGACACTCGTACTGTTACAACATATTCTGTTGGTAAATTATGTAAACAGTGGTTGCAGCACTCTTCCCTAGATTCTGTTAAACAACATTTATCCCTCCTATCAGGCAACATTGATCTGTCCGACTTTATTTTGGGGCCTCGTGGTCCACGACCTAAGAGATTCATTTATGAAACTTATAATGAACTCTGGAAGCTTTCGCAAATTGAAGCTGCTTCCCGTCTACGGGAAATAGATCAAGCAAATTTAGAAAAGGTGCTTGCTGTTGTTGACAATAGTATTAATACCCTGTCTTCCCGCATTTACACGTTAGAGAATATTGTGTCCTCTGTTGTTGATATTGTACAAGATGATGTTTCTGTGTTATATCATGGTCAGAATCAATTGCGTTCAGTTATGCAGTTTGCATGGACTTTACAGACATTTAAGTTGGGTAAAGTTCCTTGGCATTTTTTGAACACCTCTGCCTTATTCCAACCTTTTAATTTAACTGACAAACAGCAGTTCATGTCCATGAAAGATGCAGCGTACACTCTGTTACTTATCGAGAAAATAGACCCCTTACCATTCTCTGTGGCGGAATTGGATTCTGCAGTGTGGCTAGTTCATGGAGTTATCGCCTTGCCTTTTGTCTTTGTTTGAATTTAGTTTGTGCATGAAACATTATCCTGTGGGCCGTTTCCAGCCCTTGGGCAGTGCCTTCCTGCATGAACTTTGGTCCCTACCTTTCATGTATAAATGCCTTAGAGACGGAAGGGAAGTTTTTCTCACGGGGGAGTCGTGCGATTCAACTGTGGGTCATTCCCTTATTTGTAAACACATTAAACTGCACGGAGCTTGTAACGTTTCGGCTCCGAATCTTGCTTGTGTGTTAAAGGGTATTCCTGCTCCTGCCATTTCTCCTACTTTCACTGTGCTTACTAATGGTAGCTATTTGCTTTTGAATAACCAAGACTGCTGTGGCATGCTGGCCGGCATACCCTATATTGTTACAGTTTCACACAGGGTTGTCTGCTGCAAAAATGTGCTTTTTCCTCCCCCGCACGACATCGTAGATAGTTCTGTTTGGCCTTCCATTCCTACTCTGAAGGCGGATTTCAATAAATTGAGCAGAATAAAGGCACTATTATTGAACCAGGAGGTTATGCTCACATCCGCCCGGGAGACATTCATTCTCCAGGTGGCAAGTACCCACAGTGAAATACAGGCCCTTTTGAACACTAACCTCCCACAACATTTCGGTGAACTGATTCACCGTGTTTTTAATGCATCACGCACTGAAGGTCTGGTGCACTTTTTTAAAGTTGTGAGCTCTGGCCTTGTGACCTCTTTTCAAACTATTTTTGGTGTAATACCGGCTTTTATTCATTCCATCTTTTCCAGCGTCTTTGGTGGCTTTCCGTTGATCCTCGCCTTAGCGGCTGGTATACTGCTGTTGGTCTGTTTGCTACGCAATGGCTGCACCCCCTTGGGCCCTTCTCGACCCAGATGCTCCGTGAGCGCATCCTCGCTGGCTTTGGCGTACTGCTGTTGGCGACACTGAGTGTGTCCTATACACTTTCTTTTCGCTTTGCGTATTTCACTTGCGTGCAACCTGTGATGTCTTGCATCAGATGTCCTTTCTCGTGGACCATGGATTATTGCCTCTCCAATACGTCTTTGTCTGTTCCGGATTTTGTTCAGTTGGTGGGTCCCTTAGAGGCCCATGAACGGGACTGTTCCGCTGCAGGCTACATGGCGTGTGCGGTAGCACTGGGGATTTTGGCACAATGGGATATCTGGGCGGCTGCTCAGAATCTCCTACAACACAGTTATATTGAGTACCACGCAAGTTGTCCCGCATTGCTATTCGCTGCTCCCTCCTGCGAGGAACATGCCTGCAGCTTTGATTTATTGGACTGGATGGCGTCGCTGTTTTCCGACGATTCCAATGATGTCCTCTTGGAAGGTGTGGCGTTTTTCTGCACTTACACTCTGTTGGATTGACAGGGCCTTCGCTCTCTGCGACCTGCAAAGCTGGATTTCTTTACCGCTAACATTTTTCTTCCTCTCCCATTCGTTGTCCTTCATGGGGGCTGTTCCACAACGGAAGTCTCTGTTCTGCTCGGTCAAATTGATCTCTGTCTTCGTCCTGTGTCTTGGCCGATGGACTGCCCAGGGGAGGGTGTCTTGTGGTTTGTGGCCTCCTGGTCTGCCTTGCTACGTTGGCTTAGGCCTGGCTGCCATGATGCCTTTTTGCACACGTTACTTTGTGCCGTTGTTTTTCCAGCCTCTGCTTCTGCCCGGCTATTTTAGAACTGTCTGCATATCTGTCTTTCACCTTTTCTCCTGTTCCCTTTGGGCTACGTCTGCACAGCATGTACAAATCGAAAAACAACGTCCCTTGTTCTTGCTGATCTGGCCAGTCCCTCGCACTTAGACATAACACTATGTACAGCTGCCCTGGAGAATTCGTGTGCTTTTAATATTGTGATTTCACGGTTAGAGGCACTTGGAGAAAAACCTTTCCAGAGAGAAGAGCTGTGCTTGTCTGATGATGTAAACCTTGCATCTAGGTATGGGGGTTCGCTAGACAACGCCCAGAGGTCTTCTGTTTTTATAATAAACTAGCTACTAGCACAGGGAGGGTGGTAAGGTCATTTAGCCCTATATCCACTGCTTTATGAAATGCTTTCCCCGTTTGTATTCTATGGAGTTGTAACTATGCTGATGATATTATCCTTATGCATTATGCTGATAGTACTGGCATGTGTACTGTATATTAGAGCACGTTAGTTGAAATAAATATTTTGAACTATACAGTGTCTCTTATTACGCACGTTGTGGACAGGTATGAGTGAGTTATGAAAGGGTGTTCTTGCTCCTGCGAGTCCTGAGAAGAGAGATACCGTGTTCTGAGTTGTCTAATCATTGGTAGCATTGTTGCTAATGAGACGCTACAGCTAGTCGGGTTGGGGTTTTAGGTGCTAAGGTTTATGGTTGGCTCACCACTATATTCCGAGGTCCTATGATCCTGTGCATAGCTCTGTGTATGTGCAGAATCCCTACAACAGTCCATCATCTCCTTGTGTTTGCTTTGTTCGCCCTAAGTTGGCAGGGTATGCCCAGACGTGGGTCCCTTGCTCACTTTGCCACTGGATTCAAGCTAGCCTGGCTGATGAGGGCTGTTAGCCCGAAACCGGTCCCAGGATGCTTGTTTCCGGTTCAGGGAAGACCTGGCTTGGCAGTTCAGGCTGGACTGTACCCATGAGACACAGGGTCAAGACTGATTTGCATATAGCTGGGTCTGAACTGAGGTGGCGAAGTGAGCTAAATAATGATGATGGATTCAACCCGGATCTGTGACTGGGGGTGAGTGTCTGAAAAGTTTCAGCGCTCCGTCCATCATCTCCTTGTGTTTGCTTTGTTCGCCCTAAGTTGGCAGGGTATTTCCAGACGTGGGTCCCCTGCTCACTTTGCCACTGGATTCAAGCTAGCCTGGCTGATGAGGGCTGTTTTTTGATAAACAAATTTTTAATTTGACATATTATAGAAAGAAATACACCAGCCATACAGTCTGACACCATAAAATTCTAGGACTAAGAAAAAGAACTAGCACCATCCGGTTTACAGACATTGATAAAAGAAAAACATAGGAAAATGAAATTGGACATTCCCTCTATGACTACACCACACCCCCCAACCATTTCCCCCAAACCCTTCGGTATTTCTTGGAACATCCACGAGCCTCATACATAACCTTCTCTTGCGTGGCACACCAGTCCACCCCAGTCCTCCATCGTCCAACGTTCGGAGGTTCGGGGAGCTTCCAGGAGGCTGCAATGTCTCTCTTCGCAACCACCATTGCTGTAGTAAAAAACAGCTTCTCGTTCCGAGACCCATCCAACCCATCAGTAATGCCCAGGATCGTGTGCTTTGGGTCATGGGGGACCTCCCATCCCAAAACCTCAGCAAGTTCTTCCTCAACCTCCCTCCAGAACCGCTCCAAGCGGGGGCATACCCATACCATATGGAAGAAGTCGGCGGGATCGTGGCCGCATCTGGTACAAGCAGAGGTTGGACTGAACCCGGCTCGGTGAAGGCGCATCGGAGTGAGATATGTAGTGTGTAAATAATAAAGTTGTATCAAGCGCAATCTAGCACAGGCAGTGACTGTCCTAGGAGCCATAAGGGCGTCACGCCAGTCCTCCTCATCCAAGGTGCCCACCCAGCCCTCCCATTGAACCCGCAGTCGGTCCTGGGAAGTGGGAGCATTGTTAATCAGTGTGAGGTAAATGCGGGAGATGCCACCTCTCCCAGGTCCCCAAACATTATCTGGGCCTCAGGCGGGCTGTGATCAGGAAGACGTGTACCTCTCGCCAGGTGTGCGCGGAGGGCGTGACGCAATTGCAAATACCTATAGAATTGCGATGGATGTAAGGAATATCTGTTTTGAAGGTCTCTAAAGGACCGCATATGATCACCCACCCACACATCGCCTAGCTGTGAAATGCCTATAAGGTCCCAGGTCCTGAAACCCTGCAACGCGTTGACTTCTTTGAGCCAGGGCCCCTGCCACAAGGGCGTACATTGGGTCAGTGTGTGTGTCCATTTGGTATGCCGCAGTGCAGCCCGCCAGGCCAGCAACACAGAGCGCGTCACCTCCGGTAAACGTGAAAGAATAGGGGCCCCGTACAACATGGCCTGAATCCTAGTGAGGCCCAATTCCCCGACCTCAAGCCTGTAGGCCGGGTCCGACCATCCCCCGTTAAACCAATCGTGTATGGAGAGAAGGCGTGTGGCCAGATAATACAAATAAAGATGGGTCATCCCCAAGCCCCCGTCGAACGAGGGGATCCTGCAAACGTTAAGTGCCAGTCGGGCCCTACCCGTCCCCCACAAAAACTTGCTGGCTATGCTATCAAGTTCCCGGAACCAGGCCCTGGGAAAGCCCACGGGGGTGTTTTGTAAGATGTAGAGGAAGCGGGGAGCACCATCATTTTGAACAGGGCGATCTTCCCCATGGGGTTCAGCGGCAGTGGTTGCCACTTCTGGAGGTCCGCCTTAACCCGTTTCACCAGGGGGGCGACGTTGAGGGCCCAACTGAGCTCAGGGAGCAAGGTCATCCATATCCCCAAATATTTAAAGGATTGACGGCAAAGAGGAATGTTAGATTGCCAGTCAAAACATTCGTAGGACAAATGGAGGGGAACTAGGACCGACTTATCAGGATTCAACCGGAGACCCGAGGCCCGTTCAAAGGAGTGCAGAATGCAGAGACAATGGGGGCCTGACCGGGCGGGATCTGCCAGGTAGATGAGGACATCATCTGCATAGAGTGCAATTTTGTCTGGCTCGGTGTTGGGCCACTCCCAGCCCTGCACCTGTCTGCACGACCGTATCATGGATGCCAAGGGCTCCATCACCAGGGCGAAGAGCAGGGGGGACAGGGGACAATCCTGTCTAGTTCCCCTGCGAACCGAGAAGGGCTCAGACAGAACCCCGTTCACCAGCACATGGGCCCGGGGGGAGGCGTAGAGAATCTTAACCATGGCACGAAAGCGGGGACCGAGTCCCATCTTGTCAAGAACATCCTCTAAAAAACCCCAATCCACCGAATCGAAGGCCTTCTCAAAGTCCACCAGAAGAATCGCGAGATATGGGGTAAGAAGATGCCGGTGTGCCAAGGCGACTTGCAGTCTGCGGAGACAGTGCTTGGTGCCACGCGAGGGCATGAACCCACATTGGTCGGGGTGGACCAACGTGGCCAAGTGGGGCTTGAGTCGCTGGGCGAGGATCGTGGCGAACAATTTAACCTCAGTGTTAATGAGGGAGATAGGGCGGTAGTCTGCACAGTGCGGCGAGGGTGGTTGGAACTTAGGAAGAACCACTATGGTGGCCATATCCGTCTCCTGCGGGAAGGAGCCCTTCTCAACGGCCTCCAGGAACAACCCCGCCAGATGGGGGGTAAGAATATCCCGATATTGCATATAGTACTCTTGGGGGAGGCCGTCCGGGCCCGGTGTCTTGCCAGAGGAAACCAGGGTAATTGCTCCCTCTATCTCCTCACGTGTGATGGGGCGGTCAAGATCCCTTTGGCTAACGGGGTCTAAACTTGGGAGGCGGGCGCTCCCGGCCTCCAACGCCTCTGCAAGAGAAAGGGATGGAGGTCTGGCCTCGTATAATTGGTGGTAGTAGGAGGCAAAGGCACAGGCCATCCCCTCTGGGGAATGGCATGTCGAACCATCCCGCACCATAATCTCGGGGATTATGCGATTTGCCCTAGGGTATGTGGCAAGGCGGTGAAGGAGTGAGCCATTCTTGTCGCCCCAACCATAGACCCTGGCCACGGATGAACGCCAAAGGAGTTTGGCCGCCTCCAGCGACATCTGCTTGATTTCAGACTGGAGCTGGGCAAGAAGTCTAGCTTCGGGGGCATCCGGAGAATGAACGGAGGCACGCTCGAGACGCAGAGCCTGCGCCTCCCGACTGGTAATTTGTTCTGCTTGAGCCTGCCGCTGACGCTTAAGCTGGCCCTTGGCAACCCCCCTAATTGTGGCTTTGCCCGCCTCCCACAGAATGCCCTGAGAGGAAACGGATCCGTCGTTAGAGAGGAAATAATGCTTGAGTTCTCGTCCTACCACCTTCCGAAACTCCTTGTCTTGGAAGAACCAGGCATTGAGTCTCCATGTCTGCCGCATGGAGGCGGGAGGGGGTCCCGTATGAATCGTTACCGGGGAGTGGTCCGAGATACCGCGTGGGAGGATAGCGACATCCTGAACCGCGAGGCAGTCCGTCGATGGAACGAAAATGGCGTCAATGCGGGCCTGCGTGTGGTGAGCTGCCGAGGTATGTGTAAACTGCTTACAGTGTGGGTGCCATATACGCCAAGCATCGCACAGACCCAGCGACTCGGACCAGGACCTCAATTGCTTCGCCTGTGCGATTCTACTAGGGGAAGGGGGACCGGTCGTATCAAGGTCCGGCGAAGAGACCGGATTAAAGTCACCCCCAAGGTAAGTGGGACCCAGAGGAAGGGACGCCAAGAGATCGGCGGATTTGGCTAGTGTCACCATTAGCATTGAGGGAGGAGAATAGAGTGACACAAGATTGATGGGGCTACCGTGTAGTGTACCGCTAAGGGCCACAAATGTACCCTGGGCATCAAGGGTTGTCTGCACAAATACAAGGGAAAGCGAGTGTTTCACCAGGATCGCCACCCCTCTGGAACCCCGAGTGAACCCGGAATTCAACGCCCTGTCATATCCATAACGCACTAAAAAGGGGCAGTGGTTACCCAGCAGGTGTGTTTCCTGTAATAGCAATATGTCCACCCCAAGTCGCTGCGCATAGCGCAAGACAACCATGCGCTTATAGCGATCCAGAAGGCCGTTAACATTCCAAGACATGATGTGCAGAGAGGTGTTTAGTAGAGGTGTGTCAGGCATGGTGGCGGAATGGGAGGGCATGGCAATAGGGACCCAGAGGGAGACCCTGCATCAAGAAGGGGTGCCCGAGGGCATAGTGCAATGTACAGAGGGAAGCCTGCATACCCCGCCGGGTGCAAATCCGGGTGCCATGTGAGTGCCGGTGCAACAAAACTAAGAAATAAGGAAAACAAAACTAAACATAAAACCACACGGGACAATGGTCCCCACTCCCCATCTCCACCCCCATCCTACACTTCGGGAACGGAAGCATCTGTCGCCCCAACAATGAACAGTTGAAAAAGACCAAACTAAAACGCTTGGGATTGGGGAAGCGTGGAGGACCCCTCCTCATGGCAGGATGTAGCTGATGAGGGCTGTTAGCCCGAAACCGGTCCCAGGATGCTTGTTTCCGGTTCAGGGAGACGCTGGCTTGGCAGTTCAGGCTGGACTGTACCCATGAGGCACAGGGTCAAGACTGATTTGCATATAGCTGGGTCTGAACTGAGGTGGCGAAGTGAGCTAAATAATGATGATGGATTCAACCCAGATCTGTGACTGGGGGTGAGTGTCTGAAAAGTTTCAGCGCTCCGTCCATCATCTCCTTGTGTTTGCTTTGTTAGCCCTAAGTTGGCAGGGTATGCCCAGACGTGGGTCCCTTGCTCACTTTGCCACTGGATTCAAGCTAGCCTGGCTGATGAGGGCTGTTAGCCTGAAACCGGTCCCAGGATGCTTGTTTCCGGTTCAGGGAAGACCTGGCTTGGCAGTTCGGGCTGGACTGTACCCATGAGGCACAGGGTCAAGACTGATTTGCATATAGCTGGGTCTGAACTGAGGCGGCGTAGTGAGCTAAATAATGATGATGGATTCAACCCAGATCTGTGACTGGGGGTGAGTGTCTGAAAAGTTTCAGCGCTCCGTCCATCATCTCCTTGTGTTTGCTTTGTTCGCCCTAAGTTGGCAGGGTATGCCCAGACGTGGGTCCCTTGCTCACTTTGCCACTGGATTCAAGCTAGCCTGGCTGACGAGGGCTGTTAGCCTGAAACCGGTCCCAGGATGCTTGTTTCCGGTTCAGGGAAGACCTGGCTTGGCAGTTAGGGCTGGACTGTACCCATGAGGCACAGGGTCAAGACTGATTTGCATATAGCTGGGTCTGAACTGAGGTGGCGAATTGAGCTAAATAATGATGATGGATTCAACCCAGATCTGTGACTGGGGGTGAGTGTCTGAAAAGTTTTAGCGCTCCGTCCATCATCTCCTTGTGTTTGCTTTGTTCGCCCTAAGTTGGCAGGGTATGCCCAGACATGGGTCCCTTGCTCACTTTGCCACTGGATTCAAGCTAGCCTGGCTGATGAGGGCTGTTAGCCCGAAACCGGTCCCAGTATGCTCGTTTCCGGTTCAGTGAAGACCTGGCTTGGCAGTTCGGGCTGGACTGTACCCATGAGGCACAGGGTCAAGACTGATTTGCATATAGCTGGGTCTGAACTGAGGTGGCGAAGTGAGCTAAATAATGATGATGGATTCAACCCAGATCTGTGACTGGGGGTGAGTGTCTGAAAAGTTTCAGCGCTCCGTCCATCATCTCCTTGTGTTTGCTAACCCAGTTGGAGGGGTTACAACACAAGATAAATGTGATTCAGTGGTTTTCTGTAGATAACTGGTCAAAACTTTAATTAAGAAACTTTTTCCCGTTCCAGCTTGACCACTGATATACATTCGAATAGGTTTAAATGATGTGCAGTTGCATTCTTTTTTTCATGCAGTAAACCATGCTGTAACTGTTGTGTCACTTGCTAATATATTTCTTCTTTTTTTTTTTTTAAACAGATTTTATTTGTCAAATAACACATATGAGGCAGAGCTCTGTACCCCAGAAACTTCTGCATAATAAGTTTACATCATCATGATTTGACTTTTAAAGAGACATAACCAAGGAGAAATGGAGAGCAATACAAATGAAGGAAACAAAAAGGAAAGAGAAAGAAAAATTAAACATAACAACCCCCTCCTTTCGCACTAAGGTTTTCCTTGAAGCAGCACACCATAAGAAACAGAACCCACACCAATAGATGTTGTACATTATTGCCCCAAGGCCTATACCTTGCTTCTAAATAGGAACTTAAACTGAGTCAGGCATTCCTGCCGGTGAAACGGGTTCTAGCTGTAGGCCTCGATAGTCTGCCCATCGCTTACAAATTTTAAAGTATTTTTGCGGGCACCCCCTTGCTGTGAAAATTGGGATCTCTAAACCCATGCAGAAGTCCAGGCCATTCTTCCACGCAGTCAGGGAAGGTGCTGTCGGTACCTTCCATGCTCCAGCGATGTCTCTTTTAGCCAGAGTAAACCCCGATAGCATAAGGTGACGTTTGTAGATGTTGCCCCCCACCTCTTCCATGATATGTAAAAGGACCAGCTTCGGTGTACGGGGGAGATCCCAACCCAATACCTCTGAGAGGCAGGCCATAACACCCCTCCAAAATCGCGCCAGAGCAGGGCAGTGCCAAACCGTATGTAGAAGTGTACCCTCTTCTTGGTCGCACCTGAGGCACACAGGGGAGGCCACCAATCCCGCCTTCCACAATCTGACTCTGGTAAAGTATACCCGGTGGAGATAGTTGAACTGGATAAGGCGCAGGCGCACCGCAATTGCAGCACCCCGCGGGGAGGCTAATGCTTCCGTCCAGTCCTCCCCCTCCAGTGGGCCTACATCGCTCTCCCAGGCCTCCCTAAGCTTCTGCAGCGTGGAGGAGCTATGTGTAACTAACAATTGATAGATTTTAGATATCTTGTGGTCCTGGAGATCTCCCATAAATACCTTCGCCTCGATCGGGCTAAACTCCGCCAGTGACTCTAGGCCCTCCAAACTAGAGGTGATGGCATGCTGGAACTGGAGATACCTATAAAATTGGGTCTGTGGCATCTGGAAGTCCCGCTGGAGATCCTGAAAGGACTTCAGGACCGGTCCCCATATAACATCTCCAAAGGTAGAGATGCCAATGCTGTCCCAGCCGCGAAACCCAGATAGGGTGGCCAGCTGTGGCAATCGCCCATTATTCCAAAGGGGAGTCTCCCTTGTCAACCTGTTCCACCACCCCATTTTCCGAAGAGCATGCTTCCAAACCTGGAATATGACCCTCGTAGCTGACGGCAAGGAGTTGCGTAGCGGCGCCGAGTACAATATAGTATGTAGGGTATGATCCCCCATCAACCGCATAGGCAGGGTCCATCCTATCCCCATACCACCACTCATTCAACACAAGCAAGTGCGAGGCCATGTAATACGATTGAATGTCGGAAGTCGCCAGCCCCCGCAATATGTGGACTGAAAACACTTCTGCAGCGCAACTCTAGCCACCCCTCCCGCCCACAAAAACTGCCCCAGGGCCGCGTTAACCTGTCGGAACCATTTGGGAGGAATCGGATATGGGTGGTTCTGCAAGTGGTATAGTAGATGGGGAAGCGAGACCATCTTAAAGATAGCCGATCTACCATAAATGGATAGGGACATATGGGACCAGGTCTTAAGATCGTCGTGTACACGTGCCCATATCGGCGCCAGATTTCTATCCCAAGACACGCGTGGCACGTCCGACAGAAATACCCCCAGATACATCACACCCCCGGTGGTCACCTGAACCGACGAGGCCCATGACCCCACGCCCGCCGCATCCCCCAGGACCCACAGAGTGGACTTTCGGGGGTTCATATACAATCCTGACATCTCCCCAAAGATGTGCATGATGCAAAGCAGCCTCGGTCCCGTCCTATTGACATTAGTAAGAAAGAATAACACATCGTCCGCATACAACGCAATGCGGTCCGATAGTCCATGGGCCCATTCAAAACCGGTCACCTGTGCATCCATTCGCACCCAAGCAGCTAGGGGCTCCATAGCTAACGCAAATAAGTATGGTGACAAGGGGCAGCCCTGTCTGGTGTCCCTCCCGATGGGAAACATAGAGGAGTAGCGCCAGCCACACGTACCGAAGCGGTTAGGTCGGTATAGAGCAAGGTCAGGTAGGACAGGAACCGCGGGCCAATATTCAGGCGGTGCAAAAGCGCGAACAGATAGACCCAACTAAGGGAATCAAATGCCCTATCCATATCTGCCAGGAGCACCGCTGCTTGTTCACCCAACCCCTTAATCGCTGTGATAGCCACATGCGCTCGGCGGATATTGTGGCGTGTCGCTCTTTGAGGCATAAATCCGGCTTGATCTTGATGCACCAGGGTGGTAATATGGGACCGAAGGCAATTGGCCAGAGCTTTGGCCAGAATTTTTGCCTCTACATTCAACAAAGAGATAGGGCGATGCGACGCGTGCTGGTCCAGGGGTCGGCCCGGCTTATGGAAGACCACCACCTCCGCATGTCTCCAGTCACGGGGAAGACATCCTCACTCCCTGGCCTCATCGACCACTCTAAGAAAATGGGGCCCTAGCTGCAGAAAGTAGTTCTTAAAATATTCGCAGGGGAAGCCATTGGGACCTGGGGCCTTCCCAGAGTTCAAGTCCCCCAGGGCGGCACCCAGCTCCTCCACTGCAAGTGGAAGATCGAGCTCTGCGTGTGCTTCACTAGATAGGGGCATAGGCGGGAGGTCGTCGAGAAAGCGTCATATCACGTCCTCATGCAGACACTCCCTGGGGGCATAAAGCTCCAAGTAATATGATGCAAAACTTTCGGAAATCTCAGTGGGATCTCTAATGGGGTCCCCATCCGAGCCAGTTATATTAGGGAGAGCCTGGGGGTACAGTGCCCCCTGCCACAGCCTGTGGAGTAACGTACTAGACTTATCCCCCCACTGATAGACCCTGCTCCGGGTTGCCAGCCATGCCAGGCGGGCCTCATCCAACAAAAGGTCCGCGTGTGTCTGTTGTGCCATCAATAATTGGGGGCGAATCTGAACACCCCAGTCCCCTCTAATGCGACCCTCAAGCTCTATAATGTTGGCCTCTGATTTTAGAAGGGACTCCCTACGCGCTCTGCGAGCCGCCGGCAGAAGGAGAAATCGACGCCCCGTATGGTAGGTTTCATTGCTTCCCACAAGGGTTCTGCCCCCTCCACCGATCCTACATTAACCTCCAAGTAGCGGTCAATGGCACTCTCGATATGTACCCTATATTCCTCATTCTGTAGATTGCAGACCGAGAGGCGCCATCTGAAGGGCTGTCGCGCCGGACCCACCTGAAGGGTGAGGGTCACTGGCGAGTGGTCTGACAAACCCCGTGGGAGGATGTCAGCCTCCACCACTCTGCATTCCTTCCTTCAATTGTGTGTCCTTAGCCTCCACCACTCTGCCTGCCGCTGCCAGGGGCACGAATATATAATCAAGCCGGGAATAGGAATCATGCACAGCAGAGAGATAGGTGTATCCCTGCTCATTCCCATGTAACTGACGCCAAGGGTCCTCACAACCAAGCCCCGTGACCAGGGAGTGTAGTCTAGTGGATCGATGGACATCTGGGCGGCCCCCCGGCCTCCATCTGTCCCTGACCACTTCCATCACATCATTCCAGTCCCGCCCAACCACTGACAGGCCCTCCGGCATCTCCGCCCACAAAGTCATGAGGCGCTCTACCAATCCCCAGGAAAGCGGTGGGGAGCATAGATACATCCCAGCACCACTCGCTCTTCACACACAGTGCCCTGAAGAAACAGATATCTCCCCTGGGTGTCAGTCCACGTCTTAATATGTTTGTATGGTACCCTACGGTGGATTAGGATTGCCACCCCCCGGGACCCCCTTACAAAGCCCGAGTGAAACACTTGGATGTATCCATAGCGTTGTAGGTACAGTGCCTTCGACCCCATAAGGTGTGTCTCTTGTAGCATGAGAACATCGGTTTGAACACGCTTGGCTTGCTGGAGTATGGCCCCTCTTTTGATTTTATCTAACACCCCCCTGACATTCCAGCTTACTATCCGGAGGGTACCAAGGTAGACCCGCTGTTTAACCGATGGGACTGCCATACATGCTCCTAGTGACCCATACAGGTGTAGGGATAATCATCTGGTGTGCATATAGCGACTTTATAACCATGTAAAATAGTGCGATCAGAGAACTAAAACAACCCAACAACCCTCCACCCTATACCTCAAAACTACTGAAGTATCTGTTGCAGCGGGAGCGGCCTGCGGACCCCAATGGGAGTACCTGGCCCACACCCACCAATGGATCCCCCCCTTACAGCCCATCGTCCATAGGCGCTCCCTCCATCAGACGGAGTCCGGCAGAGGTGATGGCCCACATTCGTGCTTCTCCGGTCTAGGTCAATAATATCCAAGTCTCTTCGGACTGGGGTCCCCTACAATGACTACGAGGCTGAGGTATGCTGCTGAGGGGCCGGTTCGGCCCGGGATGAGTCACTGCATGATTGAGATCGACGTCTGGACCTGGAGCGTTTATTCCCCTTGGGTTTTGGCTTTTGGCGGTTTCCGAACCACCTCACTGGACGAAGAGTCCGACTCCCGTCTGGGCGGCGTGCGTGGACGAAGCTTCACTGTCTCGTCAGTCCACTGAAAAACCTCCTCAAAGAACAGGGTGCGGGACTGATAGACTACTCGCAGTCGGGCTGGGTATAGCAAGGCATATGAAAGCTGGAGACCACGAAGCCGAGCCTTGGCTGCCAGAAACTATTGTCTCCGCTGTTGAACCAGCCTCGTGTAATCGGGAAATACCATAATACGGGCACCATCATATAGTAATGGTTCCTTGGCCCTGGCCTGCTTCAGGATAACTTCCCGATCATGGTAATTCAATAGCTTAGCTATAATCGGCCTCTGTCGGGCCCCAGGCAGAGGCTTCTGCATCAGGGCTCTATGGGCACGCTCCACCACAAAACACCGAGAGAGGGATTCCGAGGGGAGCCAGCTCTCCAGCCACCGAGTGAGGAACCGCTCCATGTCCCCCCCCTCGCAGCCCTCAGGAAAGCCGACAAAGCGGAGATTGTTACGTCTGGCCCTGCCTTCTGCGTCCTCCACTCGCGTTGCCAGACCCCGTTGGGCCATCTCCAGTGAGGCCACTCTTTTTTGCAAGGTAGTGACCACGTCTTCCACTCCGGAGATCCTGGTCTCGGCCTCCGAAATGCGCCCCACTGCGTTGCGCAAGTCCTGCCGAAGCAGCATAACGTCGGAGTCGACTGCCCCAATTTTGGCGTCCAGGGCGTCCCTGGATTGCGTGATGGCCGCCATGAGCGCAGCATTATCAAGTATGCCCCCTGTGCTCCTCCAGGCTCAGGCGCGGCAGCCCCAGGGCCAGTAAACTTGTCCAACGTGCTCTGTTTGGAGGAGCCCCCTCCTGTTTTATCTTTTGTCATGATGGCCTCTGAGCCTCCCAGCTCACCAGAAAGCCCCACTCCCGTTCACAATACAATTCAGACTTGGCAGAGGAGGCTCCCAGATGTAAAACCAGGGGGGGGGCTCACTCCCGAAGGTAGGTCGGTCTCCCACAGCGCCACCAGCCAACGGTGTTCGGGCCCAGGTTGGAACCAGCCGCCCACAAGCCGCACCAGGCACTAACCCGGCCGCCTCCGCAGGCAAGCGTGTCCCCTCCCCCCCTAATGGGTGCCCCACCCCACCCTCTCTCTCACCATCACGTTAGCATGCAAACGTGGACAGGCCCCCCGATTCAGGCAAGGCTCCGGGCCCTCCGACCTTCGTCGCTCCACCACTTCGTATCACCAATGTCCAGTGCAGGCAGTGGTCAATGTCAAATGAACCGGGTCCCAAGGTCCGGGCCCTCCAGAGCTCCCAGCACTATATCAAACACTTCTTTGTGCAGGGTGTGGCAGAGACCAGGGGCCCGGAGCACACCACAGGCCCTGCAACCCACGGGGCTCCACCACTCAGGCCCAGTCCTTCCAACCCCCCAAACAGGGCCACTGGCGGGTTCACTCGCGGCCCGCGCGACCCGATTCTGGCTGATATATTTCTTTTTGTTCAATATTTAGTTGTTCTTCCAAGTTTCCCAACTCAATAATGTCCTGTTGTGCTTGTTGCATTGCCGTTTCTACTTCATTCATGACAGTTGCTGCTTCATTTTAAAGAATTGGTTGTCCTAATGGATCTTGACTTAGTGGAGCAGAACTTTGACTATCTTGAGAACTGTCTCTAGCTATTTCACCTGCAATAGTAGTTTCTTGTTCAATCTCTTCATTTAACATTTGTAGATAATTTGGAAAAATTGTGCATTGAATACTATCTTTACATGCATTAAAAGAATCTTCATAGCAGTCAAAATCTCCAAATAATTCCATTTCACTACACCAAGGCTTGAAAAGTTGCAGAAGTGCTAAATAGAAAAATTCCCTTTATCTGGAGTTTCACAACTGAGTTTCCTGTGGTTAATAAGATTTCCTTTGGCATGTTTCACCAAACATCCTTCACATCCAATTACTGCATATTTTTCTTCATTTATATTTTCTGTAACATTTCTCTTAAAGCTGTAATGTTGCAGTACTTCATAGAGACATATGTTTTCCAGATGTGGACTTCTTTTAGGATAGTATGTATCCAACATATTAGTTTTAACAATATCTGCACTTTCTGGTTCATTCAATGCTAAGTATTCAATTTCTTGTATTGATTTTAATACTCGATTTCGTGTTGCAGCAAGACCTGGACTTACCCAAATGATTCCTCTTGACTTTGAATATAAACTCGCAGAGGTCAACCAATCCGAACATTCGTGGGATCCAATCTCTTGATGGGAAAGCATCTTCAAACTAAAGCTGTACAATTTGTTACTAAGAGTCTTCTCTTGTGAAATTTCTTCCCACATTTCTTTCAACTCCGTCTTTTCAGATTTGGTTATATATGACGTAAAATAGCGAGCAACAGCAATTGAATTATCTGCAACATACTAGATATCCATATTTGCATTCCACATTGTCAAAATCACTGGATTGTAGTCATTAATATACTTTGATTCTTCAATTCTTTTTATGTTGTAAGTATTTTTCGGAGATTTTTGAGTTATAGTATGCCTTACTGCTGACATGAAACTGTTGACTCTTCCTTTTGAAGTTACTGGACGTGGCAATCCAAAACGACATTTTGTATAAAATTTTCCCTTTGACTTGTATTTCCGTCGACAATATTTTCCACATCGATGACTTTGAAACCTTAAAACTTGTTGTCTCAAGTTGTTTTCTCCTCCTTCCTTTGGAATGGCACAGATAACATACTCTTCAATGATAGACAAAACACTTTCATCAGTATCAGTTCCAAATTTTGGTGCATTCTTGATCCATAACAGCATGTGTATATGAGGTGCACCTATGGCTTGGTGCTCCTTTCTCCAAAAGAAATCAATAACTTCTCCAAGAGGTGGATTATTTGTATTGCAGATAAAAGACATCATAGCTTGAAACCTATGATTAAAATATCTGCACACATTTACAGGATCCAAGGAACACAGTTCTCCAGCTGTCTTTAATTCAATGTTTTTTACATTTGAATTTGCTTGTCGTCGAAATTCAAGTAAATCGTCCCATGCGTACTCAGCACAGCTAAGCATAACAAACCACGTAGGGGTTCCTAAGTTCCTTAACATACATTTAAGTTCTCCGTGACGATGATACCAATACTCATTAGTACCACGTTGACACGCCATCAAATTAATTAACTGAGATTCTAAATGATCGTCTCTTTGTTGAACTTTGTCCAAAAATTCCTTTGCAGAAACATGTGTAAGATGAACTCCTGTTTTTAATATGTGGTTCACTGCATATGAAAGTCCAGACAAGTCACTTTCGAAAAGAAGATGAAATAAATATGGAATACACTGTCGAAATCTTGGATCTTCTGAGTACAATCTTGTTGTACGATATTCTGAAGCTGGAATCTGTACTGGTCGTTCATCATATCGTCCACCTTTTCCAGTGGGGAAGAGCTGTGGAAAACAACGAGCTTCCAAACTTTTTTCCCATACTCTCATGGGAGTTCCCTTCGCTTTCTTCATTTGGAATAATTCAATAGTGTTTACTATCACTTCTTTTGAATGTAGAGGATGTATACTATAATGTTCATAAATTTCTTCAGTGCTCGAGTTGTCCACTTTTTCTATTTGGCCAGTTTACATTTCTCTTTCATCTTCTAAAGATATTTTTTCTTCTTCCACATATACATTTTTATAATAAATATTGTTTTGTACAAGATATAATGTAGCCTTTTGAAGTTTGGTGACATCTACTAACTCTTGCCATATTTTCCGACTCTTTGTTGGTACACCATTAACTAGAATAACTACAGGTTCACTTTCCTCTCTCTCTACACCAACAGTTTCAACATTTTTCTTAAAATCGAAAGGTAAATACACAACTCTTCCTTTTAAACCTCTTTGTAAATCTGTTGGAGGCAGCTTACCTGTTTTAGGCTCCATACGAACTATAGCCTGAAACGGGTGCACAGATTGAATAAGAATGGACTCATACGTATTTAAATCTACCAGTTCCGGAGGAATAGCTACCAACTCTAGGTTATTATGTACAGCTCTAGCTGGCATTTTGTTCTCTTCTAATTTGTTGTAACAATATTTACAAATATGTTGATCACTATTCAATTCAAAATGACCTTCCACCAACAAATAAGCAGCAAATTGCTCCCATGTATCATTTTTTTCCTTTTCACTTTTTAAATACAGATCTACATTGCTAGTTTGACTTCTATAGTGAGTACGTCGACAACAAATACAAACATAGTTTGGTTTTTCACAAGAAAGTACCTTAAACTTTGTAATTTCTTCTGCAAACTTCACAGTAGTAGTATCTTCCACCTCTTCTTCAACACCTACACTTATCAAACTCTCACTTTCTCTACACTCCTCTTGAGGACCAAAGAAACGAAACTGTATATCATCAGAAACTTTTTTACATTCAACACTGAACCATGCAGAAGAGCTGTGTTTATTTCATTTAGAGATAATGCAGGACTTTTACGTAGTACAATCTTCTTACTAACTTCCGCATTTCTGAGTGATGTACTGCTAACATTCTTAAATGATGAAAAGTCCTACGACACACTTTTCTAGAAAGGCAAGCCAGAGAATGACCCTGCAAGTTACTATATTTTCTCACTTTACAAGGATCTAGTCCTTGCAACATCTTAATCTTCTGTTTAGCACTTTTTTTTACCATAATCTTGTAAACAGTTTCGTAATACATTAATAGATTCCTGTCGTATACTACAAATACTACTACAATCCCACTTATACACTGGAGCTTGTGTACGTCTCCCTTGAACTTCTTCAGCTATTACTTCTTCCACATTTCTAGGAACCATCATTTCTTTTTCAATTGGACAACCGTTTCTAACCTCATAACAACGACCACTGGTATCAACTGCATGAACTAATGAATTTTGTTGAAAATAGCTTTCTTCATTAAAAAAAGGTTCAGTACTAGAAGTGTGCTTCCATTCACCAGAAAAGATTTTGCAAAAGTTAGTTCTATTAACCAGTTTTTTTTTTTTTACTTTTTTCCTTCATAAACTGCATTATTTTATTCAATGTTTTCATTCTCTTCAATACTAATATAAACAATTTTCTTTTCAATTAAAAAGCCTTTTCAACTACACTTTCAATCTGTTGTTTTTTCTTGAAAAATGCTGATCTTTTATATTTTTTGCAATATTTCAATAAATTTTGTAGTACTCTACTTTTATACATTCTCTTTCTAATGTCTTTAAATTGTTTCATCCTTCTTTCAACAGATTGTTTTCCCATAACCTGATTTTCCATTAATTTGTCCTTTTTTCGTTTCCTTCTGATTCGTTGTACTACTTTTCTTTCTCTTTTCTCCATTTTGAAAAATCTTTACATTTTTTAAGTCTTTTAACAAATTCTTTAGTTCTCTTACCAGAAGTATTTTTCTTCAATGTCACATATTGTACTTCATCCAATTTCTGCTTTTCTCTTTGATTTAAATAGTACTGTTTTCTTTGTTGTTCTTTCTTTTCAACTTTTCTAGGCATACTGAATCTTTCTTAATAATAATGGAGAATATCTGATTTTTTTTTTAAACCATTGTAAAAATTATTTAATATTATTAAAATAATTATATACAAATATTCTCATCTATTACTAAAGAAATACCTTTCGATTTAAAAGGTACAAACATGCACATATATGGTTTTTGGAATATGGTGAGACTTACACTTCAAGTATGCCACATAAATATAGGTGTGTGTTTCAAATGTAAAGTGCAATCTGTCAAGTTTTAAAACCTTTATACTCTTGTGACTGAGGTATAGCTCTACTTACATAGATATTTTGATACATATCATGCATATTAAGTTGATGGACATATAAAATACAGCTATACATCTATTTGTATATTACTTTCGTATATGAATTTGCCAGGAAAAGGAACAAACATATGTATACATTATTGCAGAAATGTGGTAAGACCTACAGCTGAGACATGTGATAGTGTCTGAGTGATTGCAACACTGCAAGGGTAGTGCCTGGGTTTTTGCATAAGTGCACAAGTAGTGCCTGGGTGATTGAATGAGTGCAGAGGTACTGCCTAGGTGATTAGAGGAGTGCATAGGTAGTGCCTGGGTGATTTTAAAAGTCCATGGGTACTGCCTAAGTGATTGAACCACTGTATAGCTAATGCATTGGTGATTGCATTAGTGCAGGGGTAATGTCTGGGGAATTACAAGTGTACATAGGAAGTGCCTGGGTGGTTTTATAAGTGCATTGGTACTGTCTGGGTGATTGAAGAAGTACTGTAGTAGTGCCTCAGTGATTGGAGAAGTGTAAAGTTACTGCCTGGGTGATTTTATAAGTGCATGGGCACTGGCTAAGTGATTGGAGGAGTGCATAGATCCTCACAGGGTGATTGGAGGAGTGCAAGGGTACAGCCTAAGTGATTAAACCAGTGTATAGCTAATGTATTTATGATTGCATGATTGCATAAGTAATGTCTGCAGGATTAGAGGAATAAATATGTAATGCTTGGTGATTGCATGAGTGCACAGGTAATGTCTGGGGGATTTCATGAGTACATAGGAAGTGCCTAGGTGATTTATAAGTGCATGGATACTGCCTTGGTGATTAGAGTAGTACTATTGTAGTGCCTGAGTCATTCAAGGAGTGCAAAGTAGTGCCTTAGTGATTTTATAAGTGCATAAGTAGGCATCACGCACCACCTACTTCCTTGCCTGCTGTCTCCTGCTGCCTCCAAGGGAATCTCGCTGCAACTCCACCCCAGGTCTTAGCTTCAAACTTCTTGTGCAGCGCACTATTGTGGCCAGGGTGCACAGCGCCACTCGCAGCTGTTGACTCTTGACGAGGGGGAGGCGCTTGGTCCATCCTGCGCATAAAGCGCTGTTGATTCTCCCGCGGCGCGGGACGCGCTGGCAAGCGCTTGCATCACGCACCACCTACTTCCTTGCCTGCTGTCTCCTGCTGCCTCCAAGGGAATCTCGCTGCAACTCCACCCCAGGTCTTACCTTCAACCTTCTTGTGCAGCGCACTATCGTGGCCAGGGTGCACAGCGCCACTCGCAGCTGTTGACTCTTGACGAGGGGGAGGCGCTTGGTCCATCCTGCGCATAAAGCGCTGTTGATTCTCCTGCGACGCGGGACGCGCTGGCAAGCGCTTGCATCACGCACCACCTACTTTTTTGCCTGCTGTCTCCTGCTGCCTCCAAGGGAATCTCGCTGCAACTCCACCCCAGGTCTTACCTTCAACCTTCTTGTGCAGCGCACTATCGTGGCCAGGGTGCACAGCGCCACTCGCAGCTGTTGACTCTTGACGAGGGGAGGCGCTTGGTCCATCCTGCGCCTAAAGCGCTGTTGATTCTCCCGCGGCGCGGGACGCGCGCGGGCGAAGCCCGGGCCAAGGGCGGGCCCGTCCTGCGCCCGTCATCGTCAGGAAGAGGCAAGGCTGGGCCACCCCTCTTTTATCCATCTGATGGACGCAACCCACACTGTTTCCGACAAAGGTACTGTGCCTTGCGTGGAGCAAGCCCCGGGCTTGTCTGAGGGCCATTTCAACTTTTTGAAGATTTAATTCTGTGCAGTGTGTTTACTGTAAAGACTCTATCTTATTTGACAGTTAGTGGTGTAATATCTCTCATACCCATTTGGGGCACATAATGGGTAAAAGGAAACTAATGGAGGGAGGGGGGTTGAGTATTGGTGCGCGCGCGGGGGTAGGGAGGTGGAAGAAAGTCAAGAGGACACATAAAAGTGCCCCTAACAACTGTGTAATGGATAGAATAGATGTCCTTATTCACGAGTGCGAAGACATCATAAGTTCAGATCCACCTACACCTAACCCAACCGCTCACATATCAGCCCAAAAAATGCACCCTCTATTCCTACAATGTTCAAAAAACGGATGAGGAAAGATACATCTAATTCCCCTAGCGATAGCCTGCGGAAATCGATTGGGTCACAACCGCTAGACAGCCCTACTCAGGCCACAACTTCACAACTTTTAATCACGCCTTGTCATAGCAATAGATCAGGCCCCTCCATCACTTGTTCAAATAGGTTTGCGCCCTGGAAGGTCTCATGGACACCCCAGGGGATCAGACTGTATCTTCCCTTCCTTCAACCCAAACAGGGGGTAGTGTTGAGGAGGCCCATTCACTAACAGACCTTTTCCTGCTTATTTCTTCTCTTAGAGAGGACATTGGTGTCATGAGAACCAAGATCGACGAGCTCACCGAAACGGTAAAATCCTTGACCTTGAATGAAATCTTGCCTGACCAGAGGGAGTTCCCATGCCTAGGGGCTGATCAGTCCCACCATGGCCAGCGAACCCATCTCCCTATTCAGGATGGCGGAATTCATGCAGGCGATAGGCCGCATGTACGGGCTCCAAAAACACAACAGGGAATACCCTTACCTCTTAGGAAAGAAACGTTTATAACAACCAAGCCCCGCCCTTGGAACCCAGCCCCTTTGCACGCTCAGCCCCAAGGTAACAACTCTTCTAACGCTTCAACAATATCTTGCTCTACTCCTTCTACTTCATCTGGGTTGAATCACTTTATGCAAACCTCGACCCAAGAAGCACGAAAGGTCTTCATGGTCAACGTGCCGAAATTGAAGATTGGGTCAGGCTACGAAAGTGAGGATTCACTAATCAACAAGTCTATTCATTGGATCCGTCACGTCAGGGGCTGTCGTTCGCTCATTCGGGAGGACATTATCAGGGCTAGGAGGCGTACGACTCACATTATGCCCCTGGACTGTATTGAGCTTACCCTGTCCAGTACAGACCTGGCGGCAAATCTCCTCCTGCTTGAGTTTCGCACTTGCGCCCCTGACTTCTCCTCAATACAGCTTAGGCGTCATCCGGTAGCATTACCAACACCAAATTTAACAGATACATCAACGGCAGGGAATCAAAGCGGCCGGACGTCATTAGAATCCAATGATTGACTATCCAACATGACTTTGGGAGTTCAGCCAACACAGGTCGACTGTTCGTATACTGACCACATTTCTAGTGTCGATCAAATCCCCGTTCATGAGCCTATCATAGTAAAATCCATGGACTTAGCCCATTCCCAATTAAAGATTATTTCCTGGAATGTCGCAGGTCTCAGTAGCAAATTATCGCTCCCACACTGGAATGATCTTGTGGAGGCCCACGATATCTGCGCCTTCCAGGAAACCTGGAGCTTAGCACCCCTATATAAAACAGGTTATAGTTGCTATTGCGTCCCAGCAACCACTTCAGGGAAGGGCCGCCCTTCTGGAGGTCTTATTGTATGGGTTAAAATTGCCCTGAATTGTAGAGTCTTCTTTCATCAAGCCTCGAGCCCAGATATCTTGAGGCTCACATTCAAGGGCCCTAGTGGGGGGATCATGCTGGACCTATTTAATGTATATATAAGGGGTACAGTTGGGGGTAAATCTTCCCCCATTGATACACAACTCGAACACGACCTAACTGGCTGTCGGTCTCAATCTAGAGTGTCGGTCGCAGGTGACTTTAACAGCACATTTGAGCCGCTCTGTGTAGAGGACATAACAGGTTGTGAGGAGGAAGACAGCCAATGGGGTATTCCGCAACTATCCATTCCCCGGTCAAAAGATGGTCTCAATTGGCCATCCAATTGAACGCTCTCACCATGGAATATGGCATAAGGGCAGTAAACGGGAGGACTAAGTCAGACCTCCAGGGAGCTCCCACTTATAATAGAGTAACCTGCCCAACACGTATTGATTACATTCTAGTGGACGTTAGGTTGTGGAGCCACGTCTTAGATATGGTGGTGGGGAACACACTTGACAGTGACCACAACCCCTTGTGTATGACACTAAGGTCTCCTTGGGTTACTCCTAGCTCTACATTGACCCAGCAGATCGAGTTTATGACCAAAGAGGTGATCCCTTCCAATGCTAGAAGAGCTCTCAAATGGTCCAAGGTAGTCCTACAGCCTGCAAAATTGGATGCTATTAAACAGGTATTGCATAAGAGTATTAATGAGCTACGGGAAGAATCAGAAGCGGATCCTTCCATGGCTCTTTTTATCCATTCGTATACTATTGATCAAATCAGCACCCACTTTTAGCCCCTACCAGACCCACCAAGTCTGTAACACATCTAAGGAGTGCGCACTCCTGGTTTAACAAGGACTGTAGACTCAAGAAGAGGGCCCTGGCAGCGGCCATAAGGACAAAGAACACCATAGCCATTAGACTCTCAAGGAGAGCATATAAAGATGCTCAGAGCCAAGCAAAGGTAGATTGGGACGAGATCAGATGGCAAGACCTCAAAAACGCGACCTTAGCAAGGGACACCAAACTTTTCTGGACCTTGATCAGACGGACAAGTAAGGGTTAAACAGACCAGCTCGCTAATCACATTCCGTCGCAGTCTTGGTTCGATCACTTCAGTACACTGTATTCTGGGCCATGCGATGTAGGCATGGATGGACACCACAGCTTCCTATCACTCCACTCTGAGGACCCCGCTGGTGACACTTTTACCCTGGTGGAAGTTTCATCTGCCATAAACAGGCTAGTGCCCGCGAAGGCTCCGGGCCCAGATGGTCTCCCCGGTGACCTGTTCTTGGCTGACCAGGATAAATGGGCTGAATACGTCCTCCTCCTTATCAACTCTATCGTAAGAGGATGCCCAGTCCCAGAGTCATGGAAGGGTGCGGAGGTTGTTCCAATCTTTAAGAAGGGGGATAGAGCGGCACCCTCGAATTATAGACCAATTAGTCTTATTGATAGCATGCAGAAGTTAGTTGACAGGGTCATTCTACAAAGAATTCAATCCTGGGCTGAGGAGAAGGACATTCTCTCCCACCTCCAGGCGGGGTTCCGAGCCAATACTGGCACGATGGACCAGGTCTTTAGACTGTTTCTGTTATATTGGAAGGTGGTAGTCTTAGGCAAAGGCAGTCTTTATCTCGCTTTTATTGACTTAAGGACTGCCTTTGACCTGGTTCCCAGGAATAGGCTGTGGGAAACACTGCAAGGCATGGGCATGCCCCCAATGATTCTTAACCTATTAGTGAGGCTTCACAAGGGTAATTATGCCCAGGTACGATGGGGGTCCCAGGGGCAGCTTACTGAAAAGATCGCAGTAAACAGGGGAGTTCGCCAGGGCTGTGTGATGGCACCCACCCTGTTCTCCTTGTATATGAATGGGGTGGTCAGCTTCTTACAAGAAGTACCATCTGATGCCCCGGCCCTGGCAGGCAGCAAGGTGCCCACTCTCCTGTTTGCTGACGACACACTGTTGATTTCCAAGACCCCGATAGGACTCCAAAAACTCCTGAACAGGTTTCAAACCTTTTGCGACAAGCAGGGGCTCGTTATTAATACATCGAAAACAAAATTCATGACCTGCAAGCCCCACAAATCATTCAAAAACAATATCCTATTAGATGGGTCACCCCTAGAGAGAGTCACCATGTTTGATTACCTGGGGTACGGCTCTCAGACAATATGCGTTGGAGACCCCATCTCAATAAAATGCTCCTGAACCACAAACGTGCTGCCGGGACACTAAGTAGAGAACATCGCTCCTCATTTACGAGACCCGTTGCCCCGGCGCTCATTGTATACGGAGCAAAGGTAGTGAGCTCGGCTATGTACGGTGCTGAGCTTTGGGGTTTCGACAATTTGGACGAAATCTGTAGATCTGAACACAAGTTCCTTAGGGAACTGACTATGTTGCCCCAGGGTACCCCTCTAACCCCACTGTTACACGACTTGGGCAGGCGTCACTTTAAGGACCAGGCAAAGCTCCGCCCGTTACTCTACTGGGCCCGCCTTAGGAACACCCCGGAGCTTTCTAACTACGCGGAAGCCTTTGCGGAAGTACTCCGCCTGGATGTCAATAAGGGCATCAATTGGATCTCTAACCTTAGGGCCCCTAATGACATCACTTGGCCTTAAGGACTTATGGGACGCCCAAACCCCACCGAGTAAATCCGATCTTAAAAGGATCTATTGGGACTGGGTAGATGCCAGAGATTTTAGTAACCCTAACATGGGCAGACTTACTGAAGAATTTTTCCAGTTCAAACACACTAGCGGCCTCGAACCCTACTTGGACGTAGTCCAGGTCCCTAGAGACAGGGCACTATTCATGCAATTCAGGTTTGGCACACTTCCAGTCCGGGCATTCATTGCAAAGTGGTGTCCCTCCCCCATACCAAACGACCGAAGAGTGCCCTTCTTGTGGGTCCACAAAGGAGAGTGTCGCACACTTGATGTTCGTTTGCCCAGGGTATGCCACAGCAAGGTCCAGGTGGCTTGTGCCTATTTGCAAACAACTTGGCACCCTGGACAACCAAGTGGCTTTACGCATACTAAAATCGGATTCAAGAACACTCTTTGTCTGTGGCATCGCAAAATTCCTGGGCTGCGCCTGGAAGATCAGATATAAGGCCTTACAAAGCTTAGCCCGTTTGAGATCCTGATTTCCTTTTGGCATGTAAAGTAGTTTGAAGGGCTATTCTACTGGTGTTTTAAATTCTCAGTCCTATGGATCAATATGCATTGTCTGTTTTTATGTTTTAATCTTTTTAATGCACTATTTTAGCTTGTAATGAGATGCTTTTAGGAGTATATAGCTATGTTTCGATTGTTATTGTGTTCTTACCACTTTTAGCCAATATTTTTATGGTATTGATGCACTGTTTTACGCTTTTATGATATTTATATCGAAATAAAGCTATCCTGACTGACTGGCATAAGTAGTGGCTGGCTGATCAAAGGACTTCAGGGGTAGTGGGTGGGTGATTGAAGGAGTGCAGGGATAGTGCCTGGGTGATTGCATGAGAACAAGGGTAGTGCCTGGATGATTGGAGGAGTACTACTGTAGTGTGTGAGTGATTGCATAAGTGCATAGGTAGTGCCTGCGTGATTTTATAAGTGCATCGGTACTGGCTAAGTGATTGGAAGAGTGCATAGATCCTGACAGGGTGATTGGAGGAGTGGAAGGGTAGTGCCTGGGTGATTGAATCAGTGTATAGCTAATGCATTGGTGATTGCATGAGTGCAAAGGTAATGTCTGGGGGATTAAGGAGTTCATAGATAATGCCTGGGTGATTGCATGAGTGGAGGGGTAATATCTGGAGGATTACAAGAGTACATAGGAAGTGCCTGGGTGATTTTATAAGTGCATGGGTACTGCCTGGGTGATTCGAGTAGTACTGTGGTAGTGTCTGAGTCAATGAAAAAGTGCAACATCCTGAAAGCATGCATGCATATGTCTGTATCACAACACTATGCACACCTCAAAAATTCACAGAACAAACTTCGAATTTGAAGCAAACACATAACATTATGTGGCATATTTCAACTGTACCTCTATAGAGACTTATAAAAAGTAGCGTAGACACTAATACCTTATCTCAACATCTTTTAAACCACACTTTTATGCTGCATCTTCACCATTCTACTACTACTCACAGTCTTGACCCTACCACATAAAAAGGAACAACACCTTTTTGTTATACATCATGCACCTACAAATGTATAAGACATAAAAAAAATACATATACAAGTAGACACTGGCTAGATGATTGTAGGAATGCAGGGGTAGTGCCTAGGTGATTGCATGAGAACAAGGGTAGTACCTGGGTGATTAGAGGAGTACTAGGGTAGTGCCTGGATGATTGCATAAGTGCATAGGTAGTGCCTGAGTGATTTTATAAGTGCATGGGTACTGGCTAAGTGATTGGAGAAATGCATAGATCCTGATAGGATGATTGATTGCAGGAGTGGAAGGATAGTACCTGGGTGATTGAACCAATGTATAGCAAATGCATTGGTGATTGCATGAGTGCAGGGGTAATGTCTGGGGGATTAAGGAGTACATAGGAAGTGCCTGGGTGATTTTATAAGTGCATTGCTACTGCCTGGCTTATTGGAGAAATACTGTGGTAGTGCCTCAGTGATTGGAGAAGTGTAAAGGTACTGTCTGGGAGATTCTATAAGTGCATGGGCACTGGCTAAGTGATTGGAGGAGTGCATAGATCTTCACAGGGTGATTGGAGGAGTGTAAGGGTACTGCCTAGGTGATTAAACCAGTGTATAGCTAATGCATTCATGATTGCATGATTGCAGAAGTAATGTCTGCGGGATTAGAGGAATACATATGTAATGCCTGGTGATTGCATAAGTGCAAAGGTAATGTCTGGGGTATTTCATGAGTACATAGGAAGTGCCTAGGTGATTTTATAAGTGCATGGATACTGCCTTGGTGATTAGAGTAGTATTATTGTAGTGCCTGAGTGATTCAAGGAGTGCAAAAGTACTTTCTGGGTGATTTTATAAGTATGTAGGTAGTGGCTGGGTGATCAAAGGACTTCAGGGGTAGTGGGTGGGTGATTGAAGGAGTGCAGGAGTAGTGCCTGGGTGATTGCATGAGAACAAGGGTAGTGCCTGGATGAATGGAGGAGTACTAGGGTAGTACCTGGGTGATTGCATAGGTAGTGCCTAAGTGATTTTATAAGTGCATCGGTACTGGCTAAGTGATTGGAAGAGTGCATTGATCCTGACAGGGTGATTGAAGGATTGCAAGGGTAGTGCCTGGGTGATGGAATCAGTGTATAGCTAATGCATTGGTGATTGCATGAGTGCAAAGGTAATGTCTGGGGGATTAAAGAGTACATAGATAATGCCTGGGTGATTGCATGAGTTGAGGAGTAATATCTGGGGGATTACAAGAGTACATAGGAAGTGCCTGGGTGATTTTATAAGTGCATGGGTACTGCCTGGGTGAATGAAGTAGTACTGTGGTAGTGCGTGAGTGAGTGAAAAAGTGCAACATCCTGAAAGCATACATGCATATGTCTGTATCACAACACTATGCACACCTCAAAAATTCACAGAACAAACTTCTAATTTGAAGCAAACACCAAAAAATGTGTGGCATATTTCAACTGTACCTCTCTAGAGACTTATAGAAAGTAGCGTAGTGACTAATACCTTATCTCAACATCTTTTAAACCACACTTTTATGCTGCAACTTGACCATTCTACTACTACTCACAGTCTTGACCCTACCACATAGAAAGCAACAACACCTTTTTGTTATACATCATGCACCTTCAAATGTATAACACATATGAAAATACATATACAAGTAGAGACTAACTGGGTGATTGAAGGAATGCAGGAGTAGTGCCTGGGAGATTGTATGAGAACAAGGGTAGTACCTGGGTGATTGGAGGAGTACTAGGGTAGTGCCTGGGTGATTGCATAAGTGCATAGGTAGTAACTGAGTGATTTTATAAGTGCATAGGTACTGGCTAAGTGATTGGAAGAGTGCATAGATCCTGACAGGGTGATTGGAGGAGATGTCTTTACTGTAAGTCTCACCATATTCCTAAAAGCATACATGCATATGTCTGTACCTTTTGCTACCACCATCATATATAAAGGTAATATACAGATAAATGTATACCTATGTTTTCTTCATCTATCATCTTCAGACACATAACATGTACCATAATACATATGCAAGTAGAGACATACCTCACTCACAACAGCATTTACAGCTTAAAACTTCACAGACTACACTTCCAATTTCAAACAGACAGTGAAAATTATGCGGTATAATTGAAATGTACCTTTCCACAAACTCATACAAACTACTCTAATAAATAATATCTCTACAAACATATCTCAAACCTCACTTTTGTGCTGCTGCTTTACCATTCTACAACTACTTATAATGTTACACCTAGCCAAATACAAAGCAGGAACCCTTCACATATCTCTGGTATATGTCTCATCAAATTCCTTAAAACATGCATGCATAAGTCTGTACCACAACACTATGCACACCTCAAAAATTCACAGAACAAACTTCCAATTTCAAGCAAACACCAAACATTATGTGGCATATTTCAACTGTATCTCTGTAGAGACTTATAAAAAGTAGTCTAATCACTAATACCTGATTTCAACATCTTCTAAATCACACTTGTGTGCTGCATCTTCACCATTCTACTACTACTCACAATCTAGAGCCTACCACATAAAAAGCAACAACACATCTTTGTTAAACATCATGCACCTTGAAATGTATAAGACATATGAAAATACATATACAAGTAGAGACATACTTCAGACACAATTCCATGCACACCTTAAAACTTGACAGACTGCACATCCAATTTGAAAGCAACACCTAAAATTATGCGGTATACTACAAATGTACATATCCACACACTAAAACAAACTACTTTAATCACTAATCCATCTTCCAATATACATACATTACTATACAGAATCTTTTTCAAACAACATTTAAGTACAATAAAACAAACTACAATACACATCTCTACATTTAATAATATATTTCAAACACAGTTCTTGAATAATTTTTTAAGTTTAAAAATAAAACTAATACATAATACACCTCACAAATTTATAACACCTTAAAAATTGATTTGTAGAATATGAAATATCAGAAACTCATAAAAGATTTTCTTATGCACACAATCAATGTAATGCACTGCTCTCAACAAGGTAAAACCAGTAATGGCAAACTTTCCCTATCTTTCTCCACACAAATAAATGTAAGTAACAAATCACATTGCTTCCTACATAATTTCAAATTGAAAAACACATTTCTATTGGTTAGACATATTAACCCTTACCAACTGACTTCTAAAAGTGCCCAAACTGATTCTGGAATTTGTTTGCAATCGCGATTCCACCGTGCACTAACGCGATGGAGTCGCAAATCCATACGGGATTTCAAAAATATATTACAAATAAAAATACCACTATTTTTTAAGAACACACCACTTCTAAATATAGTGCTGACTTGGGAAATCTTACTTTAATAACATATCACTTATATATAAATTACAATTCCATATTTTAAAACCACAGATAACATTTAACTCTTCCCCCATTCTGCCTAATGCCAGTTTCCATAGCAACAGTTCATGGAACATTCAACTGAACAGGCAGGTCACAAGTTCACCATATTTTCAACTTCAGCACACAAGGATACAAAGGCAAACAGCAGGTGTGGTTGACGTTTGCAAAATATGACCTTATCCTATCTACTGTACCTTTCAAACATTTTTTACTAACCAATAAGAAACATGCTTTTTAAAGAAAGTAACATACACCCTATTTTTGAGTGTACAATGTTCATAAACAGCCAATCAATTATCTACTTTTTTAAAAACAGCATCTTGTCCACCATTTTAGATACCTCTCATTCTACCAACTGACTACCTCAGCTACAGACATCTTTTCATTACTTCCAGACATCCCTTCAAGATGCTTACAGTGTGGATTGTTGGGCACAGCTACGTTTTCTGGTGCAAAAGGTATGCTGAACGCAGAGGTATTGACAAAGACCTAGCTTTACAAAATGTGGATATTAAATGGATTGCACAGAGAGGATTAAAGTGGCACCAATTGATGCCTTCGGTTAAAACCTTTTGCATCTCCAACCCCTGACCTCATGATTGTGCACTGTTGTGGCAATGACCTAAGCACATTAACTGGGGTGGGTCTGGAAATGCTAATGAAGGACACCTTTGCACAATTGATGTTGCTTTTCCCTCAAACTGTCTTTGTATATTCTAATATATGCCAAAGACAGAAATGGAAGTGGTCAAATCAATTCTGTCCACAGATTGAGAAAGCTAGGAAGAATGTCAATAAAGCTGTTTCTGCTTACCTCAGAGACCATAGGATGGGCTCCATCTATAACAACAATATACGTTTTGATATGGATGACATCTACAGAAGTGATGGAGTACACTTAACAGATCAAGGAAACAGAGTCTTTCTCAACAACCTAAAGCTGTGCATCCGCACTTACATGTAGCTACAACAAACTCATAATGAACACAAGGGCTCTTTTTAGAGCCACCCTATAACACAACAGTGAATCTATTTTTTTTTTTACACATATATTTTTTTAAATAAATAAATCTGGATTCGCGAACCCTACACAAATTTGCAAAAGCAGGAATTCAATGTACTACAACACAATACACTTTTCAAGTTTAACTATTAATTTTTAATTTTATATATTTTTACTAACTCTATCAATTTTAACCTTATTGTTAACTTCAATCACACTACCTCTTTTAAACAACTTCACAAATACAACACTACCTTCAAAATTATATACTACTAAATTATTTATTTCAGGTGGATTCGCGAATCCAACGCAACGTTACACGGGGGGCCGCGCTGAGTGCCGCGTTGGGGTCACGACTCCAAAATAGAAGAAAAAAATGCCCCACTTCCATTATTTGGTATTCGCCCCAGGGACCCCATCCCCCGGGGCATTACCTCTTTTTTTATTTAACAAAATTAAGGGATGGGGGCCATGTGGCCCCCTCCCCTGGGCAGCCTGTTTTTTGGGCAGGAGGGGGGCCACGTGGCCGCCGTCCTGTGGCCAATTATGGCCCCGGGGACACCATCCCCCAGGGCCCGGCCTTATTTTATTTATTTATTTATTTTTAAATGAATAGGGAGGAGGCCGAGTGGCCCCCCTCCCGGGCCACTTCAGGCCCTCAAGTTGGGGACCTTGGAGGGAGCCCCAATGCCCCCACGGTCCATGCCAGCTCCCCGCCTCCTGCGAGAGCCGGCATTGCTTTTGGGTATGGGGAGCTGCTAACATGCAGCTCCCCTTGCGCAAAAGCAATTCTGCTTTGCTTCTTGGAAGCGAGAGCAGGTTTCCTGCTCTTGCTTCCAACAAGCAAAGCAGTGTTTGCTTTGGCAGGGCGGGAGCCATGCTCCCGCCCTCCCATAGCAAAAGGCAATGTCCCGGGGGTGGGCACCCCGGGACATTGCTGGAGCCGGCCCTGGGGGTTGGCGGTCCCCAGGGCCATAGAGGGCTCCAGGAGGCCCCCTCCCAACATTTGCATAGCCCCAGGGAGATGGTGGTCCCCGGGGCCGGGGGTCCACAACGGACCCCTCTATCCCAATTTGTGTATGCCCCGGGGAGAAGGCGGGCCCCGGGGCTGCAGGGGGGTGCGCGACCGCCCGCATTTAAACATCAAAACCCGGGGGGGTGGCGGTCCCTGTGGCTTGGGGGGGCCCGGAAGGCCCCCCCACCCAAAATGGAAAAATGTCCCAGGGAGGTGGTGGTCCCTGGGGCAGCGTGGGGGGCAGGAGCCCACCCACTGTATTTTATTATTTTAGCCCCGGGGAGGTGGCGGTCCCCAGGGCTGCAGGGGCCCCCGCGGGCCCCCACTTTATAATTAGACATTGCCCCCGGGACCTGCCCCACCCGGGGGCTTATACAAAACGAAGCGCGGAAGCCTGCGCTTCGTTTTTATTTTATTTTCTCGGCCGGATTCGCGCACCCAGCATGAATTCGGTCGATTTGTGGTTTTAAAAAAAATGCGTTTTCTGGCCCTGGGGTTCCTTGTGGAGTCCCCTGAGCAGGCCTAGGGGGTCAGGGTGTTTCTACCCTGCCCCCTTTTCTTGTTTTTTAATCTTTTTTCTACTGTCTTGTGACTCGGTTTTACCAAGTCACAAGATGGCTGCCAACCCTTCCTAGTTTGGAGTGTTTGCAGCCAATCAGAATAAAGCTCGTGCTCGGGAGGGTTTGCGAATCCTCCTCTGTGCTCAGATATTGATATTTTTATTGTTTGAATTTCTCAGCAACTACTGAACGGATTTACACGATTTAAAAAAAGGGCGCTTTCTGAACCAAGAGCTACCTTTTTGCCAAATTTGGTGTAATTCCGTTCAGCAGTTCAGGCTGTAGCCTGTTTCAAAAGTCCTATGGAAAATAACATGGGGAAAACGCGTTTTGGGACTCCCCTTTTTTCTCGGTCCCCGCTTGACGAATCACCCCGAAACTTTCAAGACACGAGCTGACCTGAGTGAACCATTAGTTTTGAAAATCTTGCGAAGATTCGTCAAAAGGCGCCAAAGGTACTGGCAAAAGAAAAAATGGTTTTTTAATAGAAACAGGGTCCTAACTATAACTACCTATTGGCGACCGCCAGTAGGTAATATATATATATATATATATATATATATATATATATATATATATATATATATATATATATATATTCACAACTATGGGGCCGATTCTGATGCGGGTTGGAAAAGCTTCCCGACCGAATCGGTTGGGAAATGGTGTCCGACCCACTCGGATCGGGAAAGTCCGACCGGCAGAGTAGGATGCATCCGGATGCTTCCAGATACGATTTGGTTGAACTCCCATTGACTTCAATGGGAACATTTGTTCCTAACCGCATCAGAATTGGGCTCTTGGTCGGGAAGACACGTTCCCGATCCGATTTGGAAGGAGCAAATGCCGTTAGGAAGCCTTCCTAACCGCATCAGAATCATGCCCTCGGTCGGGAAGCTTTTCCAACCCGCATCAGAATCGGGCCCTCAATCTTTAATATTTTAACAGGGTGGTGATTCTCTATGGTACAGTTTCATAAAAGAATGGCTCCTTTTCTTACAACTCTGTACATGGGGGAATGCTTCAGTTTTATAACAACATTGCCTCTCTGCTAATACCTCTCTACAGGGTAAAGACTGGGTGTGAAAAGCTATACTGAGGAACACACCACTCTGCAAAGACCTTTTCTGTGTGACAAAAGCTTGTATGATTGGGTTTGGTAAGAACAGCCTCTGTATTGACAGGTCTGTATACAGTAAAGGGTATATGTAGAAGGGATAGAGAAAAATTAGATCCTGTGTAATCTTGTTATAACAGAGTACAGATTCTCTATGGTAGAGTTTCATGAGAGACTGGCTCCTTTTCTTACAAGTTTATACAGGATGAATACTACATGTTTATGATAACATGGCCTCTCTGCTGATGGGGAAGTGACCCTCGGCAAATACCTTTTCTGTGGGTGAACAGGGTGCTTGATTGGATTTCCTAACAACAGCCTCTCTTATGACTCACTAGCACAGATTAAAAGCTCTGTGAAGAAGGTTTTAAAAAACATTACGCTATGTGGTTACATTATTAAAGTGTTCAGATTCTCTATAGTAGACTTTGATACCAGAACGGCTCCAATTCTTAAAACCATGCATAGGGTGAATGCTGCAGTTTTATGACAGCATGGCCTCTCTGCTGACACCTCTCTACAGGGTGAAGGCTTAAGTGAGGAAGTGACCCCTTTGCAAAGACCTTTTCTCTGGGTGAAGAGGGTGCATGCTTGGGTTTGATAAGAGTGGACTATCTAGTGTTCAAAGAATCATGACTAGGAGGGAGAAGCTTTAGTGAGGAACTGAGCTCTCTGCAAGCACTTTTTTGGGGGATAAACAGAATTGAAAATGGGGTTTATAAAATGCAGCCTATGCAGCAACGCATTATTTCAAACTAAAGACTCTTTGTAGAAAGTATAACAGAATCACTATGCACTGTTTTATCACATTTTAACAGGCAACCCATTCTCGATACCACACTCACATACAAGATTAGATCCTTTTCTTACCATTGTATGCAGAGTGAATGCTTCAGTTTTATGACAATATGTC
The DNA here is from genome assembly GCA_963921515.1 of Calotriton arnoldi. Classification (NCBI taxonomy): domain Eukaryota; kingdom Metazoa; phylum Chordata; class Amphibia; order Caudata; family Salamandridae; genus Calotriton; species Calotriton arnoldi. Next base: position 431,282 of record CAWUFW010010863.1, on the reverse strand, counting down.
CTCACTGCTAAAACCTCTGTACTGGATGAAGCCTGGCTGGCATAGGCTTTACTGAGGAACTCTCTCCCCTGTAAATACCTTTTCTCTGAGAGAACGAAGTTTATATTTGTGTTTGCTAAGTCCACTCTTCAAAATTGTGTATAGTAGCTAAAATGCTTCCAAAATACATCAACCACTTCCAAAAGCCACCTACACCTCAAAAGTGAAATTACTCAATAGCCACCTATAAATTCAACAACATCCCACTCTACAATTAGTGAAGACTCAAGTAGAAACACTGTTCATTTATATATGGCACTTCATTTTGTAAGAATATTGAAATTTCAACAGCAACATGCATAGCAAAATAAATACACACAACAAAGTGAAAACTCCAGTTACCACCAGAACACGAATATCTCCCTTTTACTTAGAATATACATTTGTTTACCATTATTTACACATTTTTCATTGCTAAAATTGTTGCTAATAATTTAAATTTCATTAGTTATCTGCAATGCCTTCAAAAGTACACATTTTAAAGAGGTTTTTAAAAGTGTTATGTTATTCTAATTTGTAGTCACAGATTCCATACATTAATTACACTATATTTTAAAATATCTGCAAATGAATCTGTATCTTGAAGGTAGGTGAATGCACCAAATTATTTTATGCCTGAACCAAATGATCTCTGCTCTGCACAAGCCAAAAAAAAAATCACACTTGTTTTACCTCAACACAACTAAAGGCAATCTCAGGTGTCTGTGGTTAAGCAAGAGATATATGTATCTGAACATTCAACACTTGCAGCCAATCATATTGTAGCTTCTTCTTTTTTTCTAGAAGATGTTTTTATTATTTTAAAGAACTTATCAGTCACATATTCATCAGCATTTAGTACATCATATCACAGAGAGTAAAGTACAGTACAGGTTCAGCAAATATTTCACTCCTGTTCGGCCACCTATATTTGTCCGTTCCATCGTCGCTCTTTCAGCTCCAACTCACTAATAGGCGAGGTACACAGCTCACCCCGGTAGGCGTTCCATTTGCCCCATTTTTTATCCCACTTCTTGGGACACCCTCTGGATTTGAATACTTCTTTTTCTGCAATCATGCATTTATCTAGTTCCTTTGCCCAACCCCCCGAGGGAGGCACCTCAGCCGCTCCCCAGTGCATCGCTATTGTGCGTTTCACCAGTGTGTAGCCCAAAGTGACCCATTGCTGTTCCACCCCTGTATGGTCTGTTGCCTCCCATATGTTGAGGAGCCCCAGTTGTGGTGTCACTTTAATCTCTTTGCCTATGGCCCTATGCATGTGTTGTATGGCCCTTTCCCATAAGGCCTGTATGCGGGGGCATTCCCATATAATATGATAAAAGGTAGCCTCTTTGCGTCACTGGTGGAGACACATTGCATCTTCTCTGTGCCCTATCTTTGTAAGAGTAACCCCAGTGAGATAGGTTCTGTGCAGTGTTTTTAGTTGGATAAGTCGAAGTTTGAGAGAGATGGCTGTCTCCCTTGGAGACATTGGTGCAGTTTGCCAATCGTCGTCCTCGATTGGTCCGACATTGTCTTGCCACTTTTCTCGTAGGGTCTAGAGTGGATCGGGTAGGTTATTACACAACTTCCGGTATGTTAACGATATAGCATTTTTCATCAGGGGTTCAGAAAGTAGCCTGTCCTCTAGGGGGGATGACTCCGGTATATCCCCGTTGACCGAGAGTGCAGCTTTAAGGGCGTGGCGGATCTGTAGATATCGGAAGACCTCCCCCTGAGCCAGATCATACTCTTTTCTCAGTTCTGTGAATTGTATTATTTTCCCTTTTCCATAAGTGGCCCACGGTAGAGATACCTATGGTGTCCCATCTATCAAACCCAGGTTGATTACACAGTGTCCCCAGTTTTTGAGCTGACCACAACGGTGTAGCCTGAGTCAGGGCATCCAGCCAACCGAGTCTCCTATTGGCATGACGCCAGATGTCAACAGTATGGGCCATTGGGCCAAAGTAGCGACCTCTCCTGACCTTAGAATAAAGGGCCCCTAGGTAACCCTCCCTTCCCATCTGATATTTGTCTAGAAGATAGGCTGGGTCTGACGGTGAGCGATATATCCATTGGTTTACCCCCACCAGCTGTGAAGCCCAGTAATATAGGCGTATATCTGGGAGTGCAATACCCCCGTCGTACCACCCTCTGGTTAATTTATGTAAAGCAATGCGAGGCGCCTTTCCATCCCACAACAAAGTTCTGACCTCACTCTCAATGTTCCTAAAGTATGATTCCGGGACCTTGTTCGGACAATTTTGAAGGATATATAAGAATCGGGGGAGTGCCAGCATCATCCATCAATTGTGTGTCTTTTGCTTTCTCGCCCTAAGTGCGCCAGGTATGCCCAGACGTGGGTCCTGGGCTCACTGTGCCACTGGAATCAAGCTATCCTGGCTGATGAGGGGTGAAACCCCGAAACCGGTCCTAGGATGCTTGTTTCCGGTCCAGGGAGGACCTGGCTTGGCAGTTCGAACTGGACTGTTCCCATGAGGCACAGGGTCAAGACTGATTTGCATATGGCCAGGTCTAAACTGGGGTGGCATGGTGAGCAAAAGAATGATGGATTTAACCCAGATCTCTTGACTGGGGGTGAATGTTTTGATTTGTTCTGCATTCCGTCCATCAATTGTGTGTCTTTGCTTTCTCGCCCTAAGTGCGCCAAGTATGCCCAGACGTGGGTCCTGGGCTCACTGTGCCACTGGAATCAAGCTATCCTGGATGATGAGGGTGAAACCCCGAAACCGGTCCTAGGATGCTTGTTTCCGGTCCAGGGAGGACCTGGCTTGGCAGTTCGGGCTGGACTGTTCCCATGAGGCACAGGGTCAAGACTGATTTGCATATGGCCAGGTCTAAACTGGGGTGGCATGGTGAGCAAAAGAATGATGGATTTAACCCAGATCTCTTGACTGGGGGTGAATGTTTTGATTTGTTCTGCATTCTGTCCATCAATTGTGTGTCTTTAGCATCTTAAAAGGGGCAGCTCGACCCAATAGGGAGAGGGGCAAAGTCCTCCAATGTTTGACATCATTCCGCAACCTGCTCAGAGGTACTGCCAGATTTTTAATATGAAAAACATTGGGGTCAGGAGTTATGTAGATTCCGAGATATCGGAATCCATCCTCCGCCACCTCGCATCCTGGTGGGAGTCTTGGGATCGGTTCTTGGATAGCGAAGATCACTGACATGGATCAGTTGATCGAGTATCCCGAATATTTACGAAAATTAGTGAAAATGTTTAGAATTCTATGCACTGATTTTGTCGGTGATGCGAGATAAAGCAGAATATCATCAGTATATAGGGATATCCTATCTTCCTGACCCTCAGCCCATTTCAACCCTCTCAGAAGGGGATCCCCTCTGTCCCATGTTGCCAGTGGCTCGAGCATCAGCGAGAAAATCTATGGAGACAGGGGGCATCCCTGTCTAGTGCCCCTTTTTAATGGAAATATTCTGGACGTGTGGTTGTTGACCTTGACCTGGCGTTTGAGATCTGTGTAAAGGAGCCTGATCCATCCCATGAATTTCGGGCCAAACCCTAGGCGCCGACGCACCTCAAATAGGTAGGGCCACTCAATCTAATCAAACGCCATTTTGGCGTACAGGGATAGCACTACCGCATCTCCTTCAATGACTTGTTTACGGCCTAACACATTATGGAGGAGGCGGATATTTAGGGCCATATTTCGGCCATGTAGCTTCTTTTTAATCATGTAGTGGGAATTTCAACTATTGATTGACCTTAATTTTACCTCAGTCTTGCATTCTTCACATAGCAAATGTATCTCTTCCACAGTACATGTACTACATGTATCATAATCCCCAAAATGAGCTTTGTAAGCTTTTGATTTAACATAATTATTAACATGGGAAACGTGATTAATCATCTATTGTTTTATGGTTGTTTTATACACTTAATGACACTTGTACTGTTTGTTTCACACTTTTTCCTAGTTCTCTCCTTACAATCTCCAAATGATCACAGGCTCAAAAAAAGACCTCATGGCTGGGTCACTCACAGGAGCACACAAACAGCTACCTCCAACCTCACATTTATCCAGCTCCCGCGAGAGTCTCAGGAACTCATACATCTTTTTTTCAAATTGAGTTTTCGCATGGTAATAAAGCACTCAAATGGCACATGATAGCACATTTCAGTGAAAGCAAAGGGCAAATGTCCAACGCACCATAGGACCAATATCTAACAAAGAAGACCGAGGCAAGCATTACTGTCAGGTGTAGGGCTATTCCAACTGGCCCAACCACCTCCCACATATACGTTTGTGCTTCGAAGGGCATCCCGAGCCTCATACACGGGCCTCTCCTGTTTTGCACACCAGTCTACACCGTGCCGCCACTGCATCACCGGAGAGGAAGTAGCAGCTTTCCAGCGGGCTGTGATGTCACACGCCCCCACTATTGTAGCCGTTCCCAACAGTGCCCAATCAGCTTTTGAACCCCATGGAGCCCTCCAGAACCCCAAGCAGCAGCAAAGGGTAAAGTCGCACCTCCCATCCTAACACATCCGATAGTTCTCTCACCACAGTGGACCCGTATTTCTAAATCAACAGGCACAACGATACCATATGGTAGAAGTCGGCAGAAGCACACGAACAGCGGGGAAAGTAGGGGCGGGGAGAAGGCCAGCTCATTGAAGTCTGGCAGGAGTGAGGTAGGCACAGTAAAGATAGTAGGTCTGAATCAGGCGCAGTCTGGATGAAATCGCAAGGTGCCATAACTGCGTCTCACCAGTCGTCGTCTTCAAGGGGACCCAACCACCCCTCCTAACAGGTCCTAAGATGATCCAATGTACCAGGGGCGTTAATGATGAGAGTACGATAGCTCTTGGAGATACCTTCCTTGCCCATGGCCCCAGGAGGAGTTTGGCCTCCAAAGGCCTGAATTCAGGGGGAAAGGTGTCACGTGACGTGTTGGCGTAGAGAGCGTGACGTAGCTGCAGGTATTTATGGAATTGTGGGAGGTGAGGGCATAGGTGTCTTGTAGCTCTTGGTAGGAGCGCATGTGGGTCCCAGTCCACACATCACCAATTTGTGTTATACTAAAAAGGTCCCATTTCCTAAATCCTTCCAATCTCAACACTTCATGCAATCATGTACTGTGCCACAAAGGGGTTTAAGGTGTCATTTTGTTGTCCCAATTAGTGTGTCGGAGGGCTGCCCTCCAAGTGAAAAAAAAACACCCTAGTCACCACAGGAATGGTGGCATGGATCGGGGAGCCGTAAAGCATAGCCATTATCCACGGAAACCCCAGGGAAGCCAATTCCAGCTGGTAGGCGGGGTCAGACCATCTTCCGCTAAGCCATTTTTTTGATCACCAATAGCTAAGAAGCTAGGTAGTAGAGGAAAAGGTTGGTCATCCTCATGCATCAGTTGAATCAGGTGCACTGGGAATAGCCAAGGTCCAAGCGAGGCCCAGACTTATGCCAGAGGAACGGGGAAGCCAGAGTGTCCACCTCTTGGAACCATCGTTGAGGCAAACACCATCATTTTATAAAGAGCTATCCTACCCATAACGTTCAAAGGAAGGGATTGCCACCTACCGAGGTCTTGCTTAGCTTTCCGTGTTAAGGGTCCAAGATTAAGGGACCAAGTGAGTTCGGGGGGGAGCGCTAACCATATTTCTAAATATTTTAAACTAAGGCTGTACGCTGGGATGTCAGTCTGCCAGGCTACGCTGTCCAGGGCCGGGTCCAAGGGCACCAGGTTGGCCGGGTTAACTTGGAGACCTGAGGCTTCCCCAAAGAGTTGGAGAGTTTGGAGAGACAGCGGGGTCCGCTTGTTGCTGGATCTACGAGGAAGACCAGGACATCATCCGCGTAAAGCGCAATGCGATCTTCATGTCCTTCCTCCCTCTGCCAACCCTGCATCTGATCATTGCAGCGGGCCAGCGGCTCAATTGCCAATGCAACAAGCATTTGCAATGCAATAGGTCTCGCATTTACGCAGGTTTAAGCTATTGGAATTGTAAATGACAATGCATTTTATTTATGTTTCAAAAACCAAAACATAAATAAAAGGCATTGTCATTTACAATGCCAATAGCTCAAACTAATGTAAATGCGAGACCTGTTGCATTGCAAATTAATTGTTTGGTTTGTGTGCCTCAGTAAATTCCTTACTTTTCATTGGTAAATCATGGCCATTTGTCCCTCCCTTTGGTGTGTGTTCCATCCCATGGCGACTGACCATGTCACAGGTTTTTTGCTTCTCGCCTTTTAGGATAACTGGCCAACAATTTTTTCCGATTGCCTGGGCTTGTGTGTTTGGAATGTTGTTTGTTTGCTTTCGGAGGCAAACGTGTGCAGCTGATGTTTTCAACCACACATGTATTTTTAACTTCAGAAACACACTTGTTACTTGACTTCGCCTTTGGGACCTTATAAGTGTTTAACGATGCAACAGTTAATGTTGTTGCACCAAGGATATTGTGCTGCATAACTAAATACTTATAAGGTCCCAAAAGCGAGACGTATTGGCTATGCCAATGCTTGTTATGTGTGCAGTGAACGTTTGCGGACCTCTTCCAGTGACAGGAGAGAAAACTGCTCCTATAACTGTTAATTTTGAGTTTTGCTTGCACGTTTAGTGCATAAATGTGTGTCATACACAGCATGCCGCCATCTCTGTGCGAATGTGCCCCTTACCCCTTTACATTCTTGAAAGAAAGATCTAAGCCGTGTGTGTTGTTTGGCTGATGGCCGAGGGGTCAGTAGGCATGCACCGGAAATGGGAGAGTCAAATACCAACAACCGGGACATCATGAAAGAAAATTTACCCTGCTCCTTCCGATCCTAATTTGAGGGTAAATTTCATAGCAGTTGCGAATGTGAGAGGGAGGAGGAAAAGCAGCTTCTGTCTAACCAACGTGGTACAGAAGACTTCCATTCCAAATTTTGCACCGCTTCAGGAGAAAACCTGAAAGTGCCAGACACATGTTGGTATCCAGCCTAGCCCACCTGCATTTATCTCTGACATTGCAGCATCTGACTACAAACTCTACGTCGGCTTTGGTGGAGGGGGTCCAGGCATCAGATGGAGGTTAGGCTCCAAGAAGGGTAGGATGCGGATGCTATATGTTACCTATCTCACAGTAGATGTCTCAGCAACTACTCGGCTGGCATCACTATCTCCAAAACTTACAAACAGGTTGTCACTAGAAAGCAGATGTCTTGTTCGGTCAAGTAACAAGTACCTCGCAACCAGATTCTTTAATCTCCCTATGCTTTGAAGACATAGAGGTGAGGTTTTATGCATCAACATGTCTAGGAGAGAAATTGGGACACAGGACGCTGTGTAGCATCCGATAGAGGAACCAGATGCAGTAGGCTCATCAGGGGCAGCATTATGAACTCTGCACCACGGTGCACACTTAAGTCTGCGCTCCGGATGCAGCCTGAGACAGTGGGCCATATCACAATAAATGTGTTGTCCCAGTGATGGCGCAAACTTGTGTCTACATTAGGAACACTGCACTAGTGAAAGAAGGACCAACTGTTTGAAGCTGCCCATCCACCTTTCACTGTGCAGGCAGCAATGTGGCCTTCATTAGAATGAGGGGCAGAGATCCCCCTGCAGGTAGGTGCAATGAGGGACTGACCACGCCTGTGGGTGGGGGGCAGGAGGGGGGGAGCCTATGGGATATCCATTCTTCCCTTTAAAGTGGCACCCTTGGGAGGGGGAGGGACGCACTGACCGTGCACCATCTCAATGTGGCATAAAGTCAGTGTGCCAACAGATGGCTCCTTTGCTTCTGCACCTGCGTCAGTAATACACAGTGGGAGAAGAGACAAAGTGTTTACTTATTTGCATGGGGCCCACAAATGAGGGAATGACCCCTTGATATTGCAAAGGCACACATGTAGTGCTAGCATGATTTGCATTCCGTGTCCTTGTACGCCCAAGCACTTCTCGAAACCAGGGGGGCAGATTGCTCACGTAAGATCTCCTGGCTAAGAAGGATAAAAGATATTTTGAGTGATATGGGGTTGAGTAGTTTATGAGAGGATCCCGCAGGAAATCTTTTCCCTTCAAAGAAAGAGTTCAAGGCAGCATATTGGAATATGGTTATGATGAAGCGCTTTTCATCCCTAACGAGGCTTACCTTGACGAGGGAATTTTTAGAGCACAAACAAGAGACTAAGTATGAATGCTACTGGGATTTTATCACTGTACCCAATGATAGGAAACTGTATCACCAGTTTAGAGGGGGTTCCCTCCCAATAAAATCTTTCACTTGTAAATGGCATCCCCTCAACGATGACAAATGTACTGCATGTCCATCACAGAAGGAAACATTAGCACACGTTCTGTTTGTATGCCCTGCTTATAAGCCTCCCAGGAAAAAATGGCTTAAACCAATTTGTCTGATCCTGGGCACAATGTCGATTATATTATAACATATTCCAATATGCTGCCTTGAACTCTTTCTTTGAAGGGAAAAGATTTCCTGCGGGATCCTCTCATAAACTACTCAACCCCATATCACTCAAAGTATCTTTTATCCTTCTTAGCCAGGAGATCTTACGTGAGCAATCTGCCCCCCTGGTTTCGAGAAGTGCTTGGGCGTACAAGGACAAGGAATGCAAATCATGCTAGCACTATATGTGTGCCTTTGCAATATCAAGGGGTCATTCCCTCATTTGTGGGCCCCATGCAAATAAGTAAACACTAAGGATTTTGAAGTCAGATACACACGAGCCCGTAGTGATCGCTGTTGCTACATTTTTGCGATGGATGTGGGTTATTCGAGCAAAAATGATGAGGGCACCATAGTTGTGCCAAATCTTATTAAAATTTTTGGCATTTAATTGTCTTATGGTTGTCCCAACATCTTGTCTATGTATGTGAATCTTACACAAACAACGTGTCAGTATCGTTCTCTCATTAGTCATGGGGTTAAATAGTGCTGCCAAAACTGTGAATGTTCTGCTTATGGTGTATACTTGTGGTTTTATGTAAACTGATACTCATTCTTTTTTAACTAATTTTTAACATTTAATGTTTTATCATTGTGATTTAATCTGCTAAAAGTTTTATTCATATGGATCTATCAAATTGTTATTATATTATGATCCTTTTAGTTCTTTTATTTGTTGATGTGCGATGTCTTTTATGATTATGATAATCGAAATAAAGACTATTTGACTTGACTTGACTTGATTTGCATTCTAGAAGGTGCAGTGCAAGCATCTCAGCCCCTTCTGTAATACAAGAGTGGAACAGAAAGCAGGTGCACCTAATGTATTATGGCTTTTGGCAATCTCCTTGGCCTTCAGGGAGGATTTCCTAGGTGTGTGCCAGTACAGTCCAACAGCAGCAAGTTTAAGTCTTGCTGAAGTTTAATGCACGTCTGTCTCACCAGGTGATGGGAGACAAAAGTCATTCACGTGCAGGGTACCTACAGTCCAGCGATCGAGTATCACTTCCTTGCTTAAGGAGTTCATCGTGGTCACCAGGACATTCGGGCTCTCTGAGGAGAGGTAGATGTTCAATGGTTAGCTCCTCAAGAACCATGAGCTCAAGCTAAGAAATGGTAGGAATGCGTATACTGTTCTCCCTCCTAAATGAGCAGGACGCAATACCTTGGAGAAAGCAGATGTGGTCGTCCTGAAGCAACTAGAGCAGTTATGAGTACTGAAGAGCCATCAGGATGACTGAGCACTCAGGGACTTATTTGACCTTCTGAAGAAATCTCTCAATAAGAAAAGTTGATGAAAATGCAAATATGAAAGCCAAAGGACCCAAACTGATTGCATTTGGTGTTCGGATGAGCGACAAAGGAGTCTATAAATAGATTAATTCAGGCCTCGACAATGGGATTGAATACTTCCTAGAGAATTTACCACTCATGTGCAGAGTGCCAAAGCCTTTCTGAACTGTCCATTACAGTTTGTCTGTCCCAGCAATGTCAGAGACTACAAGGAACATGCCTTATTGTATGGCCCATTCAAACAGAGCCACCACCAGCCATCAGAGCAGTAGGGAGTGGATGACTACTTGAATCCTCACATAGAAAGGGACTGAGGGATTGCCCATGTAGACCATCTATGCTGTGGATGTCACTACGGGGAGGAAGGTTTTCAACATAAGAAAGATGGCTTTATGAGTGTGATGTGTCTGATTTGACCCAGAAAAAAGGTACTCCCCTTAGGTAACACTATTCCTGGTGGACACAAAATCTTCATGCAGATTCCTAACCTTATGAATATGCTTGAGGTGCCAAACCGGATCTGCATGCTTTTTTCCAGCAATACTTCTCCAGAATAATCAGGTGGCACCATGTGTTCTCAGTTGTGACTTGTGCTGGCAAAAATGTGATTACATCTGAGTATATAAGGCACCAACCAGTGCTTTAGTGCCAACCTGTGGTACTTTTCCTGTGCTGCATTAGGGGGTGTCAAGAGGAACCAATAGTGTATTAATAACAACAGCATGTTGGGATCCTATCAAAGGTAGCACTAACTCACTGGAGAGGAGATTGGGCAGTGAGGAATCTGCTGGAAGATATGTGTCCACCAGGAAAAAGTTCACTTTTTTTTCTGATAGATGCATCTTTCCGCCGATACTTACCTTATGAGTCCCAGAGCAATACCCTCTTGGAGGTGGGACTTAGTAGTGCTGGTTAACCAAGAAAACCATGCAGCACAGTCCAGGCAATGTACCCGTCATTGCATGCTTGGGGGCTCTGAGACAGTAATGTTTAGCAAAAGTATGCAGGGATGACCATGTGGCAGCCTGATTGACATCAACTCCCATGGCCATAGGGGAGTAGGCATAAACACCACCAGCCAGAAGGTCTTTCTAGACCAAGGCTTTGCAGATCTTCATACAGGAGGTACCCTAAAACAAAATGGTGTATTTGAACACCTCTTTGTCCGTCTTGGCTCTGGTGAAGCCCACAAAAAAGCGGACTATCCACTCTTTCCTGTCAAGTAGAGTCGATGAAAGCAGTTGCCAATATACACCACATTTGGCTGAAGACTCAATGCTTATGTATAGAGATGGGGGGTGATATGTATGATGCACACATGCATGTACACCATCAACTTGTTAATGCCTATTTTCCCAACACTACGCATATATACTAGGTGCACTGCATGCACACTGTTAGGAAAGTTGTGGAACAGAACTATCTGTAACACTGCCTTTTTTAGTTTAATATTAAGTATTTTTCAGAAAATGTCTTCCCCTTCCTAAACATACAGTATGAAAAATGCAGAAATTGGTGCACTTTGCAGATGTTTTCCAATAGTAAATCCCGCGCCATTAGGTGAGTTTAGTGCTTAGTTTAGATAGCGGATGTTAACAATGAAGGGTGAGAAGAGATGCAGGGAAATGCATACGAATGGGATGAACACCCAGAGTTGCGACATGGAGGGTAGTCACAATCGTTGGGGAAATTAGCACATTTATCTATACATTTATATCTGCATGATATATGCTTAAACTAAGTACACATAGGAGGGTACGAGCTTCCGTGACTTACGACATCGTTTATGTGAATTACTCATTATTGTGAAGTACTACATTACAACTTATTCCACATTAAGTTCCACTTAGTGAGGTGAATCTACCCCGATGTTTTGCTACATAAATTAAAACCACTTTTTGTTCGCATTTCCATGTCACATTTCCCATTAGAGGCTGACGTTTACGAGATTAGAGAAGAATTGAGGAAGATTTGTTAAAAAATATATCAGAAAGATTTAACCAATCTCGGGCGTTACATCAAAAATGATGAAAACTTGCTACTTACGCAGGTTTGAAGAGTGGCTTGTCCGTTGCAACCCTCTGTGCTGTTTAACGGCACAGGTGGCTGCGGCGAGTCAAAGTCTGCTGTCCAGAGTCATCTCTAGAAATCATCCAGAAATGAGGACAGGCCATGGAGTGTTCTGAGTCACCGGTGACAGCTCGGTGTGCACACATCAACTGTTTGTTCATTTTCACTTGAAACTCTTTCTAACTGCCGCAGTTTGCTGTCACCTCCATGCACGCTTCTCATCATCGCACAGGTAGCAAAAACGCTTATCTTAACAATATCGGTGGCTGCACCACTGGACAAACACCACGCCATGTAGACATGAATTAGCACACATTTATATGTTAAAAGGTGCTGTTCTCTAAATGAAATGGAGCTGTATTGTACAGGGAAAACAATGCTGCTTGAAGTGTAACCCGTTCAATGTTTTTGAATTCTAAATAAAACAAGCGTGCGCGCCTCAAGTAAAAAAAAAAAAACTGTCGGCAAAAGTGAAAGCGTTTCCCTTGCGGGAGCGAGCGGCGCCAGGAGCGATAATTGCTACCATATGGCGCTGCTCGCTCCCGCAAGTGAATCGCCAAACGTGTACGCGTTGCCATTGAAGGCAATGGAACGCGTGCACGTTTTTGGCTGAAAAGCCGAAGCGATTGCAAAAGGTCTTTTTGCCTATGTAGCGCATGCGCGCTGCGTAGGCGAGACCTAAAAAGGAGGGGTAATAGGGGGCAACCCTGTTGCGTCCCCCGTCTGATAGGAAAAGCAGTAGAAAGCACACGTTAATCTGGACCTGTGCAGCAGGGTTGGAGTACTTCGCACAGACAAATCCATGGAAGCAATCTCCGAAGCCAGCTCTCTGCAACACATGCTCTAGGTATGCCCGGTCCACCATGTCAAACGCCTTCTCAAAGTCAATAAGGAGTAAGGCTAACCAAGAGAAAAGCAAGTGACGGTGGGCCAGAGCAATGTTGAAGCGCCGGAGACAGTGGTGCATCCTTCTGGCAGGCATAAAGCCGCACTGGTCAGGGTGTACAAGCATGCAAAGGACCAGTTTGAGATGGGCGGCTAAAAGTGTGGCAAATATTTTAACCTCCCTGTTAATTTTGGAGATTGGGCGTTAGTCCAAGCAGGAAGTTGAAGGAGTTTGTGTCTTTGGAAGTACCACAATGATGGCAGTATCCAGTTCGGTGGAAAGGTCCCATTCTTTGACACTTCATTGTAGAGCACCAGGAGCCTGGGCGGAAGGATTTCCTGAAACTTGGTGTAGTATTCTGTAGTAAATCCGTCAGCGCTGGGGGTCTTACCGGAGGCCACAGCCGAAAGCGCCTCACCCACCTCCTCAGCCAAAACTGGCTGTTCCAACAGCTGTTATCTCTGAGGGAGACAGTCGAGGGAGGGGTATTTCGTGTAAGAAGTGGGGGTTGAGCACTCTTTCCTGTTTGGGGGCTGTCATATATAAACGCCTGTAGTAGTCAGCATATGTTTGTGTGATACTGCAGAGGGTCTGGTGAGTTTGTCCCTGTTTGTCTATAACTTCAGGTATTATCCTATAAGTCCGTAGGCGGGAGGATAGCCAATACAAAAGCTTGCCGTTCTTATCCCCCCATCCATACACTCAGGCCGTTGAGGCGTGCCCCAATTGTTTCGCCACTTCAAGGGACTGGAGACAAATCTACTCACGCACCAGGCTCAGTTGCAGGGGTGTCTCTCCCCAAAGGTCGCAGCAAGGTGTTTTTCCAACTGAAGGGCCCGGGCTTCCAAGCAAGCTAATTTTTGGGAGCAATCTTGTTCCATCTCCCTGCTTCGGCTCCTGGAGTAGCCACTAATGGTGGCTTTACTTGCTGCTCATAAGGTATCTATTGAACGGACCATGCCCTCATTGGTTTGAAAGTAGGGCCTGAGTTCACTCTCTATCACTTGCATATAGGATTCATCTTGAAGGTACCAGGTGTTGAGACATCATAAGGGGTGCCAGACCCCCGAGGGGCACCCAAGGCGCAGGAGAAGAGGAGAATGATCGGATATCCTGCACGGAAGAATCTGGATCTGGGACATCTCGCGGCAATCTGGGGCTGGCATGAACGGGAGGTCTATGCGGGAATGGGTGTAGTGCGCTGCAGAGGTTTGAATGTATTCACGGCAGCGAGGATTCCAGATCTACCAAATGTTGTAAAGGCCTAGAGCGGAGGTCCAGTTCGAAAGGCGTGAAGCACTGGTTCGGCGGGGACAGAGGAGTTGCCAGTGGTGTCCACATCGGGGAGCAGGACCAGCATTAAAGTCACATCCAACCAGTGTCAATTCCCCTGGGAGGGCTGATAGTACCTTGAAGAGGTCATCTAGGAGACTGCCCAGTGCCGCAGCGGGAACATAGACAAATACAAGGCTCACAGTATGCCCTTCAATCGTCCCCGTGAAAGCAAGGGAACAGCCCTTGGGGTCACACGTTTCTTGAGTAACAGTTATGGGGAAGGAACAGCAAAGTAGGATCACCACCCCTCAGGATCCTTGTGCAAAGTCAGAGTGGTAGGCCCTGTTGTATCCCTGGCGCACCAAGAACGAGCAGTATTTCCTAATCATGTGGGTCTCTTGAAGTAGCAGGGTGTCGGGGAGAAATCAGTATGTATATCTTGGACAGGGGTATGCTTCACATGGTCCAGAATCCAGTTAACATTCCAGGACATCACCCTCAGGGGCACTATGTCTGCGTGGATCCATTGTGGGCGATTCAGGGAGATGGGGAGTCCTCAACTCTATGGGGAGGTGGATCTGGACATTCGGCCACTATGGGCGTGGACAGGCATCGTCCCTCAAGTACAATGTGAAAGTTACAGCCTGAATGTGTGCCTGAGTGCGAAGTAGAACATGAGTCTAAAACTAAAGAAACAAAACCTCTCCATCTGAAAGAGAAAACATTGCACAGTCCCAATCCCCCCAACAACCACCCACCCCATACTTCCACCCCAGAAGCTTCTGCCACCCACAAACTAGAAACAAAAACACAGCACAACTTGATATCAGGAATGGAGTGGTGGACCCCTCCATAGTGCAGGCCCTCTGCCCGCCACAGAGCCCCATGATATAAATTTCTACACTCCCTACCTATGATATCACACCCCTGTACAGGGGAGGGAGTCGCATCTTGGAGGCTGTCTTGACTCGGTGGGGAATCCACTGCAGTGGTAGGCAGGGAGGAACACGAAACAGGAGGTGGTGAGTCCCACTTGTCAGGAGACAGAGAAGGGTAGTCAGGCCTCCGTGCCCCAAGGTCCTTGCAGGTGCGGGTGTGGTATCATTCACTGCCCTCTCAGGTGGCCCAGTGTACCGGGAGGAGGAGCCCTCCCCCCCCCCCAGCTGGGGAAGTGGCTTCTCCTCGGTGAGCATGTCCAGGCTGCCTCAGGGGTATCGAAAAAGTGAGTGCAGTTGTCATACACCACTCTAAGCCGGGCTGGGATGAGCAGTTTATAGGTTGAGCGCATGTGGCTTCTGTTTTACCAGTATGTACAAGCGGCGCTGGAATTGCACCTTTCTGGTACAGTCTTTAAAGATGAGTACCCTGGCATCACCGCATCTAAGGTCAGGACAAGAGCGAGCCTCTCTCAGGATGGCATCTCTGTCTTTGAAGCTAAGAATGCGGGCAATCATAGGTCTGTGTGGGGTCCCTGGAGGGGGCTTTGGTGTCAGGGCTCTATGTGCTCTCTCTATCACAAACCCAGGAGACAGTAGATCCGAAGGCATCCAGGATTTAAGCCAGGTTTCGAGGAACTCCGCTGCCTGAGGTGGTTCTGTACCCTCATGTATCCCTACAAAACGCACATTATTGCGCCTAGAGCGGTTTTCGTCTCCCTCCACTCAGCGGTGGAGTTCTTCAGTGTGGGAAAGGAGGTGGGAGACCTGAGATTTTAGGTTGGTAACATCGTCTTCCACCATGGACAAGCGAGTCCCGGCCTCGGTGATCCTGTGCGTGGCATTCTGTAGGTCCTGGCGCAAGAGAGCCACATCTACGTGCACCTCCCCTATCTTGGTTTCCACAGAGGCCTGGGAGGTGTGGATGGCTTGTAGAATTGTAGCCAAGTCGCTATCTGCTACTGATAATTTATCCTTCGCTGCATTACTGGCCTGTCCGTGGCTTGTGATATATTGTTCAATTTGGGTCTAGGAGGCCATTAGCTGGGTGGGTTTTTCTTTGCCCATGGCGTAGCAAGACAGGGCATCATATCAAGGCTCCATTGGTGGTCCGGCTGGCTTGCCGCAGGAGTGCAGCAGCACGAGCAGCCAGGCTGTAGGGCAAGTATCCCAGCAGATACTGTGCTGTCCATAGGTGAGTGCGGCAGAGCCTGGGGAGGGCAGGTAGAGGCCGCAGGACGCGGGTCGGAGGTCCCAGGTGGGTCGCAGCACCGAGGGCACCGAAAACAGTGGGCACAGAGTCAAAAGCAGAAGGTAACTCTTTAGGGTGAGGCCTCACGCCAGTGCTTTGTTATGTGTGGGTCCGCAAGAGATCTTGGACATCAATAAGGGGGGGCAGGAGCAATCCCTCAGATCAGTCCTTCCATATGTCACGGCTGGGCCCCTGGTCCCGCTACCCGAGCGAGACAGGCAACAGAAAAAGTTCCAGGCCCTTGGCACCGTAGGGGTCAAATCTCTGCTTGGACAAACTAGGCATACAACACCTGAAAGTAGCAGCTGGGAGGTGGATATTACTCGCGCCCCAATGGTAGAGATAAAGATCCCAGAACGATGTGGGGTCACAAAACTGCATTCATGTAGGCCGCGGGAAGACCTTAGCCATGGAGGCCCAGGGTGGTGAGGTGGGCGCCTCAACTGTAATAGGGATGGCCCCGAATAACTATCCTACAGGCTCAGGGGCCAGCGGGTCCCCCAGTTTTGGAATGTCACCGCCATCAATTGGGTGAACAAGGAGGCCAGGGGAGAACCAAAAAGGAGTACAGTTACTGCAGTGAGGCGTTCCCACGCATGCAGCCCCCCAGGCCCAGGAGCCATGCAGCCAACCAGGGTCCCACCACAGACGGCGATGTACCTGGCGCCTGGTGAGCAGGGTAGTATCTTAGAGGTCTTACCAGGTGTCAAGGGTTAGCCTCCACCACTTCTAAGGCGGGGTCAGGTCATCAAGCAGGTTGTGCTGCACGAGCTGAGCAGATGCTAATAGGCCACCCTGGGCTGCAGGAGGCTGCATTCCCCGGCAGGCCACCACCCAGAGGTCTGTGACGGTGGGTCCCAAGGCCGTGCAGGAAGCAGGGGCCCCCAGTCTGGGAGGCGGTCGCTCCTAGCCCTCCGAGGCCCACCGCACCTCTTTCAGGATTAGGTGAGCCGCGAGGGCCAGCTCTGTGTCAGGGGTGGCCCCAGAGCTGAGGTCTGAGAGAGACGCAGGGCTGGTGAGTGATCCTTCATGCGGGTGATGACCGGATGTGTTCAGTGGCAGCTGCGGCTGTGCAGGAAAGGCAGAGTGCTGACCATATGCGTCACAGGACTCCGTGGCTCAGCGGCACTGGTCACACATAGGCCACCATGCTTGGGGAGGACAGCTGCGCTGGTCCGCAGCTGCCGAGGAAGGCATGGGCACGGGCGTCTCTCCGATGGCAGGTAAGGTGCAGGGCAGTTCAGGGGGCATTATTGCATCTCTTTATTAAATAAAGGGCGTCCTGGTGGTACGCAGATGGGAACGGATGACAGAGGGGTTCGGAGCACTCTCAGAGTGCGACTGCCATCTTTATGCTCCAAGCCACGCCCCTAGGCTCATACATCTTGCCTATAAAAACAGGCTATAAACTGTCCAGTCTACAGTGCATGCTGAAAGAAAGACTGGCCTCTCTTCTGAGACCTCCCCTTGGGTTACAGGCGTGCATAGTAGGGAGTGAGAAGTAACCAACCTCTCTGCTGAGATCTCTCCCTAGAGTGACGGGTGTGCATAGTAAGTTGTGAGGAGGGACTAGCCTCTCTGCTGAGACCACTCCCTAGAGCGAGAGGCATGCGTAGTAGGATGTGGGGAGGGACTGGCCTCGCTGCAGACCCCTCTACCCAGGGTGATGGGCGTGCGCAGTAGGCCGTGGGGAGGGAGTAGCCTCTCTCCTGAGACTCCTCCACAAGGTAACGTATCTGCACAGTATGGTGTGAGGAGGTTGTGCCCTCTCCACTGAGACTCCACCACAGGGTAACAGGTGTACATAGTAGGGTATAGGGAGTGACTAGCTTCTCCGCTGAAACCTCTCTTGGATGACGGACAAGCATACTAGAGTGTGGGGAGGAAGTGGCCTCTCACCTGAGATCTCTCTCTTGCATGACAGGTGTGTGTAGTAGGGTATAGGGAGGGACTGCCCTAACCTCTGACACCTCTCAGTTGAATGTCAGATGTGTTTAGTAGGCTCTGGGGAGGGACTGACCTCTCAGCTGAGACCAGTGTCATGAATGACGTATGCTTAAAAGGGTTTGATGAGAGACCCTCCACTGAGACCTCTGTGTTGGATGACGGGTGTGTGTAGTAGAATGTGGGTAGGAACTAGCCTTTCAACTGAGACATTTCTCTTGGACAATGGGTGTGCTTAATATGGTGTGGAGAGGAACTGGCCTCAGCTGAGACCTCTCTTGGATGACGGGTGTGCGTAGTAGGGTGTGGGGAGGGACTGGCGTCTCTGCGGAGATCTCTCTCTCAGAAAATATGTGTGTGTACTGGGGTGTTATGAAGGTCTGGCTTCGCCACTGACACCTCTCCCCAGGGAATTGGGTGTGCATATTAGGTTATGGGGATAGATGGCCCTCTCTGCAATTACCCCCTCCACGGGATGAGAGGCATACGACCTCTCCCTTGGATGACGGGTGTGGATAGTAGTTTGCAGGGAGCAACCTGAATCTCCACTGAGACTACACTATAGGGTGATGGGTGTGCGTAGGCGGGTGTGGGGAGGGACTGGCCTTTCCGCTAAGCCCCCTCCCAGGGTGACAGGGTGTGTACTAGGGTAATAGGTGGGACTGGTCTCTCCGCTGAGACCCCTCTCCAAGGTGACAAGAGTGCATAGTAGAGTGTAAGAAAGGACTGGCCTCTCTGCTAAAACCTCTCTCTTGGATTATGGGTGTGCCTAATAGGGTGTGGGGTGCGATGGGCCACCTAGCTAAGACCGCTCTCTTGCATGACAGGTGTGCGCAACAAGGTGTGGGGACAGACAACCCTCTCCACTGAGACCTCTATCTTGGAAGATGGGGGTGTGAAGCAGAGTGTAGGGAGGGACTTACCTTCCCACTGAGACCTCTCTCTTGGATGATGGGTATCTGATGTAGAGTGTTGGAAGGACTGCCCTCTCCGCTGATAGCTCTCTTTTTGGTGACGAGTGTACATAGTAGGGTGAGGGGGGACTGGCGTCTTCACTGAAAAAAGAGCCCCTCGACCAATCAAATGGCTCTATTTTCGAATTGGCGTGACCACTGGACGCTCGCAAGAGAACCCAACCGTCCAAATATACAAATATTTTTGTCCCTTAATATCTCAAATGCTACTGATCAGATTTACACCAAAACCCAAAAAGCACGCTTTCTGGACCAAGATCAACATCCGTCCTTCTTTTACCCTTCCTTCCAATATTCCTTCTTTCTTTCCCTGTTCTATTTACCCAGTGCCATTTTTCCTGCTCCCGCTGCTCTTCTATTGATGCTGTATCCCAGCGTTAATGATGAGCTTTTGTCTGCTGAGTTGCAGACAGAAGAGTCCCTTAAAGAACCCCACACCCGCAGTATCTGCTAAAGCAGGGTGTTAACGTCCGAGTGGGAGGCTTTTATCTGGTGACCTGTCTTTTTGCGGAAAAACACAATTTTGGTATCTGTAAAAATCGGACAAAGTAGCAGGGAGAGCTCTGCATCCATGACAAAGGGGGGGGGGGGGGGAAAAAAAGGAACTGATGTCAGCATGCAGTAGTGGTACCTGCATACAGCTTCACACTGTCTTCTCTTGGAGGCAGTGCAAGTTCACTATGAAGTCTGATGGTGCAACCTCCTGGAGCGTGGGAGTGATTGCTATGAAAAATTCTGGATCAAGTCTGATGCCTGGGGTTTTCAAATGGTGAGGGATCTCTAATTTCTCATTGATGTCCTTGTTGAACTGGGTCATAGATGGTTACAGTAGCCAGTGCACAATGCCTCATCTAAATTTAGTCAGAAGATATTGCTCATAATAATTATCGGGCTGTGTCAAATAGGGCTCCATCTAGCTTCCTGTTTTTAGGGGAAAATAAGCTCTAATACATCTTTTTGTAACCCGTCTGTCTCTTCCCATTGACTTCCACTCTAAAAAACAGGCGTTTAATCTCAGTTCTTATCTGCTTTTGGAATCTTTTTGAAGTTACTAAATAAATCCAGGTGAACCAGGGCCAAATAAATGTCCCCGATGTATATTAGCCATGGAATCTGACTCCACATTTGCAATGAAAAATCAGATATTAATTCCTTATTTAAGTCTACTTCAGAATTACTCCTCACTGATAACTACAACAAAATGTAAGTTACATTTACACAGCCCTTCACATACTCTAGATCCACTCTTTGTGCACATTAAACAATGGAATTGATTGGGGTAACTCAAACAGATGTTTTAAAATATATTGTTTTCCCTTTGAATACAAAATGCTTTTGCATACCCTCAGATTCCTGCCCTATAAGTCACTGAGCTAATTAATTTAGCTTTATAAACAAATTAGCTGGGCCAGAGGTCTATAACCTAACCTTGCTGCAAGGCTAAAGGCAACCCCCTGAGTTTGCAGAAAATTAGGTGTGTTAGTAGTAAGAAGGTCCATCCAGTTCACATTGGAATCAAAGCTGATACTAAAGTACTGGTACGACTTTAAGGGGCTGATCTTCGTATTCTCTATAAACATACTCTAAGAATTTATATTTATAGGCCAAGATTCATAACATAAGGCATTATTAAATTTGTTTTCACTCCAGATCGCTTATGCAGGCCGCATAATACATATTCAACTCTTGAAGCTCTTTTTAGGTTCTTGACAGAAGGACAGAATCATCTGCAAAGAGGAATAAGGTAATGGGTTATCTGTCCAACCAGAGAATGTCCTGGTTATTCTTCCTCAAATCATCCTCCAGATGGTTTATATAAAGTGTAAAGCGAAAAGGTACCAAGCACAGCCCTAGGATATCCGCGTAAATTAGTGAAAGACTCCTATAAGAGAGCAAGGTTTTATGATAGACAACACCTATTAACGAATAAAAGCAAACAGAAAACCACAACACTAGTATTTGTCACCAGACATTCTATGATGAATGCAAAGATAAGGCAAATTATCTCCTCAAGTTGGCCTATTCTAAATGTGGACAAAGAACCTGGAGAGAAAATTCCCAAACCTTTATTTGCCTATCGTAAGAACAAAAATCTAAAAGATCTAATTGTTAGATCACGGATGCCCCCTGTTAAACAACCTGTACAGAGAAGTATTGTGGGGATGACACCGGTAATAGGAAACTTCAGATGTGGAACTTGTAAAATTTGCCCTTTGGCAATAGAAAATGACAGAATACAATTCAATGGTCAAACGGTTAAAGTGCAAAATATGACCAATTGCAAAACTAAAAATGTTATATACCTCTTGCTCTGCCCATGTGGATTGGGGTACATTGGTGAAACATCCCGAAGTTTTAACACACGACTTACAGAGCATCACTCAGCGATTCGAACTAAAAAGATGTCAGCACCAATAGTGGAACATTATGTCACATTGAATCACACCGAGGATGACATTAAATGGTTTATCCTTGAAACAATCTTACCCAAGAATAACCAAAGCAGTGAACTAATACGGAAAAAACATGAGGTATATTGGATATTTACCCTGGACACTTTTAAAAAGGTTTGAACCAGGATATACCTTGGGCCCCAAGTCTTTGATAGTAATACACAATAGGATAAGGGCCATAGTTCCATAGTGATAGTTTGAGATCTAGATCTGTATATAGATAATTACAATTATCCATGGAAAAAACAGTCTTATATAGGGTTGGAACCAGGATACATTTTGAGCCCAAGTACTTGACAGTAATTTACTACATGATAAGGGCTACAGTGTGATAGCGATAGTTTTAGATTTAGACCTGTATACATACAAACACAATTAGTCTTGGACAACGTGTACTTAGATAGATTTTAGCATATAATATTCGCCGTGCAGTACCAATTGTCAATATGGATTTACATAGTAACGATGTCCGTCCATATTTTAAATAAGATTGTTTATCGTACTAGTAGGCGACTGTGTTCCATAAATAGTAAGCACGCTCTATATGCTACTATGGGACTCTACATCCTATTATAGGACTTTATATAAAAATAAGGGAGGTCGCAGTACACACAGGTCGTTACTAAACTAAAAATCGCTCTAAATAAAAGATAAATAGTCACAATGGCAATACCAGCTACCCACTGAGTAATGGATGCCGTTTTTCGAATAGCTAGATAGTCCTATTTTCAGGTCCATGCGTGCAGGGCATGACCGACATGGTTTGGATGACGTCAGACGCCAACCATACACGGAAACCACCCGCTGATAAAAAGACACTGGACAAGAAGCATTGCTCTCGTCTCCGTAGGACAGAGAGGGAGCGTGATTTCTCCGTAGATTTATCCTCCATTATGGTAAGCTTTGGTGACGATAATTCAATAGAAGTTAAAGGCGGGTAACATCTCTTGCTTCCTACAGGGATACTAGTTATATCGGGATTGAGATTACAAAAGGGGTGGTTTAATTAAGATACTTGATGGACATGATCTCCTGCACGTATGGAACTAGAGTGGGGTATAGTTGTTAATACCATAAGTCACAAGCATGTAAGCCTCTCTTTACTCTAAAAGAACGTATCTCAGTATAGAGATACCAATAGGGATTTATATAATAAAAGAAACGAGAGAATATTATGTGATTTATCGCATGTGAATAGATATAAGGATCTACTGTGATTAAAATTAATGAAAACGATAAATTAAAACTTATCTGTATACATATTATATCCCTAGATATAATTTGAGAAAAAGAGATGAACAGGAAAACAGAACGATCGTTGGCCTCTCTTCTTACCCCACTTAGATGACTCATACACGTTTTATGAAGCAATTAAAAATGGACCAGCTATAGATAGTTAAAAGTAAAAGAGAAAATACATCCTTTTACGGCGTCTTGAATAAGAACGGGCACATATATATATATAGAATGTCCTAAACAACATGATTATCTTTTTAGAATATTATCACTTTTCTGCCCCCATATATGGAGAAAATTGCTAGACAAAACTTTATGCTAAGTGGTTCGAGTTGGAAAAAACAGATCGATCAGCAACATTTAGATACCCTGTAAGTACCGTAACTTAGTGAGCCTTGTAAGGCTATGTAAATGAGAATTTTTGGCTTAAATAAATACTATACAGCAAATAGGAACTATTAATTGACGTTTGGTCATTTGAACTTCTATTGTTTTCACAGACTGCATAGTCTTCGGGAGTACTAACTACGCCCACACCATCTATGTGCCACTACATAATCCACTTAAATTAGGTATATAGCAAGATACCATTAACACTAAATAATTGCTGATCTTTAGCAAACCGAGTAGGGACAGATGCAATTATTATTCCTTATCTTTGCATCTTCTTGCCTAATACCATTGCAGATATTACAGAACTTGTGGTGCGCCCCTGTTACGGAGAAGTATTAACCAGTTCTGGCTCTATGAATTAACTCTGATCGTACCGACAGATTATAGGTACATGGCATGTAAATAATATGTTTTAGTCTATGACTAATGACTAAGAGGGTATATAAATGGCTATCTAGAACTGCCACACATTCACCACTTAAAAGATCTGTTTCTTATTGAATCCTTTAACATAGATTATAATTTGAGAGTAAGTTTCACATCTTTTCTTGTGCACGGGTGATCAATTTCGTAATCTGTATCTTTCTTCTTAAGGAGATATAAAGGTACATTTACTTTAGTGCTCCCTATATCTTTATATACATATGTTTCCTCTTTTCTCTTTATAAGTAAGCTTAGGGTGCTAGCTTCACTATATAAATAATGTGTGCGCTATATGCAATTGTTATAAGAACCAATCATACATGTGTCTTTGGTAATATGGGCATAGAGATTAAAGGAATAGAAGCTTTGAATGCTCAATTGTATATCAGTATTAAATGATCAGGCCTTAAGTGCTTTTTAGCTTCTTACTGTGTTTATTCTGCACTTTATTATAGAGAAAGTTGAGACGGTTCTACCTGACGAAGGCTTAAACGCCGAAACATGCGTCATGTTTTTCATCGACCGCCAGCCTTTGAATTGTTTGACAACTTAACAACTCCTTCTCTTGGTTTTTAAATGGAATTTTTTTTTATGTATAGCACTGTTATGTTGTGTTTGTGAAAAACGATTTGTGTCACTTTACTATTTATGTATAAAAATAATCATCAAAAGATTTAAAAAGAAGCATATATCTAATAAATGTAAAGAAAATATAAAAAGAATATGAACAGAAAAAATTCATTTATTAATATAAAGAAACACAATTTTGTATCAAAAAGGATTTGTTTATAGTTTCATATACATGATTAATTAATGTGTACTGTTTTCACACAGATCCAGGCCTGATGTTTTACATTAACTAATTATTATATATCTTGTGGATAGCTTTTTGTTTTACCCCTAACCAAGCACAGCCCTGACATACTCCTCGCATGGAGACAAAAGATTCTGTGAATTACCTGCGTGGGCCATAATGGACTACAGTGGTCAGGTTTTCATGCACGAGTTGGATATTTCTACCCCCATTTCATACATTAATTTCCATAGTGTTGTCCAGTTTCCACAGCTGTGGTTTAATCATTGAAGGTCAGATGTAAAGTACCTTGTAAACTTTGACATATTTCGTGACTAATAAGTAGAAGTTAAAATGCTGTTCAACATTACCCAGGCCAGGTCTGAAGCGATACTAGGTCTCTGCCAAAAGGCCTTTGTTTTCTGTCATGTTCTGAAGACGCAACGTAAGAAACCTAAAAATGACTGACCTGAATATATCAGGGAAATTGGGTGATAACATTTAGGGTTATCCCTAGCACTCTTCTTTAAGATTGAAATAATAGTAGATTCATGCCATGGATTCAAGATGGAATTCTGCGCCACAGTGTTTAATTAATCAGTTAGCAGGGAGGCCTGAAGATTAAGATAGAAATCCATTGGCTCTGCGTTAGGCTATTGGGTCTAATTATTTGAACTGGCATTTAAAGAGACTACAAATTCATCTAGAGGTTCATGGGTTCATCAGCAATAATGTTTAAAGTATTCTCAGTAGGATGGGGACCTCCCTGACAACTACCTCCTTGACACCACGCCATCTAGATTCAGGCCCACCCACAGTACAGACACTGCCCTCATCATGGCCACTGATGACATCGAGGTGATCATGGACCGAGGTGACACCACGGCCCTCATCCTACTGTACCTTTCTGCAGCATTCATCTCCATCTCCTACCCCATCTTTATTGAAAGATTGAAAGATTAAGGTCCCTCATTTTGTTGGATTGGCTCCTTCATGACAGGCCGCACCCACTCAGTCAGCCTGGCCCTCTTAACCTGGGACATAATCAAGCGCGGAGTTCCACAAGGGTCCTCACTCAACCTCACTCGGTTTAATGCCCACGGAGTCAACATCATATCATAAATGCTGATGAAACACAGCTCATACTCTCCTTCTCTGAAAAAATGCCAAACACCCCAACCAATTCCTCAGCCTGCACGACCAAAGTTGGCAGATGGATGGTAACCAACTACCTCAAGCTCAACAGAGACAAGACAGATGTAGTAGTCTTCTGCAAAGACACTCCCTTCTGGGACTTCACCTGGTGGCCGGTCAAACTCAGACCCACACCCATTCCAGCAACACACGCAAAGAACCTTGGAATAGTAATCAACAACAAACTCACCATGACCAGTCAAGTGAGTTCAGTGTCTGTCTCCTACTTCCACACATTCAAGATGCTCAAGAAGATCTTTAAATGGCGCCCCCCCAACACTCAGAGAACTGTCGGTCAAGCCCTCCTCACCAGCAAGCTGGATTACACTAACACACTCTATGCTGGAATCAATGCTCTACTGACCAGAAGACTCCAGACCATACAAAATTCTGCTGCTAGGTTCACCCTCAACCTCCCATCCCGCACTGACATCACCCTGCACCTCAAAGAGCTACACTGGCTCCCAATCCACAAACTAACATTCTTCAAACTCCTCATGCACACATACAAAAAAAATTGGCACATCTCCAAAATATGGCAACTCAGATATGAAAATGTTGTTAGATTCGGAGGGTCAGCCTATGTTTGATCCAAAATTAATTCACCATCCCAATTCCACCGAAGGGCTTCCTACATATCATGTAGACTGTTTCACCCTAGACAAAACAAACCAGATCTAAGCTAAGATCTGAATAACTTAGGCTCTCATTACCCAATAACATCGCTATAAATCCTATAATAGTACCAAATATGCTTACCTGTTTCTCAAAATTTAGAAAAGACCCAAGAAAAGGGGCGGATAGATTCTTGATATGGTGGGACCTCTACCTCGTATTTTAGATCTTTCAGAAAGAGCTAGGTCACAAAGTTCTGCAATTGATGAGAAAGGAAATATCGATGTGGACAAAAAGAACATTATGTCTTTTAGTTAATGCCAATTCTGCCATGGCTCATGAAAGAATGAAAGGTCTTCTCCTAAAGCTATGTTAGATGCCAGAGTGGAGGCTGATAGAATGTTGTTTGGAGATTCCTTTATCCCGTGGCTCAGTGGACTACTGCGTCCACGTCAGGGGCCTGTGATCGACCTCATGGTCACAGGTTCACATCCCTACGGGTCCATTCAGCCTTTCATCCATCTGAGGTCGATAAAATGAGTACCATTGAGATGGGTAACAATAAATATCTGTTATTCAGTGCCAAGAAAGCTACGGGTGAACGTGCTCTTTACACATGTTGTTATGTTATGTTATAAAGGAATTAATTAAATATGTAACTACGTTTGCCTCATTCAACAATGCTCAAGCGTCTCTACGCAGTCTTTGGACAATGGGATTTTGGCAGAGTGAGGTGTCGGTTTGCCTGCCGCTTCAACAGATACCAAAATTGCTATCATTCATAAGACTTCCAACCTCAGTTTATACCACAAAGAGACAGAAGCTTCAGAAATATCGGAGCAAGAGTACACAGAGACTCCAATCAAACCAGTAGGTCACAATTCTGGCCTCCATATTGTAGGGGGTCATTCAAATCATTTTCTTGCTAAGTGGCAAACTCTTGGGTGTCCACAGTTCAGGGGTACTCCATAGAACTTTAAGCAACACCTTTTCAAAATTATCATCCTCAGCCTCAAAAATGTTCTCAGCACCTAGAACTTTTAGTATCCCAAGAAGTCCAACTCTCCTTCAAAAACAAGCCATACAGGAAACATAGCCTCATCTTTCTTGGTTTCTAAATGCTATTTTCCAAGGTACAAAAGAAAAACAAATAAATGCTCCCAGTGACAAATCTAAGAAATTTCAACTAATTTCTTATCTATCATCATTTCAAAATGGAGATTATAATTCATCTAGGAGATTCCCTTCTTCAAGGAGATTGGATGGGTTGAATGGATCTCTAAGATGCATACTTGAAAATACCAATGTATCCACTCTTCAGGAAATATATTCAGTTTCAATGGAACAACAAAACACATACATTTTATCAATTTTCTTTCCTTCTGTTCGTTCTATCATCAATCTTTTGAGGGCTAAGATATTCGCACAATTCAATATTAGATTACTATAACATCTTCTCTTATCCAGGATTTGGGATTCATTCCCAATCACGAGAAATCTGTCCTGACCCCTTCCAAAGAAATTGAATTTTTAGCATTCCTGATAAATGCTGAAACCTCCACCCTTCATTTAGCCCAATATTAAGGAAAAGCAATAACATTGGAAACGTTTCATACTCTTCAGGCTTCATTCATTTCTCCCAGAACTCTAGCAAGGATAGTAGGTCCCCTCATCGGTACAGGATATAGTTCCGGGGCCTCTTCATTTTCAAGCTCTTCAGAGGCTTAACATTTGTTACCTGTGCAAGGGCAGGCTTACTTGGATATAATAAATCTAGATCAGGAGTTTCAAATGGAACTTCAGTGGTGGTTAGATAACTTAGACATCAGAAATGGCAGAACAGTTTTCACTTCAGCCCCAGATCTAGTATTACAGTCCGACGCAAGTCTGACAGATTGTGACACCCATTGTGGTCAATTCTCGACTGGAGGTACATGGTCACAAGAGGAGTCCACCATGCACATAAACGGTTTAGAGATGCTTGCAGGCTCCTTTGCAATTTGGAGCTTTGCATAAAACAAGATAAGTTGTTCCATTCTCCTGTGCGTAGACAATCTCACAGCAGTGAGATGCATTGATCATCTTGCAAGAACAAAATCCAGACCCTTGGTGGAACTAGAAAATCATTTTTGGGATTTCTGTCTCCCTCACAGACTCTGTCAGGGCAGAATATCTCCCTAGAAATACCAACACAATAGCAGATTGGCGCTCACGTTACCTCCAGAACTCAACCGACTGGAAACTACATCCTTGCATTTTCAAAAAACTCTTCCACAAATTGGGTCCCTTCGCCAAAGGACTTTTTGTCTCCTGGCTCAACTCTCGTCATTACTATTTTTTTCAGTTGGAGACTAGATACTTTAGCCTTAGCAACAGATCCCTTCCTTCAGGATTAGTCTCTGTAAACCAATTATGCCTTTCCTCAATGTACTATGATCAGCAGAGTGCTAGCTCAAGTAAGATGACAGAAAGCATCTCTGATTCTAATAGTCCCCTTTTGGCAGTCTCATGTATGGTATCCAGCACTCTTGGAACTGGCAGCGAACTTTCCAATACTAATACCAATCTTTCCCAAACCTTTTCTGAATTCCCAAGGCCATACGCACACCTTAATATTTAGCAACACTCTAACATTAACTGATTGGAAGGTATTCGGGCAGCCTGGTCTACTCCAGGAATTTCATAAACAGCTGCAAATTATATCAGGAAATTCTGGTCTCCTGGTTCAACTAAAACTTATAAATCAGCCTAGGCTGTTTGGTGAAGCTGGTGTTTGGGAAAATCTATTAATGGCTTTTCAGCCCATATCACTTTAATTGTAAACTTCCCTGCATCAAAAGTCAGTGATGGTAAAACCTACCGTACAATCAACACTTATCGTTTGGCAATTTTGGAATACTACCCTCCTATAAATGGGAAACCAGTTGGAAAACATATCCTTGTATGTCCACATTTCAAGGCAGTAAGGTTTTATAATCCTCCTCCTCTAAAATATTGTCAATTGAGGGATGTTAACTTAGTTCTTAACATGTTCATACATTGGTCAGATTACTTTTCTTAATCTCTTAAAATGATTTCTGCTAAATTGACAATGTTATGTTTAGTTTCCATAAAACGTCTTTCAGATGTAAGGGCATTAGACGTTTCTGCAGACATTTTACACAAGGAGTATTTTTTTATGTTAGAAGATGTACTGGAACAAATTTAATTTCTGTGTTCTATCCCTATTTTCCAAACCAGTCTAAATTGATTGTAGGTAATTGTTTAAAGGTATACAAACAAAAGACTAGCCATCTCAGAATCTCCTCTGACACCCAACTCATCATTTCTTTCAGGAAAACCCACAAGCCAGTTTCTTCTCCCTCTCTTGCCAGAGGAGGTAACTGAATAATGTATTGATTCTTTCATTTTTGGAGCTCGTTCTTCCAGAGGGGCCATGGCATCAAAAGCCTTTTGGGCAGGATCACATTTAGAAGACATTCTCAGATCAGCTTATTAGTCAAATTATTATACTTGGAGCACTTTTTTTTAATAACCAAAATTGGATTGATTTTCATATCAAACCACAAAACAAGACTGCAGTCCATCAAGCCAGATCAGAATTATACAGAGCACAAATAGCAGTAAGTCAATCTCCACATCTAATCCATCATATCCCCACTACCCGCCCCAAATCTTCACATGTTTATGGGGGCAACCCTGGGCTTCGTATATGGGTTGCTCCTGCTGGGCACACCAGCAAACCCCCCTTTGCCACCAAGGCGGGCTTAGGGGATCTCCACTTATGAGCAATATCTCGCTTTACTACCAACGTAGCCACCCCAGTAGAAAATGCGCTCTGTCTTCTGCCACCTCTACATCTTTCAGCAACCCCAGCAGCTCTAGGAGTGAGGAGGAGTTGCCAGCCCAGTATTACAGAAAGTTCCCTCCCAATCTCCTCCCAAAAGGGCACCAATACCGGGCAGGACCAAACAATGTGAAAGAAGTCTGCATACAGCAAAGAACATCTGGCACAGTTTGCTTGGGAGGACCTGTCAGCTCGTTGAAGTCACTGGAGTGTCATGTATGTGACGTGCAGGTAATTAAGTTGGACCAGTCATAGGCGCGTGGAAATTGACAGTTCCCAGGGCCCAATCTACCCTCGCCCCATTCCACATCCTCAAGCACTCCCACCCAGGCCTCCCATTTCCGCCGCAACCAAGAAAATGGTTGAGGGCATTAATTACAAGGAAGATAAATCAAGCAGATAGCCCTTTATGCAACTTCCCCATCAACAGTTTTGCCTCAAGGGGGCTAAACTCCGGGATCTGCGTATCAGGAGAGAATAATAGCCAACAAGGCGTGTCGCAGCTGCAGGTACTTATTAAACTGAGTGCGAGAGAGCTGATAATGCTCCTGCAAAACCTGAAACACTGAATGTGAGTACCCGTCCAAACACCCCCCCGAGTGATGCCAATCTTGTCCCATTGCACAAAGCCCTCCAGACCTACGCTGTGGTGTAGCCATGTCCTATGCCACGGGGGCGGGGTCAGCCCAGTGAGTCGACAATCCCTAACCAGGAAGCGCAGTAACACCACCCGAGTGCAGTCCAGAAGAGAGCTAGGAATAAGGGCCCCATAGAGCAGGCCCCTTAGCCTATCTAAGCCAAGTAAGGCCAGTTCCACTAGATAGGCAGGATCCTCCCACCCCGTTTACCAGTCATTAATCGCGACCAACTGCGAAGGCAAGTAATAACAGTACAAATCTACCTTCCTCCGTCAAAGGGTAATTGCCGGCAATCAACAACGGTAACACGGGGTGGTCGCCGGCCCACAGGGAAGTATGAATCACAAAAGCAAGGGTCTGGAACCACCACTGAGGAATGGGGTATGGAAAATTCGAAAAAACATACAAAATCGGGGCAGGACCATCATTTTGAAAAGTGCCACCCTCCCACATCGTGCAAACGTAGATGGCCCCACCTCCACAGGTCATGTATCACCCTACTCACTAGGGGGTCAAATCAAGGCTCCAGGCCATGTCCAGGAGACGTGAGATGTAAATACCCAAGTATTTACAAGAGAAGTGGTGCAGAGGGATCGCAGATCGCCAGGAGCAAGTACTCGCATCACCAGCAATGGGGGCCAACAGGGATTAAGATTTGTTCACCCGAAGGCCTGATGCCTCCCCATATATCTGCAGGATCTCCAGACAGTGCAGAGCCAAGGTCTGTGGGTTTGCCAGGGACACTAAAATGTCATCCGCATATAGCGTAATATGCTCCTCTGGGCCATTGTCCAAAAACCAACCCTGAATATGAGCATCACAGCGAATAAGGCGTGCCAAGGGCTCGATCGCCAAGGTGAACAAAAGAGGAGAAAGAGGACAACCCTGCCAGGTGCCTCTACAGATGGGGAAGGAGGGGGACAGAGCAGTCGGGCAGTCATAAAGACAACCAACAAGGGTCGGGCCAGGTCTAGTGGCTTAGTGGACTAATGCGTCAACTGTAGGGTCCTGTGTTTGACCTCATGGTCACTGGTTCAAATTCCGGTGAATCTACTCAGCCTTTCATCCTTCTGAGGTCGATAAAATGAGCACCACTGAGTTGGGTAACAATAAACATCTGTTATTCAGCGTCAAGATACCCTTCTGGGTGAACGTGTGCTTTACAAATACACGTTATGTTATGCTAAGGGTGCGAAAACAAGGCCCCAACCCTGCTTTCTCCAGCAGAGCACACAGGGAGGACCAATCAACGGTACCAAGGGCCTTCTCAAAATCCACCAAAAGCAGTGCTGAGGGGCAAGGAAGGCAATCGGCCTGGAAGAGGGCCACCTGGAACCTCCCTATACAATAAAGCCACACTGATCCGGATGGACCAGGTAGGGCAAAGAACGGTGCAGCCAGTTAGCCAGAGCTTTGACAAACACCTTGAATTCAGAGTTGATAAGTGAAATGGGGCGTTAGGAAAAACAGCTATCCAGTGGTTGGCCCGATTTAGGGATCACTACAATCGAGGCTGTGCCCAACCCCTGGGGGAACGC
The DNA here is from genome assembly GCA_963921515.1 of Calotriton arnoldi. Taxonomy (NCBI): domain Eukaryota; kingdom Metazoa; phylum Chordata; class Amphibia; order Caudata; family Salamandridae; genus Calotriton; species Calotriton arnoldi. The sequence goes on along the minus strand of CAWUFW010010863.1, from coordinate 399,059 downwards.
TCACCTGGTCTGCCGCCTCGTTGTACATCGCTAGCAGGTGGGGAAGCAGAAGGCTTTGGAATCTCCGATAATATTAAACCAGAAACCCGTCTGGGCCTGGAGTTTTCCCTGGGGCCAAATCCCAGAGCGTCTCCCCAATATCTTCCACAGTAGGCAGCTGGTCAAGGTTGTTGGCCAATGACATGGGGATCGAAGGCAACAGAATATTATGCAACTACAGATGCGTAATTTCATGAGGGGGCCATGGTCTACATGCATATAGTGAACCATAGTCATATGCAAAGACTTGCGCAACAGCAAGGACCTGCTCACATATGTGTCCCTCAGCATCCCTAATCGAGGGCACCACCCTGGATACGACCTTCCTGGTGGCCAGCCAGTAGAGAAGCTTCCCTGACTTATACACATGTTCGTAGACCCTTGCGTGGAAGCCCTTCAACATTGTCTAGCCTCCTCTAACGAGATCTGATGCAAACGAGATTGCGCCAATGACAGTTGATGGGCAAGTTCAGAGGAGGGCCGCTGCTACGCCCACTGCTCCAGAAAGAGAATCTGGGCCTCCAAGGTCATTGTCTGTGCAAATTTGTAGGCTTCCTTGCCCCGAATATACCCCTTAATTAAATCTCTAAGGGCATATTTACTGGCCACCCACAGTGTACCTGCCAACTCCACCATACTGCTGTTCACCTTGAAATAGAAGCTGATGTCCTCCTCAATAAAAGCAAAGCAATCTTGGTCTGTAAGCTAACATGCATTAATACGCCACATGGGTAGCATTGCCGTAGTGGGAAGGCCAATTATGAGCAAAAGGGGGGCGTGGTGAGAATTTTTTTATTTTGTATTTTTCCAAAAACCTTTATTGAACATTAAGGCATGATACAGTTTCCAATTCCATTAAGTAGCATAACATACATTACAAGCATGAATATAGTTAACCATTTCGGAGGCACGTTGACCAATGCATACCACAGTGTGCCACAGATACGGGAAAATGTGGCCGGTTAGCAAGTGTGATGTGTAGGTGATCAGTAGAGTGTTAAGAGTCAGTCTTGTCGGGGCCATCTATTGCAGCCTGGGCATCGGGGACGGAAAATCTTTCAGAGGGTTCTCTGGGGTTAGCCAATAGGTGAAGATAGGAGATGAAAGGACCCCATATATCGGGAGGTCTGTTAGCCTCAGGCATCAAGTCCCAAAATTCGCCTAAATTCATCTGGCAATGGGCAGCGTCAGCAATCCAATGCTTGGCCTGCAGCGCCGGCTTGCTGCCCCAATGAATGCCACACGGCGCTTGGCAAGCACCAGTAACATTGCGGTTAGTTTGCGGTTAGCGTCAGAAATATCTTTGACATGACACAGAAGGCACAGGAGAGGGTCAGGGACAATGCGCTCCATAGTAATAGCACTGATTGTTGTGCACACCTCCAGCCAAAATTCGGAAACCCTGGGGCACGAAACTCGCATCAGGAGCCGAGCAGCGTGCACATCTGTCACTGTCCATCAACCCCATCCTGTGCAGTGTAGTAGGAGTGCAGTAGAGTCGGTGTAGATATTTAAAATGGATGAGTTGTAGTCGATAATTGGGGGAGAGGCGCTTGGTTTGGTTGCAGCAATATTGCCACTGCGCAATGGAGAGACCATCAGCCAGGTCAGAGCCCCATGCCTTGCGGGCGCGCTCAATGTCTATAGGGGAGGCCGCCAATGTAAGAGCATATAGTCTTGTAAAAATAGAGAGAGGGATCCCTTGTACCTCACCAAGGGAATAGGATACTTCCACCAAGTCAAAATTAAATTATCCCTGGTAACTATATATACACATAGACATAAAGTCTACTTATAATGAGGGCACAAAAGAATATAACACATAATTACAGCCCATGTAATAGACACACTAAAAAAGTATATTTCTGACTGAAAAAAGATTCTTTTACATCACAAAATTATTTATTAAAAATTGTTTTGCAGCACACAAATATCACAATTAAAAATAGCATACAATATATCTCAACATAGAATGAATTTAAAAAAAGGGGATTTTCCTGAATACGCTACAAACAACAATACATCACAGACATAAAACGAGAGAAAAACAACAGACAATATACTTCGTCATTAAAATATACATATTCGTTAACACAAATATTGTAACTGGGTCCTGAACCGGCCTAATGTTAAAGTATCTATGGATCCAGTCACTCCTACGGATTATGTGAGGGGTGCGTCGACGCGTTTCAATGGGTTTGTGAGAAGTTGGCCTGGCATATGCTGTCCACTAATTATAGTGGGCACCTTGCACCAGTCCAAACAACCCCTTATTGGAGATAGGTTAAAGACAACCTTTATTGAAAGCTATCCTAGTGGTAGCTATGGAGAGCAGCCTTCAGGCTAAGTCTTGAAGGAATGTAAAGCAGCTTGTTTTACCAGTCTATAATCTCTTGAGTGACCAAATGAAAGAGGACCACACCAGGTATATATTCAAAATATATGTATTTATTGCTAAACACACCCCTCTAGTCTCTTTATGAGGCTAGAGTTCGAAGTACATAAATTATAAGTTAGTTATCTACAGTAATAGCACAAATACACGTTTGAGCCCTAGGGGCGTACCAAACCATATACCAAAAAAGTGGTATAAGAACCATGACTGAGCTAGACACAGGGCCTAGAGCCTGTAGAAGTGCTTGGACCACAAGGAACCACCCAAGGTAGTGACACAGGGGACCCACGGGGACGCGTGCAGTGTATGAACACAGCCGCAAATCGCCGTTAACTTCTATGGGGAAAGTCGCGATTTGAATTTAAAAGAAAAGGGACACTTAGAGGAGGACTTGGAGCAAACCCTTTGAGAACTAGGCTGTTCTAGTGTCAATACCCACGGGAGCACCGGAGTACTCGAGTTACCTCACCCAGGGGAGCCGGGTGCATAGGTGTCTTTCGGGGTCGGGTTTCGTCATCGCTTTCAATGGCGATCTGCTGCAAAGTGCTGCTGGCGGCCAAGTCGAAAGTGTTCGGGTGGATCCAAAGGTGGATCGAAGATCTGAAGAACCTGAAAGCAGAGGGGACAGAGTCTGGGTCACTAGCCAGTGACCAGGAAGGCGATGAGCAGATGCCCACCGATGTTGAGTGCTTCAGGTAGGTTGACGGTCATCTTGACTCTTCAGCCACGAGGTCCAGGAGGCGTCGACGACAACCAGGAGCTGGATTCGAGCTGTCCCACGACGTCTGTCGATTGCAGGGGTGTTGACGACCGGATTGGACCCAACAAGTCTTGGCAACGGCAAGTCTCGTGGAAATGGAAGAAGGACGATGTTGCAGACCAGCAAGGTCTGTGGGACTCACCCAGTGAGGGTAAGTCAGGGCACGCCTGGAGCAACCAAGGAGCCCAAGCAGAAGAAGATTGGCCTTCGGGAGGGCCTACTAGCCAACGGACTAGCAACCGCAAAGGAGCCTCGAGTCGACGCACGTGGAGCTGGCTCACAGGACACTCGTGGAGTGGAGGCCAGTGATCTTCGGTGCAGTTGGTGCTGGAGGCTGGGGCTACTCGGAGCCCAAAGCACGACTTCTTGGGAGACCCAGAAGAGGATGCACTTGCAAATGCGATCAGTGTCCAGGGGTCACGGTTCCACGTTACCCACGACAGCTACGGGCCTCAGCTTTGCTGGGGACTCAGGGCAGCCTCGGGGAAGTCTGGAAATCCACCTCTGGTGATGCAAAGACTTCGGCGTCCGGCGGGAGATTCAGCGATGCAGACCAGACAATTGCTTCTTTGGTGCCTGCCAAGCAGGGGAGTCACTCCTTGACCCCAAGGAGATTCTTCAGTCCTCTAATCTTAAAGTAGAGCGTCGAAGGTCCAGGATTCTGTGTCAGAGTTTCGTCCAGGTAAATCTAAAGTCCTAAGGACTGGGGTCCCATACTTATACTAAGGTAGGGGGTTGGACATACTCTGTGGCCCCACCTATGGGAGGGTCAGGGCAGAGGGGTGGTTACACCCCTTTCCCTTTGTCCAGTTTCACGCCAGAGCAGGGGCTGGAAGCCCCTGAGCCGGTTTGAACTGGGGTATGCCCAGGGACACCAAATGTGCCCCCAGTGCAGGACTTCAAAGCACCAGAGAGTGCTCCCGCCCAGCCCCAATACACACTATCCTGTCTGGGGAGGTGGTTACACCTCCCTGGGACAGGAAACCTATTGTCCAGGCCTCCCCTGCCGGAGTTTCGGTCAGCAGCAGGAGGCCAGACTCGTGTCTGTGGCAGCGGCATCCATTTTGTGATGCCAGGGCTCTGGAAAGTCAGTACCGGGTATACCGGTGTGTACATGTCTCTCCCTCTAGAAGGGTGGAATGCTACCCCCGCTGCCAGAACTGGCGGGGGGTAGTATTCCAAGATGTTTGACACCAAACACGACATGTTTCCGTGCAGCCATCCCAAAGTTAGCATTTAACGCGAGGTTATAATGCGCTTAAGAGTATATGGTCGGGCTGCACTACAAACAGCATCAGAGAAGGGTCTCCGAACGCTGCAGAGGGGCCCAGCTCATGCAGGGGCACCCTCTCACATAGGAACCACGCACTCTGCCTTCAGGATTGATAAGGCCTGCCATAGGAGTGACTTATAGGTTTATATGTGTGTAGTGATATAGGTAGCCTATATCACAGTAAGGGGTGCATGCACCACCTTACCCAGGCTGCAGTAGCAGACCTGTGGTGTCATTTTGGATGGCATTCCAGGGGTGGCACAATACATGCTGCAGCCCCTGGTAGGCCTCTGAGGTACCTATGCCCTGGGTACATAGTATACCATATACTAGGGACTTATAAGGGCACTCCAGATTCCAATCAGAGATGTGCCTAAGGCACATGGAAACCATTTTAAAGAGGAAGCAGCTAGGCTGGGGTTCTGATTAGCAGGGCCCCAGCCAGACTAAGGTCGAAAAACAGTGAAGTATCAGCAAAAAGTGGGGGTACCCATGTGAAGCAGATCCTACTCTCCTACACAACCCCCCAAACGTAGGGACATTAAACTAACCTTGCCCAGTTAAGTCTTCATGTTCTAAGTGGAAGTACCTAGAGAGTCCATCTGCATTGGCATGGTTACTCCCAGGTTTATGTTCCACTGTGAAGTCCATCCCCTGTAGGGAAATGGACCACCTAAGCAGTTTGGGGGTTTCACCCTTCATTTGTTTTAGCCATAAGAGGGGCTTATGGTCTGTTTGAACAAGGAAGTGAGTACCAAACAAGTATGGCCTCAACTTCTTCAGAGCCCAGACCACAGCAAAGGCCTCCCTCTCAATGGCTGACCAACGTTTCTCTCTAGGGGTCAGCCTTCTGCTCATAAAAGCTACTGGCTGATCCTGACCTTCATCATTCAATTGTGACAGTACAGCCCCTACCCCCAATTCAGATGCATCTGTTTGGACAATGAACTTCTTGGAGTAATCAGGACTCTGTAGAATGGGAGCAGTGCACATGGCCTGCTTTAGGTCATCAAATGCCTTTTGACAGCTAACTGTCCACTGAACCTTTTTGGGCATTTTCTTGGAAGTTAAGTCATTCAGGGGTGTCACTATTGATCCATACCCCTTGACAAATCTCCTATAGTACCCAGTCAGGCCTTGGTGGCCTTGATAGTCAGGCCTGCTTTCTGCAGGGCCTGCAAAACATTTCTGAGGTGGACCAGGTGATCCTCCCAGGTGGAGCTAAAGACAGCAATATCATCTAGATATGCTGCACTATAGGCTTCCAGACCTGTAAGGACTGTATTCACCAACCTCTGAAAAGTGGCAGGTGCATTCTTCAGACCAAAGGGCATCACCACAAATTGATAATGCCCACTAGGGGTTGAGAATGCTGTCTTTGGCTTTGCATCATCAGCTAGTCTGATCTGCCAGTAGCCAGCTGTCAGGTCAAATGTGCTTAGATACTTGGCTGAGGCCAAAGTATCTATTAGCTCATCTGCCCTTGGTATTGGATGGGCATCAGTCTTAGTGACTGCATTGAGACCCCTGTAGTCCACACAAAACCTCATCTCTCTTTTCCCACCATTGGTGTGAGGTTTTGGCACAAGGTCCACTGGACTAGCCCAAGGGCTATCTGAGGGTTCAATAACTCCCAAATCCAACATCTTCTGGACTTCTGTCCTGATACAGTCCCTGACATGGTCAGGTTGCCTATAAATCTTATTTTTAATAGGCAGACTGTCCCCAGTGTCCACTTCATGAGTGCACCAGGTAGTCTGACTGGGTGTCAGTGAGAATATGTGTCTGAACTGATTGAGCACCTGTCTGCAATCAGTCTGCTGCTGGGTAGTGAGGCTGCCTGCCAAGGCTACACAATCCACTGACCCATCATCAGGGTTCTGTGAGAGCAGGTCAGGGAGTGGGTCACTCTCTTCCTCCTGTCCCTCATCAGTAGCCATGAGCAAGCCCATGTCTGCCCTGTCCACATATGGTTTTAACCTGTTGACATGGAGAACCCTGTGGGGACTCCTGGGTGTTCCTAGGTCCACCAAATAGGTAACCTCACCCTTCTGTTCAACAATGGTATGGGGTCCACTCGATTTGTCTTGGAGAGCTGCTGGGGCCACTGGCTCCAACACCCACACCTTCTGTCCTGGCTGGTAAACAGTCAGTACAGCCTTTTGGTCATGCCAGGCTTTTTGAAGTTCCTGGCTAGCCTCAAGGTTTTTAGTTGCCTTTTTCATATACTCAGCCATCCGGGAGCGGAGACCAAGTACATAGTCCACTATGTCTTGCTTTGGGGGCTTGAGAGGTAACTCCCATCCTTCCTTCACCAAGCACAATGGACCCCTGACAGGGTGACCAAACAAAAGTTCAAAAGGGCTGTAGCCAACCCCTTTTGAGGCACCTCCCTGTATGCAAATAAAAGGCAGGGCAAGAGTATGTCCCATCTTCGCCTAAGCTTTTCTGGGAGCCCTTTAATCATGCCCTTCCAGGTTTTGTTGAATCTCTCAACTAAACCATTGCATTGTGGGTGATAGGGTGTGGTGAACTTGTAGGTCACTCCACACTCCTTCCACATTGCTTTTAAGTATCCAGACATAAAGTTAGCACCCCTGTCTGATACAACCTCCTTAGGGAAGCCCACTCTTGAGAAAATTCCCAGGAGGGCTCTTGCCACCACAGGTGCTGTAGTGGTCCTAAGGGGAATAGCCTCTGGGTACCTGGTGGCATGATCCACTACCACCAGGATAAACCTGTGCCCAGATGCTGTTTGGGGATCCATGGGACCAACAATGTCAATCCCCACCCTTTCAAAGGGAACCCCCACCACAGGTAGTGGTATCAGGGGGCCTTTGTAGTGCCACCTGCCTTGCCACTGGCCTGGCAGGTTACACAGGAGCGACAAAACTACTTGGTGTCTTCAGACATGTGGGGCCAGTGAAAGTGAGGGACAATTCTGTCCCAAGTCTTATTCTGGCCCAGGTGACCTGCTAAGGGAATGTCATGGGCTAGGGTCAATAGGAAGCCCCTGAACTTCAGAGGTATAACCAACCTCCTGGTGGCACCAGGCTTGGGGTCTCTACACTCTGAGTACAAGAGTCCATCATCCCAATACACAGTATGGGGACCACTAGCTTTCCCAGCAGCCTCAGCAGCAGCTTGCTGCCTGAGGGGTTCAAGAGAGGGGCAGCTCTGCTGCTCCTGGCTCAGATCTGCCCTGGAAGGGCCCCCTGTCCCCAAGAACTCAACCTGGTCAGGTTCAAGCTTCTCTGGGACAGTTCCTTCCTCAGGACTGAGATCATCCCCCTCAAGAGACTGACCTTCCTTCTGAGCCAAGGGGGAAGGCACTGCCTTTACCCTACTACTCCTCTTCTTGGAGGGCACTTGGTCCATTATTCCAGAATCCAAGGCCTGTTCAGTGTTAGACATTTTGGCTTGTGACCTGGTCGCAGCAAACACATCTGCAGGGATGCCCAGCATTTCTGCATGGGTCCTGAGCTCCACTTCTGCCCAAGCTGAAGTTTCTAAGTCATTGCCAAGCAAGCATTCAACGGGTAGGTCTGCACTTACCACAACCTTCTTAAGGCCAGTTACCCCTCCCCAGGAGAAGTTAACAACTGCCAGAGTATGGTCTGTTCTGACGTTGCAAGCATTGGTCACTTAGTACATTTCACCAAGTATAATCTGCCCAGGATTCACAAGGTCTTGTGTCACCATGGTGACACTTGCCCCTGTGTCCCTAAATGCCAAAGCCTCTTTTCCATTGATTAAGGGCTGTTGCCTGTACTTGCCCAGATTACTGGGACTCACAGAGGAGGTCATATCCATGCCTCCATCACAGACTAGGACAGCCTGAGTGAGTTCTCTGACTAGGTCAGAGCTCATCTCCTTACCCAGGGTCAACCCTACTAAACCCTTGGCTTGTGTAGTCCCACCACCAACTGTAACTGCACTAGGGGGAGCAGGTGCCTTAGGGGCATTGGTGGGGGCTGGAGTAGAGTCTTTGGACTTGGTGCAATCACTGGTCCAGTGGGTCTTTTGCTTACAGACCTTGCACCATGGTTTCCTTTGGCCTTTCCCTTTGTTAGACTGTGAATCCCCACCTGAAGAAGATTTTTGGGGGCCTTGTGAAGACTTTTGATCTTTACCCTTCTCCCCACCCTTATCAGAGGTTTTCGAATCTTGCTTCTTAGGGTCACCACCTTGGTTCTGTACCTTCTGCCTCACCCTGGTTCTGACCCATTTGTCTGCCTTCTTTCCCAATTCTTGGGGAGAGGTCAGATCAGAGTCCACCAGGTGCTGATGCAACAGCTGATTTTGACAATTGTTAAGGATCTGCTCCCTCATGATAAGATTGTACAATCCTGTGAAGTCACATACCTTACTGCCCAATAACCAACCTTCCAGAGCCTTGGCAGAACAATCAACAAAGTCCACCCAGTCTTGAGTCTGTGCTTTTGGGTATCCCTGAACTTTAACCTGTATTGTTCAGTGGTTAGGCCAAACCCATCAATTAGAGCACTCTTCAAGACTTTGTAATTATCAGCATCCTCCTCTCTAACAGTGAGGAGCTTATCTCTACCTTTGTCTGCAAAGGAGAGCCACAAGATTGCTGCCCACTGCTCCTGAGGGACCCTCTGTACTTTACAGGCCCTCTCTAGAGCAGTTATCCATTTGTGGATGTCATCCCCACTCTGGTAGGGAGGGACAATCTTGCTCAGGTTTCTATGGTCATAAGACCTTTCCCTATCTTTGGGGAAACTGCTGCCACCATGGGACTCTAGTCCCAACTTTTGTCTCTCTCTATAGAGATCTAGGGACTCCCTGTCTATAGCCAATTGCTGTTTTCTGAGTTCAAGCTGGGCTTGCTCATACTGAATCAGTCTCTTCCTCCTCTCATGAGAGGATTCCCTCCTATGAGAGGAGACAGAGGTCCCTATTGAGGTGTCAGAGTGGTTAGACTCCTGAGAAGGAGACCTAGACCTTCTGGGCACACTCAGAACTCTTCCTGGGGGACAAAGGGGAGGTCAGTCTGATCCTCCTCCTCCTCCTCCACAGGAGGAATTGGGTTCTCCAGGACAAGGTCATTTTCACCTTCCTGGCCAGTTTCAGAGGGGGGCCTGGGTTTCTTCACCCCTGGCCCCTTCCTCATCTTCTGCCCCACCCTCTTTGCCTACCCCTTCAGACCCTATGGGTCTGCTGAGATCATCAGCTAGTAACACCTCCCTGAGGTGTTGGGTGCTGGCACTTTTGCCTGCCTTCAACTTCCTAGTATTGCATAATGCTCTCAATTCCAAGAATGGGAGTTTATCATACTTGGAGGGAAGAAGCCCACTGGCTTCCGGCGAGGACTCACTGGGTCCTGGCTTTGAAGACATTACTAGTGAGGTGTGGTGTATGCACTACCTACTCTAGTGTGGCCTACTAAACTCTCTTGAGTTGTAGAAAGGGTGTGCTATCCCTTAACACACAACTCTAAGTTCAGTAGAACTTACTGTATTACTAAGCTTGATTTATATGTACCTTAGTTACCCTTAGTGGTTTTCAGTTGATCAATTCAATTGAGATTATCTGGTAAAACAATAGCAAGCTGGAATCCCACACGCTGCACACCAATGTGAGAAGTTGGCCTGGCATATGCTGTCCACTAATTATAGTGGGCACCTTGCACCAGTCCAAACAACCCCTTATTGGAGATAGGTTAAAGACAACCTTTATTGAAAGCTATCCTAGTGGTAGCTATGGAGAGCAGCCTTCAGGCTAAGTCTTGAAGGAATGTAAAGCAGCTTGTTTTACCAGTCTATAATCTCTTGAGTGACCAAATGAAAGAGGACCACACCAGGTATATATTCAAAATATATGTATTTATTGCTAAACACACCCCTCTAGTCTCTTTATGAGGCTAGAGTTCGAAGTACATAAATTATAAGTTAGTTATCTACAGTAATAGCACAAATACACGTTTGAGCCCTAGGGGCGTACCAAACCATATACCAATAAAGTGGTATAAGAACCACGACTGAGCTAGACACAGGGCCTAGAGCCTGTAGAAGTGCTTGGACCACAAGGAACCACCCAAGGTAGTGACACAGGGGACCCACGGGTAGATGCGTGCAGTGTATGAACACAGCCGCAAATCGCCGTTAACTTCTATGGGGAAAGTCGCGATTTGAATTTAAAAGAAAAGGGACACTTAGAGGAGGACTTGGAGCAAACCCTTTGAGAACTAGGCTGTTCTAGTGTCAATACCCACGGGAGCACCGGAGTACTCGAGTTACCTCACCCAGGGGAGCCGGGTGCATAGGTGTCTTTCGGGGTCGGGTTTCGTCGTCGCTTTCAATGGCGATCTGCTACAAAGTGCTGCTGGCAGCCAAGTCGAAAGTGTTCGGGTGGATCCAAAGGTGGATCGAAGATCTGAAGAACCTGAAAGCAGAGGGGACAGAGTCTGGGTCACTAGCCAGTGACCAGGAAGGCGATGAGTAGATGCCCACCAATGTTGAGTGCTTCAGGTAGGTTGACGGTCGTCTTGACTCTTCAGCCACGAGGTCCAGGAGGCGTCGACGACAACCAGGAGCTGGATTCGAGCTGTCCCACGACGTTTGTCGATTGTAGGGGTGTCGGCGACCGGATTGGACCCAACAAGCCTTGGCAACGGCAAGTCTTGTGGAAATGGAAGAAGGACGATGTTGCAGACCAGCGAGGTCTGTGGGACTCACCCAGCGAGGGTAAGTCAGGGCACGCCTGGAGCAACCAGGGAGCCCAAGTAGAAGAAGATTGGCCTTCGGGAGGGCCTACTAGCCAACAGACTAGTGACCGCAAAGGAGCCTCGAGTCGACGCACGTGGAGCTTGCTCACAGTACACTCGTGGAGTGGAGGCCAGTGATCTTCGGTGCAGTTGGTGCTGGAGGCTGGGGCTACTCGGAGCCCAAAGCACGACTTCGTGGGAGACCCAGAAGAGGATGCACTTGCAAATGCGATCGGTGTCCAGGGGTCACGGTTCCACATTACCCACGACAGCTATGGGCCTCAGCTTTGCTGGGGACTCAGGGCAGCCTCGGGGAAGTCTGGAAATCCACCTCTGGTGATGGAAAGACTTCGGTGTCCAGCGGGAGCTTCAGCGATGCAGACTGGACAATTGCTTCTTTGGTGCCTGCCAAGCAGGGGAGTCACTCCTTGACCCCAAGGGAGATTCTTCAGTCCTCTAATCTTAAAGTAGAGCGTCGAAGGTCCAGGATTCTGTGTCAGAGTTTCGTCCAGGTAAATCTAAAGTCCTAAGGACTGGGGTCCCATACTTATACTAAGGTAGGGGGTTGGACATACTCTGTGGCCCCACCTATGGGCGGGTCAGGGCAGAGGGGTGGTTACACCCTTTCCCTTTGTCCAGTTTTGCGCCAGAGCAGGGGCTGGAAGCCCCTGAGCCGGTTTGAACTGGGGTATGCACAGGGACACCAAATGTGCCCCCAGTGCAGGACTTCAAAGCACCAGAGAGTGCTCCCGCCCAGCCCCAATACACACTATCCTGTCTGGGGAGGTGGTTACACCTCCCTGGGACAGGAAACCTATTGTCCAGGCCTCCCTGCCGGAGTTTCGGTCAGCAGCAGGAGGCCAGACTCGTGTCTGTGGCAGCGGCATCCATTTTGTGATGCCAGGGCTCTGGAAAGTCAGTACCGGGTATACCGGTGTGTACATGTCTCTCCCTCTAGAAGGGTGGAATGCTACCCCCGCTGCCAGAACTGGCGGGGGGTAGTATTCCAAGATGTTTGACACCAAACACGACATGTTTCCGTGCAGCCATCCCAAAGTTAGCATTTAACGCGAGGTTATAATGCGCTTAAGAGTATATGGTCGGGCTGCACTACAAACAGCATCAGAGAAGGGTCTCCGAACGCTGCAGAGGGGCCCAGCTCATGCAGGGGCACCCTCTCACATAGGAACCACGCACTCTGCCTTCAGGATTGATAAGGCCTGCCATAGGAGTGACTTATAGGTTTATATGTGTGTATGTATGTAGTGATTTAGGTAGCCTATATCACAGTAAGGGGTGCATGCACCACCTTACCCAGGCTGCAGTAGCAGACCTGTGGTGTCATTTTGGATGGCCTTCCAGGGGTGGCACAATACATGCTGCAGCCCCTGGTAGGCCTCTGAGGTACCTATGCCCTGGGTACATAGTATACCATATACTAGGGACTTATAAGGGCACTCCAGATTCCAATCAGAGATGTGCCTAAGGCACATGGAAACCATTTTAAAGAGGAAGCAGCTAGGCTGGGGTTCTGATTAGCAGGGCCCCAGCCAGACTAAGGTCGAAAAACAGTGAAGCATCAGCAAAAAGTGGGGGTACCCATGTGAAGCAGATCCTACTCTCCTACAGGGTTTACTGGTAATATTCCATCTTTATCAAGACAACATGTATTAATCTCTCATTGTTTATATTTGACACCAGCTTGAGTCCTTGGTGCACCACTATGCACACATAGCATGTCAGCTACTGCCTCTAAAAAACCAATCAGGGATCCAGATCGTCCAAATATCTTACACGGAAATCTATTAAAGCTTAATCCTTGGAAACTTTAATTCATCAACGGTTCTTGGTAAAATAGACCCTTTCTAAAGTTTGTCCTTTTCTTGATATGGTCTCAAAATTCAATATTCCAGATCCATAAAAATCCACTATGGCCACCGTCAGTAGATCGGTGCCAAATCCAAAGGCATTAAACCAAATGGGGCCAACTTCAGGTACGAAGCACTTCGATCGTCTCCGTCCTACTGTAGCTGCAGTGTGCGATACGGAGCCCACATAAGTTCTCGTTTCGCCGGCGTGTAGTCAAAAAGACTACACGCAGGCGAAACGATCTACTGACGGTGGCCATAGTGGATTTTTATGGATCTGGAATATTGAATTATGAGATCATATCAAGCGCTGGAGGGTTCCTCTGATGGATTTTAGCACCCCAGATTGTCTAGCAATGCATTCCCCCCGGATCACGGCCTTGAAGGCCTCCCAGAGCGTCGAGGGTGACTCTACAGAACCGGAATTGTGTTCAAAATAATCTATGATGGCACCCCGAATCTCCTCACGAAAAGCAGCATCGCACCGTGAGTAGGTAGGCAGGCGCCATGTGAACAAGCGGCGGAGGGTGAGCGGAAATCGCAAGCACAGGTGCACCGGGGCATGAGCTGAGAGTGAACGAGCCAGGTGATCCACAGAGGAGGCCCAAGATGCGACGTCGCGGGTAATAAGCCATAAGTCGATACGGGACCAAGATCCATGCGTACAGGACATGCAAGATCCCTTGTGTATGTCTGGGTGTGCATGGCGCCAGGCATCTAATAGGGAATTGTCCTCTGATATTGAATGTAGTGTGGCTGTGGCCTGTGGGTGATGGATGCGAGCCCCCGAGCGGTCCAGCGCCAACGAGGGCGCAATGTTGAAATCGCCGCCCCATATCAGAGATTGGGGCCCCAGGGAGGATATGATTTGCCAAGCTTGGGTGAAGAAGCTTGGGTCCTTGGTATTGGAGCCATAGATTGCCGCAAGAATCAATGGCTGGTTATAAAGGGTGCCGGCAAGGATCACGTAGCGACCCTCAGTGTCAATGAAGGATTGCTTGCCATGCCAGGGGAGGCCCTTCCTAAAGAGGATGGTGGCGCCGCGCGCATAGTTGGAATTGAATGCAGAATAAGATTCCCCCCAATGACGACAACGCAGTCTGGATGAGGTGGCGGGGAGGAAGTGTGTCTCTTGAAGGAAACATATGTCTACTTTATGTCTAATAAGATATGCGTGCATGAGACGTGCCTTTCGATAGTCGTTCATGCCCCTTATGTTCCAAGTCAGGAAGGTGGTGTCAGTCATGTAGTGGCCAGAAGAAATTAGTGGTGTAGCGTCTGTGGACAAGCAGAAGTAACCAGTGCCATGAAAGGTGAAAAGTTGTGGAATGTATGCGGTCGGTGACATGCCAATAACAATACAAGAGTAACAGCATAACAAAACCCATACAACAGGGTGCCAGGTATGGACCCCTGAGTTGAATACCCATGGCCTCCCTCCACCCACTCCAACCCCCCAAATAGGTTGAGCGTCGGAACCACCCCCACCCAAGGAACTTGAACTTGGAAAATTTGGAATGGTTTTGGGAATTATCCCTTCGGGGTGCGAGGGCTCAGCCATTTACCCCCTTGCCATAAAGGCAGGGTGGCCGGGCATTGGAAATCTCAGAGGGAAGTGATAGCAAAAAAGCACAAACAACAATATGCATAAATCACTGCAGCAGATAAGGTGAACGGGGTGTATACAGAATGCCAAGTATTACTGTAAGATGAAGCACGGCATGCAAAATTCAATCATTGTCACTTGTATGACTGTCTTCAGAGATAGTGTGGCGGCTCCACAGGGGGGACTTCTGTAGCTGCTTAATAAAGGTGAGGGCGGCCTTCGAGTCTGTGAAAAATTTCGGTTTCTCACCAAAATCAAGGCAGAGTTTTGCAGGGTACAACATGGCATAAGTGATGTGGAGCTGCTGTAAGATACGCTTGACGGGAAGAAAGTCCCTGCGGGCCGCCTGGTCGGACAGGGTGAAGTCAGGATAGAAGGAGAGAACGTTGCCCTGGTGGTTGATCTTTCCCAGCTCCCGGCCCCTGCAGAGAATGGAGTCACGGTCCCAGTAGTTCAGCAAACGGGCGATGATGGGCCTTGCAGGGGTCCTAGGAGGAGGTCGTGGGCCAATGGACCTGTGTGCCCATTCAATGATAAAATGTTAGGACAGGACCGGGCCAAAGAGGTCACGGAGCAGGGACTCAAGGTAGTCCTCCATTCTCCCAGTCGCGGTGGACTCCGGAAGGCCAATGACCCAAATGTTATTCCTCCGGGAGCACGCTTCTAGGTCCTCGTTCCTGGCACGTATGACTTCGAGGATCTTGTCCATTTTGAGGAGTTTCTGCACGTTCTCGGCCCCAGTGTCATCCGCGTCCGAGATCCTTGATTCGAGCTGGACGATGCGGGCATCGTGGGAGTTCACCCGCTGCTTGACCTGGTCGAGACGCAATGTTAGGTGGTCTATTTTTGCGTCTATTCATTTCAGACTGGATTTGACCTCCAACAGAATGGTTCGAAGGCTGTCGTCCTGCTCACCGGGAAGATCCGTCTGGGTGGATTGCTCGCCGGCGTCGGGGGGGCATCTCACCACCCCTGCCCGCTCCCCGCCCCGTGAAAGTGATCTTAGGTTGCCTGGTGCCCGTTTTCCCCATGGTGGGGTTGTGAGGCGTTCGAGAAAATAGTCACCCAGGGGTGCTTAACAGAAATTGGGATGACCCGAGGCTTCAGGGCAGATCAGGCCAGGCGCACCTCCAGGAGGCCTGGTGCAGCAGCTCTCACAGGGCCTAGTGTATAGTGAAGACAGGCCGTAGGGAGGTGGGGAGGAAGGGCTGATTGCAATGTTCAGGGCGTGGGGGATTGATTGATTGATTGATTGATTGAGCGTGGGGGACTCCAAGGGGGACCCACAGGACAGCAGGCATTGTGAAGGAGTATCACAGGCTCCACAGAGGTGCGTAGTGAAATTGTCCCAGGCCAGGCTAGAATGTGTAGGCTTACGCCGATGTGCATCAGGCTGCAGCCAGTGTCGCCTGGGAAGGTGAGGTGGTGCGCACTGAGTTCAGGCCGGCGGGGGGCCAGTTGATGTGGTGAGGGCTGGTATGCGGCGGGGGGTCAAGCTTGAGAGGGGAGGTGGCTCCCAGAATGGGCCCTCTTAGTCTGCAGGCGGGCGTATGTGGGAGCGGGCACTGGCAGCCGGGGATGCAGCAAGGGCGCCCAGCCCCAGTACACCGGTTGATGTTAGGTGGGCCGTGAGGGCTGCCAGTTCCAGCAGCTGTAGCTCCAGCCCCGAGCATGGACCAGAGGGGGCGAGCATCCGAGGGCCGGGGCACCGCGGCTGCCTTGATCCGCACCAGGAGCAAGGCGGGGGTGGGCCGGGCAGCCCGAGCAGCTGGCAGAAATGGATTCGGGGTCGCGCTGCCTTACTTGAGGATTCATGGTATTTTGGGCCCCCCGTCGTTGTCACGGGTCAATCCGTGTGGCCGCCCGCAGGACGTCTCCCCGCAGCAGGATCTGGGTCCGTGACCGGGCCGAGCCGCAAGGGAGCCAGGGCTTCCGCTCCACCCAGCGGCCGCGGCGCCCACGCCGTGAGCAGGCTGGAATCGCCAGAGAGAGAGGCCCCGCCGGAGCAGATGCGGGCCCGTGCCCGGGGAACGCCGCTCAAGGTCAGGTATGGGGACACAGCAGGGCGATGCTCCCAGAGACAGCCACGGGAGGAACCCTGCCGAGCAGGCCAGGCCGGTTCAGTTGACTAGGCCCAGACGAGTGTGTGGGAGGCCAGCCAGCAACTCGCCCAGCAACGTCCCAGCCTCAAGCCTCTCAGGTCCCCCCGGACCTGTAGCTGTAGATGGCGGATGGTGACGGATATCACGGGCTCGGCCGGCAGAGCTCGCTCAGCGCGGAGCCATCTTGCCGCTGGCGAGACCACACCCCCGTGGTGAGAAATTCTTTAGGGTAAGTCCTCGATCTCCGAGCTGTAGGATTTCCGCAGAGGGAAGCCAGATCAGCTCAATGCGTTACATGGCTTTATATGCCGCTGAAGTCTGAGTGTAAGCTGGGTCGTGAAGTTGCTAGATTCACCACATGTCACTAAGCTCCATAGAATCTGCCCCAACCATAAGTTGTCGGGAGCGTGCCTGATGCCCCGGCCGAGGATAGATGGAGGCGTCCAACTCGGGATCGGGAACAGCGTTGAAGTTGCCCCCACCACAGTGACACCATGCGGGAGGGTCTAGAGAAGGGCCCCAATGGAGTGCAGCACGCTCTGGGGCAAATGGTGTGGAATGTGAACCGACTGCAAATTATAGTACTGACCTTCCAGCCTGCCCTCTATCCCCACATACAGCCCCGTAGGTTCCGCGTGGGATGCGGACACCACCAACGGAAACCCTTTATGCAGTAAGATGGCCAACCCCCGGGATACCCGGAAAAAGCCTGCATGGTAAATTCTAGCATAGCTAAAACGACCCAAGCAGGGACAACAGGCACCCAGCAGGTGCATTTCAGGAAACATAAGAACCGCCGAACATAGCGAAGGATGGCAGACCTCTTAATGCGGTCCAGCAGGCTGTTTACGTTCCAGGACAGTATCTTCACTGCCAACATCTAGAGAGAGAGGCAACCAGACCAACCCCAAGTGCCAGGACCTCTGCAGGCCTAGTGAAGACCAACCCACATGCAGGGTGGCAGCACGACCGATATGACAAGGTGTGTGACTGGGACTGACTAAACGTGCCTGTGGGCTGTGCGGTCAAACAAACTAAAACCAACATAACATCCCATTCCCCAAACGCCCCCTCTCCCCCACAATTCTACCCCAGAAGCATCTATCACCCTAATCTCAAACATAACGCTAGCAAGACAGGGCCAGAGGCCAACAGCCTCAACAGCCCCATGGTCCCCCACTTTGGTTGGATCTTAGTGCCTGAAAACAA
The DNA here is from genome assembly GCA_963921515.1 of Calotriton arnoldi. Taxonomy (NCBI): domain Eukaryota; kingdom Metazoa; phylum Chordata; class Amphibia; order Caudata; family Salamandridae; genus Calotriton; species Calotriton arnoldi. The sequence goes on along the minus strand of CAWUFW010010863.1, from coordinate 381,077 downwards.
TTGCAGTTAGAGTCCCACAGTAGGCCGACAAGCGAAGCGTCAAGATGAACATAAAGCAAACTAGAAGCAAATTGAACAAGATCCCGGAGGGCAACCCCCCGCCCCATCACATAGGTCCAGGATGAGTTCAACTGCCTGTGCAGGGGCTTCATGGGGACCGCTGAGGTCGTTGCTCTGGGTCTGGAATAATTCAGGCGTGTTCTTCAACAAGGTGTCCTGGACAGCTCCCTCTGTCTCCACGTTCCCCCCAGTCTGAGCCGGAAGAGCCCCGACGCCTGTGGCGGCGTAAATGAGTCCTCCGGGACCGGGCTCACTTCCACCCAGGTGGCTTGGGGGGAAGGCAAGGAGCACTCTCACCCACCGGAGGACCAAACTCCACAAGCCTATTGGGGTGCCGCATCTCCCTCCTTTCTGCTGCCTACTCCCAAGCCTGTTCTGGGGTATCAAAGAAATAGATGTCAGAGTTGAAGATTACTGTTGCGGGACGGAATAAGGAACACGCAGCCCGACTCGAGGCAGTGAGGGTTTTATTTTCCCTAATACATGCCTTCTATTGGAAGCCAGGGTCACAGATTAACACTCGGTGTAAAGTCCGTCTTTCCTTCCTTAGGGGGGCGCGTTTCCGTTGGGTCCTGGGTCTTCCTCTCTTCCCGGGGTCGTCTGCTGGGGAATAGCTCCGCGGCTGTATCAGGAAAAGAAGGAGAGAGGGGACGTAAGTGCTGGATAACAGCCTGTCTCGTTAAGGGTAAAGGAGTGAGGGAGGCACGCGTGATACACTTCTACTAAAGCAGTGAGGGTGCACACGACTTTGGGGAGGGAGTGAGAGTGCAAGGGGAAGGGTGCGTACCCCTGGGGTTTAAAAAGAAAAGGGATCCCGTGCTATTTCGCAGGGTTCTCCCTCCTCCCGACCCAGCCCGCGAGGCGCTCCTGTACCTGTGTGAGCCACGCTCCTCCTGGAGCGTGGCTGGGTGAAGCGCGGTGCCGTTGGCCTCCTGGCTCTCCCGGGGCGTCCGATGTCCTGACAGCACGGCTCCAATCTTCTCTCCTCACACGACTCTTCTCCTCATCCCTGGCGTCTTCTCCAACTTCCGCTCTCTCCTCTCCGGTGTAGGCACACACCATCGGTGCGGAACTCCAGTCTCTTATTGGTCCTGGCGGGATGACGTCATTGGGAGGGGGAGGGACCTCCTCCTCGAGGCCTTCCCAGTTAAAGGGGCCGCTGTATCCTACCGCTAGCTGTTCCTTTGATTGGTAGGATGATGAAGTCCAGTCCTCCGGCTGCAGGGAGACAAGAGGGGAAGATAGGGGTGTCGCGGTCCGCCAGTCCGCCATAGTCCCCTCTCCGTCCCGTTCCGACCCCCCCTCGTCACACTCCCCCACACCAGGATTCTCCCGATCGGGGAGACGGAACACCCGGGACAGGTAATCAGCGTTCCCATTGTCCTTCCCTTGTCTGTGTAGGACTTTGAACGAAAAAGGCTGTAGTGACAAAAACCAACGGAGGACCCTGGGGTTTTGTGCTCTGTTTCGTGCCATCCACTGTAAAGGGGCATGGTCTGTGTACAAGGTGAATGGTCGACCTTCGAGGTAATAGCGGAGCTTATCTATTGCCCACTTAATGGCCAAGCACTCTCGTTCGATGGTGGGGTATTTGGTCTCCCTCGGGAACAGCTTCCTACTTATGTACAACACCGGGTGCTCAACCCCATCATCTGCCAACTGGGACAATACGGCTCCTAAGCCATAATTAGATGCATCTGTGTGCAGAATGAAAGGTTTGTGGAAGTTGGGCGCAGATAATATTGGACTGGAGGTGATGGTGTCTTTTAGTGTTTGGAATGCCTCTACCATTTGTGGGGTCGGGTTTACCAGGCACCGGGGTTTTATGTCTTTTCTCAGGGTGTCTGTTAGGCGTGCCGCGATTTCTGAAAATCGAGGGATGAAACGGCGGTAATATCCTATCAGTCCTAAAAAGGCCCTCATGTCCCTTCTGGTAGTGGGAAACGGTGTTTCAGCGATGGCTCGAATCTTTTCCTTCTGGGGCGCTATCGCTCCGTGTCCTAGTAGATAGCCTAGGTATCTGACCTTAAGAAATGCGATTCTGGACTTCTTGGAATTGATGCGTAACCTGGCCTGCTCGAGAGCTCAAAGGATGGTCTGGAGATGCTTTATGTGGGCTTCCCATGTATCACTGAAGACCACAATGTCGTCCAGGTAGGCCAAACAAAACGACCGGTGGTCTTGTAACATGGTATTCATTAGTCGTTGGAATGTGGCCGGCGCTCCATGAAGCCCAAAAGGGAGCACGTTAAACTCATATAGGCCGTCTGGGGTGGAAAAGGCTGTTTTGCGACGGTCTTCCTCCCTTAGGGGCACATGCCAGTAACCCTTGGTCAGGTCTATGGTGGTTATATACTTAGCATCCCCCAATTTCTCGATCAATTCATTGACCCTAGGGATGGGGTAGGCGTCAAAGGTGGAGATGTCATTCAAGGCGCGGAAATCCATACAGAAACGCGTAGACCCGTCGGGTTTTGGTACCATCACTATTGGAGAAGACCAGTTGCTTTTGGAAGGTCGTATGATGCCCAACTGCAACATATCCTGTACCTCTTTCCGTATCATGGCCCTCTTGGCTGCAGGTATTCGGTATGGGCGTTGCTTGACGATCTTCCCCGGGGTCGTCTCGATACAATGTTCGGCTAGACTTGTCTTCCCTGGGATGTCCGAAAACAGGGGAGCAAAAGGCTTTAGAGCTGTGAACAGTTCGGCTTGTTCCTTCCCTGTTAGTTCCTCATTAATGACCAGTTGCCCCAACGTGTTCCCTAGCGGTTCGAGGTTCGGCAAGGTCAGGTGGGCAGTTTTGGTTATTGGACCCAACCATTTTTTTAATAAATTTATGTGATAGGTCTGTTTCTTGGTAGGGGTTATCTGTAATTGGTAGGTTGTTTTTCCTATAACCCGTATGACCTTGTATGGACCCAACCATTCGGATTGAAACTTCCTGGTCGAAGAGGGTAGGAGGACTAGGGCCCAATCGTCAAGGGAAAGTCTTCTCCATTTTTTTCCTTTGTCGTAGAAAGCCTTCTGCTGGTTCCTGCGGTGTTCCAGGTGAGAGTATGCTATCTCACAAAGTTTTCCTATTTTGTTTTTCAGTTGTTGGGTGTATTCCAACATGGTTCGGGTCTCTGCGGTTTCTTCCTGTTCCCACGCATCTTTCGTCATCTCCATTAATGACCGTGGCTGTCTTCCATAAAGGAGCTCAAATGACGAGCACCCCAGGCTGCTCTGGACTTGGGCTCTGATTACGTACAAGGCCAGAGGTAGCAAACGATCCCATTCCCTGCCTTCTACGGAGAACATCTTCTTCAATGTGGTCTTCAATGTCCTGTTGTACCGTTCCACAAGACCGTCTGTTTGGGGGTGGTAGACGGATGTTGGAATATGCCGGAGATCCAGGGTGCGACAGACTTCCTTCATCAGTCGGGACACAAAGGGGGTGCCCTGGTCCGTGAGGATCTCTTTCGGGAAACCCACCCTAGCGAAGAATTCTACCAGCCTGTCGGCGATGTTCCGGGAAGTAGGCGCTCTTAGGGGAAGGCCTCCGGGAAACGGGTCGCATAATCCACTATGACGAGGGCGTACTGGTTCCCTTTCTGGGTTTTAGGGAGGGGTCCGATGAGATCCATTCCGACCCTCTCGAATGGGCTTCCTACTATCGGCAAAGGTTGTAAGGGAACGGCTGGGGCTCTTTGTAAGTTCTTTTTTTGGCAGACTCCACATTCCTGACAATGGGTTTGGATGTCCTTGTAGATGCCTGGCCAGAAGAAGTTCCTCAATACGTTTTGTGTTGTCTTTTCGGTTTCTGTATGCCCTGCTGTGAGGTGTGAATGAGCGAAAAAGAGTATCTGATCCCTAAAGGGTTTGGGGACCAATAGTTGGGGCGGGTCGTCGGGCTTACCCTTGCGGTACAACAGTCCTTCCTGTATGAGAAACTGGGGGTATGTCGGAGAGGGATTACCCTGGTTTTGATGGGCGTTCTCCCAGGCATTGAGCAAAGTAGCATCATTTGCCTGGGCGAACTTAAAACTTCGATCCATCAGCCAAGGCTCCGGGGTAAGGAGGGCGGTTTGGGGTTCAGATGAGCTTGTCTGGTGTGTGGACAAGGTGCGTCGAAACAGGGTCAGGAACTCAGGGTTGTCTGTGCCTATGATAAGATCTTCTGGCAAGCCTCCTAGTACCCCTACTTTTACTCTACAGGGGGGTATATTTGGGATACAGGACCACTGAGGCTAGTGGATATTGTCTAATGTCCCCATGTATGCACTTGATGTGCACCAGAGCATCGGGGATAAGCTGAGTAGGATGTAAGAGAGCCTGCTGTATGACGGATTGCTTACACCCGGAATCTAGGAGCGCTTTTACCTTCCTCCCATTCACCTGTACTTTTACGTGGAATGTGCCTCCCATCTCAGCAGTATATAGGATGGCCTTTGGGATATAACCCACTTCCATGGGCTCCTCAGTTGGTTTACACCGGGGACAGAGGCGGGCGATGTGGCCCCAGTCCCCACAGTCGAAACATTGTGGGCCCCGGAATGTGGGAATATCAGGTTTAGCGGATCTGGGTTTAGCAGGCTCGGTCAAGGAACGTAGTTTTTTTCAGACTTCAAGGGAAAGGGCGATGGTGTTTTTCTGCTTCCCACACGGGGGTACGAGGTTGGGCTCTCGCATATGTTGTAGCCATCTCAATCGCTTGCTCTGGGGTAAGATGGGAATGCTGCTTTAGCCATCTTTGTGTATTGTACGGGAGGGCTTCGAGGAACTGTTCTAAATATATACGGTTCATAATCTCCTCCTTGGTACTAGTGGAGGGACGTAGCCATTTATCCGCAGCCATCTTGAGGCGAAAGTACAAAGTTTTGGGATTTTCCCCAGCCAGTCCTTTTTCTTTCCTGAACCGTACTCGGTACGCCTCTGTGTCAAGACCAAGGTGGTCCAAGATAACGTCTTTGATTTCCGCATAGGGGGTATCTCCAGTAGCGTTCGTGACCTGATATGCGGCCTGTGCTTCTCCGGTTAGTAATGGGGCAAGGAAGAAGGGCCACTTGTCCTCAGGCCAGCTGCATGCCTGGGTGGCCCGCTCAAAATTCAAGAGAAAGGCGTCGGGGTCCTCCCCGTGTATGTACTTCTGTAGTGACACCCCGGACGGTCCAGGGTGAGTACCTCGATAGTCTCTAGGCATGGGGGCCGGTGTTTCCGTTACCATTTTTGCAGCCCCTCCAACTGTGCAGAAATCGTATCCTTGAAGACGTCGCGATCGGCCTGCGCCGACGTCATCTGTCTTTCGACTGCCCATTCTAACTTCTCTTGCCCCTTTACTAGGTGCTGTATCAGGGCGTCCATCATAGGGTTACTGACGGGCGATGTTAGAGTGCCCTCATTCTCCACCACTTGTTGCGGGACGAAATAAGGAACACGCAGCCCGACTCAAGGCAGTGAGGGTTTTATTTTCCCTAATACACGCCTTCTATTGGAAGCCAGGGTCACAGATTAACACTCGGTGTAAAGTCCGGCTTTCCTTCCTTAGGGGGCACGTTTCCGTTGGGTCCTGGGTCTTCCTCTCTCCCGGGGTCGTCTGCTGGGGAATAGATCTGCGGCTGTATCAGGAAAAGAAGGAGAGAGGGGACGTAAGTGCTGGATAACAGCCTGTCTCGTTAAGGGTAAAGGAGAGAGGGAGGCACGCGTGATACACTTCTACTAAAGCAGTGAGGGTGCACACGACTTTGGGGAGGGAGTGAGAGTGCAAGGGGAAGGGTGCGTACCCTGGGGTTTAAAAAGAAAAGGGGTCCCGTGCTATTTCGCAGGGTTCTCCCTCCTCCAGACCCAGCCCGCGAGGCGCTCCCGTACCTGTGTGAGCGGGTGAAGCGCGGTGCCGTTGGCCTCCTGGCTCTCCCGGGGCATCCGATGTCCTGACAGCACGGCTCCAATCTTCTCTCCTCACACAACTCTTCTCCTCGTCCCTGGCGTCTTCTCCAACTTCCGCTCTCTCCTCTCCGGTGTAGGCACACACCATCGGTGCGGAACTCCAGTCTCTTATTGGTCCTGGCGGGACGACGTCATTGGGAGGGGGAGGGACCTCCTCCTCGAGGCCTTCCCAGTTAAAGGGGCCGCTGTATCCTACCGCTAGCTGTTCCTTTGATTGGTAGGATGATGAAGTCCAGTCCTCCGGCTGCAGGGAGACAAGAGGGGAAGATAGGGGTGTCGCGGTCCGCCAGTCCGCCATAGTCCCCTCTCCGTCCCGTTCCGACCCCCTCGTCACACTCCCCCACACCAGGATTCTCCCGATCGGGGAGACGGAACACCCGGGACAGGTAATCAGCGTTCCCATTGTCCTTCCCTTGTCTGTGTAGGACTTTGAACGAAAAAGGCTGTAGTGACAAAAACCAACGGAGGACCCTGGGGTTTTGTGCTCTGTTTCGTGCCATCCACTGTAAAGGGGCATGGTCTGTGTACAAGGTGAATGGTCGACCTTCGAGGTAATAGCGGAGCTTATCTATTGCCCACTTAATGGCCAAGCACTCTCGTTCGATGGTGGGGTATTTGGTCTCCCTCGGGAACAGCTTCCTACTTATGTACAACACCGGGTGCTCAACCCCATCATCTGCCAACTGGGACAATACGGCTCCTAAGCCATAATTAGATGCATCTGTGTGCAGAATGAAAGGTTTGTGGAAGTTGGGCGCAGATAATATTGGACTGGAGGTGATGGTGTCTTTTAGTGTTTGGAATGCCTCTACCATTTGTGGGGTCGGGTTTACCAGGCACCGGGGTTTTATGTCTTTTCTCAGGGTGTCTGTTAGGCGTGCCGCGATTTCTGAAAATCGAGGGATGAAACGGCGGTAATATCCTATCAGTCCTAAAAAGGCCCTCATGTCCCTTCTGGTAGTGGGAAACGGTGTTTCAGCGATGGCTCGAATCTTTTCCTTCTGGGGCGCTATCGCTCCGTGTCCTAGTAGATAGCCTAGGTATCTGACCTTAAGAAATGCGATTCTGGACTTCTTGGAATTGATGCGTAACCTGGCCTGCTCGAGAGCTCAAAGGATGGTCTGGAGATGCTTTATGTGGGCTTCCCATGTATCACTGAAGACCACAATGTCGTCCAGGTAGGCCAAACAAAACGACCGGTGGTCTTGTAACATGGTATTCATTAGTCGTTGGAATGTGGCCGGCGCTCCATGAAGCCCAAAAGGGAGCACGTTAAACTCATATAGGCCGTCTGGGGTGGAAAAGGCTGTTTTGCGACGGTCTTCCTCCCTTAGGGGCACCTGCCAGTAACCCTTGGTCAGGTCTATGGTGGTTATATACTTAGCATCCCCCAATTTCTCGATCAATTCATTGACCCTAGGGATGGGGTAGGCGTCAAAGGTGGAGATGTCATTCAAGGCGCGGAAATCCATACAGAAACGCGTAGACCCGTCGGGTTTTGGTACCATCACTATTGGAGAAGACCAGTTGCTTTTGGAAGGTCGTATGATGCCCAACTGCAACATATCCTGTACCTCTTTCCGTATCATGGCCCTCTTGGCTGCAGGTATTCGGTATGGGCGTTGCTTGACGATCTTCCCCGGGGTCGTCTCGATACAATGTTCGGCTAGACTTGTCTTCCCTGGGATGTCCGAAAACAGGGGAGCAAAAGGCTTTAGAGCTGTGAACAGTTCGGCTTGTTCCTTCCCTGTTAGTTCCTCATTAATGACCAGTTGCCCCAACGTGTTCCCTAGCGGTTCGAGGTTCGGCAAGGTCAGGTGGGCAGTTTTGGTTATTGGACCCAACCATTTTTTTAATAAATTTATGTGATAGGTCTGTTTCTTGGTAGGGGTTATCTGTAATTGGTAGGTTGTTTTTCCTATAACCCGTATGACCTTGTATGGACCCAACCATTCGGATTGAAACTTCCTGGTCGAAGAGGGTAGGAGGACTAGGGCCCAATCGTCAAGGGAAAGTCTTCTCCATTTTTTTCCTTTGTCGTAGAAAGCCTTCTGCTGGTTCCTGCGGTGTTCCAGGTGAGAGTATGCTATCTCACAAAGTTTTCCTATTTTGTTTTTCAGTTGTTGGGTGTATTCCAACATGGTTCGGGTCTCTGCGGTTTCTTCCTGTTCCCACGCATCTTTCGTCATCTCCATTAATGACCGTGGCTGTCTTCCATAAAGGAGCTCAAATGACGAGGCACCCCAGGCTGCTCTGGACTTGGGCTCTGATTACGTACAAGGCCAGAGGTAGCAAACGATCCCATTCCCTGCCTTCTACGGAGAACATCTTCTTCAATGTGGTCTTCAATGTCCTGTTGTACCGTTCCACAAGACCGTCTGTTTGGGGGTGGTAGACGGATGTTGGAATATGCCGGAGATCCAGGGTGCGACAGACTTCCTTCATCAGTCGGGACACAAAGGGGGTGCCCTGGTCCGTGAGGATCTCTTTCGGGAAACCCACCCTAGCGAAGAATTCTACCAGCCTGTCGGCGATGTTCCGGGAAGTAGGCGCTCTTAGGGGGAAGGCCTCCGGGAAACGGGTCGCATAATCCACTATGACGAGGGCGTACTGGTTCCCTTTCTGGGTTTTAGGGAGGGGTCCGATGAGATCCATTCCGACCCTCTCGAATGGGCTTCCTACTATCGGCAAAGGTTGTAAGGGAACGGCTGGGGCTCTTTGTAAGTTCTTTTTTTGGCAGACTCCACATTCCTGACAATGGGTTTGTATGTCCTTGTAGATGCCTGGCCAGAAGAAGTTCCTCAATACGTTTTGTGTTGTCTTTTCGGTTTCTGTATGCCCTGCTGTGAGGTGTGAATGAGCGAAAAAGAGTATCTGATCCCTAAAGGGTTTGGGGACCAATAGTTGGGGCGGGTCGTCGGGCTTACCCTTGCGGTACAACAGTCCTTCCTGTATGAGAAACTGGGGGTATGTCGGAGAGGGATTACCCTGGTTTTGATGGGCGTTCTCCCAGGCATTGAGCAAAGTAGCATCATTTGCCTGGGCGAACTTAAAACTTCGATCCATCAGCCAAGGCTCCGGGGTAAGGAGGGCGGTTTGGGGTTCAGATGAGCTTGTCTGGTGTGTGGACAAGGTGCGTCGAAACAGGGTCAGGAACTCAGGGTTGTCTGTGCCTATGATAAGATCTTCTGGCAAGCCTCCTAGTACCCCTACTTTTACTCTACAGGGGGGTATATTTGGGATACAGGACCACTGAGGCTAGTGGATATTGTCTAATGTCCCCATGTATGCACTTGATGTGCACCAGAGCATCGGGGATAAGCTGAGTAGGATGTAAGAGAGCCTGCTGTATGACGGATTGCTTACACCCGGAATCTAGGAGCGCTTTTACCTTCCTCCCATTCACCTGTACTTTTACGTGGAATGTGCCTCCCATCTCAGCAGTATATAGGATGGCCTTTGGGATATAACCCACTTCCATGGGCTCCTCAGTTGGTTTACACCGGGGACAGAGGCGGGCGATGTGGCCCCAGTCCCCACAGTCGAAACATTGTGGGCCCCGGAATGTGGGAATATCAGGTTTAGCGGATCTGGGTTTAGCAGGCTCGGTCAAGGAACGTAGTTTTTTTTCAGACTTCAAGGGGAAAGGGCGATGGTGTTTTTCTGCTTCCCACACGGGGGTACGAGGTTGGGCTCTCGCATATGTTGTAGCCATCTCAATCGCTTGCTCTGGGGTAAGATGGGAATGCTGCTTTAGCCATCTTTGTGTATTGTACGGGAGGGCTTCGAGGAACTGTTCTAAATATATACGGTTCATAATCTCCTCCTTGGTACTAGTGGAGGGACGTAGCCATTTATCCGCAGCCATCTTGAGGCGAAAGTACAAAGTTTTGGGATTTTCCCCAGCCAGTCCTTTTTCTTTCCTGAACCGTACTGGTACGCCTCTGTGTCAAGACCAAGGTGGTCCAAGATAACGTCTTTGATTTCCGCATAGGGGGTATCTCCAGTAGCGTTCGTGACCTGATATGCGGCCTGTGCTTCTCCGGTTAGTAATGGGGCAAGGAAGAAGGGCCACTTGTCCTCAGGCCAGCTGCATGCCTGGGTGGCCCGCTCAAAATTCAAGAGAAAGGCGTCGGGGTCCTCCCCGTGTATGTACTTCTGTAGTGACACCCCGGACGGTCCAGGGTGAGTACCTCGATAGTCTCTAGGCATGGGGGCCGGTGTTTCCGTTACCATTTTTGCAGCCCCTCCAACTGTGCAGAAATCGTATCCTTGAAGACGTCGCGATCGGCCTGCGCCGACGTCATCTGTCTTTCGACTGCCCATTCTAACTTCTCTTGCCCCTTTACTAGGTGCTGTATCAGGGCGTCCATCATAGGGTTACTGACGGGCGATGTTAGAGTGCCCTCATTCTCCACCACTTGTTGCGGGACGAAATAAGGAACACGCAGCCCGACTCAAGGCAGTGAGGGTTTTATTTTCCCTAATACACGCCTTCTATTGGAAGCCAGGGTCACAGATTAACACTCGGTGTAAAGTCCGGCTTTCCTTCCTTAGGGGGCACGTTTCCGTTGGGTCCTGGGTCTTCCTCTCTCCCGGGGTCGTCTGCTGGGGAATAGATCTGCGGCTGTATCAGGAAAAGAAGGAGAGAGGGGACGTAAGTGCTGGATAACAGCCTGTCTCGTTAAGGGTAAAGGAGAGAGGGAGGCACGCGTGATACACTTCTACTAAAGCAGTGAGGGTGCACACGACTTTGGGGAGGGAGTGAGAGTGCAAGGGGAAGGGTGCGTACCCTGGGGTTTAAAAAGAAAAGGGGTCCCGTGCTATTTCGCAGGGTTCTCCCTCCTCCAGACCCAGCCCGCGAGGCGCTCCCGCACCTGTGTGAGCGGGTGAAGCGCGGTGCCGTTGGCCTCCTGGCTCTCCCGGGGCATCCGATGTCCTGACAGCACGGCTCCAATCTTCTCTCCTCACACAACTCTTCTCCTCGTCCCTGGCGTCTTCTCCAACTTCCGCTCTCTCCTCTCCGGTGTAGGCACACACCATCGGTGCGGAACTCCAGTCTCTTATTGGTCCTGGCGGGACGACGTCATTGGGAGGGGGAGGGACCTCCTCCTCGAGGCCTTCCCAGTTAAAGGGGCCGCTGTATCCTACCGCTAGCTGTTCCTTTGATTGGTAGGGTGATGAAGTCCAGTCCTCCGGCTGCAGGGAGACAAGAGGGGAAGATAGGGGTGTCGCGGTCCACCAGTCCGCCATAGTCCCCTCTCCGTCCCGTTCCGACCCCCCCTCGTCACACTTACCTTCAGCCACACTGGGAAACGGATCATATACTGCAAGCTGAGGGCCCGGAGTTTCTGCTTGACCTTCTTGAAGGAGCGTCCGTGCTGCTGGACTGCTCGGGTGTAGTCAGGGAAGACCATAATCCGCTGATTCTGAAAGCAAAGGTGCTGCTGGGTCCAGGCCTCTCGAAGGAGAACATCCCTATCGCAGTGGTTGAGAAGAACAAGTTCCTTACCTTTGGTAATGCCTTATCTGGTAGAGACTATATCTAGCCACAGATTCCTTACCTTAGAATTTCCCCAGGCGTCAGACTAGATCCTGAAAATCTTTCGTGAGCAATACCCCTGTGTGCTGGTAGGTGGCGTTGATCGGCTCTGCGTCCATTGTCGCCATCATCAGTGCCGGAAATGATGTCACGGTACCTAAATAGGTGCCGCCCAGGCACACTATCATCAGTTACTTTTCACGACTTTCCACGCCAGAGTCGCGCAGTCATGAATAATACGACCACTGGTGTGTCAAAAGTAGGGCCCTGATAAAAGTATCATCCCTGTCTCTAGAAATCCGTTTGCAGAGCGGGGGGACGGGTGGGTCGGTAAGAAATCTGTGGCTAGATATAGTCTCTACCAGGTAAGGAGTTACTAAAGATAATTAGCTTGTTCATCTGATAGAGACTTCTAGCCGCAGATCCTTATCTTAGAATAGATACCCAAGCAATATCATCCCCGGAGGTAGGTATGTGAACCAATTTCAAACAAGAAAGTCCTGCAGGACCGATGGGCAAAGTATTCAGCCCTGCGGGCCTGACTGTCCAGACAGTAATGTTTGGTGCACGTGTGCAGAGAAGCCCACATTGCTGCCTGGCAGATATCCAGGGCCGCAACTTTGTGCGTTAACTCAGTGGTGGCCACTTTAGCTCCGGTGGAAAGAGCCCGCAAACCTTCAGGAGGTTACTTCCTGGCCAGTGAATAGCAGATTTTGATGCAGAGCATGAGCCATCTGAAGATGGTCTGCTTCTGCACAGCCCGACCTTTTTTTGCACCAACATACCCCACAAAGAGTTTGTCATCCACCTGGAACTCTTGTGTGTGGTCAAGGTAGAACGACAGCGCGCTTTTTGGGTCTAGACGGTGGAGTCACTCCTCTTCCTTGGAGGGATGTGGAGGAGTATAAAAGGTAGGCAAGGTGATAGATTGGCCTACATGAAAAGGAGTGACAACTTTTGGCAGAAAGGAGGCCCTTGTGCAAAGCACCACTTTGTCAGGATAGACTGAGGGGTAAGGCGGCTTAGATGATAAGGCCTGCAGCTCACTAACTCTGCGGGCAGATGTAATTGTCACAAGGAAGGCTGTTTTCAAGGTGAGAAGCCTGAGGGGGCAATTGTGTAGAGGCTCAAAGGGAGCGCACTTCAAAAAAGTTAAAACCAAGTTAAGGTCCCACTGAGGCATGATGAATAGTGAAGGAGGGAAGAGATGAATAAGACCTTTGAGAAACCTATGTACAATAGGGAATTTGAACAAAGAGGGTTGATCAGGCAACCGTAGGAAGACATAAATGGCAGAGAGATAGCCCTTAATAATTCCCAGAGCAGAGCCCTGCTGGGCAAGAGAAAGAATGAAACGCAGCACCTCAGAAAGAAGGGCAGAAATGGGATCAACAGATTTTTCTGCACACCATGCCAAAAAGAATTCCCACGCTAGGCGTACACAGTCTTGGTGGAGGGACGCCTGGCTGCTAAGATGACATTCCAGATTTTGGGAGGAAGGTCGAAAGCTGTCAACTGTCACCGCTCAATCTCCACACAAGAAGGTGGAGAGTGGACAGGTTCGGGTGGAGAAGACTTCCCTGCTGCTGAGACATAAGATCCTCCTGAAGGGGCAGCCTGATCGGAGGATCGATGGCCTTCTCAGAAGTTCGGAATACTAGACTCTCTGTGCCCAGTCCGGAGCCACAAGGATGACTTGGGTCCCAGTCATTCTTTATCTTTTTGACAACTCTGGGTAGGAATAGTGGGAAGGTGCACAGGAGACCTGAGCTTCACTCGAGATGAAAAGCATCTCTGAGTGACTGCTGCCTTGGAAACTCCAGCATGCAAAACTGCTGACATTGTACATTCTCAGCCAGTGGCGAACAGATCTAACCAAGGATCTCCCCACTGCTGGAAGGGACCTTGCACCACCTGCAGATGGAGATGCCATTCATGATCCGCTAGGCATCTTCAGCTGAGTTTGTCTGCTCTGGCGTTCTGAGAACCTGCCAGATGTTGAACCATCAGAGAAATGCCCTGGTGTTCCAGCCATGTCCAGAGGTTCAGGGCCTCTTGACTAGGGGGCCACTACCCCACCCACCCTGTTGTTGCAGTACCACATGGCGATGGTGTTGTCCGTGAACACTTGGACCAGCTTTCCCTTGATGGAGGGTAGAAAGGCTTTTAATGCTAGTCGGATCTCCCGGAGTTCCAGCATGTTGATGGGGAGTTGGAATTCCGCCGGAGAACAGAGTCCTATGATCTCCACCTCTCTCAGATGGCCGCCCCATCAGGCTGACTGGCACCCCTAACCTCTGCAGATGAGCTGCAACCACCACCATCACCTTGGTAAACACCCGATGGCACCTGGTAAGGCCAAAAAAGAAGCACAGTGAACTGAAAGTGCTCCTGGCATACTGTAAACTGCAGATAGTGCCGGTGGGCAGGCAGGACTGGAATAAGAAAATAAGAGTCCTGCAAGTCCAACGCTACCATCCAATCTCCTGGATCTATGGCAGACAAGACCTGAGGTAATGTGAGATTTTTGAATTTCTCCTTTTTGAGGAAGAGGTTGAGAGTTCGGAGATCGAGGATAGAGCGAAGGCCCTTGTTCTTTCTGGGAATCAGAAAGAAGCGGGAATAACAACCACAGCCTACTTCTGGCACCGGAATCCTCTCTATCGCTCCCTTGACCAAGAGAGCAAGACCTCTTTGTGGAGCAGGGACAGATGATCCTCCGTCGGCCGGTCGTAACATGGTGGCATAGGGGGAGGTGTAGTCACAAAGGGGAGGGAGTAGCCCCTTCAGAAAATCTCCAAAGCCAACTGTCCAATAGTGATGGTGACGGCGAATCCTGCTGCCAACTGGCTGTCCATGGTGGTAAAGGGGAAGACTAGGAGGATTTGAAGGCAGTTACAGCAGGTGGGGTGGGTACTGACCAGTCTTCTGGCCACCTGACCCACAAGGTCTGTGGGTACCGTCCCCTCAGCCACGCAGAGGCTGGGGAGCCTGTGCGTTGTGCTAGCTAAACTGGAATTGTTGCGGCTGGAAGCACCTTCCGTAGCCTTAAATGGAGCAAAAGGCAGATTGGGGTGGATGTGGGGCCCTAGAGAGGCTTAACCTGGCCGTAGCATGAGACTTAAAGGGATCGAGCTCCGAATTTGCTTCGTCTCCGAAGAGACGGGTGCCATCGAAGGGCGTGTCCATCAGGGAGGCCTGAACATTCTCTGAGAAGCCAGTCGTTCTCAGCCAGATGTGGTGCCTAAGGGCCACTGTTGTAGAAACCGCTCTGTCAAGCGAGTCGGTAGTGTTAAATCCACAGCAAATTGTGAACTTTGCCGCTTCTCTCCGTTGGTGAAAGTTCAGGACAGTACAGCCCAGGCCTCCTCCGGGGCAGTGGCAGCACTTGCGCAACTGCATCCCACAAAGTGTGGAAATAGCGGCCCAAAAGGCATATGATGTTCACAGACCACAAAGCCAGGCTGGCAGAAGAAAACATCTTCTTCCCAAATGAATCCAGCCTCTAGGATTCCCTATCTGGGTGAGCGGTAGTGAAAAGTGCCTTGGGAGGTGGAGGCTTGGATCACCAAGCTCTCAGGGGTAGGGTGTTGAGTGAGGAAGTTTGGGTCCCCAGGTGTGGGACAATGGCGGCAGGCAATTGTTCTATCCACAGGAGGCCCCATGTTGGGTTTGGACCAGGTACCCAAAAGGACGTCAGTGAGGGCATCATTGAACAGGAGTAAGGGTTCCGATGTGGAGTCTCTTGATTCAGCACCTCTGTCAAGAAATTAGTCTTGACGGCTACCGCAAGCAACTGAAGGTCAAAGACCTCAGCTGCCCTACACCACCATTGCATAGGATGCTCCCTCCTCCATAGCCACAGTAGGGGGAGAAAGCAGGCCAGCATCTGGAGAAGTATGCAGGTCGCTGGCCTCAACCAGGTCATCACACGAGTCCACATTCTGTTCATTAGAGGGCTGGTATGCTAAAGACTGCAGCGACCCCTCCCAGTCTTCCACGAGGCCTAGCCAATGAAAATAAGGCTCATGCTCCGATCTGGGAGGCAGGGCTCCAGTGGGCTTAGAGCGACACCTCTCTGGCTCTGTGTTGGAGTCGGGGATGACAATGAGGATGGCACCGGGAGCATCATTGTCAGGACTGGCGCTGGGGAAGGTAGAGATGGCTCAACCAGCACCAGTCCAAATCCAGGAATGGATCAGTGGGGCCCCACCGCAGCTGAGGCTGGAGCCGCCTGTGTGGAACCAGAAGGAGCCCCCTCCTACCCCGCAGGGCCCGAAGGTACATCGTCGGGGTTGGTCCACCCAAAGATGAGGTACATAGCCTCATAGAACTCTCTTCACTGGGCGGGAGTCGCTCCAGGCTTTGGAAATTTGGAAAGGCGCGGAGTCGGCTCAGGCACAGGTTCAAAAGAATGAGGCCTAGAGTGCGGAGGTTCCCTCATCTCATCAGCTGATGGACGAGGAGAAGTCGAAGAGCTTCGACTTCTTACTCTTCTTTCTATGCTTCCTACCTGAATGTCCCGATAACTGAGCGGGACGAAGACGACTTCGGGCTCCGCGAACGGTCCCGGGACTTTCCCCTCGACTGGGATCAACGGCTGTAGAGTCACATGACGGTTTGCTAACAGCTTCAGGGACCGCTCCCTCAAAGCCTTTGGAGCCATGGCCCGGCAATCGGGGCACGCCTTGGTGTCGTTGTCGCGCTCCAAACACCAAAGTTACACAAGGTGCAGGTCTGTCTCCGACATCGGCCGGCGACAGGCACCGCCGGGCTTAAAACCCGACTTGCACAAGGACATCCTCGACACCAGGAGGTAAACCTCAAAAGAAGTTGACAAAATGTAGAAAAAAGGCCTGTCAAAAAGTGACAGAGGGGTAGCTCTTCTCCGGAGCAGCGATAGCTGGCGCAGAAAGAAAAGGACTGATGTCAGCGCTCCTGGCTGTTGCTTTCATAAGGTACCATAATATAATTTCCTGCCCAGACGATGTCGACGACGGACGCAGAGTTGATCGCCGCCACCTACCAGCATGCAGGGGTACTGCTCATGAAAAATCTTCCGAATCCAGTCTGATTCCTGGGGAAAGTGTAAGGTAAGGAATCTGTGGCTAGAAGTCTCTATCATACTGCGCGCTATTAGTGGACGGGACAGGGCCTCAGGCGGAGGCCGACGGTCCAAGGACCTATGCACCCTCTCCACCACGAACCACTGCAACAACTTGTTGGTGGGAACCCAGAATCGCAGCCATTCATCCGGGAGCTGCTGGCCGCCGGAGACCTCGGTACCCTCTGGGAATCCAACGAACCCGAGATTGTTAATCAGGGCCTGGTTCTCCGCATCCTTGGCTCGCTCAAGTACCACCTCGTCATCAACTGAGGAAAGCCTGGTCTCAGTCACCCTACCAGCGACATTCCGAAGGGTCCCGGTGCAACAGGGAGACATCCACTCGAACCTCACCTGCCTTAGTCTCAACCGCCTCTCTCGAATTATGGATCGCCTGAAGGATGGTAGCAAGATTGGAGTGTGAGGGGGGGTGGTTACAGCGCTTAGGGACAACCAGCGGCCGGTCTGGTATATTGGTTGATCTATGTCTGGGCCGGTGCTGGAGGGGGTGGCCTGTCGCACCCCATCTTCGCCAGGACACCTCTGGTTGTAACAGACAAAGGACTCCTACCACCACCCGTGGCCCGCTTACCCCAGAGGGGCAGCATGAGCAGCAGTAGTGCTGTAGAAGCACCAGGCAGCTCAACTCCAGTTGGAGACAGGTGAGTCAGTTCCAAGGCAAGGCGGCCCAAGCCACAAACAGCGATTCAGGCACGGGCCAGAGCGGCAGACCCACGGCCAGAGAGGCAGGCCCACAGGAGCCACCAGGTGAATATCCAGAGGGGAGGCCAGAAAGGGGCACCAATGGCTCCAGAGGCCAGCAGGGGACATACCAGGACAGAGACCCCAAACAGCAATCAAGTCGGAAGCCAGAGGAACAAGGCCAGGAGGAAAGCAGGGTCCAGGGAAAAATCAGTGGGAAACCAAGGGGGCGAGTGTACCTGCAGCGATCAGCTGCAATGCAGTCCGTGGTGAGCTCCAGCCCCAAGTATCTGGCCACCGGTTCCCCTAAAGCAGTCTCGAACCAGTGGCACAGCTGCCTCCAAATCAAGGCCCAGGTCACAGGCCATCTGGATTCACAATTGTATGCCCCAAGGCAAATTGGCACCTGAGCAGCACCCAGGGCCCCACGCCGACCTCCAGTCCCTGAGGCCAGTCCGTCAGCAATGAGTGAAATTCAGTATGTAATAGAAAGGGGGACCCCTCCAAGACCACAAGTGCTCCTCCAGCTGCATCTCCTCCTTGCCTTGAGTCAGGTAGGGGGAGCCTCAGGTGTGGGCCCGGGGGCCGTCAATCTGGCAGAGTAGAGACCATGCTTTAAACAAGCATAGTTAGAGCCCTTGGTCTTGCCATAAAATGTAGATTTTCCTAGTGTTAATGAAGGAAGTACTCCATGTTATTAAAGACACAGAGGGAAGTATTATCCTACCCCTATGATCTCAGTAATATTTTTTCTCCCTCCCATTTTCAGTGCCAGTCACTCATATGAATACAACAGCATAGGAGGTTCTCAAACTACCTCAACAACATTTGGATTTATTCTTCAACAATTTCTTCGAGGGATCTTCACGACACACTAGTTTCCTGAACAATTCCACATTAGAGGAATATTTTCACAGACATTTCCCAGGAACTTTTTACTTCATTGTTAGCTACTTCTATATAGTTTTTCGCATTCTACTATTGTTGCACAATACCTAAATAATTTCTCACTACAGAAAAGAGGTCTGATTGCAGTCAAGATAGGTGTTATAGCTGATCCATGTTCCTTTTTGGTGTTTCCTATTATACTACTACTATTCACTTACTGGATTGTTGGTTCTAAGCGTTATGGGAAATTTAATTTTTCTTATTATTCTTAACTGCTGCTATTGAAATTAAATCAGTTTAAGAGGAACATAATACCTCTGTCTCTTTAATAAATTTGAGAATTTCATTTTTTAGCACTAGGAATATCGACAGTGTGACGAACGGTGGAACTAATCAGGACCAAAGGTACACTTTTTTTCTTTTCCATTTTCATTATATACCAGTGGTCTTGTGGAAGACATGCAACTGCAAAGAGGGAAAGATGACTGGAAAACTAAAATGGAGTCTACTGAAGAAGTGGCCGGACACTCACTTTCAGTACACCAAGGACACAGCAAGCGATGGGTTTCATTCTACCACTCTGAATGACCTATTTATTGAGGACACAGCTTAGTCTGTCAGAGGGGGAATGTATGACATACAACGCGTACTAATACCACACGTGCCATTGCAACGCGGGTATTACTACGCAAATGCCATTACAATAAACTACCATTACAGGGCAAACTTTTACCACAGATATGCCTTTACCACGCATGCTATTACAACGCAAAGGCATGCGTGGTAAATGCATACACTTGGTAAAAATGTTTATGGTAGGTAATTAAAATACATATATATATATATATATTCGATTCGTCCTCCAGAGAAGCCTCTCACGGACCTAAAAAGACGACAGCAGACCCCAGGTTCTTTGTGCAAATCCAATGCTGTTTATTAGAATGCCAGCAAGTCCGCCATTACGCGTTTCGACCCCCACTCGGGTCTTGATCACATGACATATATATACTACCAATCCTGGCATCCATACAAGAACAGGCGCTGACTCCGTGGGAATGTATCAAAGAAAGATGTTTATTCCAAGATGACGACCTATATATATATATATATATATATATATATATATGTTAGTGGGTATATATATGTTTATATATACACACACATTTGTGTATGTGTATATATATATATATATATATATATATTATCTACTGGCGGTCGCCAGTAGATAGTTATAGTTACAACCTATTATCCATAGGAAATCCGCGACATTCTATTTGAAATAACTCTCTTGCCGGTTGACGTATCTTCGCGAAATTTTCAAACTTTGTGGCCCGCTCCGGTCCGCTCCTACCCTGAAAGTCTCGGGGTGATTCGTCAAGCGGGGGCCGAGAAAAAGGGGGTCCCAAAACGCGTTTTCCCCATGCACTTTTCCATAGGAAACTTTAGACACAGCTACAGCCCGAACTGCTGAACGGAATTACACCAAATTTGGCAAAGAGGTAGTTCTTGGTTCAGAAAGAACCCTTTTGTTAAATGGTGTAAATCCGTTCAGTAGTTGCTGAGAAAATGAAAAGTAAAAAGTTAGTGATATCTATGGCCGAGTAGGGTCCGCGTACCCTCAGCGCACCCTGCGCGCACCGTCCCGATCACGAGCTGCATGTTAATTGGTTGTCAGCTGGCTGTCAACATTCCGATTCAGGAAATGTTGGCAGCCATTTTGTCCTCGGTAGAACCGAGGGACAGAAACAAGTGCGCAAAGCGCACAAAGGGGGCAGGGTAGAAACACCCTGACCCCCTAGGTTTGCTCAGGGGTCCCACAAGGACCCCCTGGGCAAAAAAAAAAAAAATGTTTTTAAAAATTGGCAGGATGCGCTCAGGGTGCGTGAATCCTGCCGGAAAAAAAAAAATGTTAATTGGCCCCCGGGTGGCCCAAGTCCCGGGGGCATGGTGGGGGGGATAATTTAATGTGTGGGGGCCTCAAAGGGCCCCCAAGCCCGGGGACCGCCACCCCCGGGGCTTTTTTGAAAAATGGTGCGGGAGGGCTCTGAGCCCTTCCGCAGCCCCGGGGACCACCACCTCCCGGGGCTTTTTATAATTAAAAATAAAACCAGTGTGGGGGGCTCCAGCCCCCACACGCCCGGGATTGCCACCTCCCGGGGCACTAAACATTTTAATATGGGGGTCCGTTACGGACCCCAGAGCCCCGGTGACCACCACCTCCCCGGGGCTGTGTACTGAATGGGAGGGGGGCCGCGCGGCCCCCTCCTGGAGCCCTTGATGGCCCTGGGGACCACCACCCCCCAGGGCCGGCTCCTGCAGTGTCCCGGGGTGCCTACCCTCGGGACACTGTAGTTTGCTATGGCAGGACGGGAGCCTCGCGGCTCCCGTCCTGCCATAGCAAACTGCTTTGGATATTGGAAGAGAGAGCAGAAACCTGCTCTCTCTTCCAATATCCAAAGCGATTGCTTTTCCACATGGGGAGCAGCATGTCAGCTGCTCCCCATGTGGAACAGCAATGCCGGCTCCCAAGGGACGTGGGAGCCGGCGGGACTGTGGGGGATTGGGGACCCCCACAGTCCCCAACGGAGAGGGCCAGCCCCGGGGGATGGGGTCCCCGGGGCAAGTAGTGGCCCAGGAGGGGGCCACGCGGCCCCCTCTCCAAAAAAGAGAAGAAAAAAAAATTTAAAAAAAATGGAAAGGCCGGCCCCGGGGGATGGGGTCCCGGGGCCTTAAAATGGCCAGAGGAGGGGGCCACGCTGCCCCCTCAAAATAATAAATATAGAGGCCATGCCCCGGGGATGGGGTCCCCGGGCCAATACAGGCCCAGGGAAGGGGGCCACGCGGCCCCCTTCCCGTTTTTTTTTTTTTTTGTAATTTAAAAGGAGGGTAAGGCCCTGGGGGATGGGGTCCCCAGGGCCCAAAAGAGAAAAAAGGAAGGGGGCTACACAGCCCCCTTCAGGGGACAAAAAAAAAAAAACGATCGGGCCCGCAGGCCCCGCCCCTTCCTTCACCACTCTGCAAACGCGCCCTGGCGCGTTTGCAGAGGGAACAAATTCCCCTTGAATACTGGGGGTCCCTGGGGGCCAACTAGCCCACCAGGAACCTCCAGTATGCGCCAGGGGCTGCCTTGCAGAGACGTGTAGAGAGGCCACACCCCTTTTACACCTCTCTGCAACGCAGCTCTGTGGCGCTTTTGGAGGTATATGGTGGGCTAGTTGGACTCCGGGGACCCTCAGGATTCAAGGGGACTTAATCCCCCAACTTAAAACGCGCCACGGGCGCGTTTGCACAGTGGTGAAGGGAGGGCGGGGCTTCAGGTGACATGTGTGCAAACAGGCCCCGTGGCGCGTTTTAAGATAGGGAATTAAATCCCTTCAATCCTGAGGGTCCTGGGGCCAACTAGCCCAACAGGTACATCCAGAAAGCGCCACAGAGCTGCGTTGCAGAGAGGTGTAAAAGGGGTGTGGCCTCTCTACACGTCTCTGCAACGCAGCCTCTGGCGCATATTGGAGGTTCCTGGTGGGCTAGTTGGCCCCTAGGGACCCTCAGGATTCAAGGGGACTTAATCCCCCAACTTAAAACGCGCCACGGGGCGCGTTTGCACAGATGTCACCTCAGGCCCCGCCCCCTCCCTTCACCATTGTGCAAATATTCCTCTAAAATCAGCCGAAATACGAATTCCGATTTACTCACCTGTTATCAGGAGAGACCTCAGTGATGCATCTTTCAGCCCAGTACTGGTCCTGAAAAGTAATTTTAACCGTACTTACCGGTAACTTGAATTTCCTTCATAGGCTAACATTGACTGGTTTCACTTGGAAATTCTTCTAAGTGTGGAGTTTTGGAACTTTAAAATATTCCTCTAAAATCAGCCGAAATACGAATTCCGATTTACTCACCTGTTATCAGGAGAGACCTCAGTGCTGCATCTTTCAGCCCAGTACTGATCCTGAAAAGTAATTTTAACCGTACTTACCGGTAACTTGAATTTCCTTCATAGGCTAACATTGACTGGTTTCACTTGGAAATTCTTCTAAGTGTTGATTTTTGAAACATACAAATATTCCTCTAAAATCAGCCGAAATCCGAATTCTGATTTACTCACCTGTTATCAGGAGAGACCTCAGTGCTGCATCTTTCAGCCCAGTACTGGTCCTGAAAAGTAATTTTAACCGTACTTACCAGTAACTTGAATTTCCTTCCATAGGCTAACATTGACTGGTTTCACTTGGAAATTCTTCTAAGTGTGGAGTTTTGGAACTTTAAAATATTCCTCTAAAATCAGCCGAAATACGAATTCCGATTTACTCACCTGTTATCAGGAGAGACCTCAGTGCTGCATGTTTCAGCCCAGTACTGATCCTCAAAAGTAATTTTAACCGTACTTACCGGTAACTTGAATTTCCTTCCATAGGATATCATTGCCTGCTTTTTGCTGAAAAAGTTTCTAAGTGTTGATTTTTGGAACTTTAAAATATTCCTCTAAAATCAGCCGAAATCCGAATTCTGATTTACTCACCTGTTATCAGGAGAGACCTCAGTGCTGCATCTTTCAGCCCAGTACTGATCCTCAAAATTAATTTTAACCGTACTTACCGGTAACTTGAATTTCCTTCATAGGCTAACATTGACTGGTTTCACTTGGAAATTCTTCTAAGTGTGGAGTTTTGGAACTTTATAATATTCCTCTAAAATCAACCAAAGTACGAATTCCAATTTACTCACCTGTTATCAGGAGAGAACCCAGTGCTGCATCTTTTAGCCCAGCACTGACCCTGAAAAGTAATTTTAACCGTACTTACCAGTAACTTATATTTTCTTCCATAGGAATCCTTTGTCTGGTTTTCAGCAGAAAAGTTTCAAAGTGTCGATTTTCACAAACTACAAATATTCCTTAAAAATCGCCTGTATGACTTAAACGCATTCTTTAAACTGTTTACAGGAGATGCACCAGTGCTGGATCCAGGATCCAACACTGAGTAACAAAAAGTAACGATAACAGTTTTTACCTCCTAAGTGAATTTCCTTCCATAGGATAACATTGGTCATTCTATGAGAAAAAGTTTCTAAGTGTCAACTTTTAAAGTACAATAATATTCCTTAAAAATCACGACTGTAACCAAAACGCTTTTACTCAACTGTTTACAGGAGATGTCCCAGGACTGAATCTAGGATCCAGTCCTGTGGTTAGAAAAGTAATCCATAAAGTAACTAATTGCATTTAACTAGAAATTCACATTGAGCTGAATGTTGCATTGTGTTTGAAAATGTGTTGCCCATTGCAACAACTGTAACTACTGTACTTAAAAGTCTATTGCCTATGTGCAAAGTATTTAAACTAAAGTAATTCATTCTGAGAAAGTATTTTTTGTAATGTATAATATAATTACAATGTAATTTAAAAATAAAATATGTAAAAAAAAATGTTTTCTAAAAAATTTCGAAATCAGTATGAAAAAAATTTATATAACAATTAATACATTTAAAAATTGTCATTTACAAAACCTTTGAAATTCACTGAAAAAACCGTAGGTTTCAGACATGTTATAGTTACAAATTAGCATTTAAAAAACCTTTGAATTTCACTGAAAAAACCATAGGTTTTAGGGACGTTATAGTTACAAATTAGCATTTAAAAAACCTTTGAAATTCACTGAAAAACCATAGGTTTTAGGGACAGTTATAGTTAGTTGGACATTGCACTCGTACAAAACCCGTGAAATTCCCCCGTTATAGTTAGTTCAGCTAACTATAACTCGCGCCCGCAATGCACTGCTGATGACGTCACATATTACATCACTCATGACATGGTCAGTGACATCACTGATGACATCACTGATGACATCTCAAATGACATCACTGATGACATCATCCACGTGATAATCTGATGCAGCTCTTCACACCCTAATATAACCTTTGATACACCCAATCTAAATTACAGACTGCCATTCGCAAAACCATAGACACTCCAACACCAATAACTACATACCCACTCACTGATTCTTAGGTCTACACACACACATCCACTCACTCACCCGTACAGTCACTCATACTTATGGTCACTCAATACAGGACTATCATATGCACTCTTACTCCTATATAGACACTCAAACACCGCCACTCATCCATAGAGGTACTCACACACCTAGTCAGTCATGCAAATAATTAAACACACTGCCATTTACTCACCTATACAGTTATACACACACCAGCTCACTTAATCATACAAATACTAGCACATTGTTACGCTCTTATACAATCACTGATACAAGCACACACTCATCCATACAGCCACTATCACAATCACTCACTCTCGCTTATAGCTATTTATATACTCCAACACACATATATACTGCCTTTCACATATGTAGTTACTCACACATGTACCACTGGGACATACATTCACTCACTAACACACTCTTACACACACTTACCCACCCATACAGTCTATCACAGATGCACTCTTGAAACCATCCACCCAGTGAATCACCCACTCACACATCTATGCACAGTCGCACACACCCCATCCACACAAACACTCAGGCACCCATACAGATACTCAGACAACAAATCAATAACTCTTATAGACACTCATGTAGCTATTCACAAACCCATGCAGCCACTTACACAGCAACAGACAGATACAGACATTCACCCAGTTTAGTCACTAACCCATGCATTCAGTAAGATACGTTTAATCACTCACTTATAGAATTAGTCACGCACCTACTAAATCATCCATACAGACACTTATACACCCACTCATTCTTCAATACGCCTTTCCCTATATATATAAAAATATTTAAACTTTACAGAAACACACAGTCACTGGATGATGTCATCAGTGATGTCATTTGAGATGTCATCAGTGATGTCATCAGTGATGTCACTGACCATGTCATGAGTGATGTAATATGTGACGTCATCAGCAGTGCATTGCGGGGCGCGAGTTATAGTTAGCTGAACTAACTATAACGGGGAATTTCACGGGTTTTGTACGAGTGCAATGTCCAACTAACTATAACTGTCACTAAAACCTATGGTTTTTTCAGTGAATTTCAAAGGTTTTTAAATGCTAATTTGTAACTATAACGTCCCTAAAACCTATGGTTTTTTCAGTGAATATATATATATATATTATCTACTGGCGGTCGCCAGTAGATAGTTATAGTTAGAACCTATTTTCCATAGGAAATCCGTGACATTCTATTTGAAATAACTCTCTTGCCAGTTGACGTATCTTCGCAAAATTTTCAAACTTTGTGGGGCGCTCCGGTCCGCTCCTACCCTGAAAGTCTCGGGGTGATTCGTCAAGCGGGGGCTGAGAAAAAGGGGGGTCCCAAAACGCGTTTTCCCCATTCATTTTTCCATAGGAAACTTTAGACACGGCTACAGCCCGAACTGCTGAACGGAATTACACCAAATTTGGCAAAGAGGTAGTTCTTGGTTCAGAAAGAACCCTTTTGTTAAATGGTGTAAATCCGTTCAGTAGTTGCTGAGAAAATCAAAAGTAAAAGTACATATATATCTATGGCCGCGTCGGATTCGCGCACCCTCCCGATCACGAGCTGCATGCTAATTGGCTGTCAACACTCCAAATCAGGAAGTGTTGGCAGCCATTTTGTCCCTCGGTAGAACCGAGGGACAGAAACAAGTGCGCAAAACGCACAAAGGGGGCAGGGTAGAAACACCCTGACCCCCTAGGTCTGCTCAGGGGTCCCACAAGGACCCCTGGGCAAAAAAAATTTTTTTTTTAAAAATCGGCAGGATGCGCTCAGGGAGCGCGGATCCTGCCGGAAAAAAATCAAAGCGCGGTCTCCCGCGCTCGATAGTTAATTGGCCTCGGGTGGCCCAAGTCCCGGGGGCATGGTGGGGGTTTTAATTTATGTAGGGGGCCTCTAAGGCCCCCA
This sequence comes from Calotriton arnoldi, assembly GCA_963921515.1. Lineage (NCBI taxonomy): Eukaryota > Metazoa > Chordata > Amphibia > Caudata > Salamandridae > Calotriton > Calotriton arnoldi. The sequence goes on along the minus strand of CAWUFW010010863.1, from coordinate 354,943 downwards.
AGCCCGGGGACCGCCACCCCCGGGGCTTTATTTAAAAATGATGGCGGGAGGGCTCTGAGCCCTCCCGCAGCCCCGGGACCGCCACCTCCCCGGGGCTTCTTTTTTTTTTTTTAAACCTGTGTGGGGGCTCCAGCCCCCACATGCCCCGGGACCGCCACCTCCCCGGGCACTAAACATTTAAATATGGGGGTCCGTTACGGACTCCCAAGCCCCGGGGACCACCACCTCCCCGGGGCTGTGCACTGAATGGGAGGGGGCCGCGCGGCCCCCTCCTGGAAGCCCTTGATGGCCCTGGGGACCACCACCCCCCAGGGCCGGCTCCTGCAGTGTCCCGGGGTGCCTACCCCGGGACACTGCTGTTTGCTATGACAGGACGGGAGCCTCGCGGCTCCGTCCTGTCATAGCAAACTTGGTTTGCATTTTGAAAGAGAGAGCAGGAAACCTGCTCTCTCTTTCAAAATGCAAACCAATTGCTTTCCACATGGGGAGCAGCATGTTAGCTGCTCCCCATGTGGAAGCAATGCCGGCTTCCGCAGGAGGCGGGGAGCCGGCTGTGACTGTGGGGGATTGGGGACCCCCACAGTCTCCAACGTGAGGCCAGGCCCCGGGGGATGGGGTCCCCGGGGCCATAAGTGGCCCGGGAGGGAAGCCACGAAGCCCCCTCCCCAAAGTTAAAAAAAAAAAAATTAAATAAGGGAAAGGCCGTCCTTGGGGATGGGGTCCCCGGGGCCTTAAATGGCCTGAGGAGGGGGCCACGCAGCCCCCTCCAAATAAAAAAATAAAAAATCGAGGCCATGCCCCGGGGATGGGGTCCCCGGAGCCAATACAGGCCCAGGGAAGGGGGCCACGCGGCCCACTTCCCGTTTTTTTTTTTAATTTAAAAAAAAAAAATGTTTAGGCCCCGGGGATGGGGTCCCCGGGGCCAAAGTGGCAAAGGAAGGGGGCCACGCAGCCCCCTCCCATTAAAAAAAAAAAAAACGAAAAAAACAACCGGCATCGTGCCGGAGGCCCCGCCCCTCCCTGCAGTACTCTGCAAACGCGCCCCTGGCGCGTTTGCAGAGGGGGAACGAATTCCGCTTGAATACTGGGGGTCCCTGGGGGCCAACTAGCCCACCAGGAACCTCCAGTATGCGCCAGGGGCTGCCTTGCAGAGACGTGTACATAGGCCACGCCCCTTTTACACCTCTCTGCATCGCAGCTCTGTGGCGCTTTTGGAGGTATATGGTGGGCTAGTTGGACTCCAGGGACCCTCAGGATTCAAGGGGACTTAATCCCCCAATTTAAAACGCGCCACAGGGCGCGTTTGCACAGTGGTGAAGGGAGGGGCGGGGCTTCATGTGACATGTGTGCAAACAGGCCCCGTGGCGCGTTTTAAGATGGGGATTAAATCCCCTTCAATCCTGAGGGTCACTGGGGGCCAACTAGCCCAACAGGTACATCCAGAAAGCGCCACAGAGCTGCGTTGCAGAGAGGTGTAAAAGGGGTGTGGCCTCTCTACACGTCTCTGCAACGCAGCCTCCTGGCGCATACTGGAGGTTCATGGTGGGCTAGTTGGCCCCTAGGGAACCTCATGATTCAAGGGGACTTAATCCCCCAACTTAAAACGCGCCACGGGGCACGTTTGCACAGATGTCACCTCAGGCCCCGCCCCTCCCTTCACCATTGTGCAAATATTCCTCTAAAATCTGCCTTACTACGAATTCCGATTTACTCACCTGTTATCAGGAGAGACCTCAGTGCTGCATCTTTCAGCCCAGTACTGGTCCTGAAAAGTAATTTTAACCGTACTTACCGGTAACTTGAATTTCCTTCATAGGCTAACATTGACTGGTTTCACTTGGAAATTCTTCTAAGTGTGGAGTTTTGGAACTTTAAAATATTCCTCTAAAATCAGCCGAAATACGAATTCCGATTTACTCAACTGTTATCAGGAGAGACCTCAGTGCTGTATCTTTCAGCCCAGTACTGGTCCTGAAAAGTAATTTTAACCGTACTTACCAGTAACTTGAATTTCCTTCATAGGCTAACATTGACTGGTTTCACTTGGAAATTCTTCTAAGTGTGGAGTTTTGAAACTTTAAAATATTCCTCTAAAATCTGCCTTACTACGAATTCCGATTTACTCACCTGTTATCAGGAGAGACCTCAGTGCTGCATCTTTCAGCCCAGTACTGATCCTCAAAAGTAATTTTAACCGTACTTACCGGTAACTTGAATTTCCTTCATAGGCTAACATTGACTGGTTTCACTTGGAAATTCTTCTAAGTGTGGAGTTTTGGAACTTTAAAATATTCCTCTAAAATCAGCCGAAATACGAATTCCGATTTACTCAACTGTTATCAGGAGAGACCTCAGTGCTGTATCTTTCAGCCCAGTACTGGTCCTGAAAAGTAATTTTAACCGTACTTACCAGTAACTTGAATTTCCTTCCATAGGCTAACATTGACTGGTTTCACTTGGAAATTCTTCTAAGTGTGGAGTTTTGGAACTTTAAAATATTCCTCTAAAATCAGCCGAAATACGAATTCCGATTTACTCACCTGTTATCAGGAGAGACCTCAGTGCTGCATCTTTCAGCCCAGTACTGATCCTCAAAAGTAATTTTAACCGTACTTACCAGTAACTTGAATTTCCTTCCATAGGATATCATTGCCTGCTTTTTGCTGAAAAAGTTTCTAAGTGTTGATTTTTGAAACATACAAATATTCCTCTAAAATCAGCCGAAATCCGAATTCTGATTTACTCACCTGTTAAAAGGAGAGACCTCAGTGCTGCATCTTTCAGCCCAGTACTGGTCCTGAAAAGTAATTTTAACCGTACTTACCGGTAACTTGAATTTCCTTCATAGGCTAACATTGACTGGTTTCACTTGGAAATTCTTCTAAGTGTGGAGTTTTGGAACTTTATAATATTCCTCTAAAATCAACCAAAGTACGAATTCCAATTTACTCACCTGTTATCAGGAGAGAACCCAGTGCTGCATCTTTTAGCCCAGCACTGACCCTGAAAAGTAATTTTAACCGTACTTACCAGTAACTTATATTTTCTTCCATAGGAATCCATTGTCTGGTTTTCAGCAGAAAAGTTTCAAAGTGTCGATTTTCACAAACTACAAATATTCCTTAAAAATCGCCTGTATGACTTAAACGCATTCTTTCAACTGTTTACAGGAGATGCACCAGTGCTGGATCCAGGATCCAACACTGAGTAAGAAAAAGTAACGATAACAGTTTTTACCTGCTAAGTGAATTTCCTTCCATAGGATAACATTGGTGATTCTATGAGAAAAAGTTTCTAAGTGTCAACTTTTAAAATACAATAATATTCCTTAAAAATCACGACTGTAACCAAAACGCTTTTACTCAACTGTTTACAGGAGATGTACCAGGACTGAATCTAGGATCCAGTCCTGTGGTTAGAAAAGTAATCCATAAAGTAACTAATTGCATTTAACTAGAAATTCACATTGAGCTGAATGTTGCATTGTGTTTGAAAATGTGTTGCCCATTGCAACAACTGTAACTACTGTACTTAAAAGTCTATTGCCTATGTGCAAAGTATTTAAACTAAAGTAATTCATTCTGAGAAAGTATTTTTGTAATGTAATGTATAATGTAATTACAATGTAATTTAAAAAATAAAATATGTAAAAAAATTGTTTCTAAAAATGTAGTAAATCAGTATGAAAAAAATTAATATAACAATTAATACATTTAAAAATTGTCATTTACAAAACCTTTGAAATTCACTGAAAAAACCGTAGGTTTCAGACATGTTATAGTTAGGAATTAGCATTTAAAAAACCTTTGAAATTCACTGAAAAAACCATAGGTTTCAGATATGTTATAGTTAGAAATTAGCATTTAAAAAACCTTTGAAATTCACTGAAAAAACCATAGGTTTTAGGGACAGTTATAGTTAGTTGGACATTTTACTCGTACAAAACCCGTGAAATTCCCCCGTTATAGTTAGTTCAGCTAACTATAACTCGCGCCCCGCAATGCACTGCTGATGACGTCACATATTACATCACTCATGACATGGTCAGTGACATCACTGATGACATCACTGATGACATCTCAAATGACATCACTGATGACATCATCCACGTGATAATCTGATGCAGCTCTTCACACCCTAATATAACCTTTGATACACCCAATCTAAATTACAGACTGCCATTCGCAAAACCATAGACACTCCAACACCAATAACTACATACCCACTCACTGATTCTTAGGTCTACACACACACATCCACTCACTCACCCGTACAGTCACTCATACTTATGGTCACTCAGTACAGGACTATCATATGCACTCTTACTCCTATATAGACACTCAAACACCGCCACTCATCCATAGAGGTACTCACACACCTAGTCAGTCATGCAAATAATTAAACACACTGCCATTTACTCACCTATACAGTTATACACACACCAGCTCACTTAATCATACAAATACTAGCACATTGTTACGCTCTTATATAATCACTGATACAAGCACACACTCATCCATACAGCCACTATCACAATCACTCACTCTCGCTTATAGCTATTTATATACTCCAACACACATATATACTGCCTTTCACATATGTAGTTACTCACACATGTACCACTGGGACATACATTCACTCACTAACACACTCTTACACACACTTACCCACCCATAAAGTCTATCACAGATGCACTCTTGAAACCATCCACCCAGTGAATCACCCACTCACACATCTATGCACAGTCGCACACACCCCATCCACACAAACACTCAGGCACCCATACAGATACTCAGACAACAAATCAATAACTCTTATAGACACTCATGTAGCTATTCACAAACCCATGCAGCCACTTACACAGCAACAGACAGATACAGACATTCACCCAGTTTAGTCACTAACCCATGCATTCAGTAAGATACGTTTAATCACTCACTTATAGAATTAGTCACGCACCTACTAAATCATCCATACAGACACTTATACACCCACTCATTCTTCAATACGCCTTTCCCTATATATATTAAAAATATTTAAACTTTACAGAAACACACAGTCACTGGATGATGTCATCAGTGATGTCATTTCAGATGTCATCAGTGATGTCATCAGTGATGTCACTGACCATGTCATGAGTGATGTAATATGTGATGTCATCAGCAGTGCATTGCGGGGCGCGAGTTATAGTTAGCTGAACTAACTATAACGGGGGAATTTCACGGGTTTTGTACGAGTAAAATGTCCAACTAACTATAACTGTCCCTAAAACCTATGGTTTTTTCAGTGAATTTCAAAGGTTTTTAAATGCTAATTTCTAACTATAACATATCTGAAACCTATGGTTTTTTCAGTGAATTTCAAAGGTTTTTTAAATGCTAATTCCTAACTATAACATGTCTGAAACCTACGGTTTTTTCAGTGAATATATATATATATATATATATATATATATATATATATATATAGCAGCAACAACGTTTTCTAGTATTCAAGGAAAGAAAGCATGCGCACTACCAGCAGGTAAGTTGCAGATAGTAGTTTAATGAGCGTGTCATTTGAGATGTCATCAGTGATGTCATCAGTGATGTCACTGACCATGTCATGAGTGATGTAATATGTGACGTCATCAGCAGTGCATTGCGGGGCGCGAGTTATAGTTACCTGAACTAACTATAACGGGGGAATTTCACGGGTTTTGTACGAGTGCAATGTCCAACTAACTATAACTGTCCCTAAAACCTTATGGTTTTTCAGTGATTTTTAAATGCAAATTTCTAACTATAACGTGCCTGAAACCTATGGTTTTTTCAGTGAATTTCAAAGGTTTTTTAAATGCTAATTTCTAACTATAACGTGTCTGAAACCTATGGTTTTTTCAGTGAATTTCAAAGGTTTTTTAAATGCTAATTCCTAACTATAACATGTCTGAAACCTACGGTTTTTAAGTGAATTTCAAAGGTTTTGTAAATGACAATTTTTAAATGTATTAATTGTTATATTTATTTTTTAATACTGATTTACTACATTTTTAGAAACAATTTTTTTTACATATTTTATTTTTTAAATTACATTGTAATTACATTATACATTACAAAAATACTTTCTCAGAATGAATTACTTTAGTTTAAATACTTTGCACATAGGCAATAGACTTTAAGTACAGTAGTTACAGTTGTTGCAATGGGCAACACATTTTCAAACACAATGCAACATTCAGCTCAATGTGAATTTCTAGTTAAATGCAATTAGTTACTTTATGGATTACTTTTCTAACCACAGGACTGGATCCTAGATTCAGTCCTGGGACATCTCCTGTAAACAGTTGAGTAAAAGCGTTTTGGTTACATTAGTGATTTTTAAGGAATATTATTGTATTTTAAAAGTTGACACTTTGAAACTTTTTCTCATAGAATCACCAATGTTATCCTATGGAAGGAAATTCACTTAGCAGGTAAAAACTGTTATCATTACTTTTTCTTACTCAGTGTTGGATCCTGGATCCAGCACTGGTGCATCTCCTGTAAACAGTTGAAAGAATGCGTTTAAGTCATACAGGTGATTTTTAAGGAATATTTGTAGTTTGTGAAAATAGACACTTTGAAACTTTTCTGCTGAAAACCAGACAATGGATTCCTATGGAAGAAAATATAAGTTACTGGTAAGTACGGTTAAAATTACTTTTCAGGGTCAGTGCTGGGCTAAAAGATGCAGCACTGAGGTCTCTCCTGATAACAGGTGAGTAAATCGGAATTCGTATTTCGGCTGATTTTAGAGGAATATTTTAAAGTTCCAAAACTCCACACTTAGAAGAATTTCCAAGTGAAACCAGTCAATGTTAGCCTATGGAAGGAAATTCAAGTTACTGGTAAGTACGGTTAAAATTACTTTTCAGGACCAGTACTGGGCTGAAAGATACAGCACTGAGGTCTCTCCTGATAACAGGTGAGTAAATCGGAATTCGTATTTCGGCTGATTTTAGAGGAATATTTGTATGTTTCAAAATCAACACTTAGAAACTTTTTCAGCAAAAAGCAGGCAATGATATCCTATGGAAGGAAATTCAAGTTACTGGTAAGTACGGTTAAAATTACTTTTCAGGATTAGTACTGGGCTGAAAGATGCAGCACTGAGGTCTCTCCTGATAACAGGTGAGTAAATCCGAATTCGTAGTTCGGCAGATTTTAGAGGAATATTTGCACAATGGTGAAGGTAGGGGCGGGGCCTGAGGTGACATCTGTGCAAACGCGCCCCGTGGCGCGTTTTAAGTTGGGGGATTAAGTCCCCTTGAATCATGAGGGTCCCTAGGGGCCAACTAGCCCACCAGGAACCTCCAGTATGCGCCAGGGGCTGCGTTGCAGAGACGTGTAGAGGGGCCACACCCTTTTTACACCTCTCTGCAACGCAGCTCTGTGGCGCTTCTGGATGTACCTGTTGGGCTAGTTGGCCCCCAGGGACCCTCAGGATTGAAGGGATTTAATTCCCCATCTTAAAACGCGCCACGGGGCCTGTTTGCACACATGTCACCTGAAGCCCCGCCCCTCCCTTCACCACTGTGCAAACGCGCCCGTGGCGCGTTTTAAGTTGGGGATTAAGTCCCCTTGAATCCTGAGGGTTTCTGGGGCCAACTAGCCCACCATGTACCTCCAAAGCGCCACAGAGCTGCGTTGCAGAGAGGTGTATAAGGGGCGTGGCCTCTGTACACCTCTCTGCAACGCAGCCTGGCGCATACTGGAGGTTCCTGGTGGGCTAGTTGGCCCCCAGAGACCCCAGTATTCAAAGGGAATTACTTCATCTGCAAACGCGCCAGGGGCGCGTTTGCAGAGTGGTGAAGGAAGGGGGCGGGGCCTGCGGGCCGATCGTTTTTTGTTTTTTTGTTTGTTTTTCCCTGAAGCGGGGCTGTGTGGCCCCCTTCCTTTTTCTTATTTTTGGGCCCTGGGGACCCCATCCCCCAGGGCCTTACCCCTTTTTTTATTTTAAAAAAAAAATTATTTCTGGGAGGGGGCCGCGTGGCCCCCTCCCGAGCCACTACTTGCCCCAGGGACCCCATCCCCGGGGCCTGGCCTCTGGTTGGGGACTGTGGGGGTCCCCAAACCCCCACAGTCCCGCCGGCTCCCCGTGTCCTACGGGAGCCGGCATTGCTTTACACATGGGGAGCAGCTAACATGCTGCTCCCCGTGTGGAAAAGCAATTGTCTTGGATATTAAGCGAGAGCAGGCTTTCCTGCCTCTCTTCCAATATCCAAAGCAGTTTGTAATGACAGGACGGGAGCCGCGAGGCTCCGTCCTGTCTCTGCAAACAGCAGTGTCCCGGGGGTAGGCACCCCGGGACACTGCAGGAGCCGGCCCTGGGGGTGGCGGTCCCCAGGGCCACCACAGGCTCCAGGAGGGGGCCGCGCGGCCCCCTCCCCACATCAGCACAGCCCTGGGGAGGTGGTGGTCCCGGGGCTTCGGGGTCCAAAACGGACCCCCATTTTAATTTGTTAGTGCCCCGGGAGGTGGCGGTCTCGGGCGTGTGGAGGGCTCGAGCCCCCCACACAGGAAAAAAGAAGCCCCGGGAGGTGGTGGTCCCCGGGGCTGCGGGAGGGCTCAGAGCCCTCCCGCACCATTTTAAAAGAAAGCCCCGGGGGTGGCGGTCCTCGGGGCTTGGGGGCCCTTAGAGGCCCCCATACATAAAATAAACACCCCCAGCATGCCCCCGGGACTTGGCCCACCCGGGGCAATTATCGAGGCGCGGGAGACCGCGCTTCGATTTTTTTTATTGGCAGGATCCGCGCACCCTGAGCGCATCCTGCCGATTTTTTTAATAAAAAAATGCTTTTTCTGCCCAGGGGTCCTTATGGGACCCCCTGAGCAGACCTAGGGGGTCAGGGTGTTTCTACCCTGCCCCTTTGTGCGCTTTGCGCACTTGTTTCTGTCCCTCGGTTCTACCGAGGACAAAATGGCTGCCAACATTTCCTGAATCGGAATGTTGACAGCCAGCTGACAGCCAATTAACATGCAGCTCGTGGATCGGGACGGTGCGCGCAGGGTGCGCTCAGGGTGCGCGGATCCTCCGTGCCCATAGATATATATGTACTTTTACTTTTGATTTTCTCAGCAACTACTGAACGGATTTACACCATTTAACAAAAGGGTTCTTTCTGAACCAAGAACTACCTCTTTGCCAAATTTGGTGTAATTCCGTTCAGCAGTTCGGGCTGTAGCCGTGTCTAAAGTTTCCTATGGAAAAATGAATGGGGAAAACGCGCTTTGGGACCCCCTTTTTCTCGGCCCCCGCTTGACGAATCACCCCGAGACTTTCAGGGTAGGAGCGGACCGGAGCGCCCCACAAAGTTTGAAAATTTTGCGAAGATACGTCAACCGGCAAGAGAGTTATTTCAAATAGAATGTCGCGGATTTCCTATGGAAAATAGGTTCTAACTATAACTATCTACTGGCGACCACCAGTAGATAATATATACATACATATATATATATATACATACATATATATATATATATATACATATATATATATATACATATATATATATATATACATACATACATATATATATATATACATACATATATATATACATACATATATATATATATACATACATATATATATACATACATATATATATACATACATATATATATATATACATATATATATATATACATACATATATATATATATACATACATATATATATATATACATACATATATATATACATACATATATATATATATACATACATATATATATATATACATACATATATATATATATACATACATATATATATATATATACATACATATATATATATATACATACATATATATATATCATACATATATATATATATACATACATATATATATATATACATACATATATATATATATACATACATATATATATATATATACATACATATATATACATACATATATATATATACATACATATATATATACATACATATATATATACATATATATATATATACATATATATATATATACATACACATATATATATATATATATATATATATATATATATATATATATATACATATATTTACCTTATACTTACACATAAAACACATATGCCTTTACCATTCATGCCTTTACAACGAAATTCGCTGTAAAGGCATGCGTGGTAAAGGCATATACGTTGTAATGTCAATGCATTGTAATGGCACTTGCGTTGTGATGGCATGCGTTGTAATAGCATGCGTTGTGATAATTGCGATGTAATGGCTGTTTCCCTTGGAGGGGTACATAATGCCCTCAAAAAATGAAAAAAGTGAACAATTCTTACAGGGAAGAGTTGCAACCCACTTGTAATTTCACAAATTCTCATGGCCACTATATTCTATGCATGCAGTTTGTGAATTGAACATGGATTTGCAGAGCTGAAGGAATTGCTTGCAGTCATGGTTCTATGTGCCATATGGATCCTGGACCTGGACCTGCAGATTTTAAATTAATATAAAAAAGGGCAACCCACGGTTCAACCTTGCACTGCCTTTGGACACGTTGAATAGTCACCGAGCCAGGCTGATAATGTCTTTTCAAATGTTGTGTGAAGTCAGGAGTACAAAAGGGGTTGTGAGTTATGGTTTGTTCAGCTTATGTAACTGGGAATTTGAGTGGTTTTTAGATTTTGTATTTTAACTATTACATTGTAATTTTATTAGGGCATGACGTCTGTCACAATCTATAGAGCAATCCAATTAGCGAACAGTGACAGTATGCTGCGCTGCCTCACAGCATCCATCAGAAAGCAAGAATCATATCTGAATTTAGCTCCAAATGCCAAACTCCCACTCTTGCACCAAAGTTCTGAACAGTTTTGGAGTGGCACAAGTGAATATGGACCAGAGCGACCTTATATCAATTAACGTGAACAAGGAAAAAGAATAAAAAAGAAAAGAAAGAAAATAGGGAGAGAAAAAGAATGGTTAGTGTGTAGATGGAAGGAGGTACAAGAAACCTTTGCAGGGTCATACCCTGGCACACTTCTGTGTCAAAACCATCTCCTAGCTCCATGGTCCAGATAAGATGAAACAGTTCCACAGTTCAGTCAAACAGACCCAAGGCTCCAACACTAGGTGGGCACATAATATCACTATTTTCTCAGGCCAAGAGTCAAATAATAGGAGCTGCATCAGCAGAAACGTGCTCTTGCTAACCAAGAGGCTGCACAAAACCCTCCCTATCACCAAAAATTGCTAAACCCTAAAAAGCTTAAACCCAAAGCGGGAACCTCTACTCTCTTTCCTTATCTGTTCATTACCAACATGGTTGAGAAGAGTAGTTGATCTAAAAGCTTCCATCTTGCCTCATCAGTCTTCTTCCATTGCAAAGGTCTAAGCCCCAACACTGGGTCTATGGGAAGAGGATGCCCCTTCAACCTCCTATTAGCCAACAAGGATAGATAGATATAGATATATATATAGATATATATATATATATATATGTATATATATATATATATATATATATATATATATATATATATATATATATATATATATATATATATATATATATATCTATCTATCTCCTACTGGCGGTCGCCAGTAGGTAGTTATAGTTAGGACCTAGTTTCCATAGGAAAAGCGTTTTTTGATTTGCCAATAACTTTAGCGCAGTTTGGTGATTCTTCACAAAATTTTCAAAACTAATGGCCCGCTCAGGTCAGCTGCTGTCTTGAAAGTTTTGGGGTGATTCGTCAAGCGGGGGCCGAGAAAAAAGGGGGGGTCCCAAAACGTGTTTTCTCCATGTTAATTTCCATAGGAAACTTTAGACACGGCTACAGCCTGAACTGCTGAACGGAATTACACCAAATTTGGCAAAAAGGTAGCTTTGGTCCAGAAAGCACGCTTTTCTTTAAATGGTGTAAATCCGTTCAGTAGTTTTTGAGATATTTAAAGATTTACAGATATCGATATTTGCGAATTGTGAGATCTGATTGGCTGAACCCTCCCGATCACGAGCTTGTGTCTGATTGGCTGCCAACACTTCAAACCAGGAAGTGTTGGCAGCCATCTTGTGTACCGAGTCACAAGCAAAAAGGTAAGAAAAGCATTACAAAACAAGAAAAGGGGGCTGGGTAAAAAGACCCTGACCCCCTAGGCATTGTGAGGGGGTCCCACAAGGACCCCCAGGGCCAAAAAAGCATTCTTTTTTTTCAATTTTTGGCCGGAGTAGCGCCGGGTGCGCAAATCCGGACGAATGAATTTTTTTTTAAAACAAAGCGCGGTCTCCCGCGATTTGTTTTTTAAAAGCCCCCGGGTGGGCCAGGTCCCGGGGGCAATGTTCTATTATGGTGCCCCAGGGACCGCCACCTCCCCGGAGCTTTATCTTTAATGTGCCGGGGGCATGCAGCCCCCCCCGCAGCCCCAGGGACCGCCACCTCCCCGGGGCTTCTTTGTAAAATGAGTGGGGGGGTCTCCTAACCCCCCATGCTGCCCCGGGGACTGCCACCTCCCCGGGGCATTCTTGATGATGGGCGGGGGGCCTTGCTGGCTCCCCCAAGCCCAGGGGACCGCCACCTCCCCAGGGCTTCTTCTTGAAATGCGTGGAGGGACTCCTGCCCCCCATGCTGCCCGGGGGACCGCCACCTCCACGGGACATTCCTGATTATGGGCTGGTGGGGCTTCATGGGCCCCCCCAAGCCCTGGGGACCGCCACCTCCCGGGGCATAAATTTAAATAAAAAAGTGTGGGGGGGGGCTCCCCCACAATGCCCCGGGGCATTCAGTAAATTAAATACGGGGGTCCATAACGGACCCCTGGCCCCGTGGTCCACCACCTCCCTGGGGCTTTAAATCTGTTGGAGGGGGGCTGTGTGGCCCCCTCGTGGAGCCCTCCTTGGCCCTGGGGACCGCCACCCCCCACGGCCAGTTCCAGCAATGTCTCGGGGTGCCCACCCCAGGACATTGTAGTTTGCTATGATAGGGCGGGAGCACGGCTCCCGCCCTGTCATAGCAAACACTGCTTTGCTTCATCGAAGTGAGAGCAGGAAACCTGCTTTCGCTTCCATGAAGCGAAACAGAATTGCTTTTGGGCAAAGGGAGCTGCATGTTTGCAGCTCCATTTGCCCAAACGCAATGCCGGTTCCCGCAGGAGGCGGGGAGCCGGCAGGGACCGCAGGCGCATTAGGGCTCCCCCCGCGGTCCCCAACGTTGAGGCCAGGCCCCAGGGGATGGGGTCCCTGGGGCCAAAAGTGGCCCAGGGAAGGGGGGCCACACGGCCCTCCCGTATAAATTATTTTTAAATGGGTTAGTCCCTGGGGGATGGGGTCCCCAGGGCCTACAAAATATTAAGAGACGGGGGGCCACACAGCCCCCTTCTAAAAATAAAAAAAAAGCAGACGCCGGCATCTCGCCGGAGGCCCAGCCCCCTTCCTGCACCACTGTGCAAACGCACCTCCTGGCGCGTTCTGGATTGGGGGATTAAGTTCCCTAGAATCTTAAGGGTCCTTAGGGGCCAACTGCCCACTAGGTACCTCCAGTAAGCCCCACACAGTGGGATTGCTGATAGGTGGTCCGAGGCCATGCCCCTTTTTACACCACTCTGCAAACGCCCCTCTTGGCGCATTCCTGGTGGGGCGATGAGGTCCTCTTGTGTCTTGAGGACCTCAGGACTAAAGTGGACTTCATCCCCTGAGCAGCAGTGCGCCAGGAGGCACGTTTGCAGAGTGGTGTAAAAAGGGGGCGTGGCCTCGGACCAGTCTCAGCAATCCAGCTGTGTGGGGCTTACTAGAGATAACAGGAGGGCTAGTTGGCCCCCAGGGACCCTCAGGAGGCAAGGGGACTTCATCCCCCAACCAAGAGAGCGCCAGGAGGCGCGCTTGCAGAGTGGTGGAGAAAGGGGGCGTGGCCTGTGTCCACGTCTCAGCAATCCCACTATCTGGGGCTTACTGGAGGTGTCAGGTAGGCTAGTCAGCCCCTAACGACCCCCAGCAGCGAAGGGGACTTTAATCCCCATCCAAGAGTGCGCTAGGGAGCGCATTTGCAGACTGGTGGGCAAAGGGGGCGTGGCCTGCTTTGAGAACTTAGCAATCCTGCTGTGTGAGACTTACTGGAGGTAATAGGAGGGGTAAATGGCCCCCAAGGTTGTCCTTGGGGGCCAACTACCCCTCCTGTTACCTCCAGTAAGTCCCACACAGTGGGATTGCTAAGAGGTCTTCGGAGGCCTTGCTCACCTTTCTCCACCACTCTGCAAATGCACCTCCTGGCACAGTACTGGTTGGGGGATGAAGTCCACTTTACTCCTAAGGGGCTTTGGGGGACAAGCAGCCCTCCTGGTACCTCCTGTAAGTCCAACGCAGGGGAATTCCTGAGCGCTGGTCGGAGGCCCAGTCCCCTTTCTGCACCACCCTGCAAACGTGACTACTATGTTATAGTTAGAAATCAGCATTTAAAAAACCTTAGAAATTCACTGAAAAAACCATAGGTTTCAGGGACGTTATAGTTAGAAATTAGCATTTAAAAACCTTAGAAATTCACTGAAAAACCGTAGGTTTCAGGGACGTTATAGTTAGAAATTAGTATTTAAAAACCTTAGAAATTCACTGAAAAAACCATAGGTTTCAGGGACGTTATAGATAGAAATTAGCATTTAAAAAACCTTAGAAATTCACTGAAAAAACCACAGGTTTCAGGGACGTTATAGTTAGTTGGACATTTCACTCGTACAAAACCAGAGAAATTCGGCCGTTATAGTTAGTTGAGCTAACTATAACTCGCGCCTCCGCAATGCACTGCTGATGATGTTACATATTACATCACTCATGACATGGTCAGTGACATCACTGATGACATCTCAAATGTCATCACTGATGATGCTGTCACAGTAAGCCCCACACAGTGCGATTGCTGAGAGGTGCTCCGAGGCCACGCCCCTTTTTACACCACTCTGCAAATGCCCCTCTTGGCACATTGCTGGTGGGGCGGTGAGGTCCTCTTGTGTCTTAAGGATCTCAGAACTAAAGTGGACTTCATCCCCCAAGCAGCAGTGCTCCAGGAGGCGTGTTTGCAAAGTGGTGTAAAAAGGGGGTGTGGCCTCGGACCAGTCTCAGCAATCCAGCTGTGTGGGGCTTACTAGAGATAACAGGAAGGCTAGTTGGCCCCCAGGGACCCTCAGTAGGCAAGGGGACTTCCTCCCCCAACCAAGGGGGGCAAGTTACAGCAAGTTGAAGGCTGCTATTGTAAGGCATATATGCATCTCAATATCGGTCTAGAGATTTCTAATCACTTTTAAATTCTATTTTGTAAACATGCGCTCTTGCAATAAGACAGTTAAACTGGAATCGAATGGTTTCCTTGGATGAGAGGATTTTACCGGCCCTTATCTTTTGCCACCCAAGGGGAAAGTAATCTTCCCATGGTTGCCAGGTCAAGGGTGACCATGGGAAGATTACTGTCATCATACATTGTCTGAGTAAGACAAACAATAGAAGAAATGGCTGGGTTTAGCTGGCGCACTCAACCACACTAGTCTAATGGGGAGTATGTGAGTTTGTTCATTCAGTGTTCATATATCTTCTGGTGCTTCAGGATGAGAAAGAACCACCCATTCCTTCTCAGTTGGACAGATTTTTCTATTTTTATACATTGTCTGAGTGACGTTTCGTGTTTTTTTTCATTACACTCTACCTAAAACAAAGATTTAAAACAAAATGGCTGAACGAAAATGAAACAAACATAGAAAGGGATTAAGTGGAGCCAGGTGATACTTGCCTGCCAAATTTAGTCTAGTTTCATAAACCTGTATTTCCTCCTTTGCGTAGATGCCGATAGGGATTTCCATTTTACATCTGAAAACGAATTGTTACGGGATCTGGCCTTTTACCTTCCGATCCCTTTTGAGAAACACGCCGAATTTGGACAAATTGCACAAGGGAAAGCAACATTATTTATAAAGCAAAACAATGTTTACTTGTGAAGTGTTATTCTTAAATCATGAACTAGAGTCTACAAGACTAGTCTACAAGTGGCATGAATTCTATATATATATTGCCCTATAATAGACAGTTGACATGACTGTGGGGTTATAATACAAAACCTAAAAACCCTTGAAGTTTGGCCATTTATGCACTTGTTATGACTGTGAGAAGTTGGCCTGGTATATGCTGTCCACTAATTAAAGTGGGCACCTTGCACCAGTCCAAACGACCCTTATTGATGATTAGGTTAAAGACAACCTTTATTGAAAGCTATCCTAGTGGTAGCTATGGAGAGCAGCCTTCAGGCTAAGTCTCGAAGGAATGTAAAGCAGCTTGTTTTACCAGTATATAACCTCCTGAATGACCAAATGAAAGGAGAACCACACCAGGTGTATATAAAATATATGTATTTATTACTAAACACTCTCTACTAACCTCTTTATGAGATTAGAGAACAAGACACACAATATTAAATCACTAGAACGACAGTAAATAGCACAATACACAGCGGGCTCCAGGGGGAGACCGAACCATATACTAAGAAAGTGGTATAAGAACCACGACTTGACTAGACACAGTGCCTAGAGCACGTAGAATTGCTGGGACCCCAAGGAACCACCCAAGGCAGTGACACAGGGGACCCACGGAGGACGGGTGCAGTGTGGGAACACAGACGCGAGCTCAGTACAACTCTATGGGAAAGTCGCGGTTGGAAATTTAAAGTTTAAGGACACTTAGGAGAGGACTTCAAGCAAACCCAGCTAAACATAGAAGGTTCTAAGGCCTGCACCCTTGAGAGTACCGAGGTACCCGTGTTACCTATCCCAGTGGAGCCGGGTGCATAGGGGTCAAGTGGTGTCGGAAACCCTTGTCGTTTTCAATGGCGTGATGCGAGAAAGTACTGCTGTCGTGGAGAAGAAAAGTGTCCGGTGTGATCCAAGCCTGGATCGGAGATGTGAAGAACCTGAAAGCAGAGGGGACAAAGTCTGGGTCACTTCACGTGACCAGGAGCGGAGCAATCGAATGCCCACCGATGTCGGGTGCTTCAGGTGCGAAGAGGTGAAGCTTGACTCTGCAGCCACGGGGACCAGGAGATGTCTGTGATGACCACAGTCCGGATTCGAACTGTCCCACAAAGGATGTCAAGCACTGGGGGGTCAGTGTCTGGATTGAACACCAAAAGCCTTGGCAACTGCAACCCACGCGGTCAGAGGAAAGATGCTTCTGTGAGGACCAGCAAGGTCCTGGGGACTCCCCAAGCAATGGAGAGTCAGGGCACACCTAGAGCAACCAGGGAAGCCCACGGAAAGTTAAAGTTGCCTTCTCAGGGACTCACAGGCCAACGGACCAGGGATTGCGAAGGGACTTCGAGCTGAATCACTAAATACCAGCCCACGGAACACTCGTGGAGTGTAGGCCGGAAATCTTTGGTGGAATTATTGCTCGGGGTCAGGACTACAAGTAGCCCAAAGCACAGCTTCAGGGATCGCCGAAAAGCATATGCTGCTGCAAATGTACACGGTGCCCAGGGGTACGGGTTTCACGGTCCCCACGAGGGATACCGGCCTCAGAATTGCTGAGAGCGCAGATCGACCTCGGAGACCTCGGGAACCCACCTCCTGTGTTGCAGAAATCTTCGGAGTCCTTCAGGAGCTTCGTAGATGCAAACCGGTCAGATGCGTTTTGGTGCCTGCTCAGCAGGGGAGTAACTCCTTTACTCCAAGGGAGATTCTTCAGTTGTCCAGCAAAGCGTAGATCGTCGAAGGATACTTGGTTTCTGTAGCAAAGTTTAGTCCAGGTAATATCTAAAGTCCTGTAGTCAGGGGTTCCTACTTTATACCCAAGGAAGGGGTGGGACAAACTCTGGGGACCCACTCTATGGGAGGGTCAGGACAGAGGGGTGGCTACACCCATGTCCTTTGTCCAGTTCTCGCACCAGAGCAGGAGCAAATGGCTCCTGCAACCGGTTTGAGCTGGACTATGCACAGGGACACCAAATGTGCCCCCAGTGCAGACATCAAAGCACTCTGAGAGTGCACCCACCCAGCCCCAATACACTAAAGCCTGTCTGGGAGGTGGTCACACCTCCCTGTGACAGGAAACCTATTGTCAAGCCTTCCCCTGCCGGAGTTTCGTCCAGCAGCAGGAGGGCAGACTCGTGTCTGTGGCTGGCAGCATCCATTTTGTGATGCCAGGGTTCTGTGAAGCTGGTACCGGGTGTACCGGTGTTGTCATATTTCTCCCTCTAGAGGGTGGAATCATACCTCCCACACCAGTTACTGGTGTGGAGGTATGATTCCAAGGTGTTTGACACCAAACACAACATGTTTCCATGCAGCCATATTAAAGTTAGCATTTACCGCGAGGTTATAATGCACTTAAGTATATATGGTTGGCTGCATCACAAACAACCCCGGAGAATAGGTTCCGAAGGCTGCAGAGGGGCTCTGCTCATGCATGGGCACCCTCTCACATAAATCCCAGCACCCTGCCTTCAGGATTGATAAGGCTTGCCATAGGGGTGACTGATAGGTTTATATGTGCAGTGATTAGGATAGATATAGTGAACCTATATCTAAGCAAGGGGTGCATGCACCACCTTACACAGGCTGCAGTAGCAGACCTGTGGTGTCATTTTAAATGGTCTCTCAGGGGTGGCATAATACATGCTGCAGCCCCTGGGAGGCCTCTGGGGTACCTATGCCCTGGGTACATAGTATACCATATACTAGGGACTTATAAGGGTACCCCAGAATCCAATCTGGAGTGTACCTAAAGTACATGCAATCAATTTAGAGGAGAAAGCAGCTAGACTGGGGTCCTGAATAGCAGGATCCCAGTCAGACTAAGTCGAAAACAGTGAAACATCAGCAAAAAGTGGGGGTAACTATAAGAAGCAGATCCTACTCTCCTATTGACCACATACTTACTGAGTCTGAAAGCTTGCTCAGGACAGAGCCTTTCAGTACTACCCAATGTGTTTTGACAATGTGTTTTCAATGCAGATGCATGACTGTTTAAATAAATAGATCAATAAATCAATTTCTTTTTCTTATAAGGAGAAAAGTGCACTAATTGTGAAGCTTGAAAAGATGCACAGTGCATCTCTGCCAAATGAAGCCTATCCAGCATTTTCACAGAAAACAGTGGTGACTGGAGAGTGTACACCAAGCATTGTTCATCTGTACAATGTAAAGACATATCAAAAACTGATAGCTACTAAATTTAGCAATTTGCTAAATATCTTTATCCCAGTTTCCTTGCAAAAATAAGCTCTGCATTTATTAAACAGATTTACAGTTTTGCTCTGAAAATCGAAAGACGCAGTAAGATACGTAGTTATTGCTATCATCTAACAGATAGGTGTCCTCTTTAGGGGTAGCACATCCTCCTGTGGCACTGGGTGACAGAGAAGACTGCCATGGAAGAAACGGGACACAGGCCCGCCAATATCTAAGGCGAAATTTCTACGAAATTTGTTGAACAGTGTCTGAAATATACACTCAGTTAAGGCTCCTCACAGGTGTACAAAGGTTCTGTCCGAGCCAGAGTTTTTGCAAGTGTGGAGGCCCATACGCACTGTGGAGGTTGGAAGGGCCTACACTTGGCAGCTGGGGAGTACAGGTCTAGTTATCTGTTGAATCATAAGTAACCACATCTACTGATCTAGGCTGGAGAGGAAGCTAAAAAAAAAACCCTAAAAAATATTATAATACCTAACATGAGCGAACAAGAAAATCCGACTCTCTCTCAGGGTTTGACGGAGTACCAAGGATTGGGCAGTCTTTTTTCTGCAGCAGTGAATCATATATATACCGTAAGGAAAAGCAGGGAAGCGCCCTGCTTTTTAGGTTTGGTGTAACAGTGCTTACACCATTCATGGCCAACATTTTGTACCTATACAGAATATAGATACCTAAAGTTGGTTTAGGCCGATTCGGCTGTTGCAGTGTCACAATCAGGAAGTCAAAAAAGTGATGGGTGTGATCCAGCGATCAGGGATCGATAATTTTCACAAACACAGGCCCATTTACACTACCCAACTTAATCCCTTCACGCTGGGGTTCAGTGTGATGCAAGTTTATGCCTGGTTCACTAAATATTCAAAAAACCTGCTTTTCTCTACAACATGATTATATTTGTGGGGATGGATTTATTTTAGTTGAAGAGTTGATGACAATAATATGAACTTATCTATATATCTATGCTATTAAATAATAACAGACACGGGGGCCGATTCCGATTCGGGCCGGAAAACGTACCGACCGACTCGGTACGGGAATTTAGTCCGACCGACTCAGACCGGCGCCTCACGACCCGGGTAGTACGATGAAATGAATGTGAAATCCGACAGACTCGGACGGAATAAAAAACGACCGACCTAGCCGGACAAAAACAAGCCATCCGGCCGGGAAATCACGCGAAACGAACCGACCAACACGCACTCGGATTGAACGCGAACGAAACGTACCCGCGAACTCCGACCCGCGTAGTACGATGCTGTGCGTGCAAAACATGACCGACTCGCCCGGAGCACAAGCCGTACGACCGACACGCATACAAAACCCAGCCGAAGCAACCGACTCGTATGCCGCATATGAAACCTAGCTGACACACATCGGGAACGAGTCGGACAAGATCGCACCACACAACTGCAGCGTCCTACTCGGACACAAGAACGACTCGTACATGCACCGAAAACACCAAGGAAAAATTAGGAAAAAAAGGGCCAAACAAGCAACCACTAAGCCAATAAATACAGGGAGGAAAAAAAATGGAACAAGGACACACCTCCAACTCCACCTACATAAAGGCCACAAATCCCTACCATGATCCTTTGCAAATTCCACTGACCTGCCAGCACACAACACCATCACACAGCAACCACAGACACACTCACAGCTCATACATCACACAAACCACACACCATTACCACACCTACAAATAGCACCCTCACACACACCCAGCTAAACCTACACTCACACCCCCCCACCTGCACTCACACACACACATCAATCACCACCACTACCCATCACCATGCCCCCAAAGAAGAACCATAAGTTCCTAGATTGTGAATTGGAAGTCCTGGTAGACGAGATACTCAGGGTAGAGCCACAGTTGTTTGGCACATTGGTACAACAGACCCCCATGTCGCAGAAAACCAAGATGTGGGCGAGGATTGTCGACAGGATGAACGCACAATCACCATGTTTGCGCACAAAGGAAGCCATCCAGAACAGGTGGTATGATGTGCGCAGGAGGGTCCGGGACCTACTCAAAAAGGACTACCTCCTCAGCCAGCACACCGGCAGTGGCCCTCCTGCAAAACCAGTATACCTCAGGCCCTGGGAGAAGAAGGTGCGGGCCATCCTACCACCAGTGAGCGTATACGGACTAACAGACATCCCAGAGCCTGGTGAGTACACAACTAATATATACAATATGGTGTGACAACACACACACATCACAGTCAAGGGGATAGGCAAACCATGCACACTTAGCAAATACACAGCAACCAAACGATATTCATCCCAAGATGTGAATGCTAGTCAGACAAACACAATACCTGCCATCTCATAGTGACATGTAACTGTGTCATGACATCTACAAACCTAACAACAAATACAGCAAGGCAGTGGCACAAATAGACCCAACAAACACTCACAGATATTTACCCACCACTAGAACACCACCTCACAGGGAAGCTCACTCAAAGGAAGGAATCCTGTGTATGCTGGTCAAGTCCGTGTAGCCAATAGCATGATGGGAGTGGTAGTCACAGATATTGGTCACACCGACAATTGGCCCATCAACACCACTCTCAACCATGCTCACATCACAGGGAGTGGATAAGGACTCACAAGATGGCTGACACTGGGTACTGCTGTGGGGAGCACCAGGCCCTGCTGGGAACTGTGCACCAACAAACAGCACAACACCACTGCCTGACATCCTGAAAGCCAACTTGCACTCCCTGCAATGCAAGCACGTTGCATGGTGGGATATCTGGCTGGGTGGGAAGGAGGACTCACAGCACTGACCATAGTTACAAGCAGCTCTCCTCACACACCCCCTCAACACTAACTCCACATAACCTACCTGGGAGAATGCAATGCCTCACAGCCTAACTGAAGATCCCACAAAGAACCACCACCCTGGGTTATGCTGTGTGAAGCACAGGGACACTCTTGGGACTTGTAGCCAAACAACTGCTAGGACAACACTCCCAGCCATCCTGTCAGCACAGGCACCCCACCCCACAGGGAAGCAGAGTCAAAAAGAAGGAAGGATGGCCATGCTGGGAAGGGGGTGGAGGCAATAGCATGATGGGAGTTGTAGGCACAGATATTGCTCACCCTCACAATTGGCCCATCAACACCACTCTCAACCATGCTCACATCACAGGGAGTGGATAAGGACTCACAAGATGGCTGACACTGGGTACTGCTGTGGGAGCACAAGGCCCTGCTGGGAACTGTGCACCACCAAACAGCACAACACCACTGCCTGACATCCTGAAAGCCAACTTGCACTCCCTGCAATGCAAGCACGTTGCATGGTGGGATATCTGGCTGGGTGGGAAGGAGGACTCACAGCACTGACCATAGTTACAAGCAGCTCTCCTCACACACCCCCTCAACACTAACTCCACATAACCCACCTGGGAGAATGCAATGCCTCACAGCCTAACTGAAGATCCCACAAAGAACCACCACCCTGGGTTATGCTGTGTGAAGCACAGGGACACTCTTGGGACTTGTAGCCAAACAACTGCCAGGACAACACTCCCAGCCATCCTGTCAGCACAGGCACCCCACCCCACAGGGAAGCAGAGTCAAAAGGAAGGAAGGATGGCCATGCTGGGAAGGGGGTGGAGGCAATAGCATGATGGGAGTTGTAGGCACAGATATTGCTCATCCTCACAATTGGCCCATCAACACCACTCTCAACCATGCTCACATCACAGGGAGTGGATAAGGACTCACAAGATGGCTGACACTGGGTACTGCTGTGGGAGCACAAGGCCCTGCTGGGAACTGTGCACCAACAAACAGCACAACACCACTGCCTGACATCCTGAAAGCCAACTTGCACTCCCTGCAATGCAAGCACGTTGCATGGTGGGATATCTGGCTGGGTGGGAAGGAGGACTCACAGCACTGACCATAGTTACAAGCAGCTCTCCTCACACACCCCTCAACACTAACTCCACATAACCCACCTGGGAGAATGCAATGCCTCACAGCCTAACTGAAGATCCCACAAAGAACCACCACCCTGGGTTATGCTGTGTGAAGCACAGGGACACTCTTGGGACTTGTAGCCAAACAACTGCCAGGACAACACTCCCAGCCATCCTGTCAGCACAGGCACCCCACCCCACAGGGAAGCAGAGTCAAAAGGAAGGAAGGATGGCCATGCTGGGAAGGGGGGTGGAGGCAATAGCGGGATAACTGGGCTGGGGGGAGAAGGAGGCCTGGATGGTAACCAAATACCACCAATGCTGGTCATGCACACACCTCAACATTCACATTGACATGCCACAGGTTGGCAGGACAATGTGCTACACCAATATCACTCACTGACTGTCACTATTTAGGAGAATGCAATGTCCTGGCCCACATCCAGAGGTACAGTCACAACTGTCAGGTGTTTGAACAATTGATGCCAGTAGAAACATAACATACAATCTGTGTCTCTCCCCAAACCAGGAGATGATGGGGACACAGCAGCAGACCAGGAGGACTCCCTGTCCCAGGCTCCGGGGAACACTGAGCTCACTGGTGTGGATCAGCCTCTGCACTCCTCGGATGGCGAAGAACCAGCTGGACCCTCCGGTGTGAGTCATCATGCAGCACCAGCAGGACCAACATCTGCACCCCTGCACCCACCCCTCCAACAACTGCCAACACACAGGCCACCCCTGCCAACACGGACACACTAAGGACCACAGATGACAACAGCGCACGGACCCAGGCCCAAACTGGAGCTGCTGACAACGAGCCCAGGAACAACACCCAAGTGGGCCCACGGTCACCTGTGCATGCCACTGCAGGTCCTGCACGTGTCGCCAGGGGTGGTGTGAGAGGTGGGAGACATAGGTCTCTCCTTGCAGAGGGGTCTGGACTGTATGATGACCCACAACTGGCACGCATCGCGGATGCGTACCAGACTAGCACCGGAGAGGTCAGCCAGGTAGTGGGGATCCTCAAGGACATACAACAGCAGCAGGCTGCCCATCATGCCCGCTTGGACTCCCACATGTCCCGTGTCGAGACACACATGTCACGTGTCGAGACACACATGTGTGGCATGGAGTCCAAGTGGGACACATTGGAACAACTGACAGCGGTGCATAGGGACATACTGACATGCCTCCGCCAGATCAGCACCAACATGGCCTCACCTCCCTGTGTGCCCACAACATCTGCTGCTGAAACAACTGCAAATGCCACAGGGAGGGAGGAGGACTCTGGCAGAGAGTCCCCTGCACCGCCGCAGCCTGCACCTGAGGGTCCCCCAAGAAGAGGGGCCATCCGAGGAGGCCAAACTGAGAGGCCGATGGCCATCTACATCCCCCAGGAAGCCAACACCTGTTCTGGAACTTTTCCTCTGTGTGCATACTGCACGCCCTGTTGAAGCCAAGCCAACTCTCCCACATGACATGGGGAGCTCTAGTTGACCAAATGTATCAGATGACTGTGGACTTTACTCTGGACTTTTCAGCTACCAAGACTTCCAATTCACATGGGAACTTTGGATCCAAATTTCTATGTACAGCACCCACCATCCTGTGCACCATCCTCACACCTGTATGTAAATAAACTCACCAATACACCATATCTGCCTCTGTTGTGATTCCAACGTGGTTTTAGTCATGTAGATGTTGATCTTCTAAATTACACTGTGCATGCTAACTGCTACAGCAAGTCCAACACTGTCATGTCAGTCATGGCGACGTGACACATATGAGGGAGACACACCACTAGGGCCACAAAACACATACACACCAGGGCCATCAGACTCATCACCTATACTGATGTTGCAATGAAGTACAGTGGAATGTACAGACACGCCACCTATTCACAGTCACTGTCAACTAGACAACAGGTGCAGTAAGCAAATGTCAGTCAGATGTGTGACTACAGACAACGCACATCCCAAAGTCAAGCACAGGTTTATTACACATTTCCAACATGTAGTTTCCACTACAAATGCAAGCTAATCCAACCTGGCTGTGGCCACAAAGTCAAAAAGTGCAGAAGATAGAAAGTCCAGGGGTGTGTGGCACATCACCTGTAGGGAAACGACTGCTTCCACCTTGGAAGTTGAATCATGGATTCGGGGGATCCAAGTTGATCAGACAACTCCAGCAGCACCCTGTGAAGGACAGACATGACACACAGTCAAAACCACTGAAGAACAGCACAGAACGGCAATACTCATGCCTAATACATGTCACGAGATAACTACACAAAACCAAGTTAGCATGTCAACACTGTTGGGCAGTACAGACCACCTGCAAGGACACATCGCTGCACGCATCCAGTCAAGTAGCACATGGCCACACTCAAACAGCACCAGAGCACCACACACACATATCATGCAAACTCAAATCATTGACATTACAACCCTCTGGAGACTCACATTCAGCTGAAGAAGTTGGTGATGAGCTGTGTGCGGACATCACCATCATCATCATCATCATCTTCACTGGCATCGTGACCCAGGCCAGGATCTTCCACAGGTGGCGGACGTTGGTCATCGTCATCCAGGATGAGAGGCAACTCCTTCCGCACTGCCAGGTTGTGTAGCATGCAGCAGACGATGACAATCTTGCACACCTTTGCTGGGGCATATGGGAGGGCCCCTCCTGTCTTGTCCAGCCAGCGGAAGCGGCTCTTCAGGAGACCAAAGGTCCGCTCAATCACCCTCCTCGTCCGACCATGTGCCTCATTGTAGCGCATCTGGGCTGGTGTCACAGGGTTCCTGAGGGGTGTCAGCAACCACGGCATGTTGGGGTATCCCGAGTCACCTACAGACAGACAATTGCACATTAGCCGATTTGAAAATGTGTGCGGAAAACAACATAGCAGAACACACACAATGGTACAAAGTCAGTACACACCAACAAGCCAGGCACGCTGGTTCGGCATCTGTGACATCATCCTCGGGATGCGACTACTCCTCATCACGTAGGCATCGTGTGCCGAACCGGGAAACGGGCACACACGTGTGATGGTCATATCTGCAAGACATACCACCAGAGCATTGATCGAATGGTAATGTTTACGGCTGCGGTATGCCTGCTCATGTGCCTGTGGTGGTATCAAAGACACATGTGTCCCATCAATGGAGCCAATTACATGTGGCATCCTCCCCAGGGCATAGAAGTCACTCTTGATGTCAGTGAGTCGTTGACGTGTTGGGAAATAGATGTACTGGTTGAGGTATCTCAACATTGCACCCAAAACATCGCGTAGCACACGGCTGAACATAGTCTGTGACATCCCACCAGTAGTTGCCACAGTGTGTTGAAAGGTACCGGTGGCAAAGAAGTGTAGGGCTGCCATCACCTTCACCTTGGGGGTCAGCGCTGTAGGATACGGCCGGCCAGGCTGCAAATGTGGGGCCAACCGCACTGCCAAATCCTCAATCAGCTGCCTGGTGAAGCGGTACCGTCGGATGCTGTCACGTTCCACCATCGTTGCCAGGTCTGGGAATGGTCGATGGACAGCAGGAGCCCTGCAGTGCATAGGTGAAGAAAGCAAGATTGTCAGTCACCCCACCAATGTGCCGTTCACCATACTCAATTTCACATGACACATCAGCAACATACAGTACTTGATGTGTGTGTCGTCCCGTTTGGACATATATGGCACCTACATGGACATCATCTAACATCTCTCTGTTCAACAAGTGTTGACAACTGGTTCCAGGCTGTGCTATGGGACACCATTAGGCTGCGTCACAGTACACATTAACTGCTCTCACGTTCCACACACATACCACAGTGACATGTCTGGACAGATGCTCCACAGGCATCACAGCTCATTGACAGGTAGATTCCCAGGAGCCTGTCTTGCCACATGGACACTGGCATGACATGGCGTATCATGTACACGTCAGAAAAACAAACATGACACCCACAGGTGGTGGCCCCTGTAGCCTCTGCAGGACAGACATGGACGTCTGTGACACACACACACAATCAAAGTTCATGCACAAACCACGTGGATGTGGAGACTGTCTCCCATTGTGCACATGGAGTCAGAGACATGTGATACACAACATGCACACAGACTGTGGAGGGACATCACTATTGTTGGAATGGGCCACCCTGTGACGTACATGCCTTCCCACATGTGAGCCTGGGGGTATGTGACATGTCATACACATACACAACCTGGAAATGTGACCATGACACATGCTCAGAAATGAAAAGTTGCACACCACAGTGGTCATGTGTACAACACACAAAGGACCCTGTCCCCATTAACACGTGCACAGCCTGGGTGTGTCTGCCCCCAAGTGCCACCCCAAAATCCACATGTTCACCCCCATACACAGATACGGTTATGCTGCCACACATGCCTCATAGACAGTGTGGACTGGGTGTGGTGTTGTAGGTGTGCCCCTGAGTCCCTGGAAAGTAAATGTGGATGGCATAGGTTCACCAGTGACCAGCATGGTGACATATGCGTGTGACCTGTCCTGAGTACGCGTTGTAGAGCAATGGACCGATCGGTGTGCCCGCACGGACCATTGCATTGAATGTGAGCGGGTGCGCGTTGTATGCCTGGTACGCGTTGTACAGCAATGGTCCGATCGGTGTGCCCGCACGGACCATTGCATTGAATGTGGCGGGTACGCGTTGTACAGCAATGGTCCGATCGGTGTGCCCGCACGGACCATTGCATTGAATGTGAGTGGATACGCGTTGTATGCCTGGTATGCGTTGCACAGCAATGGTCCGATCGGTGTGCCCGCGTGGACCATTGCATTGAATGTGAGCGGGTACGCGTTGTACAGCAATGGTCCGATCGGTGTGCCCGCACGGACCATTGCATTGAATGTGAGCGGGTACGCGTTGTACAGCAATGGTCCGATCGGTGCGCACGCATTGGCTGGGGCCTGGCATGGCAACGGACGCGTTTTTGAAGCTTCAAATAGTCTGATGCAGTGAATTCAGTTGGCCAGCCACAACAATGTTGCAAGTTCATGGGTGTCATGAAGTTGAAATTTTTGAAGGATGCTGTGGGCGTGTCTTGGTGCTGCAATTCCATGGATTGGTCAGATTCATAAGATGCATACGACTTGGACCTATCACTTTGGACACATGGCACAGTATCTGCCTCTGCAGCACACATATAATGCTGGCTGTTCCCCTGAGGGCTCACTTGCCTGCACTACATGCTCCAGGACGACATCTGCCACTACACTGCTGCTGTCTCTGCATCCTCTGGCTACTGCAATGGCACGTACTGTGGAGAGAGCCCCAGCCTTCACCCATGAGGAGAACCAGGCCCTGCTGGACAACCTCCTTCCACAGTACAGCAAGCTGTGTGGGACACCAGGGGAGCAGGTGAGTGTGCTGTCCACTGCCTTACTAATTGTGCATGTTGTCTGACTAGCAGGATTTACAGTGTGCACACCACTGGCTAGCATGCTCACTGAGTAGTACTCACCCCCAAAGTGTGTAGTCACATGCACTGAACAGGTACAGTGGAGTAACAGTGCATTCAAACAAGGTTCACTTCCCATGCAATGATACCATGTAGTAACTGCTGGCAAACTGTCCATAGCCCTCGTTGCACTGCCTGTGTACATCATATGCCCCTGTGATTGAGACATGTATTTCCAACTGTGTGATGCACGGATATGTTGCATGTGTAGTAATGGCCTTTTCACTTTGTCATCCTCACAGGTTGATGCCCATCAGAAGCAGGATATCTGGCTGGCCATCGTCCGGGCAGTCAGATCCGTAGGGGTCTACAAGCGCCGGATCCGCAACTGCCAGAAGAGGTGGCAGGACCTTCGGGCTGGACCCGGAGGATTGCAAGGGTCCAGCTGAAGCTGTCGCCTCCTCGCAGGAGGGGCGGACACTGGACCCTGACCCCCACATGCTCCAGATCCTGCCAGTGGTCTTCCCGGAGCTGGATGGGCAGCTGAAGGGCAGACAGCAGCAAGGAGGGGTGAGTCAAAGACTGCACTGTGAACTCTGTCTGACATTCTATGTGCCCTCCTGTGGCGTGGTTAAACTTCCCCAGTACATCAGTCTTGTTGTCCAGTACCCATGTCCCTCTATTGTGACATGGCCACTACCCATCTGATAGGCCGGTGTGCTCCTTACGCTCAGGATAATTGTGTCACTCGGGTACAGGGTCCTTGCATTTTGCTTTGCTCAAGGTGGGTGACAGCTTTTGTTCCTGTGATATTGTGTTAGCCTTCATGGGTGGGCCAATTGCTCACACAATGCCTGAGTCGTGCAATGTAGTCTGGGTGTAACTTTGATATGTGATCCACTTGCAGATCAGAATCACCACATGTCCCTGGGGTATTTGCCACACCCCCATGCTGCGGGTGGGTAAAATGTTTGGGCCTCAGGAGTATGTATGTCAAGTGTGTCACACATGCCTAGCCACCTGCCTACTGACCAGGGCTCATCCATCTTGCAGGTGGAGCCGGACAGTCATGCCTACTCCAGGGCATACAATACACTCTGTACTCCCACTCCCGTGTGTCAGCTGACATGCTGTGCTCAGTGAAATGTTCCCTCAGGTGTCTGCCTCTGTGTCGTTGTGCTGTGACTAACCCTGGGCGAAGTACTACGCTACGCTCGCGTAGTTTGCGAAGTTTGCGCTACTTCGCACAACGCGAATTGCACGTAGCACAGTGCAAACACGCGTAGCACAGCGTAGCGTAGTGCAGCGGTCATTTTTTGCTTGCTCGCGGTCCTCAACGTCAAGTTGGCGACCACGAGCAAGCAAAATGACATCCCGGCGAGACTTTTTCCTCGTTCGCGATCAGCAACATCAAGTTGCCGATCGCGAGCGTGGAAAATAAACCTCCCGGCGAGATTCTCAACGCGGGGAGGTCAGGTTTCTCACTCCGAGTGGTCGCGTATGCTCGCGACCGCTCGCAATGAGAAACTACCAGTCCGCGTTAGAAAGCTGCCGCTCGAGTAAAAATCTACTCGAGCGGCAGTAAAGACTAGCTCGCACTGTGCAAGATGCCGTTTTCAATGATTGCACAGTGCGGACAAGCATCCAGCACTGTGCAATCATTGCGAACAGCGCACTACGCAGTTCGCGTAGTGCTATGCGTAGCTCGCGTAGTGCGAACTGCATTTCACGTAGCTTCGCGTAGCGCTACTTCGCGAACTACGCCCAGGCTTAGCTGTGACTACGTAGTCGGGACTCCTGTGATGTTTATCAGTTAGGGGTCAGCATGCCATCTGCTATTGGACCATGTGAGACAAGACTTCTGTGACTTATAGGTGTTTGATCACATGACTGTGCAGACAGGTGTATGCCACTGTGACTTTCAGGCAGCTGTTTTTCACTCTCAGCACACTGTGAGGTGCTCATGTTCAGAGAGTTGTGTTTCATGTCCCCCATATGTCCAATTGGTATGACGTGGACAAATAGTAGTTCAGATGATGTGGTTTTGGGGGATGGACATGTGCACTTGTCAGTTACATTACTTGCCTTCCCCATGTCCTAGGATTGTGACACAGTGCAGACTGTTGTTGGCTGGCTGCCATGGCCATGTGACTGGAGACAGTGATGTATGACCTTGCAGGCATGCCTGTGTCCTGGCATTAAACTTCCTAAGAGTGATCCTGCAGGGGAGTGACATGTGCAACATGCACCCCATTGTGGCATTGACTATCCGGACATGGGTGCTTCATGGGGTCTGGTGCTGGTATGCATCACATGCATTTCTATTTAGACTCTGGCCGTCCATTTATACAGACACCTGCACTGACTCAGTGGCAAGAGATGTGACGTGGGCATGTTCACATACTTCACTGTGTTCTCAGCAATGTCCAACTACTGTGTAGGTGGTGCATGTGTCCACACTGGGGTATTACCATCAGACAGGCACCAGACCGATGGGTGCAAGGGCAGGAGGGTGTGAGTTCCATGGTTGACCATCAGACTGACAATTGGCTTCTCTAATCTGTGTGATTACTTTTGGCAATGTTCTACTAGAGATGCCAGGGCTTGCTCTGTGATGTGCTGTACTTACTGTGGTGTGTGCGGTCAGTGCAGGTGACTGATGTTTTTCTGTTTCCCTAATTGTTTGCAGATACATCCACAGCCACAGGAGGGGACAGCTCCACGGACCAGGAGGAGCAGCGGAGCCAGACTGGGTCAGCGTCCAACGAGTGGTCAGAGGGACCCAATGGCACGGAGGGCGAGGGGAGCCACACCGAGGAGTCCTCAGCACCATCCACCTCAGCTGGGGACCACAGCAGCTCGGAGGAAGACTCCCTTGTGGATGCGGGTGTCAGCAGCCACAACACCCCAGCTAGTCTGTCTGACCCCGCCACCACCACCACCACCGCCCTCCCATTGGCTCCCATTCCTGAGGTCCGTGGAGGCTCCCGTGCTCGGGAGCGTGTCTCCCTTCAAGCCAGGCACCGCACCCCCTGCCCCTGTGTCCCCTGCTGCCCTGAGTGAGGAGTCTGTGTACCTCCTTCGGCAGCTCCATGTAGGGCAGACAGCAATGCTGACTGTCCTCCAAGCACACACCACTCTGTTGACACAGCTGGTGTCGTTCATGGAGGGCATCTCAACGGGTATGTCTGCCCTACAGAGGAGCAATAGGTCCATGGACTCCTCCCTGACGGCAGCAGTGTCCCTCCTCCAACAGTCCCTCACCCCTCCCACCTCTGCCCCATCCACACTTCCTACCACCCTACCTGTCCAAAGCACATGCACACCTGCACAATCACCCAAACACACAGACACGAGCAGCACACACACCCCCAAAACCAAGGCAAGACGTGCACACAAGCATCCTCAGGGGACTGATTCCACACACACAGGGGATGGGGAACTGACACACACACAGGCAACCACAGTCACTCCGCAATCCTCAAGATCCTCTCCCTCCAAGACCCCTTCCCTTGCCTCACCTGCAACCCCACATACACAGCAGCTCTTCCTCTCTGACCTCGGCCTCTTCCCTCCAATCCCGCTGATCCAGCATACCGGGGGAAGAGGAAGTCCACTACAGAGAGGGAGTGCCCTCGCCCCGGACACCCTCCCCAGGCGCAGCCAGAGTGAGCCCCCACCCGCAAGTCCCCCGGACCCGGAAGAGCAAGACCCTGCCACTGCCCTGCAAGTCACCCACCCAGTCTCTCACCTCCATCCCCCAGGCCACCACTCCACAGGTTCCACCACCACACCCTGCCCCAGGTTCCCCCACACACCGATACCGCATCCCCAAACTGCTCAGGCCCTCCCCCCCTGCCACTTGCTCTTCCACCCCCAAACCAGATGCTCTGCCTGTATGTGCCACTGGTGTGGAGACCGTGTTCCCCCCCTCTGTCCTGCCCAGCTCTTCTGCCCCCCCTTCCACTTCCTTGGAGTCATGCACTGCGGTGGAGTCCACAACAACCCCGTCTGACTCGGGCACTGCATTGGGGACCCAGTCCACTCCATTTGACCAGCCCACTGCAGTGGTTGCAGCACCAACACCATTGGACTTGGGCCCTGCGGTGGTGCCGGCCCCCCCTGAGTCAGACACCTCCACTACAGTTGCCGGTGACACTCCTGCACCCACCTCACCTTCCCTGCCTCCTTCTGGCATCCCCTGATCCTGTCCCTGCGGTGCCTGGCCTGCCCCTCGTATGCCCCCTCCAAGGGGATGTCCCCTGTCGGTACCTGTGCAGGCAAGCAATTGGTGACAAGTTGTCACACATCACCCTGTTGGGACTGTGTATTTGGACTGGACATTGGCCGTAGTTAATTTTGGACTTTTGATTTCAGTTGCACACTTGCTGATTAAAGCCTCTTTTTGTTTACTTGTGGTTAATCTTTGGTGATACATGATGTAGATGTGTAGAATCATGCATTTGCTGTTGTAATTGTGTTCAGATCAGGTAAATGAAGTTTTGCTGTGATGGGCTCCATGTGATCCATGGGATATGTGTCCCTAATCTAGTCTGGATCTATAGCATCCCTTGCTGCAGTCTGAGGGTGTGATGTTCAGCATTTGACACAGGGATGTACGTTTAGCATTTGTAGATTACCATCTTTGTCCTACACTGTTGCACATCTGTTGGGCTTACCACTGTCCAATGTTCCTAGTACCCTGACTGTGTGCCCGTCTCCACTGGACATGCAGTTTTGCACATCAATTTTGGAGGACTCATCTGTGTATACAGTACAACTGGATTGCCACGTGTTTTGGGTGTATGCAGATGACTGACGTGACACTCCCGTACCCAGGCTGATGTGAGCAGAGGCTTCTGTGTGTTGTAGTTGTTGACTCACTGACGGAGTGTCCTGCTGATATGTTTGAGTCGTGCACAGACAAGGTTTGGCACAGTGGACCTTCCACAGGAGTGGAGTGCCCTCATGGCTGTGTGTAATCTGGTGACATTGCGTGTGCCCGTGTTGTGTGTTGTGTGAGGCATGTCTGTGCATGTTCCCTTCCCTTTTCATACACAGGCTGTGTCCCTAGGGATGTTCCTGTTTGTGATGCTTGCAGAGTTGGTATGTGTTCATCCAGCATCTTGGACCTGGTTTCTCCGTGATGTGGGTGCATGGCAAACTGATGTTCATGAGGTTGTCATCCCAGGTTGTCTTTGTTGTCAGGGCTGGGGATGTGGGCAAACGCTGATGGGACACATTCAGGATTCCCCTTAGCACTTGTTGTTTACACAAGTAATGTGATTTTGAGTTTGTGGAAGCTTTCAGTGATTGTGACGCGTTGTGTGTGTGACTGCTGCCACTCCTCAGGGTCAGAGTTGCAATGTTGGAAGTTGTGTACGTGTGTTCTTTGTGTCTCACCTTGGCTTCTTCGTTGGTGTGTGACTATGGCCAGGATCCCATTGTTTGTGGTGGATTTCACATCATGCGCATGTACGGCGTACTGTGCTGTGTGTGCATATCATAGACGAGTCATGTTGAGTGGGCATGTGTGATGGGTTTCTGCACCTTAGTTCCCCCCACCACCCCTGGGATTGTAATGGGTGCATGTGCAATGTCACCAGTCCATGTGAGCTTCACTGCTGCACATTGGTGGAGATTAGGGTGTGTGGTGTTGAGTGTGCAAATGTGAGTTGTTGCATGGCTAGACCACTACCTCCATATTGGCCTTGACTGGCAGGCCCTGCTGATTGATTGGAGATTGTGTAGGTGTGATGGTAGTTTGTAGCTGAGGACACATGGCTGTGGTTCACAGTGTGATCAACATCTACCTTTGTCATCACAGTGGAATTGTCATGCAGGCTAGTGTCTGCACAATGTGGGGTCCCTGGGGGTAGTGCTGTGGTGGGTGTTTCTCTTGCTGTGTTAGTTGCTGTTCCTACAAGCTTGTGTGACATGTGTAATTTGGGCTCCCTCTCATCTAACAATGCCAGATTGCCCACATAGGGGAATCCAATCCATGAGTTACTTGTGTGTTGCACTGTATACACATCTGTGTAATTGGGATTCAGCCCTCCTCATGTGTTGTGTGGTTGCCTGGGGACACTGGCACACACCCCCATCACCTGTTGTGTTTGATATGCAGTGTGAGTCTGCCACACTGATCAAAAGGTGCATCAGCCATGGACCCCACACTTACCTTTTGGTGACTGTGGTGATGGGGCTTTGGGCCCCATTGCCACAGTGGCCATGGTCGGCTTGTATTGTGAAGGCCACACATTTTTATGTGTCACACACGTGATAGTGGGTCACATTGTATGTTCATTGTCATGTTTTGTGTTGTTGGCATTTGACATGGACTACACACGCTTGTCATGTTGTTTGGGTGGATGTAATTTTCTGTGATTCCTTATGAGGGAGTATGCTGGTTGTGTCATGCATTACCCGTCCTATGAGTAGGGGTGGTGGTAGTGGCAGGCATCCAGCCCCCCATGGGTAGAGGTGGTAGTAGTGGTAGGCATCTGGCACCCCCTGAGTAGGGGTGGTAGTGGTGGTAGGCATCAAGCCCCCCATGGGTAGGGGTGGTAGTAGTGGCAGGCATCCAGCCCCCCATGGGTAGAGGTGGTAGTAGTGGTAGGCATCTGGCACCCCCTGAGTAGGGGTGGTAGTGGTGGTAGGCATCCAGCCCCCCATGGGTAGAGGTGGTAGTAGTGTTAGGCATCTGGCACCCCCTGAGTAGGGGTGGTAGTGGTGGTAGGCATACAGCCCCCCATGGGTAGAGGTGGTAGTAGTGACAGGCATCCAGCCCCCCATGGGTAGGGGTGGTAGTAGTGACAGGCATCCAGCCCCCATGGGTAGAGGTGGTAGTGGTGGTAGGCATCCAGCCCCCCATGGGTAGAGGTGGTAGTAGTGGTAGGCATCTGGCACCCCCTGAGTAGGGGTGGTAGTGGTGGTTGGCATCCAGCCCCCATGGGTAGAGGTGGTAGTAGTGGTAGGCATCTGGCACCCCCTGAGTAGGGGTGGTAGTGGTGGTGGGCATCCAGGCCCCCATGGGTAGAGGTGGTAGTAGTGACAGGCATCCAGCCCCCATGGGTAGAGGTGGTAGTGGTGGTAGGCATCCAGCCCCCAGGGAAGAGGTGGTAGTAGTGGTAGGCATCTGGCACCCCCTGAGTAGGGGTGGTAGTGGTGGTAGGCATCCAGCCCCCATGGGTAGAGGTGGTAGTAGTGGTAGGCATCTGGCACCCCTGAGTAGAGGTGGTAGTGGTGGTGGGCATCCAGGCCCCCATGGGTAGAGGTGGTAGTAGTGACAGGCATCCAGCCCCCCATGGGTAGAGGTGGTAGTAGTGGTAGGCATCTGGCACCCCTGAGTAGGGGTGGTAGTGGTGGTAGGCATCCAGCCCCCATGGGTAGAGGTGGTAGTAGTGGTAGGCATCTGGCACCCCTGAGTAGGGGTGGTAGTGGTGGTGGGCATCCAGGCCCCCATGGGTAGAGGTGGTAGTAGTGACAGGCATCCAGCCCCCCCATGGGTAGAGGTGGTAGTGGTGGTAGGCATCCAGCCCCCCATGGGTAGAGGTGGTAGTAGTGGTAGGCATCTGGCACACCCTGAGTAGGGGTGGTAGTGGTGGTAGGCATCCAGCCCCCCATGGGTAGAGGTGGTAGTAGTGGTAGGCATCTGGCACCCCCTGAGTAGGGGTGGTAGTGGTGGTGGGCATCCAGGCCCCCATGGGTAGAGGTGGTAGTAGTGACAGGCCTCCAGCCCCCCATGGGTAGGGGTGGTAGTAGTGACAGGCATCCAGCCCCCCATGGATAGAGGTGTTAGTGGTGGTAGGCATCTGGCACCCCCTGAGTAGGGGTGGTAGTGGTGGTAGGCATCCAGCCCCCCATGGGTAGAGGTGGTAGTAGTGGTAGGCATCTGGCACCCCCTGAGTAGGGGTGGTAGTGGTGGTGGGCATCCAGGCCCCCATGGGTAGAGGTGGTAGTAGTGACAGGCATCCAGCCCCCCATGGGTAGGGGTGGTGGTAGTGGCAGGCATCCAGCCCCCCATGGGTAGAGGTGGTAGTAGTGGTAGGCATCTGGCACCCCCTGAGTAGGGGTGGTAGTGGTGGTGGGCATCCAGGCCCCCATGGGTAGAGGTGGTAGTAGTGACAGGCATCCAGCCCCCTGGGTAGGGGTGGTGGTAGTGGTAGACATCTGGCACCCCCTGAGTAGGGGTGGTAGTGGTGGTAGGCATCCAGCCCCCATGGGTAGAGGTGGTAGTAGTGGTAGGCATCTGGCACCCCCTGAGTAGGGGTGGTAGTGGTGGTAGGCATCCAGCCCCCCATGGGTAGAGGTGGTAGTAGTGGTAGGCATCTGGCACCCCCCGAGTAGGGGTGGTAGTGGTGGTGAGCATCCAGGCCCCCATGGGTAGAGGTGGTAGTAGTGACAGGCATCCAACCCCCCATGGGTAGAGGTGGTAGTGGTGGTAGGCATCCAGCCCCCCATGGGTAGAGGTGGTAGTAGTGGTAGGCATCTGGCACCCCCTGAGTAGGGGTGGTAGTGGTGGTGGGCATCCAGGCCCCCATGGGTAGAGGTGGTAGTAGTGACAGGCATCCAGCCCCGTAGGGGTGGTAGTAGTGACAGGCATCCAGCCCACCATGGGTAGAGGTGGTAGTAGTGACTGGCATCCAGCCCCCCATGGGTAGAGGTGGTAGTAGTGGTAGGCATCTGGCACCCCCTGAGTAGGGGTAGTAGTGGTGGTAGGCATCCAGCCCCCCATGGGTAGAGGTGGTAGTAGTGGTAGGCATCTGGCACCCCCTGAGTAGGGGTGGTAGTGGTGGTGGGCATCCAGGCCCCCATGGGTAGAGGTGGTAGTAGTGTCAGGCATCCAGCCCCCCATGGGTAGAGGTGGTAGTAGTGACTGGCATCCAGCCCCCCATGGGTAGAGGTGGTAGTAGTGGTAGGCATCTGGCACCCCCTGAGTAGGGGTGGTAGTGGTGGTAGGCATCCAGCCCCCATGGGTAGAGGTGGTAGTAGTGGTAGGCATCTGACACCCCCTGAGTAGGGGTGGTAGTGGTGGTAGGCATCTAGCCCCCCATGGGTAGAGGTGGTAGTAGTGGTAGGCATCTGGCACCCCCTGAGTAGGGGTGGTAGTGGAGGTGGGCATCCAGGCCCCCATGGGTAGAGGTGGTAGTAGTGACAGGCATCCAGCCCCCCCTGGGTAGGGGTGGTGGTAGTGGTAGGCATCTGGCACCCCCTGAGTAGGGGTGGTAGTGGTGATAGGCATCCAGGCCCCCATGGGTAGAGGTGGTAGTAGTGACAATCATCCAGCCCCCATGGGTAGAGGTGGTAGTGGTGGTAGGCATCCAGCCCCCCATGGGTAGAGGTGGTAGTAGTGGTAGGCATCTGGCACACCCTGAGTAGGGTTGGTAGTGGTGGTAGGCATCCAGCCCCCATGGGTAGAGGTGGTAGTAGTGGTAGGCATCTGGCACCCCTGAGTAGGGGTGGTAGTGGTGGTGGGCATCCAGGCCCCCATGGGTAGAGGTGGTAGTAGTGACAGGCATCCAGCCCCCATGGGTAGGGGTGGTAGTAGTGACAGGCATCCAGCCCCCATGGGTAGAGGTGGTAGTAGTGACTGGCATCCAGCCCCCCATGGGTAGAGGTGGTAGTAGTGGTAGGCATCTGGCACCCCCTGAGTAGGGGTAGTAGTGGTGGTAGGCATACAGCCCCCATGGGTAGAGGTGGTAGTAGTGGTAGGCATCTGGCACCCCTGAGTAGGGGTGGTAGTGGTGGTAGGCATCCAGCTCCCCATGGGTAGAGGTGGTAGTAGTGGTAGGCATCTGGCACCCCTGGAGTAGGGGTGGTAGTGGTGGTGGGCATCCAGGCCCCCATGGGTAGAGGTGGTAGTAGTGACAGGCATCCAGCCCCCATGGGTAGGGGTGGTGGTAGTGGCAGGCATCCAGCCCCCATGGGTAGAGGTGGTAGTAGTGGTAGGCATCTGGCACCCCCTGAGTAGGGGTGGTAGTGGTGGTGGGCATCCAGGCCCCCATGGGTAGAGGTGGTAGTAGTGACAGGCATCTAGCCCCCCTGGGTAGGGGTGGTGGTAGTGGTGAGGCATCTGGCACCCCTGAGTAGGGGTGATAGTGGTGGTAGGCATCCAGCCCCCCATGGGTAGAGGTGGTAGTAGTGGTAGGCATCTGGCACCCCTGAGTAGGGGTGGTAGTGGTAGTAGGCATCCAGCCCCCATGGGTAGAGGTGGTAGTAGTGGTAGGCATCTGGCACCCCTGAGTAGGGGTGGTAGTGGTGGTGGGCATCCAGGCCCCCATGGGTAGAGGTGGTAGTAGTGACAGGCATCCAGCCCCCCATGGGTAGAGGAGGTAGTGGTGGTAGGCATCCAGCCCCCCATGGGGAGAGGTGGTAGTAGTGGTAGTCATCTGGCACCCCCTGAGTAGGGGTGGTAGTGGTGGTGGGCATCCAGGCCCCCATGGGTAGAGGTGGTAGTAGTGACAGGCATCCAGCCCCCCATGGGTAGAGGTGGTAGTAGTGACTGGCATCCAGCCCCCCATGGGTAGAGGTGGTAGTAGTGGT
The DNA here is from genome assembly GCA_963921515.1 of Calotriton arnoldi. Taxonomy (NCBI): domain Eukaryota; kingdom Metazoa; phylum Chordata; class Amphibia; order Caudata; family Salamandridae; genus Calotriton; species Calotriton arnoldi. The sequence goes on along the minus strand of CAWUFW010010863.1, from coordinate 315,813 downwards.
AGGCATCTGGCACCCCTGAGTAGGGGTGGTAGTGGTGGTAGGCATCCAGGCCCCCATGGGTAGAGGTGGTAGTAGTGACAGGCATCCAGCCCCCATGGGTAGAGGAGGTAGTGGTGGTAGGCATCCAGCCCCCATGGGAGAGGTGGTAGTAGTGGTAGTCATCTGGCACCCCTGAGTAGGGGTGGTAGTGGTGGTGGGCATCCAGGCCCCCATGGGTAGAGGTGGTAGTAGTGACAGGCATCCAGCCCCCATGGGTAGGGGTAGTAGTAGTGACAGGCATCCAGCCCCCATGGGTAGAGGTGGTAGTAGTGACTGGCATCCAGCCCCCATGGGTAGAGGTGGTAGTAGTGGTAGGCATCTGGCACCCCCTGAGTAGGGGTGGTAGTGGTGGTGGGCATCAAGGCCCCCATGGGTAGAGGTGGTAGTAGTGACAGGCATCCAGCCCCCCATGGGTAGGGGTGGTGGTAGTGGCAGGCATCCAGCCCCCCATGGGTAGAGGTGGTAGTGGTAGGCATCTGGCACCCCCTGAGTAGGGGTGGTAGTGGTGGTGGGCATCCAGGCCCCCATGGGTAGAGGTGGTAGTAGTGACAGGCATCCAGCCCCCTGGGTAGGGGTGGTGGTAGTGGTAGGCATCTGGCACCCCTGAGTAGGGGTGGTAGTGGTGGTAGGCATCCAGCCCCCCATGGGTAGAGGTGGTAGTAGTGGTAGGCATCTGGCACCCCCTGAGTAGGGGTGGTAGTGGTGGTGGGCATCCAGGCCCCCATGGGTAGAGGTGGTAGTAGTGACAGGCATCCAGCCCCCATGGGTAGAGGAGGTAGTGGTGGTAGGCATCCAACCCCCATGGGGAGAGGTGGTAGTAGTGGTAGTCATCTGGCACCCCTGAGTAGGGGTGGTAGTGGTGCTGGGCATCCAGGCCCCCATGGGTAGAGGTGGTAGTAGTGACAGGCATCCAGCCCCCATGGGTAGGGGTAGTAGTAGTGACAGGCATCCAGCCCCCCATGGGTAGAGGTGGTAGTAGTGACTGGCATCCAGCTCCCATGGGTAGAGGTGGTAGTAGTGGTAGGCATCTGGCACCCCTGAGTAGGGGTGGTAGTGGTGGTAGGCATCCAGCCCCCATGGGTAGAGGTGGTAGTAGTGGTAGGCATCTGGCACCCCCTGAGTAGGGGTGGTAGTGGTGGTAGGCATCCAGCCCCCATGGGTAGAGGTGGTAGTAGTGGTTGGCATCTGGCACCCCCTGAGTAGGGGTGGTAGTGGTGGTGGGCATCCAGGCCCCCATGGGTAGAGGTGGTAGTAGTGACAGGCATCCAGCCCCCCATGGGTAGGGGTGGTGGTAGTGGCAGGCATCCAGCCCCCATGGGTAGAGGTGGTAGTAGTGGTAGGCATCTGGCACCCCTGAGTAGGGGTGGTAGTGGTGGTGGGCATCCAGGGCCCCATGGGTAGAGGTGGTAGTAGTGACAGGCATCCAGCCCCCTGGGTAGGGGTGGTGGTAGTGGTAGGCATCTGGCATCCCCTGAGTAGGGGTGGTAGTGGTGGTAGGCATCCAGCACCCCATGGGTAGAGGTGGTAGTAGTGGTAGGCATCTGGCACCCCCTGAGTAGGGGTGGTAGTGGTGGTAGGCATCCAGCCCCCCATGGGTAGATGTGGTAGTAGTGGTAGGCATCTGGCACCCCCTGAGTAGGGGTGGTAGTGGTGGTGGGCATCAAGGCCCCCATGGGTAGAGGTGGTAGTAGTGACAGGCATCCAGCCCCCATGGGTAGGGGTGGTGGTAGTGGCAGGCATCCAGCCCCCCATGGGTAGAGGTGGTAGTAGTGGTAGGCATCTGGCACCCCTGAGTAGGGGTGGTAGTGTTGGTGGGCATCCAGGCCCCCATGGGTAGAGGTGGTAGTAGTGACAGGCATCCAGCCCCCTGGGTAGGGGTGGTGGTAGTGGTAGGCATCTGGCACCCCTGAGTAGGGGTGGTAGTGGTGGTGGGCATCCAGCCCCCATGGGTAGAGGTGGTAGTAGTGGTAGGCATCTGGCACCCCTGAGTAGGGGTGGTAGTGGTGGTAGGCATCCAGCCCCCCATGGGTAGAGGTGGTAGTAGTGGTAGGCATCTGGCACCCCTGAGTAGGGGTGGTAGTGGTGGTGGGCATCCAGGCCCCTATGTGTATATGTGGCATTGGTGATGGCCATCCCGCCCCTATGGTGCTGCTGTTGCTGGTGTAAGTAATTTCTGCATCCCTCTGTGTGTTGTGTGATATGTCGGGTACGTGTAGTTTGTTTTTGTTGTTGGTGTCTGACTTACCTTCTGCGCCGTACGCGTCCGTGCCTGTTTCGGTAATAGATGTAGAATATTGGTAGGATCGGCACGATGGGATTCATGGTTGGTTCATCTCGTTCGTCTTTCTCTTTGCTTCGCCTCGTCCTCGTCGCTGGCGTGTTCGTCTCGTAGCCGTGGATCGTCTTGTGGCGCGAATCGGAGCTTATGTGCGCCTCTCCCGGATGCTTTGACGTGCCGTGCGTAGCGACGGGTTCGGCGCGTACGGAAGCGCATCGTACCTGTCCGGCCGGACGGGGCTGCATTTTTTGGCTTCTGTGCGACTCGATTTTGCGTTTCCGGATCCGCCTCTGTCGTAGAACAGGACCTGTATTGGGTGAGTACGACTGGGTCGGGATTTGGGCAGTTGTGCGCATCGTACTTGCTCGTTCGGACGTTTGTGCGAATCGGTCGGGAAACAGGCATTCGCCTGGCTTTTTTCCCGGCCGAATGGTATTAGGTGCGCCTCTGACCGGGATCGGAATCGACCCCACAGTGTGTAGTTTTATGTTATTTATCATAAAAATAATGTAAGAATAAATGCTCATTAAGTACAGTTACACGAAATGCAAATCATGGTTTAGCACATTGAGAAAACTTTGGCAATATATAAATTCAAACTCATGTCAAATAAACACTGCATTGAAGGAGTGGATAGGCGAAGAGAGAAAAGTTTCAGAGAGGCAATACATTTGCAAATGAATATGCAAATTAAGAAGATTATCTATACTAACCCAAATAAGAATCAGGGAAAAACTACCCCACTGGCCAGTCAGGGCAGCAAGGCCACTCAAGTAGAGTCGAGTGACAAAGATTAGGTCAGGAAACAGGTAGGCCTCTATCTGGAAACAGCAAACCGACGACAGCGACGATCTCCCGCTAGCTAAACACCAGCCAATCCTAAACCACACCCCCGGGGACTTTCAATTATACCCTAAAACCTAAATGTCCAACCCACATATGTTTCAATCTGAGCACAATATTAATTTCCCATTGGCTAAGATTGGGGGTGTTCTGTCACACCAATATCGTCATGTCCATTTTATTAGACACCTCTTTGTTTAAACATTAAGCATTACAACAGAATCATCCCAGGAAACAACTTTGAACACAATCATAGTAAACATTTCCTGCAGTTCCTTGAATGTTGCAAATCTCTACGCCTCTATTATTCGCCTCTGCCATCTCGTGAAGGAAACTGTTCACTTCCATTTGTAATCTAATTCTTCTTTTCCGCAACTTGGCAGACATTCAGCGCTCCATGAAGGTCGCATTTTTCCTGCCTTTGTGCTCTCCTTTCATTCAAATCTTTCTTTTGGGACATTTAATGATTTTCAGTTAATTTAACCCTCAAACTGACATGCAGAAGTGTAGGCCCATGCTTGCCTTTTCTACAAAAACAAATACAAACATTTATTATTTTCATGAAATGTAATTTCATTTTACACACCATCCCAGCATTTGCACTAACCCATGCACAACCCATGTTATTCCTTGCGAAATATTATTAACGTGCACAAAAGCAGCATTAGTTTTTTTATCAAAACAGTTTTTGCGGCCTAGTTTCATGCATTAGTACACGCATTCGTTTTTGCACATGCGCAAAAGCATTTCCCCTTATTTTAGCGTTTTTAATAATATTTTTCACAGCACACTATTAATAAATGTTACTGAGGGTTCAATCCGAGCAAGTTTTATTTTCTCAAAACCCTGCTCCATCAATCCCCCCTTTGATGGCGTTTTTGAGCCATCATCAAAATACCCATCACATACAAGTTTCCATTTATTTAAAATACTGTACTTCTTTCTCGTTTTATCATTCTTCCATCTAAGTCTTTCATAATCTCATAGTAATTTCCTCTCATATCCTCTAATTCTATCTCTTCTCTCTTTCTAGCTCTACGCTTAAGATCTGATGTCTCTTTCTTTCTACACTTGCATTTGCAACATTTATAAATCATAATAATCATTATTATTACTGCAACTACTGAAGTAACAGGTATTAATATTTTTCCTAACAAACTACTCCCTAAAGTAGAAAACCAATTTCCCATTGAGGAAAAACTCTTCCCAGGTTTCTCCCAAGCACCGTCAACTTTCAGTTCAGTCAAATCTTCATGAAGTTCTGTAATATTTTTAATATACCCCTCAAGATTTTTACTTTTGTCAGGAATATAAGTACGCAGTAACAGACTACAGGAGGTAGCCCATAAACCCTAAAGAGACCAGGGCAATAATCTGTAACAAACAACAATGTCTCAAGGGTATTATTCACAGGTCAATTATATGTGGCACAATTAATTGCGACGGACTAAATCCAAAGGGGGAGAAAACCAGGGAGACATTTTCAAGTAAATGTAAAGTATATTTCAATTGACAAGCATGTTGGACATATTAAACTTCATATGTACAAGCACATGGGTCAGTAGCACTGCGTTACATTAAATGACATGTAACCAACAAAATACTGTGCACAAGTGCTCGTGAAGTATAGTGACGGCGCGAGTGACACGTGATGTGGTATATACAGCGAGGGCAGTGGGCGCAACAAGAGGCAAGTGAAATAAAAACACAGGTTTACATATTTAGGATACCGCGACAATTAATGGTACATTAATACAAGTTTCAGATGAATAGGGTATCCATGAATAGGGGCGCCAAGAGTTCCGCTGTGGAAGTCGACGGCGTTTCGGCCTGCAGAAGTGTTAGGCCATCATCAGTACCAGGTTACGTTTTATTTAGATTGCAGTGTCAAGATAACCAATGGGGGGGGGGGTCAGTCCAAGAACGTAGTTTAAGGAGTCCTCATAGAACTAGGGGATCACAGAGACGGGGTAACGAGATTACTTTTAAAGATCAGTAGGGCGGGATATTCGATATCCGCTAAACATGCAGGAATGAATCGCGACGGCCGGCGTGTTTAGCGGATATCGAATATCCAGCCCTACTGATCTTTAAAAGTAATCTCGTTACCCCGTCTCTGTGATCCCCTAGTTCTATGAGGACTCCTTAAACTACGTTCTTGGACTGACCCCCCCCATTGGTTATCTTGACACTGCAATCTAAATAAAACGTAACCTGGTCCTGATGATGGTCTAACACTTCTGCAGGCCGAAACGCCATCGACTTCCACAGCGGAACTCTTGGCGCCCCTATTCACGGATACCCTATTCATCTGAAACTTGTATTAATGCACCATTAATTGTCGCGGTATCCTAAATATGTAAACCTGTTTTATTTCACCTGCCTCTTGTTGCGCCCACTGCCCTCGCTGTATATACCACGTCACGTGTCACTCGCACCGTCACTATACTTCACTAGCACTTGTGCACAGTATTTTGTTGGTTACATGTCATTTAATGTAACGCAGTGCTACTGACCCATGTGCTTGTACATATGAAGTTTAATATGTCCAACATGCTTGTCAATTGAAATATACTTTACATTTACTTGAAAATGTCTCCTGGTTTTCTCCCCTTTGATTTAATCCGTCACAATTAGTTGTGCCACATATAATTGACCTGTGAATAATACCTTGAGACATTGTCGTTTGTTACAGGAATATAAGTACAGCATTGTTGTATTTTCAACATGCTACAGACTCCACCCTCTTTTGCCAATAATATATCAAGAGCAAGTCAATTGTGCAAAACCTTTGATCTAATTGCAACCATTTCAGTATCAATCATCACAAGTCACCAGCAGTATCCGTTGATAAACGATCAACGATCAACCACTGTGGACAATTTTCTAATTTTATGTGAATTCAGAATAACTTCAACTGAAGGTATCAGTGCTCCAAAAATATCCCCAATTATTTCAGAATAACTTGCTCCTCTCTTATTACGTGTTAGTCCTTCTTTCATTTCATTAACTCTATTATTCTTATCTACGTGATATACCTTTGGAAATACTATACCTAAATAACAACATCTGTACCAACCTGTAGGTAATCTATAATAAGCATTCTTACCACACACATAATAAATTCCCGGGAAAACAGGATCAGTCCCTCCTTTCAGTACCCAATTTCCTTTTATCAAGAAACTATGCTCACATTCACTAGAACCAATGAAGTAACTATTAAGTTCAGTCTTTTCTCTAAACACACAAAGCTTTCCTCTATGTTGAAAATCTAGAGTCATGGCAGCGTAAGTCTCACCCTTTTTGTAATCACCCTCTCTGAAAGCCCATGGAGATACATGAGACTTTTGCTCAGCAGCTTTCTTTTTGAAATCTCGTCTTCTATCTTTTACCATATTCATAAATTCTACTTCTTCCCGCCGTAGTTTACAGGTTAAGTTATTTCTATGTGCATCTATTGTATCTATCGGTTTGTTACTAATGAAAAAATCTCCCATGTAAGCTGTATAAACAGGACGATAGACAATTTTTAAATCTCTCCTAATAGGAATTTCTGAAAATATTAAATCAAAATTAGAGTAATAATATTCTAATCCTTCCCTCTCATAGAATAAACTGGTTAAAACACTACAAGACACACCATATGTTAAAGGTAGGTGATGGTAAGTCACCCCTCTGAGACAGACGACGGTAATTGCATGCACACATACCAATCTCTCGCATTCATTGTATTTACATATTCGTATAACAATTTAGTAAAAACATTTAACGAAAAATCATTAATTGATTTATCATGATGATAAATACTATCATCTTCTATCTTTTCTATATTAGTATTTATATTTTCCTTAGTAACAATATCCATTCTCTCATTTGCCACATCATTAGCATTATTTTTGTGATTAGTCACCATTAAAACAGGGACAATAACAATCAATGTTAACCCTACCAATGTTAGTAGTAAGACACTACATAAGCAAGCATTAATACATCTACGTTTAAAACTATGATTTTGATATCCAGTCTCTGTTACCTTTGCCATTTTAGACACTATCTAAAAAAATTAAAAATTAAGAAAAAACTTAACAATCCTTAAAAACGTTTGAAAAAACGTATCCAAAAACCATCTAGAGTAGTGTATCCTTACACTTTATGCCTCTCTTCTTTGTATATCTTCTTCTTCTTCAAATCTTTTGGAATTTTCAGAATATTCTTCATTGAAATTATTGCACCTTTATTTTCACAGTTTTTTGTTTTTTTTAGGTGGTTTCAGTTTGTTTTGATCACTTTGATCAGTACCAGCTTCTTCTTCTTTTGATTTGTGTTCTCAATCTCTTCCAACACCACATATGTCCATTCTGGAGCTGTTGTATTTCTTACTCGGAATTCTTATTCTTTTTGTTTTTCGTACCAATTCTTCTTCTGATTCACTTTTTCCAGTTTGACTTGATATTTCATTTATTTGATCTGGCCTTTTCTTTTCTAGAGTGTATTTCAGTCTTTTCACTCCTTTTGGCCACACATCATCCTTTCTTGCTTTCTTAACTTGAACTGCTTCTTCACCTTCGTTGTCAAGTTCGGCAAGTTCTTTTATTCAGTTCTTTTCTTTGTTGTACTTGCTCTTGATTTTCATCAGTCAGTTTCTCTTTTTCATTCTCAACAGCAGTCTCTTGAGACCCAGTAGCTGGTGCCCACTTTATTCGACTTGTACTTGGTTCTTCCTCTTGTTCAGCCTTTTCAGAATCTGTAACACTAGATTCTATAGCTTCATATACTTCAGCTTCTGGTTCTTTTCTTTGCTTTACCAGTTGCTGCTCTTCTTCTTGTCTTTCAAGTGGACTTGGGACTCTTCTTGTATGACTTGCATGAATCCAGTTTGGCAAGCCACCACACTTCACTGCTGTCATCACCAATATGATCTGATATGGTCCATTCCATCTGGGTTCTAAACACGACTTCCTCACGTGTTTCTTGACAAGAACCCACTCTCCTGGACTCAAATCATGTGCTTGATCCGGCTGTGTTGTGGTTGCAATTTCTCCAACCTGATGAGACACAGAACGCACCAGATCAGCCAATCCTTTGCAATAATCAAGCACTAGGATCATCAGTAATAGTCATCAGTTTGTTTGCTGGTACAATTGCTTGTCTCATGGCTCTCCCCAGCAAAATTTTGTGGGGACTCAAGCCAGTCTTTTTATCAGGAATGCTTCTAAGACTCATCAATACCAGGGGTAAAGCATCTGGCCATTTCAGTGTTGTAGACGCACACACTTTTGATAGTCTAGATTTAATAGTGCCGTTAATTTGTTCGACCACGTCCATCATTTGTTTGCTGTAACACTTTTTGCCCTAAGTGGGATGGGTATGCCCAGACGTGGGTCCCTTGCTCACTGTGCCACTGGTTTCAAGCTAGCCTGGCTGAAGAAGGGTGACATACCCTGAAACCGGTCCCAGGATGCTGGTTTCCGATCCAGGGAGGACCTGGCCTGGCAGTTCGGTCTGGACTGTTCCCATGGGGCACAGGGTCAAGACTGATTTGCATATGGCTGGGTCCAAACTGGGGTGGCGTAGTGGGCAAAAGAACGATGGATTTAACCCCGATCTTTTGACTGGGGAGAATGTTTGCATTGTCAGCATTCCGTCCATCATTTGTTTGCTGTAACACTTTTTGCCCTAAGTGGGATGGGTATGCCCAGACGTGGGTCCCTTGCTCACTGTGCCACTGGTTTCAAGCTAGCCTGGCTGAAGAAGGGTGACATACCCTGAAACCGGTCCCAGGATGCTTGTTTCCGATCCAGGGAGGACCTGGCCTGGCAGTTCGGTCTGGACTGTTCCCATGGGGCACAGGGTCAAGACTGATTTACATATGGCTGGGTCCAAACTGGGGTGGCGTAGTGGGCAAAAGAACGATGGATTTAACCCAGATCTTTTGACTGGGGGAGAATGTTTGCATTGTCAGCATTCCGTCCATCATTTGTTTGCTGTAACACTTTTTGCCCTAAGTGGGATGGGTATGCCCAGACGTGGGTCCCTTGCTCACTGTGCCACTGGTTTCAAGCTAGCCTGGCTGAAGAAGGGTGACATACCCTGAAACCGGTCCCAGGATGCTTGTTTCCGATCCAGGGAGGACCTGGCCTGGCAGTTCGGTCTGGACTGTTCCCATGGGGCACAGGGTCAAGACTGATTTGCATATGGCTGGGTCCAAACTGGGGTGGCGTAGTGGGCAAAAGAACGATGGATTTAACCCAGATCTTTTGACTGGGGGAGAATGTTTGCATTGTCAGCATTCCGTCCATCATTTGTTTGCTGTAACGCTTCTGGTCGATAGGCACAATGCAGCTTTTGCTCAATTTGTAATGCTGCGCAAATCATCCGAATTTTTTCATTATTAAAATGAGTTCCTCTATCTGTTTCTAAAGAGACTGGAAATCCGAATCTTGGGATTATCTCTCTCAAAAGTAATTTAGCAACAGTTAGGCTGTCATTTCTTCTTGTTGGATAAGCTTCTACCCAGCGAGAAAACAAACAACCACCAACACATATTTCAGTCCATTACAAGGGGGAAGTTCTATAAAATCTAACTGTAGTCGGGTAAATGGTCCTGCTGCTTTTCCAATTCGACCCCAACTAACAACTGTCTTTCTACCTGGATTTTGCTGCTGGCACACTATACACCTCTGGCATAGACTCTCTGCAATGACCCTAAACTTTGGGTTGAACCATGACTGCTTGAAGAGCCTAATCATAGCATCTCTTCCAACATGTGCAATTCCATGGTACATCCTTGCCATCTGAGACAGTAAACTATCTGGCATTACTGGTCTTCCATCAACATACACCCACACTTCATCTTCTGCTCTCTTTTTACAACCTGATTTTATCCAAATTTCTTTTTCTTCCTCACTTGCTTCTTCCTGAAGCTGCCTAATTTCTTCCCATGTTTCCAAAGAAGAAAACATCAAGTGGCAATTTGTATGTTTTTCTCCACCCTCTGTTAATTGAAATTGAATTTTGTGCACAGAAACGCGCCACTTGGTCTGCGTATCTGTTTCCATTTGTCACATAGTCATTTCCTGACTTGTGTGCTGAACATTTTACCACAGCAATCTTTTTGGGCATTTGTAATGCATTCAATAGATCCTTCACATTTTTACTGTTACGAATCGGTGATCCTGAAGAAGTCAGAAATCCTCTTTGCATCCACAACTGACCAAAATCATGCACCACCCCAAAACCATATTGACTATCAGTGAATATGGTTACTCTCAGATTTTTGCCAATTACACATGCTCTAGTCAGAGCTATTAGTTCAGAAATTTGAGCAGAATGTATCCCTTTTAGACAGGATGCTTCAAGAACCATAGACACTGTACATACTGCATAGGCAGCACTCAATGCACCTTTTTCATCTCTCAGACGAGATCCACCCACGAACATCACACTATCTGACACTTCTAGTGGAGTATCTTTAATGTCAGGTCTTGGTTTCGTACACAATTCTGTCACATCCAAACAATCATGATCTGCTTCATCTTTCACTTCTTCACAACTTAAACTTGGCAACAAGGTTACTGGGTTCAATATTGTACATCTTGTCACTGTCACATTTTCAGCACCTAAAATCACTCTTTCACACCTAGTCAGCCGACTATATGCCATATGCTGAGTCTGAGTCCTTGTTAATAGGATCTCAACAGAATGTGGCACATATACTTTCACTGGATGTCCCATAACAATTGTTTCGCTCTGCTCAAGACTCACACAAGTAGCAGCCACTGCTTTTAAACAACCTGGTAATGCGGCAGCCACTGAATCCAAAGTAGCAGAAAAATATGCCACTGGACGACGTGCCATTCCATGTTTTTGTGTTAAGACTGAAAGTACACACCCATCTCTCTCACAACAGAATAATGCAAAATCTTTTGTGTAATCTGGCATTCCCAATGCAGGTGCTTGACAAATACTATCTCGCAATTCAATAAAAGCTTTCATACACTCTTCATCTAATTCAATCGGATCAACCACATCTTTATGTGTCAACCTCTGTAAAGGTTTTGCAATCAGTGAAAACCCACTGATCCACTGTCTACAGTATCCAACCATTCCCAAAAACATTCAAACTTCTTTTTGAGTCTTAGGAGGACCCATTTGCAAAATCACATTGATTCGTTCTTGCGTCACTTTTCTAACTCCTTTCTCAATTTTGTGTCCCAAATACTGAACCTCTTTTTTACAAAACTGTAATTTTGCTGGCGACACTTTATGCCCACCTTCTGCCAAATGATTCAGTAAGGCAATTGTATCTGTCACACAGGCTTCTCGTGTTTTTGATGCCACCCGTAGGTCATCAATATACTACACTAACACTGAATTTTCTGGCATGATCAATGACTCCAAACATTTTTTCAAAATCTGATTAAAAATCGAAGGACTCTCTGTATACCCTTGAGGAACTCGGCACCATGCCAAAACACGGTTTCCGAACCGGAAAGCAAAAATATATTGGCTATCCGGATGCAAAGGTATCGAGAAAAATGCTTGACACAGATTAATTACTGTGTACCATTCTGCATCACAAGGAATTTGATAAAGAATCACTGCTGGATTTGGTTCTATTGGACAGCAAGGTACTACAATCTTGAAAACCCACTGATCCACTGTCTACAGTATCCAACCATTCCCAAAAACATTCAAACTTCTTTTTGAGTCTTAGGAGGACCCATTTGCAAAATCACATTGATTCGTTCATGCGTTACTTTTCTAACTCCTTTCTCAATTTTGTGTCCCAAATACTGAACCTCTTTTTTACAAAACTGTAATTTTGCTGGTGACACTTTATGCCCACCTTCTGCCAAATGATTCAGTAAGGCAATTGTATCTGTCACACAGGCTTCTCGTGTTTTTTATGCCACCAGTAGGTCATCAATATACTGCACTAACACTGACTTTTCTGGCATGATCAATGACTCCAAACATTTTTTCAAAATCTGATTAAAAATCGAAGGACTCTCTGTATACCCTTGAGGAACTCGGCACCATGCCAAAACACGGTTTCCGAACCGAAAAGTAAAAAGATATTGGCTATCCAGATGCAAAGGTATCGAGAAAAATGCTTGACACAGATCAATTACTGTGTACCATTCTGCATCACAAGGAATTTGATAAAGAATCACTGCTGGATTTGGTACTATTGGACAGCAAGGTACTACAATCTTATTAATTTTTCTTAAATCCTGAACTATTCTATATTTTCCACTTGGTTTCTTAATCCCCATAATAGGTGAGTTACAAGGACTACTTAGTATTTCTTTTAGAATACCTTGCTCAATCATTTGATCAATTACAGGAATTACTCCTGCTGTTATCTCAGGACTCATCTTGTACTGAGGAGTGTTTAGATATATTGCACCTGATTTAACTGTAACCTGAATTGGATCCACACCTTTCATCAAACCAATGTCTTTTCCTGTAAAATCCCATACATCAGGTCTCACTGCATTTCTCAATTCTGCAGGTAAATCTTCTTCTGTAAGCAATGAATACAAATCATTCACTTCTGTCCCTTGTTTTGCTAACATCATTTTAAAAGCAACATCCTCATATGGTGTTTGAAAGGCAATACCATCTGGCGTACAAATAGATGGTGCAATTCATTTTACAACGCAAATCCCTACCTAAAGGTTCACCGGACTTGTATCACATACTACAAATCGATGCATGTTTCTGAATCTTCCAATAGGAACTTCCATTGGTCTTGTTATTGGAGTCTTAATATATTTATTTGAAACTCCCACAACTTGGATAGTTTCTCCCGAGAGGGGTAGGTTTGGAATTTCTGCTGCTCTCACAGTAGAACGGGTAGCACCAGTGTCCACAAGGAATGTAATATCATTACCTTCCACTTTTCCATCAACAAAAGGACCTGATTGATCTACCTCTAGAGATGCGCCAAGCACGCACTCTTCCTCCCCCCTCAGGCACCGTCATTGAGATGAGTCTGAATCACTCTCTGAACATTGCAATAAATACTGTGAAACCATTTGTACATTTTGATTCTTACCAACTTGTTCACCTGCGTGAAATCCAGAATTCGCACTGTATCTCTGTACTTGAGCATTCACATTATTTGGCATAGGAGCTTGAGGGACCTGTACTTGTTGTGTCTGTGGTGTAACTACCTGCTGCTGTTGTTGTTGTTGTTGGTGGTTCACAACCACTTCATTCTGCATCTGCGGATTGAAATTTTGATTCATTCCATTATTCTTCAGTAAAGATCTACACTGATTCCTCGAGTCCAAACTTTCCTCACGCATGACAAGGAAATTTCTTTTGCAATTCTTCCCTACTCATCTTACCTCTACCTCCATTTGGTACCTGACCATTTTGATTTTGTCCTTTCATCTGAAAATCTGTTTGAGAACCATTGTTTCCATATTTCTGTTCTGCCACCTTCACCTGTGCCCACATCATTTTCTCTTTCAGCGTTTTATGCCTTGACTCAATATCATCACTACAATATTTAGCATATCTCAAAATCTCATCAACTGTTTTACTCTGCCAACAAATCAAATGTTGCTGAATCATATTACTAATTTCAGGTTTTAATCCAAAAACAAACCTATAAACAAAATGTCCCATATCTTTATCACCGATACTTTCAAAAGCACTATACTGTTTGAATACCTGTAACAACCTTTCATAATAGGCATGTACCGATTCTTTAGGTTCCTGGGTTGTCCTGTCAATTTTAACCCAATCTGTTTCTTTTGGAGAAATTTTACTTTTCAGGAAAGTAATTATTTGACTATATTTTTTCATCACTTCTTCTGAAGGTGCTCCTGTCTTCACATCTCTAGGATATTCTTCTTTTGGCCAGTCAACAGTAATTTTACACTCAGTCCATAAGTCAGCTGGAACAACAATCTCAAACAAACCATCTAAATCTTTTAACAAAACTTTTGAAACTTTTACAAACCTCTCTACCTGTTTGTACCACTCGACAGGTTTCTCTCTCAACCTAGGAAAATCATTCGTAAAGGATAATATATCCTGTCTTGACCAGGGAACATGAACATATCCACCACCTGGAACTTCTCTCATTGGGCATACCATTTCAGCCTGTCCTGTTTCTCTTAATGGAAATAAAGACGCATTTTTACTTGCAAGAATTTCTTCCTTCTTTTTCGCCCATCTACCTTTCCATCGTTCTAAATCACCCCATTCCTTCAAGGTATTCATCAGTTCTTTTATTTGCAATCGTTTACCAGACGTATTCAAACTTTCCAAATCCTTATCAGTAAAATTCAGTCTGTACGTTTTTTGATAAACTTTAGACTTTTCTATGTCTACTCCATATTCTTGTGCAGCTTCTGCCAACCTCTCATGTAAATTCCTTGCTTTCCATGTAATATTCTTACACAAAAATAACAACTCTTCATCTCGGTACTTACTCAATCTTTCTGGACTTATTGTACCAATAATCATTTCTTCCAGATCCACCCTCAATCTAGCTACATCTATACTCGATTGTGACTTATTCTTTTCCATTCCTCTTATCCAGTCATCTAACTCCTCTGGCGAAGGACCCACCGAACTCCCTGATACTGGAGTTGTTCCACTATCATTCTGCACTATTTTTCTAGGATCCATCTGTACACTTCTCTTTGGTGTTTCAGTTACATTTTCATTCATTTGAAGATCAATCAATGAAGTACTCATCTCAACTGGTTCTGATCCACTAACATTCCTGGCATTATTCACGGGAATTGTCAATGCATGTACTCTTGATACATTCTGACTCTCACCATACAATGGAACTATAGGACCAATCGTTACTGGTACCGATAATGCTTCTGCATTCAGACTCATCTGACTAATTCTTTGAGTTAACTCCTCTCTCGCCTTATTTAACATGTCAATCTCATTTTCCTGCAAAAATCAAGTGTGTGAAGCTACCGGAACTTGTGTAACCTGTGAAACTTGTGTAGGTTGTGGAGCTTGTGGAACCTGAGGAACTTGAATTTCAATTAGTGGTGCATTTGGAACTGTTTCCCCTGAACTTTCCTGATATGGTGGAGGTCTCTTTAATAATATTTCATCCAACAACTCATCATCAATCTCATCTGAATCATTATCTATTTCTGAAGACTCTAAATTATTCTTTTTCTCTTTACTTTTGCCTCCAGTCTGATCCTCAGCAACTATTACTGGATATAATCCATCTGCAATTACATCTCTCCTCCATCTTTTCTTTTGATCATCCCATCTAGCCTCAGAATATCTCGTTATTATATTCCTGTATTTAATTCCATTCCTGTCTCTCTCTCTTTTATAAGCCTCATGTTCCCATTCCTCAAGCGTTTCATACTGTGTAGGTCTAGGACTTGGCTTTAATGAATTCATTCGTCCTCTCAAGTTCTCCAAAATCCTTACATTAAATGTACCATGCTCTGGAAAAGCTAAAACTCCATCATCTTCCGTATAACTCATCCAGTTCTCTAACCATGTACACGTATGATACCCACGTTCCAACATCATAAAAGAAGCAGGCGTTCTCGGAGGAGGTATAGGAAGCCCTTCTCTAGTAACTATTGGCTTGTCCTTTTTGAAGAAATCTTTTATTCTTTTTATCAATTCATTTTTAAACACTCCTTTTCTCGCTAAATAAACCAAAACAAACAAGAGAAAACTTCCGTAAACCCTCTCACTCTATTCGCTAAATCCCAACCAAAACCAGCGCGACTCAGCAACCAACCAATCACGGCTCACTACGTATCCGCTATCTCAACCAATGCTAGCGCGGCTCACAGCAACCAACCAATCCTGGCTCACTACACGCCCGCTGCCTGACCAATGCCAGCGCGGCTATTAATGACGTCAGTATTACTCCTGCTACTGACCCTCCCTTTACAAAATAATACGGCAATGTATTTTCTAGGTTTTCTTAACTATTTCTTGTTAGAAACAACACAACACAATGCTACTTTGTCTGTTCAACTATTAAAAGAGATAGTTCGATTCACTCGAAGAGTCTTCTTTTACTTCTAGTAAAATAACGACCAGCGCTACTCTACTCTCAATCAAGTTAAAGGAGGTCTTGGTACTCCTCTGGGATACTAGCCAAAGTTTCGGAAGAGGACTTTCCTTCCAGAAAGAGGTCTTGGTACTCCTTTGAGGATGTAAGGCCAGAGTTTCGGAAGCGGACCTTTCCCTATTTCATGCAATCTTCTTTCGATTGAATATGTCCCTAAAATAACATCAACAGCCTTTCACTATTCGATATTACAACAACAGACAAAGTACTTCTGCAGTGTGATACCTTTTCCACACTATTCCTCTGCCACTTAGGCTAAAATAACATCATCCTAGGATCTTAGGTAACTCCGTACCCGTATTTCCAAACAACATAAAACAAAGACACTAACTTTTCATGTTAATAATTATTGCCAAACTAATAAATAATTAACCATCCTCTGCTACCAAAACTAAAAAAAAAAGCCCTAAAAAATATTATAATACCTAACATGAGCGAACAAGAAAATCCGACTCTCTCTCAGAGTTTGACGGAGTACCAAGGATTGGGCAGTCTTTTTTCTGCAGCAGTGAATCATATATATACCGCAAGGAAAAGCAGGGAAGTGCCCTGCTTTTTAGGTTTGGTGTAACAGTGCTTACACCATTCATGGCCAACATTTTGTACCTATACAGAATATAGATACCTAAAGTTGGTTTAGGCCGATTCGGCTGTTGCAGTGTCACAATCAGGAAGTCAAAAAAGTGATGGGTGTGATCCAGCGATCAGGGATCGATAATTTTCACAAACACAGGCCCATTTACACTACCCAACTTAATCCATTCACGCTGGGGTTCAGTGTGATGCAAGTTTATGCCTGGTTCACTAAATATTCAAAAACCTGCTTTTCTCTACAACATTAATATATTTGTGGCAATGGATTTATTTTAGTTGAAGAGTTGATGACAATAATATGAACTTATCTATATATCTATGCTACTAAATAATAACAGACACAGTGTGTCGTTTTATGTTATTTATCGTAAAAATAATGTAAGAATAAATGCTCATCAAGTACAGTTACATGAAATGCAAAT
Source organism: Calotriton arnoldi (assembly GCA_963921515.1). Classification (NCBI taxonomy): domain Eukaryota; kingdom Metazoa; phylum Chordata; class Amphibia; order Caudata; family Salamandridae; genus Calotriton; species Calotriton arnoldi. Next base: position 298,541 of record CAWUFW010010863.1, on the reverse strand, counting down.
CATGGATTATCACGTAGAGAAAACATTGGCAATATATAAATTCAAACTCATGTCAAATAAACAATGCATTGAAGGAGTGGATAGGCGAAGAGAGAAAAGTTTTAGAGACAAAATACATTTGCAAATGAATATGCAAATTAAGAAGATTATCTATACTAACCCAAATAAGAATCAGGGAAAAACTACTCCACTGGCCAGTCAGGGCAGCAAGGCCACTCAAGTAGAGTCGAGTGACAAAGATTAGGTCAGGAGTCAGGAAACAGGTAGGCCTCTATCTGGAAACAGCAAACCGACGACAGCGACGATCTCCCGCTAGCTAAACACCAGCCAACCCTAAACCACACCCCCCGGGGACTTTCAATTATACCCTAAAGCCTAAATGTCCAACCCACATATGTTTCAATCTGAGCACAATATTCATCTCCCATTGGCTAAGATTGGGGGTGTTCTGTCACACCACATTCGTCATGTCCATTATATTAGACACCTCTGTTTAAACATTAAGCATTACAACAGAATCATCCCAGGAAACAACTTTGAACACAATCATAGTAAACATTTCCTGCAGTTCCTTGAATGTTGCAAATCTCTACGCCTCTATTATTCGCCTCTGCCATCTCGTGAAGGAAACTGTTCACTTCCATTTGTAATCTAATTCTTCTTTTCCGCAACTTGGCAGACATTCAGCGCTCCATGAAGGTCACCTTTTTCATGCCTTTGTGCTCTCCTTTCATTCGAATCTTTCTTTTGGGACATTTAATGATTTTCAGTCAATTTAACCCTCAAACTGGCATGCAGAAGTGTAGGCCCATGCTTGCCTTTTCTACAAAAACAAATACAAACATTTATTATTTTCATGAAATGTAATTTCATTTTACACACCATCCCAGCATTTGCACTAACCCATGCACAACCCATGTTATTCCTTGCGAAATATTATTAATATGCACAAAAGCAGCATTAGTTTTTTTTAATCAAAGCAGTTTTTGCACATGCACAAAAGCATTTACCCTTATTTTAGCGTTTTTAATAATATTTTTCACAGCACACTGTTAATAAATGTTACTGAGGGTTCATTCCAAGCAGGTTTTATTTTCTCAAAACCCTGCTCCATCAGGTGGATTGCTTGAATTCATCTCAATCACTCATAATGACTCTGGATCGTAACCCAGTCCCATCCTTGTATTTGCCCAGCATGTCAATTCAAACAGCAACTGGCCATATGAAAAGCAGTCTTGTTGCCACTGCAAAAGTGTTGCTTCAGAGTATAGCCATACAGGGAGATTTGACGGGCCCATTACTTTTTTATTTGGATTGCATACACTCTGAATAGTGATTCACTGTACGTTGGATGAAAAAAAATAGAGATAATAAACTTTAATGGATGAACATAGCACATGGATTGCATCAACATTCCAAAAGGGCTGTTTAAGGTATACTGCCTTATGCAATATTCTAGACTCAAATAAGAATGAAACTATTTCACATTTAGTTTTCTTGACTGTTCCTTTTGGTTGTATTTATGAATATGTTTGGGGGATGGACTAGACAGGTACCTCTAACCCACTAATGTGCGATTACCTATCTCAATAGGTACAGCCAGGCCAGGATCCCTCTGAAATGGAGCACAAGGAACCTTAGACTGCTTATAGCCCATTTGGATATTCCCAGCAGGGTGCAACTTGAGTTCTATGCTTTCTATGATGAGAAAATTGATGTCACTCATAATTTGACCAAGGAAATATTCTCTATTTATAAAACCTTGACTGATCCCATATCAAGGATACCGACTACAGCTGCTTTTGTGGAGAGATTGAATGACTTCGCTACTTCTTTTCACAAAGAATCCCTGATATCTATTCTACCTTCCCAGCAGATGTCCAGAATGTTAAGGCTCCTGCAGCCTCGGAGTCTGAAAAATACATAGAAACGTAACTTCCATATTTAACCCCTCTCCTCCTGGAAGATCTTCTCAGCCTCATAAATAACATCAAATCAGGTTCCCCGCTGGACCCTGAACCACCTCATGTCCTCACAAAGGGCACTCACATTATATATCCAACTCTAGTGGATCTACTGAATCTCTTAATTTCCTCTGTGAAGATTCCGCCATCATGGAAACACGGTGATGATACCCCTGTTGAAAAAGTCTTCTCTCGACCCTCTAAATTGGAAAAGTATTGTCCCATCTCCCTGTCTACAACCTTGGAAAGACACATCAACCGGCAAATGTCTAGTTATCTTGAATCCCTCAAACTACTGCATTATTCACAGTTTAGCTTCCGCCCTTTTCATAGCACTGAGTCTGCCCTCTTAGCAGATGAGCCCTCGATCAAGGAGGCTCAGTGGCACTCATCCTGTTGGATTGTTTTGCCATCTTTGAAACAGAGTCCCACAATGTGCTTCTAGAGAGACTTAAGAGTTGCAGGATCTGTAATAAGGTTCTAGAGTGGTTTAGGTAATTTCTGGTGCTCCAATCCTTTCAGGTGTCTACAAAACCCCTCTTCATCTACCACCCGGTCAGTTTCTGTGGCTTCCCTCAGAGATTGTGGTTGAGCCCAAAGATTTGGTCTCATATGCTGATGATATATAGCTTGTGATTTTTCTACCTCCCCACCCAAATACCAATCCCTCGCAACAGAGGAATTATCTGTCAACAACTGGATGAGCCTCAGCTGCCTAAAGCTTAACAATAGTAAAACGGAAATCGTGGAGGCTGGCAACCAGCCTACTCTCTGGTGTTCCTAATGGTGGCCCGATGTTTTGGGGTCTCTTATAGTCCCCAAGCTTGCACTGAAAAATCTGGGGGACAGTTTAGAAAGCAATTCAACTCTAGACCGCCAAATAACGTCTGCATGCTGTTTTGGTCTCCTAAGATGCCTAAAGAAAATACTATGAGCCCTTTTCCGACCTCCACCCAAAAACACGTAGTCCAAGCTATTATAACATTACGCTTGGACTATGTTCAGTATGTGGGCATTACTATGGAATCATTAAAGAGACTTCAAATATTCTAGAACGCAGCAGCACAACTCCTTGGACATATTTCCAAAGAAAAATCATTGTCATCCTATCTACGGGATCTGTGCTGACTGCCGGTGGGCAGCGCATAAATTCAATACCCTCTGCTTTCATATGGGTCTTTTGCTAATGCTGGGCCTTTTTAACTAAGGCATCTAATTCAGCCATGTTGCCCACCCTGGACCTTTAGATCATCCAGTATCAGGCTGGCCCAAGTCCATAGGAGCAGTCGAGCCAGGCAGGGGGGCTGCTCCTTCAGGTTCCTGGTGCCTAAACTTTGGCACACCTTAACTTTGCATCTGCGCCAAAGACAACGTGAGGAGATCTTTTGGAAACCACACAAGACTAGGCTGTTCTAACTGTGTATGCCCTGCTCACTGGTATCTGCAGTAGTCATTCACCGTAGCGCTGGGAAGCCCGGCTGAGGGCAGCAATGTGGTTTACAAATCATTAAACATAAATGCACAAACATTGCACAGGAGCACAGGACCCATGTCTGGGCAGACTGCACTGAGGAAAACAAAAAACTGATGGGTAGATTGCTTGAATTAATCTCTGCCATTTGGGATTACTCTGGGCCAGAATCCATTACATTGTATTTTGCCCAGTGAGCCACCTCAGACAGGAACTAACCATATGATATCAGTCTTGGTTCTGTGCCAACAGCTACAGTCCACCCCGAACTGCCAGGCCAGGTTTCCTCTAAATGAGAGCACAAGGAACCCTAGACTGGTTAAAGCCTATTTGGGCCTCGTCTGTAGCGTGAGCTTGAGGGGACATGGCCTGGCAGTTCGGGCTGTACTGTCCCCAACGGAGCAGGTCCAAGAGTGATTTTCAAATGGCTGCTGTTGGAAGCTGGCTCTTTATGTGATATATCAATAGTCTGATATACCATGTAAACAGTCCAGGGCTTCCCTTACTAGTGGACAGGGCTTGCTATGCAATCCTAAAGTGCTCTGTTACGGGGTGGTGTGGTCGAGCAGCCTTACGCTTATCACAGAGGAGTGTAAGACATTAGCAAATACACACAATGATTAATAAATGACAACACGACTCAAAAAGGAGATCCACACCAATTTATAAAAATAGCAAGTATTTTTATATATGTTTCGGCATCAGAGAAAAATCGTTCAGGTAAGTACGTTTTCGAATATAAATTCTTTTCACTTTAAAAAGTGAACACAGTGGAATTTCAGAGTTCTGCAATGATATCATATGGAAGGAAAAGCAATTTCAGAAAAAAGGTACAGTACTTCAACTAACAAGACCAACCTCCAGGAGTTAAGGTGAGTGGTGGGCAAGGTCCAATGCAGCACCGGTAGTACACCACCAGCGGCACGAGGGCGGCCGGGTGCAGGGTGCAAAACAGCGTTGGGTGCCCAATAGGCTTTAATGGAGATCAGTCACTGTGAAAACTCACTGCAGGCTCTGGCTAGGAAGCCTGTTGGGCTGAACCAGCAAGTGGGCTCAAGCCTTGCAATGCTCGGGACGGCGGGACACCTGTGGTCCTCTTCTCTGAAGCCCAGGAGCTTCGAGTGCAGGGTGCCCTTAGGAGTCAAGTTTTCTTACCGGAGCAGTCGCAGTTGAGGGGATCGGCATGAAGAGGCTGCAGGTGACGTTAGGGAGTCCAGGAGAGGAGAACCCACGATGGACTCTGGAGGGCTGGGGAAACTTGTTGGCACCGTTAGCCCGCTTCAGCTCAGGCCGGAGGTGAAGGGTGCAGTGGTTGCTTCAAGTGTCGGGTTTTGGTGGTACCGGACACCTCAGAGTCTCTTCTTTGGAGTTACTTCTGAACAGGTCTGCTGTTCACGAAAAGTCTTGGTCTTTATTGAAGGCAGGCAGTTCTCCCAGGGTCAGAAGGGCTGGGGGCCAAGCCAGGAACTCTCTTCAGTCTTCAATGCCTTTGCTGCTCTTCGTGTCCTTCTTCTTCGTAGGTGATCAGGATCTCTCTCTGGTGCCAGGGGATCCCCTAAATACTGAATTTCAGGGCATTAGGGGAGTGTAGGGTAGTAGCCAATGGGCTACTGACCCCTGGCTCACTACGCCCCCTTTATGACCATTTCCTGTGGGAAATAAGCATAGCTCTGGCCCAGAATTCCTAGTTATGCCATCACAAAGATGGCTACCTCTGAAAAATCGTGTCCACCTCGCAGTTAGCCCACATTAGGGGTGGTAATAGCCTGGGGGTGACACGCTGTTACATTCTTCACTTACCTTGGTTGTACCCTTCTATGTCATTATTAGAATCCATGGAGCGTGCTTGTTATCCTACCGTTCAGTGTTCTGGAATCACTGAACGGCAGTTATCTGTTTGCCTTCTCCTTGGATGGCTGTACTGTGCTGCTTCACAATAAATCTCAATTTAAAACCACTTACCTGCATCACCTCATCTTTACAAGTGGCGACAATGGACACAGAAGACACCCTGGTACGTTTTCTTTAGCAGCACACGTGCGGTGCTGTCTTCTGGACCCTGCGTGATTTTTCGTATATTCTACTTACTTCCTTTGGTGGTTCCTGCATACTCGATATACTGCTTCTGCTGGCTTACTTATTCTTGCGTCCCTCCTGGTGGTTCCGACGTGCTGTTGTGGCATTCCTGCTGGCATTCCTGCTCTTTGCGGATTGTCAACTGCCGACCGTTTTACTTTGAGCTGAGCCATCTGTTGATCTTCACGCTTCGAGTACAGTTTCAATTATGGTGACGTATGCGGTTACACGTCAACGCTGACGCTCCTTGCTTCTACTGCTGCTCTGTGCCCAACTCTCCGTTGAGAGTTGTGCGTAACCTGCATGCAGCAGCCATTTTCTTTCACCGTGTTTGGTTGCCTTGGTAACTGTGCTATTTTCAACGCTGCCGGTCTTGCAGTATCTGTGCCTCTCATCCGGCGCGGTGTTTTCATTGATCGGCTTCAACTCTACCGGTTTTGCTGCCACTCTGCTCTTCACTTTACCTGGTGATTTCTGAGCTGTGTTAAGACGCGCAACATTTGTATTTCCTGACAGCGTGTCACAACGGTGACACGCACACCCTGCTGCGTATTCACAGTTGTGGCCTGAAGAGCTTTATGCCTCCATAGCGTGTCGTAACGGTGACACGCACACCTTCAAGACTTTATGCTGTGCTATATTTTATTTATTTTTAACAACAGTGACATGCACACCTTCCATTGTGCATATATATCACATATTTTAGCGTGTTACAGCGGTGATACGCACACCTCAGGTACTGTACTTTGCACTGTCCTCATTGTTTATCTATGCATATTTAATTGTCATTTTAGGTAATGACTACATTTTTAGTTTAACGTACTTATATGGTTACTAGCATTTATTGTCTGCTTTATTGCGTAACTATCTTTATTTGCGTTCAGAGTAGTAGCATTGTGTTAATATTTTTTCTCTATTCTCTTTTCTTATCTTTGACTTTTACTGTAACATTATGCAGTTTGATCCTCCCAGGAAATTTTTACAAAAAAAGGTGAGCCACCTATTCCATGGACTAGGTGGAAAGAAGAGTTTATTACTTACCTTAAGGCTATTGATGGAGAAAGGATGTCAGCGGAGGGGAAAAAAACATTTTTCTCCATTGTTTAGGTTCGGAAGGACAAGTTGTTTATAGGACTTTGCCTCCTGTCAGATCTGGTGGGGATTACAATGCTTATGATGAAGCTTTGTTGCGCATTGAGAATCGTTTTAAGCCAACCACTAGTGTTGCTTTTAATAGATTTAAATTTTATACTAGAGCTCAAGAAGAAGGGGAGAGTTTAATGAGTTTCTTACAGCTTTGCGTGCTCTGTCCATTAATTGCAATTTTGGTATGATTACAGACGAAATGATAAGAGACCGGATTATTGTACATGTTAAAAGCAAAAAAGTACAAGAGCAGTTCTGGATAATGGGTGATCCTAACTTGGAAGCTGCTATTAGTACTGCCAAAGCACTAGAACAGTCAGAGAAGTGGATGAAGTCTCTCAACAAGGATGTTAAAACCCCTGTATCGGGAGATGTAAATAGTGTCACTCCTGGTCCTTCTAAAAATGTTTTTGGCAACAAGAATAATAATACTAAGAGTTTCCATTGTTTTAGGTGTGGCAATCCTGGTCACATTGCTTCATTTCCACGTTGTCCCGCCATTGGTAAGGAGTGTAGTAAGTGTGGACGGCTGGGACACTTCTCCAAAATGTGCAAGGCTACAAAAAAGTATTCTATCGGTAATTCCTCCAAAGGGAAGGTGTTGTGTGTGTCTGGTGAGTCTCAAGTTGAGGATGATACGCAGTGGAATCCGGAAGCTGGTATAGTTGTTTCCATTCGTAATGCTCCTGATGACTCACTTACATCCAACATTGGTCCTCCCAAGTGTCTAGTGTACATGTTGGGCAAAGAATTAGAACTTATGGCAGATTCGGGCTCGCCTTGGACCATCATCACCAAGGAGTATTGCATTCAATGCTTTGGTGATTTAATTGACTTGGATTCTCTCATAGAGTCCGATATTGTTGCGGAGAGTTTTGATGGTTCTAAAATTGATATTCTTGGGTTTAAAGAACTTGATATTGAATTTAAAGAACGGTCAGCCCGCATCAAATTGTATGTGGCTATTAAAGGTGTTAATGTCTTGGGTTGGCATGACCAACCTAAATTGGGTATTATTTTGACTCCCAGGAGTAAAGAACCTGTGTCTGTTGTTGCAGATTCTTTTCTCAATATTGACTTTCCTGAACTTTATCCAAATGTTTTTTCTGAAAGGCTTGGAAAGTTGGTTGGTTTCAGCCATAAAATCAAAGTCAAAGAAGGTTCTGTGTCAGTCAAACAAAAGCTTAGAGGTGTTCCCATAATTGTGAGACAAGAATTGAAAAATATGTTAGATGAGATGATTCAAGTGGGCATCATTGAAGAGGTTGAGTGTTCAGAGTGGGTTTCCCCCATTGTTTTAGCCCGTAAACCTGATAAAAGTTTGAGACTCTGTGTGGACTTAAGAGCACTTAATGCGAACTTAGTCATCGATTGTCATCCTCTTCCCAACATCAATGAGATGGTATGTATGTTAGAAGGAGCTCGCATTTTCTCCACACTGGATTTACGTTCGGCATATCATCAAATTGAACTTACTGAAGATTCCAGGGAATTCACTGCCTTTATAACACCACATGGTCTGTTCCAGTTTAAACGGATGCCATTTGGTTTAGCTTCAGCGGCGTCAGTGTTTCAGAGCGCGATGTACCACATCTTTAAAGACTTGAGCGTTTTGTGAAATGCTTTCAAGATGATATTCATATTTTTTCAAAGAACAATGATGAGCATTTAAGTCATGTTAAAATTGTGTGTGAAAGACTAGAACGTTTTGGTTTGACACTCAAGGCTGGGAAGTGCAAATTCTTTTGTGAATCTGTTGAATATCTTGGTCATACCCTGTCAGGTAATGGTGTCGTGCCCAAAAAATCCCTGGTTGATGCTATCATCAAGGCACCGTCACCTGACAATAAGGAAAAGCTTTTATCTTTTGCGGGTTTATGCGAATACTATAGCAAAGAGAGTTGACGAGGAAAAATTGTGATTTTCTTTGGTCTGAAAGGCAAGAATCAGCTTTTCAGCAGATTGAGAGGGAGATTGTGGGAGCCCCCATTCTAAAATTGTTTTGTTTGAACAAGTTATGTGTGATTACTGTTGATGCGAGTTTATACGGTTTGGGCGCTGTGTTGAGTCAAAGGTGTGGCAAAGAAGAGTGGTGTGTTGCATTTGCTTCCAGAACTCTTTTAGAAACTGAAAGAAGATATGCTGTTATTGAAAGAGAACTTTTAGCATGTATTTGGGCTATCGAACACTTCAGGAATTATGTTTGGGGTAGCAGGTTCTTACTTAGAACAGATCATAAACCTCTTGTTGGGATTTTATCTCCTGGAGGAGGTTGGAACTCCACTGCACGTATTGCCCATCTTACTTCTAGACTTCAGGAATATAACTTTGAGATTGAGTTTGTGCCTGGGAAGAGTAATGTCACTGCTGATTGTTTGTCGAGGTTGCCCTGCTCAGAGAACTCTAGTGTTCACATTGAACATGAATTTGATATGATCGCTTCTGTCAAGGATTTTGTCTCCTCTGAGTTTTCAGGGGTATCTGAAGTTGAATGGAGAAAAGAAATGGATAGTGATGCTGTTTGTTTATCGATTTTGCAGTGTTTGAGAGTGGGCTGGCCCAAGCCTAGATGTACTTCTTCGGAGTTGAGTCCTTTCTGTCAGGTTGCTGAGGAAATTGAGGAAGAGGGAGGCTTACTGTTTAAGGGTGGTAAGATTATTCCTCCTGTGGTCATGCAGAATAAGATTTTACAGCTTGCCCATGTTGGGCATTTGGGTATGTCGTCCATGAAGCGCCTTATTAGGGCCAATTTTTGGTGACCTGGTCTTGATAAGATGGTGGATAGAACTGTTAGAGAGTGTTTTGAGTGCATTAACGGTGACAAGATGGTTAGGGGGTTTTTTCTGCTCCCCTCAAACCTGTAACTTGGCCTGAGTCTCCTTGGCAGAAACTAGCTTTTGATATTTCTGGTCCCTTCAAATGTTTGCCTTCTGATGCTCGTTTTGCTCTTGTTTTGGTGGACTATCACTCTAAGTGGACCGAGGTCAAGTTTGTTGCTAATGCCACGTCCTTGGATGTTATTTCATTTTTCAAAGAAGTTTTTGCTAGGGAGGGATGTCCAGAAGTCTTAGTTTCTGATAATGGAGTGCAACTTGTTTCTCAAGAGATGGAGGAGTTCTTCACCAAATGTGGTATCAGACATATCACTACTTCTCTTTATGAACCTAGGGAAAATGGTCAAGTTGAAAGATTTAATCGGGTTCTTAAAGAGGGGATTGAGTCTGTCAGTAAGTCCAGTGAGTCTTGGAGAGATGTTTTAAGGAAGAGTTTGTGGATGTACCGTATTACTCCTCACTCGGTTACAGGTGTGAGTCCCTTTAAGCTTTAGAAAGGTAGAGATCCTGCCTCTGATATTTGTCCATGGTGGATAAGGAAATCCAGCAGAAAGATTGATGATATTGATTTGCATGTTATTGCTGGTAAGGTGAGAGAGAAGCAGATTAAGATGAAGGAAGTCTTTGATGAAAAATGGAAAGTAAGAGTTCCTGATTTTGTTGTTGGGGATTTGGTTAGAATCAAGAAACCTGGTTTTTTGGTCAAAGGTAGTTCCAGGTTTGGCCATCCTATTAAAGTTGTGAAGGTTTGCAAGAATAGTGTGATTACCCAGGATGTTAAAGTGTGGAACGTAAGAAGAGTTGTCAAATGCAGGTCCTGTGAAGATTCCAAGTTCACTGTTCCTAAAACTCCTTTGGGTACTTGTCCTGATTTGGGTGAGGATTTTTCTGTTGCTTCAAAAGTAAACAGTAGAACCAAGTGTGTGCCAGCGAGATACAGATCTCAGGTTGAACATTTTTAAGGCAATCTTTAGTATTTTTTTTTTTTTTTAACAACACATTTTTATTGATTTTCCAAGGTACCAAATGGGCAAGGCCCAGCAAAGATAGTACAAATAGTGTGCGTGGCATATAGTACGTAGGTACATCATACAAAACCCATATAGCCTGCAGAACAGCATACCAGAAATACATCAAACAACACCAAACACACCTAGAGAATGTTACATGCACATTATACATAGATACCCAGCCACAGATAGTCAAAGTCATTGGACTAAACAGGTGAGTTGCTAACCACCAATTGTTCAATGGGATCATGGGAGGCTGACTGCGATATCAGAGGCAGATCGATACCTCTGTAAGTGGCCCAACGGGTCCAGATCTTCCTGTGTTTCTGTGGGCACCCTCTCGCCTGAAAAACCACAATTTCGGCAGTCATACATCTGTCTATTGCCTTTTTCCATCCAGCAACGCTGGGCGGGGACGAAGCCTTCCAATGCTGTGCGATATCCCTCTTAGCTAGAGTGAGACTCAGAAATAAAAGGTGCTGCTTGTAGCGGTTCCCCCCAATGTCATCTGCGCTATGTAAGAGCACCAATCTGGGGTCGAGCGGGACGGTCCACGCCAGAACCTGGCCCAGGCAGGCCGTCACGCTAATCCAGAATGGCTGAATCGCCGTACAGCTCCACACGGTATGCAGAAAGGAACCGTCGTCGGCGCTGCAGCGGAGGCACAGAGGAGACTGGATAGCACCCATCTTCCACAACCTATGGCGAGTGGAATATACCCGGTGGAGGTACTTAAACTGGATAAGTCGGTATCGGGAAGACACCGCCGCATACCGGTGGCTAGCCAGGGTCTCCCTCCAGTCGTCGTCTGTGAGGGCCGGCAGATCGGCTTCCCATGCCGCTCTAGTTTTGTGGATGGTGGTCTTAGTGTGTGTATTAAGCTTCTGATAGATTTGCCTGATTTTGTGATCCCCTAAGTCTCCCATCAGTAAGCGACCTTCTAGCGGGTGGAATTCTGGTAGGGCCTCCAATTGATGAATCAGGGGGTCTAATGCATGTCGAATTCTTTAGTATTTTTATTTTGTTTGTTTATTATTGTGTTTTCTTTTGTGTTATGGGGTGAGATGCGTTACATTCTTCTCTTACCTTGGTTGCACCCTTCTATGTCATTATTAGAATCCATGGAGCGTGTTTGTTGTCCTGCCGTTCGGTGTTCTGGAATCACTGAACGGCAGTTATCTGTTTGCCTTCTCCTTGGATGGATGTACTGTGCTGCTTCACAATAAATCTCAATTTAAAACCACTTACCTGCATCACCTCATCTTTACACACGCCTACCTAACTAGCTAATTTTCCCACCTGTCCAGGTGCCAAGCGGGCTCTGGGCGGGGGGGGGGTGGCTTCATCTCCTGTGTGGGGAGCCAGATTTGAATTCCAAAGGCAGCAGCTCCTTTGAAGCTCGCCAGCCCAAGGTAGCAAATCAGCAGGTCATCCTCTTCCCAGACAGGCTTTTGTTCTGGGTCTCCTGAAAGCAAAGGCTCACACTCTAGGAAGCCAGAACAGTGTCTCAGTGGCAGGCTGGGAGAATCCAGTCTGCAAGCACACCAGAGGCTGGTCGGTTTTCAGGGAGCACCTCCAAGGTGCCCTCTGAGTGTATGTATTGATAAATCCAACATTGGCATCAGTGTGGGTTTATCAAGACGAGATGTTTGGTACCAAACATCCCTAGCTTCAGTGAAGTTATCAAGTAGCTGGGTAACTCATTTTCAGCAGTGTTCAGTACATGGTTTACAATGGCTTCCCTGGTCCCTTGCACTGGCAGTAATATGACTGACACACACAGGGGCATATCTGCTCATGCAGATATGCCCTCACATATAATATTAAGCACCCTGCCTGAGGGCTGTCAGGCTTGCTTGTAGGGGTGACTTGCAAACATCATATGCAGTGGTAGGGGACATGGCACACAGGGATGTGTGACGTTGTGTTTTCACTTTGTTTGCACCAAGGCACGCAGCCTGCAATGGGAGTCGTGCATGTGCTTTGTGAGGGGTCCCTTAGGGTGGCACAATTCGCGCTGCAGCCCTTAGAGACCATCTTTAGTACCTAAGGCCCTAGGTACAAGGGTACCATTTACTAGAGACTTACAGAGGGTGCTAAAGGTTTTGCCAATTGGGAGAACTGTACAGTTTTGGGAAAGAGCTCTGGCACTGGGGACCTGGTTAGCAGGAACCCAGTGCACTTTCAGTCAAAATCACAGCATGTACCAGGTAAAAAGTGGGGGTAGCCATGTCAAAAGGGTCACTTTCCTACAGCTGCTACCTGTCTGAGATGGCATGGTGAACAAAAAAGTATGGAAATAATTGTTTCTCTTTTGATAAAGCAAAGTCTGTCTATTTTCATTTATTGTTATGTCCTCATTGTGACGCTGTAAAAAAGCAATAGCTGAAGGAGGTTGGCCTAAATCCCCTTTAGGTATCTATTTTATGTATGGATTACAGTATGTCGGCCATGAATGGTGCAAGCATTGTTACACACAAACCTAAAAAGTGGGGTAATTCCTCGGTTTTCCTTTTTGTAAAAAGGAATTAAAGTCCCTATGATAAGATCAGAATATGGGTGCATTTGGTGGCATAAACATGAGGCAATATGATAATTTGATGGATCAGTATTCTGATGATTTCTATGAGAATGATTCATATTATATGAATAATGATACCGCTAATTTCTTTAAAGAAATAAAAAAGTCGACTGATGAGCCTCAGATGTTAATTTTGGATGCAGAACACAATCCCATGTTTGACTTAGGTTTGTTACAACACCAGAATGCTGCTGAGTGTTTCCTCACCTTTTGTGGATGACTACATAAAGTCTAGAATCAGAAACAACATTGACAGGGCCACTAAGTTCAATACAAGGGTAAAATGCCCTATACTGGTTATTGCAGACTAAGACGCAGTAACCCCAGTCCTAGACACTACAATAGACAGCTTCCTAAGTAGAGCGAGTGAGGATCTCAGAAGAGGTGGTGATAGCACCAAATCAACATACCAAAGCAAGATGCTGAACACCTTGGGTTCACTAACAAGAATATTGTGTCTGGCTGAGCAGGCAAAAACACTGGTATACCTCTAGACCTGGGGGTAGTTTCTAGGTGTGCCAAAAGGCAGCAGGCTGAAATGCTGATATAAAATTGGGGGAACTAGCTGGTTTAAAGGCTGGATTGAATAACCAGGGTTATCTATTTGGTGATGATTTTATTGAGGAGATTGGACATTATGTGCAAGCTTTTGATTCACTGGTCAAGGCACCCTCTTTACTGATGAGGGTGTTTGTTCGGGTCTTTCGCAAGGCCGGTGGATACAGGGGTCGCCTTGCTGGCCATTCCATCTACTTCAGACCCTACATTAACCCGGTCAATACTCTTCCCACAAAGAAGGAGGTGAAGATGCTTTAGCATAAATAGGGAATCAAGCTAGGGGAGGGGGGAATTCAAGGTGAGAGTTCTCCCCCTCCTTGTGAAAGTGTGGGTCAGGTTAGTGTTGTTTTCCCAAAATTGGGAGATGATTACAAGTGACCCTTTGGTTCTTCAAACGGTCCAGTGGTTCCAAATAGAAATTTATGCCACACCAGTACACATCAGGTTTCCTGTTCCAATCGAGGTCAGTCAGGAAGGATACATTTAATTTTACTGGGGGTACAGGATTTGCTCCAGAAAGGGGCGCTAGAGCTTCATTTGGTATACCCAAAAGATTTGTAAGCAATATAGATTTGGTTCAAAAGAAAAAGAAGAAGTCCCGGGCAGTGATAAATCTGAAATATCACAACCAATTTATTCTTTCTTGACATTTCAAAATGAAGATGGCTGTCAGTCTCAGCGATATTCTTCTGCCACGTGACTGGATGATGTGCTTAGATTTAAAAGATGCTTATTTAACTGTGCCAATATTTCATAGTCACAGAAAATATCGGCTGTTCCTCCGGTAGGGGCAGGCGTACAGGCTCAAATACCTCTATGGGGTTTCACCAAGCTGTTAAAACAATTAGTGGTAGCTCCGAGGGCCCAGGGACTGAGGACGGTAGTATACTTGGACAATATGCTATTTCCGTGTCAAGAGAAGACCTCTTGTTGGGACAAGTACAGGGAGCCACATACTTGATTCAAATGTTGGGTTTCATCATAAATGTAGAAAAGTCAGATCTGAAGTCCCCAAATAGGATGGAATTTCTGGGATTTTTAAGAGATTCAGACATACAGGTTATTTTCCTTCCCGATTCACAGTTGAAGGTATTTAAGCAGAAGTTGAACATGACGTTGGTTCAACAACAGGTTTCTCTTCTGGTTTTGGCGATAGTCATGGGCCTTCTTCCAACTTCCACTCAAGTAATTTTCCCAAGACCCCTTTATTACAGTGATCTCCAGAGATAAGCCAGTTACAAAGGGGCTTAGAATACTCCGAGACGGTTCCTGTAGACCTGGAGGCAAAGGAAGAAATAAACCGTCAGTTAAGCCATGTACACGCCTGGAACAGGTGGGCCATTTTTCCTACATCCGAAGATCTATTAGAATCAGATGCAAGTCTCTGGGGCATCAGGTGTGGCACCTTTCTTTTTTTTAAATACATGTTTATATTTATATGATTGGATATCGTCACAAAATACATTTTTTTCATTGCAACTTTCCATTAAGACAATTTCATCATAGACACACCTTTATAAGAAACAGTGCTCAGAGAGAACATAAATACCAGATACATAAGAAAAATAAGAAAAAAACAATTTAGCATAATCTCTGATCAACACAGAAATATTGTGGCAAATGTATAATTGAGTTGCTGCTGCCCCTTATTACCTTTTAGCCTTAAGACTGATGCCTCCATTTCATATACCTGACAAAGCAGTGCTCACCATTCACACCCTGGGTGGGGCTACCAATCCATTCCCTTGCAAAACATAAGCTGGCGACTACGAGTGCAATAGAGATAATTATAGACTGCGGAGGATTGACATCCAGTTTATAAATCAACATTATATCCTTAGTGGACAGCTAAACCACAAAACCCAAATGCTGCGATAGTAACAGAGCTATATCTGACCAATACTCTCTTACAAATGGGCAACTTGCAAACGTATACACAATGTCTGCCTCTAGTAACCTGCACTTTGGACAACTACGTTTATCACTAGGGCTATTTCCAACCCACGTATTAATCTTCTCCGGCATGTAATATAGCAAGCAGAGGGTTTTATAGTGCTGAAGCTTTAAACTTACTGGTATTACCGAAGTATTTATTACATCATGAGTGTCTGAAATGTCCTCGGCCTGACTTGTCTAACCTAACTTAGAGCTCCACTTACATGCTAAATGTCATCCTCTCTATACCTATTTATAATTCGATTTAATTCACTGATAGTCAGCTTGCTCTCTGCTTTACACAAATATTCCTGGATATCCAGTTCACTAACTGCCATTTCATAATTGGGATTATGTCCAAAATAATCACAAATTTGTAGGTATTTACAAAATGAATGTTGAGGGAGGTGTTATGTTTTAAATTCCCGTCCCTGCAATGTATTCCTTTCACGTTATATTAGGTTAGCAATGTGTGGCTAAATAGAAGCCAGTTGTATTTACGTTGTGCAACCCACTGAGTTATCCGCGTAATGTGAAGGCTTCAGTTGGCGAATGCGACTCCATTTTGTTTCTTGCAATTCTTACTAGGCTGCTTAGACTGTGCCCGGGTTAGGCCTCATGGCCCGTAATGCTTGCCTCAGCAGAACACTGTATTTCGCTAATGTTTTTTCTTTCTGTCCAAGGCTGTTTCCCAACCTGCTAATGAGGAGACAATTTGGCTCTCACATACCAATCTAAGTGTGTAGTTCTGCTCCCACGTTAGGAGACGCTGAGACCCAGCGCAGTGGCCTTGGGTTTCTGATAACTTGTACCCATCTGGCAGGTGATAGCTCATCTCCCAGTGCCTCCTTTGTTCATGTTCGGCCCCGGCTGGTAGTTTTACATGGTGGGCGGGGTTGGAGGCTTTTGGGGAAGAATGATTACTCACTGTGGACCGTTGGGAAGTTAGTCCCTCAGCAGACATCTTAGGGTGCAGGTCATGATGGACTCCTCTGCAGAGCATTTCTAATAAAGCATGTAAGTTTGTATTCTCTACTGTCTGACCGACTCTTCATTCTTGGGAAGGCATAGCAGGTGGTTGTGAGAAAACCCGAGTGGCCCTAGCGGGACACTTCCTTCAGAGGTTATATACTATTTGCAATGTAGCAAATGCACATAATCCATGCTCACCATACAACTGCCCAACAGTTTGAATTCCATGGTCATACCATAGTTACCCCCCGTAACCGACAGCGGACTTCGTGAGGACATGACCGATGCCCGGTGGAGCCGCTTGGTTTGGCTAAAGAGGAGTCTGGCCCGGGTTTCTCCCGCAGCCAACACCTACCCAGCCGGGCATGGCATCCCTCGTCCCGCTGCTGCTATTTTCCGCCTCTGCTACTGCCCTCGGAACGAATCGCCATGGACTGCCGATGTATGACCAGCCTTGGCGCAGCTTTGAAAACATCGGATGGCTCCGGATTGAACCGGGGGCGAGATCTCCACACTTCCGGGACATCAAGACAACATGGCCGATGCCCAGTGGAGCCGCTTGGTTCGGCTATTGAGGAGTCCGGCCCGGGTCCTCCCACGGCCGTCACCTACCCAGCTGGACATCGGGACATGGCAGGCCCCGTCCCGCTGCTTCTGTTTTTTCCCTCTGCTGCCTCCCTCATAACAAATACCCGCGGATGCCTGATCTTTGGACCAGCCTTGGCGCAACTCTTTCATCACCGGAAG
Source organism: Calotriton arnoldi (assembly GCA_963921515.1). NCBI lineage: Eukaryota > Metazoa > Chordata > Amphibia > Caudata > Salamandridae > Calotriton > Calotriton arnoldi. Next base: position 281,247 of record CAWUFW010010863.1, on the reverse strand, counting down.
GCTCCAGATGGCGGCGGACTGAACGGGGACGAGATTCCACTCTTCCTTACCGTCCCTCTACCCACTAGGTCGCAAGTAACTGCCTGCCCCGACGCTTAATCACCTGCAGCGTTTTCTGGGTCGAAGGTGAGTGCCACTTCGCTGTTTGCTCCGATGTACCCGCTTTCCCGCCTGCAGTCTGCTGACCTGGAGACAACTCGCTCTCCCAGTCCTCGCTGCTGACTCGCTGCCTCCCCCATGCTGGCCGTCTACTCAGAGGTAATCCGCCTTGATTCCGTCTTCTGTGACCTGAGAGTCCCTTTTTCAGGTATGGGGGTGCGGGAGCTACGCCCGGCGGATTATCATCACCGATGCTCCTGTGGTCCGGAGCCTCTACACGCCTCTTCTCCCTGCCTCCCGCCTTTGACTCTGGAACTGCGTACCCTCCTTTGACTTCTTTTCTCTTTTGCACTTAATTCATACTCCCTGGTTCGCATCGTGGACTTTTTGTCTCTCTGACTTTTGACCCGCCCGCCATTTTGTTTCTGACCACCGCTGATTTCCCATACCTGGACCCACCATCTTGTTGTACTCATGTCCTTTCCCCCTTTCCTCCGTTCTCACCCCGACGATCCTCTTAACGTATTTCTCCCTCCTTCTGGTCTGCCTTACTCCATCCTCCCCCCTCCCTGGCTCCCTCCTATCCCCGCACCCGCTCTCATAACACCACTTTTGTCCCCTTCTACCTTCTCTCCCCCCTTTGAATTTTTCCACTATCCTTGTTAATTCCGCGCAACTCTGTCTCTAAATTACTGTACCCTGACCTTATGTTTTTCGCTATGTTTTCTTTTCTCTTGAGTTGAACGTTTTTCTCTTTTCGCCCGTTCTGCCTTTACCCCCTCCCCCCTCAGGTTCCCTCCCCCCTCCCCCACCTATCCTTCTACTCATATTCTTATCCCCCCTTCTCCCTCTCTGCCTCCTATGATTTGGCATTCACTTTGAAATTTCCGTGTAAAATGTCTAAATGATTATTGTTGTAACTTGCTGTTGTTCCTGATGTAAAGCGCTCTGATACCTCGGGGTCTAGCCAACGCTATATAAAACTCAATAAATAAATAAATAAATAGTCTAGCTACAGTATTGTGGAATATGGGAGAAACAGTTGAATTACCCCATAGTGGTGTAACACAGTGGACCATTGGCACCTGGAATTCCTTACACATCTCAGCCCAGATTTTGCGTATAGCCTTTAATATCTTAAAATGTACCCACTTGAAGTAATTCGGGTCTGTGAGTCTGCATAGCAGAATCTTCCAGTCAGGGCCCATAGCCAATTGATATCCTAGAACATTGGAGTTGGAACCATGGTCCATCAGTAAGTTCCTAATGAGCGTACCAAATGCTGCCCTAAAATAAGTCTTAAAGTCTGGCAGTAGCAAACCGGCCCTATTAAATGGAAGCTTCATAAAGCAAATGGAGCACCTGGCCCGCTTGTACGCCTAGATAAAACTAATGATTGCCTCATCCAAACATTTGAAAAAGGAGTCAGGAACATGGACGGAGCAGGATTGCTTGAAACAAATGGAGAAATGTAGTAAGTATATTCATTTTAACTATGTTACAATGCCCAATTATACTAATTGGAAGATGATTCCAACTCCTCATTTTAAATATACATGAGAGCAGTAGCTACTAGTAATTTAGAAGGATAATCCACTCTACCTTGCTTGTACTCTTAACCCCTAAATAAGTAGCTACAATTCCCTCCACATTCACCAAAATTAAGTATGGGTTGTGTTTTAGCTAAGCTCAATTTATATCCGGAGATAGCCCCAAATTTAATAGCCTCCAATGCTATTTGTTCTATGGCTTGAAGTGGATCTGATGAATATACAGCAACATCATCTGCATATGCACTGATTTTAATTTCCATCCCACTCAGCACTACTGGTTGGAGCAAAGTATTATTTTCAAGCTGTCTTAGGTAGGGCTGTGTATACAGGGCAAATAGTAAAGTGGATAGCGGACATCCCTGCCGGGTACCCCTGCTTATACTAAATAGTGAAGAGCTGTGTCCATCGAGCACCAACATAGCCATTGGGTTTTGGTAAAGACTTCTAACACAGTTCATATACTTGTCACCAATACCCACAGCTTGCATCGTTAATCATAAGTATATCCAGGAGACATGGTAGAACGCCTTTACAACATCTCATAGAATCATACCGTCCCGTTTCCCCTTAGTCCTGGCTTCATCGAATAGTGTAATAGCAGTGTTTATGCGATTAGTGGGGTCTTTACCCGGGATGAGTCCATGCTGTTGTGGAGAAGCTAGATATTGTAGGCCTACAATAAGCCAGAATCTTTACAAAAACTTTAACATCAGCATTCATTAGGGAAATGGGTCAGTATGACCCGTTTCCTCAGATCAGCTTCTCATTTTTGTTTTTAAAAAGCAATGTTAGTATAGTTCCAGGATTCACCGTCCTGATTGATACTCAAAATCACCAGCATAGATACAGGATCAAGTAATTCAATGAATGTTTTACAGACTTCGACCGGTATAGCATCATCACCCACCGCTTTCCCCGAAGGAAGAGACTTAATAGCCTTCTCAACTTCTAACAAAACTTTATTATACACAGTTTTGGTGATAAGCTCAGACAAGGTTTTCCTGCCCTCTGCAAGTAGTCATCTATCTCATTCTGCTGGGGAGTTACTGCGCTACCATATATTTTCTTATAAAAATCTCCAAACTGATTCAGTATAGCTTGCGTGTCATAATGCAATGTTCCTTCCTTATCCCTAATACACTTATCCATAAACTGAGGTCTCTTTTACGCAACCTTGTATGCCAAAACTCTCCCAATCTGCTACTCATACTCTTTTTTATTTTTTTATTTATAAAGTTTACAAAATATAGTCAGGACTGAGAGAACATTCTCACAGAAGAAAAAGAAATAAGGAACAAACCCATGACAAGACACAGGCAGGGCATACTTAAAGAATATGAATACAGTACACACCAGAAAGCATTTCACTAATGTATAGATTATAACATATTCTAAGACCCAACACACTGAGATTCAGTGCTAATGAGAGGCAGCATACCAAGTGGGCATCTCACCACAGAGGGGATTAGTCAGACCAGGGACCCACTATTAATTATTCACCCACCAAGTGGCGGGCCCGACAAAGCATCTCAGACAACTGTATCACTGCTCTGGCTGGCCGGCAATGCTGCCACACTCCCCACAAGGTATTGCTTGTACAATCCCCAGAAGACCTTTGGACGGTTTTGGGGGGGCGGGGGTAACAGCTCGTTGTATATGTCGGATTGTGTATTACAATATAACATGTCTGCTCTCCAGTCTCCTATCAGATGAATCGGTCCCCTGGCCCAGCGCATGGCAACCCTCCGCTTCGCTAGCAGCATACCCATCACCACCAACTTCCTATAGCTTTTATCTATTTCCATATCATACCCAAATAAAGCTAGCAGCGGGTCTGGTAGAAGGACGTGTCCCGTGATGTTGCTCATATTAGTGAAGACCTCACTCCAGAATTTCGAAATGCCAGGACAAAGCCACGCAGCATGTAAAAACCCGGCTTCCTGCTCTGTGCAACGCTCACAACAGCCAGAATCCCGCAGCCCATAGCGAAACAGCCTAACGGGGTATAATAGACTCTATTTATGCATTTAAAGTGTATCAGGCGGTGTCTGCCATTTAGGGATATGTGTTTTGTGACTTCGCAACAATACCAGCCCAAGTCACTCTGCCAGTCTAAGCGGGCCTTGGAGAATGGTGTTGTCTTGTGTTCCAATCAGAGCGAATAAAGGATTGTCATTAGTTTAGCGGGGTAGTCTGCACAAATAATATGCGTGAGTGTAGGCATAGCAGGGGGCTCCTGCATATCGTCCCCCAGGAGCTCTCGCCACGCATGCCTAGCCCTGGCATACTGGAATTGGTCTAATGACGTGTGCACCAATCCATCTTTGGGCAACTCATCCCAGCGACGGACCGCACCCTCATGGAAAAAGTCTCCTATCTTAAGAATACCCAATGCTTTAAGTGATCGATAAACGTCCCTTTCCATTCCCGTCTGGAACCAGGAGCACCACTCCAGCGGTATCAATGGGGAGTACATGAGAGCACCCGCCTGATACTCTAACAACCTATGCCAGGCATGCGTAGTCGAGTTTATAGAATCCAGAATGCCATGTCGCCTAATGGGAGGTTTGAAAAGGGACTGCGGGGGTGTCGGGTGCAGTCATGTTCCTTTCAATCTATATGTAAGTGTGGTAATTCCTGTGGGCCATGTATCTAGCCGTATGCATGGGAAGCCTGCGCCACCCGATTGTATAGCTCCAAGTCTGGAGCCCTGATGCCACCTGCGGAATAAGGCAACGTCAAAGTGTCCCACTTAACCCTCGACTGCTTACCGGCCCCGGCCAATTTTATCATAAGGGAGCGTAAGGTAGCAAATATGTGTTGTGGCAGCAACATAAGGATGTTTAGAAATAAAAACAGAAATCTAGGGAGGACCACCATTTTCATAATAGAGATACGACCTAGCAAGGAGAGAGGTAGTCTAATCCATCTAGCGATATCGTCCTCTAACTTAGAAATTGCTTTCCCATAGTTTTCTGCAAGGACTATGTCAGGGTTAGTGTGAATTTGTATCCCTAGATAACGAATAGGGTCTCTTGACCACTGCATGGGGTAATCTAAGCTTATAGGAGTCGGGGCGCTAGAGAGCGCACGGCAAGATGGCCGCACTCTAGTGTAGCTCTGCCCGGCTGAGCGACTATCCGACCATTATCTGCCAGTAACAGCGGCATCCACTATCACGAAAAGACACGTACAACTTAAAAGCCCTGTCTCCACGTTTTGGGGCTGTTTCGGCAGGACGGAGAGTGCTGGAGAGACCAGTTTGCTGTGGTGTGGAGCTGGGACGCGCAGTTATAAGATGGCGGCCGCCGCGATGACCTGCTGGCGGCTCCGGCTTGCAGACGCCGCATTGGGACGCTAGACTGCTGGGACGAGCTGCGGTGGTTTGTGAGCGGCTGACATAGAGGGGCTCCTGCGGCGGCGGATCACAGTGAGAGGATCCCATGCAGTATTGAGCGAACACCGGCATCTCTCGGCTGGTGACACGGAGTGACGGCCTGGCTGGGGACCTCCTCGTCGGCGCTGAGGTGCTGCATTTCCCCCGGTAACAGCGCTGCCCGTGTCGTTGGCCCCGGTAAGTGCGGTGCGGCTTGTGAATGGGTCCGTGACTGCGGAGGCGGAAGCGGGCATCATCTGAGCTGCGCCCTGCGAGCTGGGGGCTGCGTTTGTGGGTAGGCGGCTGGCTGGTGCAGCCTGTAGCTGAGAAGTGCGGAGGCCTTCTGTGGGCCTGGCGAGCGGAGTCAGCAGCGCAATAGAATTCAGCGAAGGCACCTGAGGGAGCACGTGTGGCAGCTGGGACTGGGGCATCGGACTGGTGGCGCCCTGCGGAACCCACATTGCAGACGTTGGCATTGACTGCCCTGGTGATTGCGGTGGCCCTGCGGGGCGGTGCTGCACGGCTGCGGTGGATGCTACAGCCCTGCTTGCTTGATGTGACTGTTGGACAGGGATGTTTGATCTGAGGGGAGCTCATTCCCCATTGTGCGCTGGTCTATCCCTCAGAAAAGGAACTTGGGCCTGCTATCCCTCTGCAGCTGTTAGAGTACATAACCGCGCTTTGTGCAAAAGGAGCTGGGCGACCACTGAGGCTGGGTGCAGGAGTGCAGGTGACTAAACAGGTATACTGAGAGTGCGACGACTCGATATCTGACAGCTGCGCCGAGGGGGTGTCACTCCGTGAGGTGCTGGCATACTTGGAGTGGATGGTTGATACATGGTTGGCGACTAGAATCACTGCTGGGTCTTAGCCCTGTTATTCACGACGTACGATAATACGCCTTTACGCCATCCTTTCAACACCCTTCCTATCGCTGTGTCCCTCGACCCCCACAACAACAAAAAAATAAAGGGGGACATCCCAGACGCGAGAGACCATGGGTCGCACGGATAAATCACAGCCACGTCTCACATTTGAAGCCCGCAAACCTTCTAGAACTATGCAGAAAGCTGCATCGGACTCTGAGGCGGATGCACAGGCGGACGGCCCCCCCACTCTGGAAGCTACACTGATGGCTATGCAGCGCAGCTTACAATCCATAGAGGGCTCGATGGCTGCAGTTAACCACAGACTGGACCACATGTCCTCCCAACTCGAAAAACATAATATTCGCATGGGGGAGGTGGAGCAAAGGGTGTCCGCCACGGAGGATGGCCTGGGGGAAGTTACAGAAAAGGCACTTAATATGGAGAAGATACTAGCCCTTATCCAGGCCAAGAATGAGGATTAAGAGGCGCGGTCCCGGCGCAACAACATTAGACTCACTGGGCTGCCGGAATCCACAAATGTGGGGAAAATGGAGACTTTCATCGAACACCTCGTCACGGACATTTTTGGCGCAGAACACTTCTCTAACTTGTTCGTGGTGGAGCGCGCCCACAGATCCCTTGCTGCTCGACCGGCACCGGGGGCTCCTCCCCGCCCTGTAATAGCCAGATTTTTGAATTATAGGGACCGTGATACCATTCTGAGGTTGGCAAGAGAGAAGGGGAATGTTGTGCATCAGGGAAACTCACTGGCATTCTTCCCTGATTTCACGGTGGCTGTCCAGGCGGCCCGGCGTGAATTTGGTGCTGTAAAAAATTCTTGCAAACGGAAGAGGTCCCATATGCAATGTTGTACCCGGCCCGTTTGCGCATAGAGCCTGATGGGGATTGTAAAATGTTCACATCTTCAAAAGCAGCACTGGAACATGCTAAACAGCTAAAGAGGAGGAGGCACGAGTCCAGTAATGCCACTACTGAAACGGAATGATTGTGGGGAGCACACCATTACACATGGCTGGGTGCTCTGCCCACGTATGACACTCGAATCTCTCTCTGCAGTGCTATGTCACTATGTGTGTAACTTAGAATGATTATTACAGTTATGTCATGTATGGGGTTGAAGGATGTATACCCTGGGTTTCGAATCTGTTCATATACACGTAAGCTGTTAGCTAGGGTTTCAGAGCTGTTATAATGTTGGTCTTTCACTGCGGGATATCTGGGAATCACGGTGGCTGCCCGCCCTGGCTTTGAGAAGCTATAAAATGGGAGGTTAGTATGGGGGGACCCAGCTGCCTCGACAGACATAGTACGTTGTCTCATTATGTTACATGCTATTGATGTATTCCCATCCTGGCGAAAAATCAGACCTGCTCAGCTACCTCTTACTACGTAAGAGGATAGAAGCTCTCAGCGCCCCTGACAAAGGGAGTACCCCAAATGCATTGTGTTGTTGTTGGATATGTTGGGGAAGGGGTGGGAATTCAGGGGGATGGCTTTGGCAAGTTGGGGATGCTGAAGTGGGTGGGGGGTGGGGGGAAGGGGTGGGAAGGGCTGGATGGGGCTGTGTGGTACTCAAGAATATTGCAGTTTACATGTTCATGGATGGCATTGCTTTTAGGCATTATCTGACGGATCAATGCAAAGTATGAGTGGTGTCACTAAGTTCGTCACTTGGAATGTTCGTGGTTTGAATTCACCGAAAAAGATTCGCACAGTGTTTGCTCAACTGGATAGACTGGGGGTGTCTGTGGCTTTCCTTCAGGAGACGCACTTAATTAAGAACTCGGCGCAGCGCATCGGTGCGAAGTGGGCTGCAGTAAAACTCGACTCATCCTATTCTACCTATTCCAGGGGGTGCTGATACTTATAAAAAGGGGACGAACTTCACATTAATTAAGACGGATGTAGATGAGCAGGGGCGAGTAGCGATCATGTATGGTCAAATGGGGAATAGGCCGGTTCTGTTGGTCAATGTATACGGGCCCAATATAGATGACCCCTCGTTCTTTGCTGATGTGTGGCGTCGCATTCTAAGCTTTCCGTCTGCCGAAATAATCTGGGGAGGGGATTTTAATGTCTGTCTCGATGCAACCATAGATAGAACGGAAACTACTGTAGGCAGAAGTAGGAAGGCAGCGGAGGCTATTCTTGGATTTCTGGATGCGGGCCCCTTACTGGACATTTGGCGGCTCCAGCACCCAGGACAACGAGAAAGTACGTTTATATCCTCAGTACATGGCACTTGGTCCCGTATTGATTATTGGCTTGTGTCTGAGATGGTTGGGGCTTGGACTGTGGAGGCAAGGCATGAGCCACGCACATTATCTGATCATTCTCCGGTAGTTCTGACTCTGCAGATACCCTTGTGTGAGAGACCGCCATTTGTATGGAGGTTGCAGTCTGCTGAGCTTGCGGATCCGGTGTTTCGGCAGACTATTGGGGAAGCTATTCGAATTTTTTTTAGTGAAAATGAGGGGACAGTAGATAGCGTTGGCTTGTTATGGGAGGCTTTCAAGGTAACGGTGCGAGGTGCATGTATCGGGGCGCAAGCTGGGGTATTGAAAGATATTAGACGCAGGATTCGTAGGTTGGCGCTTGAAATATCCACACTGGAGCGAGAATATGAGTCGAATCCCTCATCTTCTATACTGGCTAAAATTAGGGACCTGGTCTCTGAATATAATGACACTGTCGACCAGGAACTAAGGCACTGTTCTCGCCGAGCGAAAGCTCGTTATTATGGGGAGGGGGCGCCCGAGTCGCACGTTAGCACAGAAATTGTCGGAACCTCGTAGTCAGGACCACATCAAGGAGCTAATAGATGAGGATGGGGAAGCACATTATTTGAACACTGAACTTGCTGATATTGTGTTGAAATTTTACACTACACTGTATGCTGCTAAAGATGGTCCTGCATCAGAGGAAATCGACTCCTACCTCGATGATGTAGCGTTAGGGTGGCTTTCCAATAAGCATAGAGAATATTTAGTGCAGCCCTTTGACGAGGAGGATGTCAAACTCGCTATAATGGCGTTACCCACTTGCAAAGCAGCTGGTATGGATGGATTCCCTAGTGAATTCTATAAAATGTACGTTGATGACGTAGCGCCTCGCCTCTTGGCAGTATTTGCAGAGGCTTACGATAGAGGGAAGCTCCCGCCTACGTTACGGGAGGCTCTCATAGTAACTCTACTGAAGCCTGACAAGCCCCCAAACAGATGCGAATCGTACAGGCCCCTCTCACTTATAAATATCGACGCCAAAATATTGGCAAAGATGATCGCTACCCGGTTACAGCCATTGGTCCCTCTCTTGGTCTTATCGGACCAGTCTGGATTTGTGACCGCTCGATCTACAACACATAATCTGCGCACAGTATTCTCTACGCTGCACTACTTTGAACCTGATTTTCAGGCAGTGGCAGTGCTGCTTGATGCCGCAAAGGCATTTGACTCCCTCCGTTGGGACTTTATGTTTACTGTCCTGCGCCGCATGGACTTCCCACCCTTCTTTCTTACATGGATCCAGGTACTATATACGAATCCAGCGGCGAGGGTACGGGTTAATGGATGGGTCTCCCCGACGCTCCCTATAGAAAGAGGCACGCGGCAGGGCTGCCCCTTGTCGCCGATGCTATTCTCGCTAGCTTTGGAACCGTTAGCGTGCAAGATTCGACAGTTACACGCACACGCGGCATTACGGTTCAGGCAGCGACCACTGGTGGTGTCGTTATACGCTGACGATATGATGCTATATGTCAGGGAACTTGCAGTTCATTTACCAGCTTTATTGCGGGAATATGTGAAATTTGAGCGCTACTCCGGTCTAGGAATTAACTGGTCGAAATCTGTGATATTTCCGTTGACAGCTAGTACCAAAGAAATGGACCTAGATTTCCCTCTGACGTGGACTCAGGAACCGGTAAAGTATCTCGGGGTCTGGCTGCACAGGGACCCTGTAAGGGTAATCAAGGAGAACTATGGCCGGACTATCATACAAGTGACTGAGAGGGCGGAGAGGTGGGCGCATCTGCCGCTCTCTCTTGCAGATCGGCTTGCGGTCGTTAAAATGACCTTTTTACCCAAGCTGCTTTACTTCTTTGTTAATGTACCCATTAAATTGAACATAGCCTTCTTTCAGACATTACAGACAGCACTCCTTACCTTTGTGTGGGCCGGAAAAAAGCCTAGATGCAGTTGGGAGGTGTTGGTGCAACCATTTGACCGGGGTGGATTTGAAGCTCCAGACTTCTATCTTTATTATTTATGCGCTCAGGCGCAATTTGCACATTATTGGCACTACCCGACACGTTTTTTACCTCATCTTGCGATTGAAGCAGATGCTATCCGACCTATGCCCTTGCAGGCAGTGACCCTTTCTGGAGGAACGGGGGGCCCTAGAACAGAAATAAATCCAGTGTTATGCACCGCTTGGGCCTGGAAAATGCTAGCTAAGCGGGCAGGACTATCGTATATTTATGCCCCGAAGTTACCCCTGGCCTCTCACCCGGGCATCTCTGCGGCGGGGGAGGCACCGGCGTTGCGGGTTCTAGCGACAGTTGGTATATCCACCCTAGGAGATCTTTATACACAGGGCCGATTCAAGACGCTGAAGGAAGTACAGGGTTCCACGGATCGAGGGTTGATGCTAGGCTTCACCTATGTCAGAGTGCGGCAAGCTATAAAATCTGTCTATCCGGACTATCCGACAGAGCCGGTTACATTGCAGGCGCTGCAAAACATGCTGGGAGGGGAGGGACGGAAGGGCCTCATTACCAAATTATATAATGCCTCCTTGCGGGAGAGAGAGATTGAGCAACATCCATCTTATTGTAGATGGCAGCGGATACTGAGTACTGAACTCACACTTGAAATGTGGAAGGATTGCTGCGCACTGACGGGTCGCCTCACAGCGAATTGCAATTTGAGGTTGATTCATTTCAAATATTTGCACCAGTTTTACTATACCCCATTGCAACTTCATAAGTATGGCTTGCGTGAGAATGCTAATTGTGTCAGATGTGGGCAGGATGGTGCTGATTTTTTCCATATGTCCTGGACCTGTCCTGGGATCTCTGCTTTCTGGCTTAAGGTGGTTGCTATTCTTACAGAGATTGTGTTGGAACAGGTACAATGTGAGCCGGAACTTTGCCTTCTAGGCTATGTAAAAAAGCTGAAGCCATGTAACAGGCGGGTGGTAGCTGTCTCTACTTTATTTGCAAAAAGGGCCATAGCACTTTGCTGGGGGGCAAAAACCACTCCTACTGTAAAAAATTGGATCCGTGCTTTGGTTGGTTGCAGAGATCAACTGGAGATATATGCCGAGGAATTGCCTGAACCCTCGCGCCCCAAAGACTTTTGGGCGCCCCTCACGAATTATCTGAACACTCAACCGAATTTATTGTAAAGTACAGTGTACTGTGTATGTTCCCTGAAAGTTCATTCCATTGAAGATGCGGACCACGCTATCAGTGTTACTTATCACCCACTAGAGCGCATGCTGCGCAATGCTGTGTCATCTCTGTGCAATGTACTGCCAGCCACTTCGTTGGGGGGTTGGGTGGGGATGGGTGGGGATAGATTGTTTTTGGGAGACGGGTAGTATAAGGGAGGGAGTTAGGATTGTGTAATATCAGTGAAATGCTTTTGCTTCATGTGCATAAATAACGTGGATTGCTGATTCATAGTTAAAATGGCTTGTATTGACTAAAAGTTAATGTATATTGTAGCCCCACATTGGGCCATTGTTTATCGGAAACCACAAGCTGCCTAATAAACAGAGTTTAAAAAAAAAAAAAAGCTTATAGGAGTTGTAACAGGAGTCAAAGGGAAAATAACCGATTTTGACCAGTTAATTTTGAGGCCAGACAATTGCCCGAACTGCACGACTTCAGAGAGGATGGGATTGAGATTCTGGCCCGGCTTCCAAACATTGAGCAGTGTATCATCGGCGTAAGCCGAAAGCACCAGGCTATATCCCAGAAACCGCAGTCCCCTGCGACTATGGTACTCACAGAGTGCACACGCCAGGGGTTCGGCCACTAGGGCATAGAGCAGTGGGGACAATGGGCAGCCCTGACGGGTGCCCCTTGAAATGGCAATGGGAGCCGTAATCATATTGCCCAGGCTTATCCTGGCAGTAGGCAGGGTGTATAACACGGAAAACAACTTTAAAAAGATGTCTCCGACACCAATACGCCTCAATATCCCCTTCATAAACGCCCACTCCACTGAGTCAAACGCCTTTTTGGCGTCTAAAAAGAAAGCCACAGCTCCAACATCCGTGTTGAGTTGTTGGATGGTACCGAATATTGTTCTGAGGTTAAGGGTCAAATTGCGGCCAGGGACAAAACCTGCCTGCTCCGGGCGAACCACCAAGGGGATCAATGGGGCTAGGCGATTCGCCAAGATTTTGGCAAATATCTTGGTGTCTACATTTAAAAGCGATAGGGGCCTATATGATGTGCAGTCCACTGAGGATTTACCAGGTTTGAGCAATATTACAATCAAGGCCTCCCGCAAGGAAGGTGGCATGACCTCAGATTTGGCTATGTCCTCATATAGGGATATCAAATGAGGAACTAATTGTTCCTACTGCTACTCATACTCATATTGAAGCCTCCTGTTAGCTTTATAGTGAGCTGCAATTTCCTCTCTGTAGATTCAGTCGATTTCATTACCATGTTTCAATGATTCCTGATGTACCTCTTGATCACCTATATCTGTATCCAAAATTGCTTGAGCATGCCGTTGCTCCCATTTTTGTAATTCTTAAATGTGCCTGATGACCTGTATCTCTCAGTATTTTGTTTTGTTCCATAATATACTGTGTGGTCACTCCTTATATAGGCCTTAATCAAGTCCCAAACCATACACGGAGCAGTAAAGCCAACATTTACCATTGTAAACTCTCTCAGTAGGTTGGCAATTCTAGATTTATGGTCTGTTAGACCTGTCAGCCTTAGGGTGGTCTTCTCCTTAACGTTTTGCCTTCCTCCTCCATTTTTTGCTGATCTTGTTTTTGCTGACCTTAGGACTTTGCGCACTTTACCAATGCTGACCAGTGCTAAAGTGCATGTGCTCACTCCTTAAAATATGGCTACATTTAATGACAAGAAAGTGTGCCACACAGGTGCCTTTCCTCCACAACTGGATTTGGCCACTATAGTGGTGATGCCCAAAACGTAACCCCCTTCCATGTCATGTATGGACTACTGTCCAATATCACTCCTTAATGGAGAGGTCAAAATTTTCGCAACCATGCTGGCTACCCGGTTCAAACACGTCCTTGCTGCATTGATCCACCCGGATCAATGCAGCTTTATGCAGACCCGTAGCACGAGGCACTGCCTCCGTCGGCTTCACGTGGCACTGGCTCACCATCATCGATTATCACTTGACATGGCCCTTCTTTTTATTGACTTTGAAAAAGCCTTCAATACGGTGGACTGGGGTTATCTTCAACTAGTGCTGACAGAGGCCGGCATCGGAGCTCGATTTTGTGGAATGGTTCGTGCTCTCTACTCCTATCCCACCATGCGGGTCCATATTAATGAGGTCCTCTCCGCACCCTTCCCTATAGGGCGAGGGACTAGACAGGGCTGTCCCCTATTCCCCCTCGTCTATGTGCTTGCAATTGAGCCCTTGGCTCAGCTTGTCCGTGCAGACTCCCAGCATAGGGGATGGAATTGAAGTGTTGGCCAAGAGGACAGCATAGCTCTACATGCGGACAACGTCCTTTTATATCTTGCACACCCCGCCATGAATGGCCCCCGCTGTCTTCCCCTGCTACGATGCTTTGAGGCAGCCTCAGGTCTTAAGATGAACCCCTCTAAATCTGTATTGGTTCCTTTGGCCTCATCTAGAGATTGCTTTGACTGGCAGACGAATATTCCTCTTCGTCAGCTCAGCTTCAAACACTTAGGTATCTGGGTCACTTTACATCCGGACCTCAATTGGACCCTAAATATCCAACCCCTGGTTCAAAAGGCCAAATCTGATCTTATTAGATGGCAACCCCTTCCCCTAAATGTTATGGGGCGCATAGCTCTATATAAAATGATGATTCTCCCACGGTTCCTATATATTTTTCAAAATTTACCAATCCATCTGCCGCGGACGTGGTTTCGAGCTCTAGACGAGACGGCCACAAAGTTGTTGTGGCATGGCTCTCAACCCAGTCTTGCTTTCACGCATTGTCACCGAGGTCCCTATGATGGTGGCCTGGGGATAACTAATCTTTACCTTTATTATTTGGCTTCCCACCTTCTTGCTATTTATGATTGGTTTCATGGGGGTGGTCTGACCCTGCTTATCGACTAGAATTATCCCCGTTAGGTTTTCTGCACCTACAGGCCCTGCTCTATGGCTCTCTGCTCCCATCCATGAAAGTGATAGAATGCACTCATTTTTTGTACTTAATAATCCTCTGTTTTAAAGTATGCCCTTTTGGCAAAGGTTTTGCATGCTGACTTGCTCGTGCCCTGCCCCAATAACAAGCTTTAAGTATTTCCAAAACAAGTGGCGCATACTTCACGCTCCAACCACAGCGACACCTAGGTCCCAGTTTACTGTGACCATTGACTGTCATTGGTGCTTTTTGCTTTTTGGCGCTGTTTCCCCTTTATTCTTTAAGAACTCATATTTCTGGTACACCTTAATGGATGTTTGTCATTTTGGTGTCATTTTGTTTATTAAATCTTACTCTATTTTTCTAATGTGGTTTGGGATTTTTAACGTATTTCATTTTGACTTTATTACTGTTTTGGTACAGCATAAATAATTTACACATTGCCCTAAGTTAAGCTATCTGCTTCATGCCATAGCTACAAGGGGGTTGACATCAGGTTAAATTAATGACTTTGAGGGGTCACCCTGACCAAGGGTGATTATTCTTTGAGGTGGGTAGTGACCCACCCCAAATAATAATCCAGTTTCTTACACGCTCTCTTCTTGAGCTGTCAGTAGACTGTCCAATTTGTCTGTCACTCTCTCCACAACTATTGAGAGGCCCTCATGGCCAGTATCACCCTCTTTTCTAGTGGGCAATCTGACCCTGGTGGTACAGAATCTCTCAAGTTGTTTATGGACATGCCAAGACATTCGAAGCCTGCTTACGGATATATCAGGGACTCATCGGCGCAGGGCACAGGTAAGGCTTATAAGTCAGTCTGGAAGGCATGGAGCGGCTGCTGCATGGAATGGTGTATGGATCCCATTTAATCAGAAATGAGTGGTGGGCCAGATATTCTATAAGACTATTAATGGGTAAAGATCAGCAATATCAGCGGGACATCAGAAAGTTGATGGAAGGTTGGATGGAAAACATCCTTTAGTCTACAGGTTACTGAAGGGAGTCAGATATGCAAATCCTCCTAAACCCAGCTTCTCTCCCTTGTGGGATGTTAATTTGCTTTTACAGTTAATTCAATTCCGGAAGGATAATGGCAGATTTTCTTTTAAATTACTATCTGCCAAGTTAGTTATGTTATTATGCCTGGTTCCCTTTAGAAGGGTATCAGATATCAGGTCTCTGGATAGCTCTTCAATGAATTTTTCCTCAGTGGGAGTCCTCTTTAACATTACAAGTCATTCCAAGAATGCTTCCACTGCTATAGAGTTCCCATCATTTCCTTCATATCCAAAATTATCATCTGTTATGAGAAGCCACGCTGCATAGGGAAGACGCCAATACTATGGGCCGCTGGGGACTACAAGTCCAATGAACCCCTTGCTGCCACAGTCATCACCACGAGCTCTATTAAAGCACGCTGCTGCCCCGCTGCCCTGGGGGCATATCATCTGTTACGAGGAGCCATACTTTAGGGAGATGCCGCTGACGCTCTGGGCCACTGGGGGCTATACGTCCTATGAGACCTTGCTGCCAAAGCCATCACCACAATCGCCATTAAAATTAAAGCGCCCTGCTGCGCAGGACGTGCGCCCGAGCAAAGTCCAGGCCAAGGGCGGACCCATCCTGCGCCTGTCGGAGCCTGGGCTAGGCCACACCCTTTGGTTTCGAGGACTCAGAAGGTTCTGTCAAGTGTTTATATCCTTGCCCGTCAAGTCTATTCTTGCACCTTGCATTTGCTGGACTCACATGTAAGAACTTCTATCATTGAGCCCGTGGGCGTGAATCTCTGGAAATGTTTAATGAATCAATGTGCTGGTATATTCTTCACTAACTTGTTGCATATGTAATTGCTTCTGCTTTATCACTTGGCTAGCAGTTGACCTCTGGCATCCTCCTTCCCACCTGAGTAGTCAGAATGGGGAAACACAAGGCAGCAGATGTAGTACAGGGCACTGCTAAACACAGCAAGGGAGCAGCAAAATCAAGTAATTGTACCCTCAAAGAAATCAACCTTTTAATTGAAGAGGTCGAGTCCATCATAGGAGCGGATCTCATGCCTCAAGGTGAGCCAGGGGCTATTCTCAAAAAACAGGTTCAAACTCTCCCTAGTTATTTTAGGTTTAAATCTGTTTATTTAATAAAGACAAGATGCAATAAACAATACAATGCCCCTTTGCTAGGAGCCATGTGAGTATGCAAGGCAATGAGGCGTAACATGAAAAGGAAAGCAAAATCCCAACTCCTCCCCCTTCCCCCTCCTCCCCCACCCTATTTCGTGCCCCTCCTCTCCACCGCCCCGCGAGCCACCAGAGGGAAAAACCGGGGTTGTCGCGTGATGCCTCACGTTGCTGGGGGTTGGGCTGGGTCCTGAAACAGCGCGGGGAGTCGCAATATACGCAAGTATTTGGGGCAAGTGAGCACCTGAAGAGTGTTTGTCAACCTCATCTCGGATCTGTTCCCAGAATGATGTAAGCGCTGGGCATTCCCACAGCAGGTGGGTCAGTGTGCCCTCTGACCCGCAGCCTCTCCAGCCCCCTGGGGAGTGACCAGGATCGCCCTTGTGAAGTCGGGGGGGGGGGGGTAAGATACCAATATGTCGCTATATTGGTGACAGTTTCTATGCTGGAGATGTTGCGCGCCGAGTGTCTAGCCCGGGAAAAAAATGTCCCCCCATTCCTTCGGTGATAGTGTCCGCCCCAGCTCTGCCTCCCAGCGCCTCTGGCCTGCGGATTTAGTCAACTGCTCCAGGGGCCACAAGAGATGATAAAGCTCTGTGATGAGACGTTTGCTTGACTGTTTGGTGAGTAACCATTTCTTGTAAGGGGTGAGCGGTCTCTCCACCCCTTGATGCGTCGAGGGCTGCATCACCCAGTGGCGTATCTGCTGGTAGCGATATCGCTCAGTTTCCGTCAGTGCAAAGTTGGACCGGAAATCTTCAAAGGACAAGGGGCCCTCCACATCAAAGAAGTGGCCAATCGATCTGTGCCCCTCTACGTCCCAGTGTTTGAAGGCTACCAGGTCGAGACCCGGAGTAAAGTCGGGGTTGTTAGCTATGGGCGTGAGTGGTGACGGGAAAGTGGTAAGGCCGCTTCGCGTGGCTGTCGCATCCCAGGCCCTTAGGGTTGCCCACGTGATCGGTGACCTGTAAAGCCCGGGGGGGGCAGTGGGTTTTACGAATAAAAGGGATCTTCCATCCTTAGTTATTTTAAAGGGAACCCAACTAGGAAACGTACTTCTAAAGCCATTGGCCTTCCGTCGTAACAGACTTAGTCAGCATAAATGAGCCATCCACTCAACTTTGCACTTCACACACCTTACCTTGTAGTAATCGTTTCTTACCCGTCAGATTTGCTAGAGGCGCAAGCAGCTGTTCCTGTTGCTTCAGATCTAGCCAGCATTAACGAGCTACCTACCCTATTTCGCACTACTCACTTTACCTAGTAGCAATCGTCAGGGCCGGCTTTAGCAGTGGTGGCGCCCAATGCGACAATTTTTGGGGCCCCCTCCCCATGACCTTGTCCTCGGATTCCCTCACTACCACCGGGAAAAAGTGCCACTCATCTGTTGATAGCCCCTCTCTCACATACATTTAATTTGTTTTAAGGCACTGGTAAAGGTTAGTTTTACTAATAAGAATGTATAGCCACCCAAACAAACCGTTTTTAGCAACATTAGGAATAGATAATGAAAGACTAGGGAAAAAACATAACGTCCTAACTATTTTATGCAGTTTGTAAGCAGCTCTTTGATGACAGTTTGTAACAGTCACTGTTCTATACTAGGGTTGTATCTTATGAACTGCAGTAACAAAAGGATCGCTGTGACAAAAGCAGTAATACACTCAGCTATCCAACCGAAATACAGATCTGTGATCTCCACGGTATGCGTTCTTTGCAGCAGGCATATTAACCCTCTGCGCTACTAGGCCACTAGGCAAAACTCCGATCTCACTCTCTAGCAGGAACATTAATCACAAGAGTTATCTTGACATTTACATTGCTGCCCGAAAGCTGGATGCAGAAGGAATTCTGTAGAAGGTGTTTTAAAATTGTAATTGCTAAACAAACCACCCCCCCCCCGGGCAGCGTCCAGTGCAGCCGCAGCAGTCGCACTGCCCTAAAGCTGGTCCTGGCAATCGTTCTCTTTCCCTGTCAGTTCCACCAGACTAGCAAGTAGCTGCCAAAACTTTGTGTAGGCCTGAAGATGATGGAAACTTCCCACTCCCCCTTCTGGAGACCTAGCTGGTCTTACATCACAAAATAAAGATCTCAGGGATGAGGTGAGGAATTTAACATGATTGATCACCCACTTAGATAGCAACTTGTAGTGAATGTGCCCCCTAAAGAACCCAAAAAAATAGAAGCACTAAGTACGCAGGAAACTCAGTCTCCCGAGCAAGCACCCAGGACCACTGTAGGATCTTCTTTTTCAGGACCACCTAGAGATGTCCGCTCAAGTTGTGTTAATGACCTCCCTGGGAGCCCCAGAGGTCTGAAACTCATAGAGATCCTAGGACTGTGAGACACCGAGGAACCCCTAAACCCTAGGGAATAACCAGCTCTCATTTGGGTGAAGAGTCCCGAGGCAGACTACTTAACATCGGGCCACTACACAACATAAGCCACCCACCCGTTTCATTTAACAGTGATACACTCTCTTCAAGTCCGAGTTCTATTTTTTTGGTTGATGTTCTTAAACTTTCTCCTCATATAAGACCAGAAGGGGAGCATGTGTTAAAAAATAAAGCCATCCACTAGATTCACAGGGTAAGGGGATGTCACTCAGTTATTCGCGAGGATATTATTCGTACCAAAAGACATCCTTCCATTAACTCTAATCATGACAGTATTGAATTACTCCTTAGAGATAGGGACTTGGTTGACAATTCAGTAGCTTATGACATCAGTACAGCCCCTCTTTTTAACTCAAACATCCGGCCTACGTACCAGCGGGCTGACAATGTCCCCTTGAGTGTTGTGCACATATCTTCCCGCCCAGCAACTGCCAGTCCCCCCTACAGGAAGTTGATTGACTATCACCCCCTAGCACCCACCGCTTACTACTTTTTTCATCCTCCTCTACATTGGAAGGCAGCCATAGGGGACACTGTAGGCCCTGAGTTCCCAGTCTTCTGTAGCAGTGAGATTACTCAGTCTCTGCTTGTTACTTCACCAAATGACCAACCTCACAAAGATCTCTCACACTTACCAGTTACTAGTGTAGCGATTTCTAACTAAACATCCCTGACCCCCACAAGTTCTCCTGATGCTACAGTAGCACCTTTAAGCCCTAAAGGTACACTAGTTTCCTGGAACGTGGCTGGCCTAGGCCAGAAGTCACCCAACCAGACTGGAACAATTTTATTGACCGACACGATATTTGTTTGTTCAAGAAACATGGTGCATCAACCCCATTTTTAAATCAGGCTACCTTAACTTTTTTATACCAGCCAAATCTAGTGTGACTGGTAGACCCTTAGGAAGGCTAACAATTTGGATCAGAGCTATCTAAAACTGCAAAATTCATAGTCTTGATATTGATTGTCCGGACATTTTAGCTATATGCGTAGAGGTTGACAAGTCCCTCAGCATCGTTTTCTATAATATTTATGCTGGAGGTGTCAAGGGGCGTTTGGCATCAAACACCGTTCAATGTTTAGAAGGCTTTCTGGAAAAAATTAATCGCCAATCCTACCTAATACTCGCAGGGGATTTTAACACTACTTTTGAGCCCCTGAATAATGATGACGCTAGTTTTTCCAGCAAGGAGGATGCGAAATGGGTCATTCCTCAACTCGACTTACCCCCTATAAAAGGTGAAAACAAGCTGCCCTCCAGCTGAAGGCTCCCTCCTTAGAATTGGGGGTTAGGGCCACCAACAGACACACAAAATTTGATTTGAAGGGGACCTTCACTTTCAATAAACCACACTATATCAGCTGCATAGACTATATTTTAGTGGATTTAAGACTCTGGCCACATGTCAACGATATGGTCATCAGAGAAAGGCTGGATAGCGATCACAATCCGCTATGTCTTAGTATGACAGCTCTTTGTGATAAACTATCAAACAACCCCGTCTGCCTTCAACTAGGGTGATAGTATCCACCAATAACATGTGCAGGCTTAAATGGCACCAAATTGTTGCCCACCCTAATATTCGAACATCCATTGACTCTAACTTACAAATCATGTCTAGCAAAGATGATTAGCTGCTCTAACAAGAAGGGGATGCAAGCCCAGTTACTGACTTACATTGTAACTTCTTCACACACATTTTGGCATATTTTTCTATTCCTACAGCTTACTCATCAAACAGCATACACAGACCTCTAGTTGGTTTAATAAGGAATGCAGGCTAACGTGAAGTCTACTGGCTCATGTCATAAAAACAAAGGACCTTAAACAAATTCACTCACTGTGGAAAATGTATAAGCTAACTTTGGTCAAAGCAAAAAAGGATTTTGATAACTTGAGGTGGAAGGAACTAAAAGTAGCTTGCCTTGAAAATGATTCCACGACGTTCTGGTCCCTGGTCACCTAGGGTGGCATCGGATCTGCTTCCCCACCCGAAAATTACTTACCCCTATCAGTCTGGAGTGATAATTTCTCAAACTTATTTTCTGAGGGACCTTTAGATTCCGACGAGGGACTGTCATTAGAAATGGAATCTACAGTGTAATATATATCCCTAGGCAATTATAGGATTATAAATGTTACAAATCCATAGATATATGTGTCTCTTCAGTACATCTTATTAATGAACTCAGTGTAACAATCCATATAAACAGTACAAAGGTAAATAATTCTAATAAAAGATTGTCTTTATTGCAAATTTTAAAAACACTTCATAACACATAACAAACTATACTGTGTATCAAATTAACATTTAAAATCCTATATTCAATCATATAAAAACAGTCATATAAAATACTCAAATCGTGGCACAAAAATAATTGTCTTCGCGCGTTTCTACGCAAACTGCGTCTTCGTCAGGAAAAGCCACACATTTACCTAAAAATATAATTAGAAAATTACACTGCAGTTCATGATACATGGCAAAGTAGATTGACCGTCACCCAAAGGAAAATATGTGTTATTGAAAAGAGCAGTGAGGAATATCATTGTGTCTTCTCCAAGAATATAAGAAGGAAACAGAAAAATCGTAACTAATATATAGCGAGTATAAATGATAGAATGATAGAAAGCTATAAGTCACCAAGATTTCTATTGCTAGTAGAAAAAGGATATAAGTGAGCCTATTCTTAAACGCTTACTCAATATGTCAAGCGTAGTGTCAAATGTCTTGTAGTCCAAAATATGGTTTTCACCAAGTTGAAGGGTAAACAACTTCTGAAAGAGTTAGTAACATGAATATTTAGTGATTTCCTCATTCTACTTCCTGATACTTAATTGGTAAGTTGACAAAGATAGGCATTTATAATTACCTCGATTTATTTCTTGTAGGACTTTAATGTGTCCTTCTTATGGATAAAATACGTGTTCGTAATCACTTGACACAAGATCTATTCCTTAAAATCTAAATGAAACCAATCAAAGGCTATTTAGTAATTTGGAAAAACAAAAATAAAAGAAATAAAAGTGGAGGTGACCGGTCTGGACGTTTATACGCCGACGGAGCCATTATCAATCCCTCAAAACTTTTTATCGTAAGTTTCCTATATATTTAGCTGTTAGTGATAGCTTTCTTATTAGACCGACAGCTTCGTAAATGAATTTAATATTAAAAGTTAGACCGCCGAAACCTGTTAGTTAAGTGAGCCCTTGATATTTCGCCATTTAGTTGTGACCCACTGATCATGACGTTAGATTTGCGTGTTAGTATTTACTCATAAGTTACCCTTATGAATTGATGTAATGTTTCTTCCCTTCATGATATGCGACTTCACGAGTACGTTTTGTAGACTCGAGATAGTTGAATAGACTTGATAGGTTGCTTTCTGAATAGCTAATATATTTATCTTACTACTATTTCTTTCATATGTCTTCCACAGTCACAACCATAAGGGAGAACTATCATAAACTCCCTTGGAACCACGTTCGCACAGAATGCGACAAATTGGAAGTCTTTAATAAGTAGTAACACATATTTCAGGTACAGATAGTTACTCATGCATATTTCCACTTTTATTTCTTTTATTTTTGTTTTTCCAAATTACTAAATAGCCTCTGATTGGTTTCATTTAGATTTTAAGGAATAGATCTTGTGTCAAGTGATTACGAACACGTATTTTATCCATAAGAAGGACACATTAAAGTCCTACAAGAAATAAATCGAGGTAATTATAAATGCCTATCTTTGTCAACTTACCAATTAAGTATCAGGAAGTAGAATGAGGAAATCACTAAATATTCATGTTACTAACTCTTTCAGAAGTTGTTTACCCTTCAACTTGGTGAAAACCATATTTTGGACTACAAGACATTTGACACTACGCTTGACATATTGAGTAAGCGTTTAAGAATAGGCTCACTTATATCCTTTTTCTACTAGCAATAGAAATCTTGGTGACTTATAGCTTTCTATCATTCTATCATTTATACTCGCTATATATTAGTTACGATTTTTCTGTTTCCTTCTTATATTCTTGGAGAAGACACAATGATATTCCTCACTGCTCTTTTCAATAACACATATTTTCCTTTGGGTGACGGTCAATCTACTTTGCCATGTATCATGAACTGCAGTGTAATTTTCTAATTATATTTTTAGGTAAATGTGTGGCTTTTCCTGACGAAGACGCAGTTTGCGTAGAAACGCGCGAAGACAATTATTTTTGTGCCACGATTTGAGTATTTTATATGACTGTTTTTATATGATTGAATATAGGATTTTAAATGTTAATTTGATACACAGTATAGTTTGTTATGTGTTATGAAGTGTTTTTAAAATTTGCAATAAAGACAATCTTTTATTAGAATTATTTACCTTTGTACTGTTTATATGGATTGTTACACTGAGTTCATTAATAAGATGTACTGAAGAGACACATATATCTATGGATTTGTAACATTTATAATCCTATAATTGCCTAGGGATATATATTACACTGTACTAGTGCCCTACCCTAGGAATTGTTTTATCAATTTAACAGGGGGTCCTTGCTATTTTTCATTAGAAATGGAATCTTCCACCCTGGCTGTTTGAGCCAGGTGACATCTCCGTCTCTCTCAACGCCATCACTAGTGGCAGAGCTCCTGGCCGGACAGCATGTCAGCGGACTTATTTAACTATGACAGAGAGTACACTGAACTGCTGCTGCACTGTTGCACTGAATCTGTGTTTTAAGAAGGGTGCCAAGTCCTCACCCACAAATTATATCACTCTTACAAACTGTATCCAGAAGATCTTTTGTCGCTTACTATTGGACAAATGTCAGCATTGGATCAGCGAAAAAGACATTTTGCCACCATTTCAAGCTGGTTTTCGTAAGAAAACCAGCACTACAGATTAGGTATTCAGATTCATACTGATACACCGGAAGACGGTTCTCATCGGCAGAGGCAACTTGTACGTTGCCTTTGTGGATCTCAAATCAGCTTTCGATGTAGTCCCTGAAACGAAATTGTGGCAGGTTCTCATGGGCATGCCCCCTGATTTATTAGCACGGGTAATACGTCTGCACGAAGGCAACTATGCCAGAATTCGATGGGGTAATCAGGGACAGCTGACTGACCGGATCCCTGACAGGAAAGGGGTCTGGTGGGGCTGCGTCCTGACACCTACATTGCTCTCTTTATATCTAAATGGCATAGTCCACCACCTCTCCCAGTTCTCTACCGACGCCTCTACTGTAGCTAAAGTGAAGGCTCCCATTTTACTTTTTGCGGATGACACCCTATTAATCTTCAAAACCCCTAGCGGACTCCAACAGCTGCTGACCAATTTTGAGGAGTTTTGCACCACTCGTGGTTTGGAGACTAATGCTGCAAAAACTATATTCATGGTATTCAACCCTCACAAATCATTTAAAGGGAGATTGCTGATAAGTGGCACAACACTCGAGAGAATGGACTCATTTGATTATCTGGGCATTGACTTTGTCTTGGAAACTACACGTCGACAAAATGATCCTCGAGATCAAGCACATTGCAGGTGTTATTTCTAAAAAGCATTCTGTGTCCTTTACCGAACCGATATCTCCTGCTCTCCAGATATACGAAGCTGAAGCTGTGGGCTCTGCTCTCTATGGTGCAAAGCTTTGGGGGTTTTCCAACTGTACTGGGTTGACAAGATCGTAGAACAAGTTCCTAAGGAACTTGTCTCATCTCCCGCTGAGTACCCCACTATTTCCACTGCTGCTTGACATTGGCAGGAGGGCGATTGAATCTAAAGCTATATTGCAGCCTATTATTCTGCAGAAGGATCTGGTCTACACCTGAACTCCGACATTATGCTGCCGCTCAGCAGGATGTTATAAACGCTGACAGGTTTAACAAAATTCCCTGGCTCTCACACATTAACAAGTCACTGATCTCATTAGGTCTGAAAGAGTTTTGGGAGACTCCGTCTCAAGTCCCTTGCCTGTCTAAACAGTTGCTGAAAAAACATTATTGGTCGTGGATAATGCAGCGTGATGTAGCTAAAGCAGCCAGAGCTACCCTGTCAGGAGAATTTCTTGATTTCAAATGCACGAGTACACTGGGGCCCCATCTCAGATGGACAGGAAACACTATTTGCAATTTTGGTTAGGTGCATTGCCTTCGAAAGCTTTCACTAGTAAATGGTCGAAAAAAAGATACCGACAGGTGCCCTGCTTGCTACCACACTGTCGAATCCATTGCTCATGTTGTTTTTTGTCTGTCCAGCTTATGTTGGCCCACGACAGACCTGGATCAAGCCACTCTGCAAGCAGTTGGGCACAGTTCCGCCCTCAGAATTTTAAGATCAGACTCCTGTCCTCTGTTTGCTTGTTCTATTGCCAAATTTTTGGGATGGATGTGGCTCATTAGAAGAAGGGCCCTACCCTCCCAGTAAAAAGTAAGGTTGTTTAACCTAGGGGACAGCTTATTGCTTTTATGCACCTCTTATATCGTAGCTTATCTTGCAATGGCTGCATCCTTTAATTTTTAATAAGATATTTCTAGTCAATCCTGCTCTTGTGTTTATCGAGCCGATGGACTGTCTCCGTTTTGTACTATGCCATGGTTGTGTATATAAGACATGAATTGTTTTAGATTGACTGTGAGAAAATGTTACTGTTTTATCTATTTATACCTGTATTTTATATTTTATTATTCTGTATTTTTATGGCAACTAGCCGAAATATGGTTGTTTTGACTTGTAATTATGTGTAGTAAGATGCCTTAAGCATTATGTAAAGGTAACTGAGAACCGGAGAACATTCATTGTGCAAGCCATTCACTCCAGTAACCCCCATTACCCAAAAGGGGTGATGGTCCTAGAGGGGGGTGGACACAGGGTATTTTGGGGCTTATTCTGCCTGAAACGAGATGTTGTCGTAGGCTTTATGGGTGTGAGCTAGATTGGAGGACATCCTCAAGTCAATGGATTGGCCAAGAGTTTCAATGTTTAAGGCCCTTTATTGTATGCCAATTCAGCATGCGCCAATGACGATTGCGGATATGGTCTGAACTTGCATAGTATGAGCCAACTGTCTTGTAATAAAATTGAAGATACTCTTAGCCAATTGTGAAGGATAGTCCTGATTTTATTAAAGACAAAGGAGGCGAGTTTTATCCCGTCACTGATGTCTATGCCAGCCCTTGTAATAGTTGTAAACATATTTTTTGTGACTCTCCCTCACAACTGGCTAGGAGAATATGCAATTCGAATGGAATGGAATGGAAAGGCATTTCTAAAGCGCATGGCTACTCGGGAGCATCCCAGCGCTAGTAGCGTTGCGGTTCCCACTACAAGCAGTCCTAAGGAAACAGATACATTTTAAGTTGCTTTCGGAAAATCGAATGGTTGGGTTGCAGGCGGATAACGGTAGGTAGATGATTCCACAACTTTGCGGCATTAAATGAAAAACGAAGTCCTCCACTTCGAGTTCTTTTTATTTTTGGGACTAGTCTTGGGAATTAGTCTTTGTATGTTATTTCCATATCTTATTGGCTAATATTAGTCTTAGCAAACACAAGGAGATGGTGGACGGAGCGCTGAAACTTTTCAGACACTCACCCTAAGTCATTATTAGATCTGGGTTGAATCCATCATCGTTCTTTATCTCACTTCGCCACCCCAGTTCAGACCCAACCATATGCAAATTAGTCTTGACCCTGTTCCTCATGGGAACAGTCCAGCCCGAACTGCCCAGCCAGGTCTTCCCTGGACTGGAAACAAGCATCATGGGTATTGGAAAAAGGGGGCCCCTGAATATGAGATGAGTGCCTCGTCAGGGAATTACAATCTTGGGAAAAGGAAGCACCTAGGCAAGGTGCATCCAACACTTAACAGACATATCAACAACAAATAATATTAGAAGTTACATGACATATGTTGAGCACTAGACACACCAATATTCTTTATATTTGTTTTATTTTTTAGTTTTAATGATATAAATATCTACTTATTTTTTACATAAACATTTTTTTTTCATTTCAATTATTATCCATTATTAAAAACACATTATTCTGATGTACATACATGCAAAACTAATAATTACATCCACATTTCTTGGTTATCCTATTTCTGCCTTCTTTATATATTAGCAGGAAACAGAATTATCATATTTGTCTAATCCTGTAATAGATGACTAAAACCTTACTGGAATTATAACACTGGAGACAAATGAGTTCTTTTGTTCTACAAAAAGTTATGCATACAATATATTCAACAAACATCCATCATTATAATGGCATGAGGAGACTGGCGGTTTGTGATCTAACTACGCGCGTTTCGGCTTAGGCCTTCGTCAGGACTCCGTCACAGGTTCTTTGGCTCAGGCGCAGTGTGGATGTGCCTTGCTCGTCCCAATTTTTTAGGTTATCTGCGGCAGCTCTTTTATTTAAACTTTTATAGTTCTCGTTATCTTCCTTTGAGTGACAAATCTTTCATATGGAACCTATATGGCTGATCCTCCTGCGAGCTTTAAAGAACTCTCCTCAGCAGACTCTCCTCTCCAATCTGCAGAAAGTTCTTCAGATTCTCGATGCACTGTCTCTGCTTCTGGGTGTCTGCGGCCGGGTCTGTCGCAGTTGTGAGGTTCTGTCCATCAAAAGCAAATCGCTGAAATGAGCTGCCTGAGCCCGTCCCCGGAGTCCCTCAGTATTCCGTAGTCGGGTACGTGGATGACGTCCCCATCATCAGTTACACCAGTGAGAGTTCCAGGGCGGAGCCCCGGGCCCCCTGGATGGAGGAAATCACAGCTAAAGATCCACGGTTCTGGGAAAATATTGAAAAAGAATTACAAGAAGTGAAGAAGATTCTCCAGGATGGTTTCAAGAAATTGATGGAACAAAAGAACCAGGCCCCGGGTCTCCATGTGCTTCAGGTGATAAAGGGCTGTGAGCTCCACGAAGACGGCTCAGGCAGCTCATTTCAGCGATTTGCTTTTGATGGACAGAACCTCACAACTGCGACAGACCCGGCCGCAGACACCCAGAAGCAGAGACAGTGCATCGAGAATCTGAAGAACTTTCTGCAGATTGGAGAGGAGAGTCTGCTGAGGAGAGTTCTTTAAAGCTCGCAGGAGGATCAGCCATATAGGTTCCTTATGAAAGATTTGCAACTCAAAGGAAGATAACGAGAACTATAAAAGGGTAAATAAAAGAGCTGCCGCAGATTGTATTGTATACAGAATTTATAGAGCGCACTGCGACCCCACGGGTATCCTGGCGCTTGAGCACGTATGATCAGTTATCTTAAAGTGTGACAGCGGTTGCAAAAACAAGAAACACTAAATTACACCCTGGGAAAAAGCCAAGTCTTCAGTTTCTTTCTGAATGGCAATAGATCATCTATCTGTCTAAGTTCAGTTGGTAATTTGTTCCACGCCGAAGCTGCTGCAACGCAGAAAGCTCTTCCACCAGATCTAACTTTTCTGAACTTGGGTACTCTCACCAGTTTTGCTGAGGAAGAACGGAGATTGCGTGAAGGAACATACCATTCAAATCTGCTCTGTAAGGGCTTGGGCCCAATGCCATGTAGAGCTTTAAAAACTATGCACATTGATTTAAATTGCACCCTCTGTACAACTGGAAGCCAATGGAGCTAACCTAAAAAATTGGTACGAGCAAGGCACATCCACACTGCGCCTGAGCCAAAGAACCTGTGACGGAGTCCTGACAAAGGTCTAAGCCGAAACGCGCGTAGTTAGATCACAAACCGCCAGTCTCCTCATGCCATTATAATGATGGATGTTTGTTGAATATATTGTATGCATAACTTTTTGTAGAACAAAAGAACTCATTTGTCTCCAGTGTTATAATTCCAGTAAGGTTTTAGTCATCTATTACAGGATTAGACAAATATGATAATTCTGTTTCCTGCTAATATATAAAGAAGGCAGAAATAGGATAACCAAGAAATGTGGATGTAATATTAGTTTTGCATGTATGTACATCAGAATAATGTGTTTTTAATAATGGATAATAATTGAAATGAAAAAAAAAGATGTTTATGTAAAAAATAAGTGGATATTTATATAATTAAAAATAAAAAATAAAACAAATATAAAGAATATTGGTGTGTCTAGTGCTCAACATATGTCATGTAACTTCTAATATTATTTGTTGTTGATATGTCTGTTAAGTGTTGAATGCACCTTGCCTAGGTGCTTCCTTTTTCCCAACAAGCATCATGGGACCAGCAGTTTGGGCTGGACTGTTCCCAGGAGGAACAGGGTCAAGACTGATTTGCATATGGGTGAGTCTGAACTGGGGTGGCGAAGTGAGCAAAAGAACGATGATGGATTCAACCCAGATCTAATAGTGACTGGGGTGAGTGTTTGAAAAGTTTCAGCGCTCCGTCCATCATCTTATTGTGTTTGCTTATTATTAATCTTAACCTACCTAGCCACTGTTTTATTGACATCACTGCACAATGAAAAACAACAAAGAAATAAAGGGATAGCATACAAGTGCATTTCAATGCCTGCTCTTCATTTTCTGGTGATGTGAAAATATGGGAGGGTTGTGGGGGTTAGTGTGGGGACTCATTGTCAAGGCACCACTCACCTTAAACTTGGAATCTGCAGGAGCGAAAGCAGTTCCCCAATACGTCGAAAAAACAATCCCTAATACCTAAAAGAAGTAATAGGTGTCTGTGGATTATGCCTGAGGGCAACAGGGGGATAGGGAATGGGAGGGGATAGGAAGAGGTCAAAATTCCTGGCCTTTACACCTCAGTGGACGCGCATCTCAGTCTGCGGCCCCCAAACTCCCTGTGTCTGTGAGTCCTGAGAATTGAAAGGAGCAAGACCAATAGGTTTTTTACATAACCCTTTCAAGACTGGTCAGAGTGGTTATGATAATTAACCCTGGGTGGAGTTGCGCTACGTGAAACTCCGCGAAGTGGGAAAAAAATGCGATAGAAAAATGCAGTTTGCGGTGATTTTCAGTGCCAGATGCTTGTCCGCACTGTGCAATCATCGCGAACGGCACCATGCACAGCGCGCAAGCGATCGCTGCTTTCCTTTCTGCCGCTCGAGTAGATTTTTACTCGAGCAGCAGCTTTCTCAACGCGAACGGGACGTTTCTCAACGCGAGCGGTCGCGAGCATACGCGACCACTCGCAATGAGAAACCCGACCCCCGCGCGTTGAGAAATCTCGCCGAGAGGTTTGTTTTCCACGCTCGCGCTCGCCAACTTGATGTTGACGATCGCGAACGAGGAAAAATCTCGCCGGGAGGTGGATTTTCCTCGCTCGCGCTCGCCAACTTGACGTTGGTGAACGTGAGCGAGGAAAAAAACTCTGCTCCGCTGCGCGAAGCAAAGTTTTTCGGAACTCCGCGAGCTCCGCGTAACGCGGATTGCAGAAAACTCCGCAAACTCCGCGAGCGGAGCGGAATTCACCACCCAGGGTTAATGATAATCCAATGAATTACAGTCCTGACACAAATTCCGTTTTTTGGAGTTTATATAGAAATTAAAGGATATAATTGTCCACATGTTGTGTCCATAAATTAATGTCTCTGTAGAGTTTAGTAATTCAGACTATATATAAACATAGTTTGTGGGAGCCACAGGCTCAGTGCACAGACCTGGATGATGATATTGTCCAGTCCCAAGAAGGGACACTAATGACCGGAGGCCCCCAACCAAGAAGGAGCAAAATGCAAAGCCAGCCAGGAGCAAGAAGCAGGTAAGGGAGTCCAGGAAATGCTGGCTGGTGAGAGAGAGCGCTCGAGGTGCAATGCAGAGCCAGCCTGTAGGACAAACAGGTAAGGGAATCCAGGAAATGCTGGCTGATGAGAGAAAGAGCTGGAGGCACAGTGCAGAATCAGCCAGGAGCACAAGCAGGTAAGTGAATCCAGGAAATGCTGGCTGGTGAGAGTCTGAGCTGGAGGTGCAATGTGGAACCAGCCAGGAGCACAAGCAGGTAAGTTTAGCAATGCTTGGAATGGATGTGGTGAGCGGGGCCAAAAGGAAAGGGTAGAAGCTCTAAGCCATCCTATTCGACATGCGTAGTGTAGACCCAGCAATCCCAGGGCTGTGAAACAGCCTGGGGATTGCTGGCCCAGGCCCCCAGCCTCAAAATGAGCACTGGGTGATCCTGCTCCAACCAATCCTGAAGCTGCTTTCACAGCATGAAAGCAGCTCCAGGATTGGTTGGAGTTCTGTTCCACAAGCAAGAAGGAAGTCCTTCTTTTTCCTGCTCGTGGGAGGGAGAAGTGCTGCAGCGGTCGTGCTCCAGCTCCGAGTTTATGGTGAGTAGCGCCTTCATGTCCCACTATTTTTTTATTGAAGGCAGACGCCACTGTATGTAACTGAGTAGGTGGATAGGCAGAAGGAAAACAAGTAAACAAGTTTCAGATTCTATGCATGCGACAGCCAATTCTTAACTAATGCAGGTTTTAAAAAAATGAAACAAATACGAACAGTATATTATTTTAATGTATCACTCTGTACATAAATTGAAACAACCCAATTGAGTCCACTGCCTTCTGAATATCAGCCACAGGACAGGCCAAATCCGGTTTCTTATCGAACAGAAAATATCTGCTGCAAGGATGATAAAAAAAACTGCATAATGTTTCGGAGTTTATTTCCTTTCCTATGAGCGCTGCAAGTGTTGAAGCAACAGAGAATGGCCGTTAGCCTGCAAACAAGAAAAGTGGAAAGTTAGTCAACGGCGTAGTAACGCATTATTCAGTTGTATAAAAGAGCTAAAGCGGGAGGCTAACGGATTCCACTTACACTTCTTCAGTTGTGTGGATTTTATGTTACAAAACCACATTTAGAAAAATAAAACCCAAATGCAGACAAAATGTTAAAACTTGAATAAGAGTTCAAATAAGATGTTACTGCGTAGCTGCCATGGTTTCAGATTGCTTGTGTGTGACATTTTCATAATTTCAGTGTAATTATGAGCGACATTCAGCGACCATAAGCTACACTTTCTCGCAAGCAAAATCAAGCAATGAAGACTATGGAAACACATAAATTTCTGAAATTACTCCCATTTGAGCAACGAAAAACTTTAAGAATATTTTAAAACTGCTGCAAAGCACCAGAAATGGAAGGACACTAACCTAGTGCCCAGTTTACTTAGGCTCATGATCATGATTCGCTAAAAGTAAGTTAAATAAGGATTGGAGAAGGTACTAGAGACTCCTACTAGTCTGTAGCGAGCAGCACGTGACTGGACAGACAATAAACCAATCAAACACTGCAGTGAGTGTGTTTAATTCTTATATCACCCTGACCAGCATAGCTGTCAAGTTTTCAGACTGCTTATGTGTCACATTTTGATGGTTTGAGTGTGCGTTTAAGTGACATTCTACTGCCAAACGAGTGACACTTTCTCGCAAGTAAATCAAGGGAGTAACTAGTATTTTTGTGCTTCTCTGTGAATTTTCGATTATTATGCAAGATAAAAGCCCAGCTTCTGTAGTTAACCAGTGAAAACCAGTCAAGGCCAGACAAATGAAAAACTTTCCAATACAAACTCCTCCTCAACGTGTCCCAGATGACAAATACATGAAGATGTAACAAAGGTAAACATGTGCCCAACCCAATATTTGCTGTACCTGAAATACCCTCCTCATTAAATGCCCCTAGGTTACATAATTCAATCACCAGAAAAAACCAGAAGTTCCTCCCACATTGAAATAACTAAAGGGTTCTGCTGAAAACAAAATTGCCCACCCGGCCTACCAGCTGAGACGCACCAGCGCGGATCTCAGCTGCTACTATTAATCAATAAAGATTAGAAACCATCTGAAGTTCATGAAGAGCATCAATCGATCCGAATGACACATCCAAAGTACTATAACGAACCGCCTATCAACCATGCACCCAAAGAGCGCCCAGAAACCTCGTTTGGAGTATGAGCGCTATACAATCGACAAAGGGGCACCTACGTACTCAACAGTTCAAAAGTGCCTCAGGCCTATCATATGGAATGTGGTACATAAAAACTAACACAGTACATCTGCTCCACGTGTTACCTCTTTAATAAGCTGACCAGCCTGTGACCTTGCACACATCTTTGAACTCATGCCTGAACTGGGAGTGCCATATCTCATCAATGTACGCTATCCCCTTCTCCCGTTTTAATTTTTCCACCTTGACTGCCCTTCCCTCTGACCCCGTCGCAGCGCTGGAGTACCCCACTTTACGTCCCCTCCGGCTTCTTTCATCTCACACCCTGTTCACATCACGCTGTTTTCTAGCTCTATCTGCCCTCATTATCTCGCTCTCATCAAAGCAGCCTTTCATGTGAGGATCAGGGCCACGCAATTAGGCAGATTATGGCAGTGCTCTAAGCGGCTGCATGAGACCCCACATACGGGTATCTGGGGTGTGCACTGGGGGGCCAAGGTGGGGCAGGGATATCACTGCACTCAGCGAGTTTCAAGGACATAGAGAACAGACTGCTGCTTTTCAGGGTAACCGACAGAAGGAAGTGAAAGGGTCACAGGGGGATCCCCAGCAGTGGTGCTGGGTGGGCACAGTAGGGATAGGGGGAAAGGGGGCGTTGGCAGAGACACAGGTTTAAACCAGAGCCTCTTCAAGGCTTCCAGTGGGAAAAGCTGGCACATGCGGTAAAGGGATGTAGGGAGCCAAGTAGAAGAAGATTAGTACAGTGAGAGACACTTGACTTACTCTATGTCAGCCATGAGTACCATTGACGGTACGGGGCCAGCAGCGACGCCTCCCCACGGCACCGTCTGCGGTCCAGGTCGGACACTTCAACCGACTCACGTGGCATTGGCTACACTGGACTGCAGGGCAGCTGCTGAGGCAGTCATGCACCACCACTCTCTGGCCGTGGTCCAGTCCGAACTATTACGCCGGCCAGACCGCACAGTACAAGCTGCCAAACAACTTTAAACTATGCCGTGCCCACCCGTACGCATCGTGGGGGTCAGGCCTGCCATGTTGATTGGAAATTAAATCATGAGACTGAAGCCTTGTGACCTGATGTCAATGATTGCTGTGCTGTATGGTGAAACATTGTAGCCAGCCATGAGCTGAGCCGCGCCCAAGCCCGACGCAAACTGCCAGATAAGAGCTTTGGCAGTCAGTGGAGGTGCTAAATAGCAGCTCTCCAGCAGACAGCTGGGGCGCAATAAATACATGACAATGCATTTCAATGCGGTGATGCAGACCACCACACTGAAATGCGTTAGTCTAACGCCTGATGCATGGTACTTGGCAGAGTTGCCACTGACCCCACTACACATTTGTAGAAAGTAAGCACAAGTGATAAGCGGGCCCAATCACACCAATTTTGGCAAATAAAATTTGCAAGCAAGGCTAACAATAATCCGTGCCTTTGCAAGACCTCCCTCAAACATTAAAATTATACGTAATGCATTCAGGCCCGGCTCTAGGTTTCTCGCGCTGAGAGGGCCATGAACCAGGATAGGTGGGCCATGAAGATGAATGGGCAGTGGCTAAAAAGCAACAAAGTATTGCAGAGATCTGATATTTTAGGTACTGACACCTGTCAAATTTTGATGTGGTGCAGTAAGCCCTGTAACTACTTCACACACCCCTACCTAATACCATAATGCACGCTTAACCAGTATTTATCCTCCTTTTCAACGCACATATTCACTAAAAACCACATTTAAAAACGGACTTATGGTTCTGACAAACATGGAAAACCATTGAAGCTCACCAGTTTTGGTAACCGACGCACACAACCCTGGCCATAACTCACAGTGGCCGTGGTGCTCAGAACACCAGTTCCCAACGGAACAGAAACAAAGGAAAGGGCAGCAGCATAATGAGTGGTGCAAGTTATGTCACTCATTGTGTGCTTTGGTAACCATAAGCAGCAAATTTGACTGGTTGTCTGCTTTTGAGTCAGCACCATAACTCCGTTTATAAACTCTGTTGTTTCAGTTACCCATTGACCATCACCAATGCTGATGGTTTGATTAACAATGTATTAAAGAAATGCAAACAAAACCTAAATATTCTAATTCCCTCAGAGTCCTCTGTTAGATGGACTTTGAAGAAAACAGCTTGTTCAAGCTAAGTACCCAAAAATCAACATGCAATTTAAAAAAAGTTAACAATTCTTTTATGATATGGTCCTCTATTGCCATCTCTGGGTTCCAGTGTAATTTACAAACCACTCGGCCTTTGGCTTCAAGATTTATGATGTCACCAGAACATTTCAATGGGAGATTTGGACCATATTACACAGTTAGTTACCTGTTATGAATGCCATATAAATAGCAAAATCATTTTTTAGCTAAACATTTGAAATATTTTAATTAAGTTAATTACATTTTGGCTACTACCCTGGGATGTACATTTGGTTACACAAACAAAGTTAGCTGAACCTTGATCAGGGATTTCATAGTTTATAGGATGAATAAAATTATTTAAAATATATTTTGAGTTTTTCCTTTTTTATGTTCATTCAAACAATTGCTAACTTTTTGTGACATTACAAAAGGAAAATGTGGAGTCTGCTAAATGTACTTATTACAGTAATAAACAAATACAAATATATTGCAGGCAAAATGCCACACTAAACCACACATACCGTTGTAACCAGTTTCATCTACAGTGTAATTTTTAGGTAGCAGCACTACGATACATAACTACCCACTCCACTTGACTTGTTCTCCTCACTCAGCTATGAATTATCAATTATAGGGTAGTTTTTAAGCTCTTGTAACTGCTAAGCATTTAGCTAGCAGCACCACTGTACCTAGCTACCCACTACGCTTGACTTGCTCTCCTCACTTAGCCAAGTCCATTATGTTCCTCCTAGATCTCCCACATCCACATTTCGTTATTAATTCTCCCAAATTTCAACAGCTGAATCCTGGTGTAGAGCACTCGGTGGAACATTTTCATTTGAACCAAGTAAAAAATAGATCTTGCTGTAAACTCTGGTGCTGATGCAAATGCTTCCTTCCATAATCCATTCTCTATTGGTCCTGTGTCTTTCTCTGATCTGTTTTGAAGCCATGCAAGTTTCTTTTGTCTTTTTGGCCATTCTAGCCTCGTGTAACCTTCCCCCACTAGTGTTGACACTTCCAGCATTCCCATCTCTCCCTTAATGAAAGACGTAACAGCATGCTTGAGCAGCTACTATTAAGTTTAGTTTCTGGGTGTTTTGTAACATGTATTTAGTTTGCAAATGTGTAAATGCTACTTAACGTGTACCAAGTGATGAAAGAAGCTATATTCATTCAGGCAAACAATACTGTGGTGCCCTGTACTTAACAAACATCAAAACATACATGCTCAGACTAGGCAACACAATACTGTGCACTCCATAGCTCTGCTTGCCCATTCATTTAATATAAAAACTTCAACAGGAGTTGAGGGTACAACGGGTGTACACTATGAACCTTAAAACACATCTTGAGGGCACTGAAATATGCCAGGTAAGGTGTTTTTGGAAAAAAAACATAATAGTGCATCACACATACAAACAGAGACAATGAATCATACGTGTGTAAATAAATCAGTGTATAGAAAATGCTACATGAGACAAAGGGGACTACAAGGTGTAGGATTCACATGGTATACATACTGGTAGGCATTTTTAAGGAGTGCTTGATCTGGAGAAGCACAAACTCAGGATTCAGAACGTAACACGGTGTTTAGGGTTGGATTTACTAATAAGAATTTATTTCTATCCAAACAAACTCTTTTTGGAAACATTAGGATAATTAAATACTGGGAAAAAACAATTTTCTAGCCTGTACCATGGAGTTTGCATCTAGCTTTTTTGATGGCAGTTCATAGCCCACTGCGTTAGATTACGATTGTAACTTATGAACTGCATAGTAACAAAAGGATCTATGTGACAAAAGCAGTAACCAACTGAGATATACACAGAAAATACTGTTCTGTGATCTGCATGGTACACGTTCTTTGCAGCAGGCATATTAACACTCTGTGCTACCTTAGAGGGGGAGTGGGGTGGGATGGAAGGGGTGGGGGGGGGGGGTGCGGGGGGGATCTGCACTTAAATATTGGGGGACCAGCACTTATTTTTCGCCTCAGATATTTTAACAAGCGCAGGAGAGGTAAAACACAGATCAGAAAGACAGAGGAAGAGAAAGATGGAAAACCCACCACAAAGGGAGAAAGCAGGAACCTGCAAGAGAGAGATGAAATGGCAGGGAGTGTCTGGCAGTGGAATACAGGGGCATGATGTGTTTTAGGACTACAAGCCTTGGTATTAGGTGCAAAGTATTTTAATGGCACTGGCCGCGAGCTTTTGAGCATAGCTTCGGCATGGAACTCATTTTTTTTATATAGAAATTAAGTACTGTTCCTCTCTATACCAATCTCATGTTCTACCCATCTCTCCACTCAACCTTTCCTGACTTCATCTTTTCCGTGGCCTTTTCCCACTCTCCTTTCTCAATTTCTCATCCACTGCATGTGCTTATCCAGAATTATTTCCCTCCTCTCTATCCACTTTTTCTCTCTGCTCTCCCTCAATTCTTTTCCCTCTTTCTTCTCTGTCACTTTGTTTGTCTCTACTCCCCACTCTGTCCCTAATTTCCTTTTATCTTTCCCTCCTTTGCTTATCGCTCCTCTGCTTTCTCCGCTCCTTTTGCTCCAAGATATAAGGTAGATTAGTTTTTTACTGCAACATTGTCAAAAAATGCATTGCATTTTACCCGTCTCTTGTCATATTTTTTTTAAATGTGAAGTTTTTCAGTTCTTAGTGTTTATTAATGAAGTTCCATCACTCCTGAGTTGTGCACCCTCCCCATTCCATTAGTGGATGGGATTTCTCTAAAATTAAAAACCCAACCTCAACCCAATGCATAGTTTTTAACAAAGGAAGGCTGGCACTGGGCACCCGCAGGTTTTATAGCCGACTGTAGTGACTAAAGCCCATGCGCCCACCTAAGATTTGCTAAGTGTACTGCTCAAAAGTAGCAACTCCCTGAGGCTTGGAACTGGTGGAGGTGCCCCACATGCCCTCTCTCCTCGGCCGGCCCAGACGCTGTGGCTTGCTCAGTCACACTCACCTAAACTGCAACAGTCTTTCGGGTTTTGCACCAGAAGGAAAGTCGGCCCAGGTAGGTAGACCTGCTTTCCACCTCTGAATGGCCTTGGGTGGACCAGGGCCTTTCTTGGGTGGGCCTATTCCACCTGGCCCACCCTCTAGAACCGGGCCTGCATGCATGACCTCTCCTGTCCTGAGATTTGGAATACAGCAGCAAAACACAAACGGGATCGGGAAAGAATAGTTGGCACGCCTGTCACTTTTAGCCTGCTAACCGTCTTCCTTAACCTAATGGCCTGCTCCTAGTCTCATCCCTGTGCAGAAACTGCATACGTTTCGATGTTTCTTTAATGTTCTTGTTTTGCTACATCCATTCTTGACCAGGCACAAGATTCACGTCCTGATTCGAGGCAGGGTCAATGTATTAATAAGATTCCGCTGCTTTTTCTTATAAATATGAATTTGCTGCGCTGTCTACATAATCCACCATATGCTACATTTTTTTCAACTGTAAAAGATAATGTAAAACTAGTGCAAACAGACCAACAGTTATGGTAGCTGCTGTGCATAGTGTGCAGCCATGCGACTGGAACTTTCCAAGTCGAACTTGCTGGGGGCAAGATGGCGGCTGCGTGAAACGCTGCAGAAATCGCCTATCCTACCATCGTAGTTTTTCTGAATTGATTTTGAAGAGAAAAGCATGGTAATGGACTGAAATGGTCGGAAAACTTACCTAATTAATCCTGACGCTTCGGACGGAAAGCTGATGAGGTTTCTGGCGGAGGTTGCTATCCGGACTGCGTGTGTTCTAAAACTCTTTCAGCTGACGGTGTCCGATGTCAGATGCGAGGTGCTCCTGAGGCTTCAAGGGGCACGCCGATACATTGTCTCGGCAAAAGGAACGTCTGCCTCTCCCGCGGGAAACATTGGTGCCGCGGCAGTCGATATGCCGCCAAAAACGAAACTGCTTGGAAAAGATCCCAGCGCGATCGGAGGAGCAAAAGGAATATCTCAGAATCGGCGTGCTGCTACGGAAGCGAAAAGCCTGAGTCACAGCCTGGCGTCAAGCGGCAATCTACAGGCTAGCCTGAACAAGGATGGCTCTCCTAAAGTGGATCCGGGGGAAATTGAAGCTGGAGAGCAAAGGACTGAGAGGGTTACTAGACCCAAAATGCCAACAGTACCCGGGATGTTTGCGGGGCGCGGGCTCCCAAGCACTTCAGGGGAAAAAAACTCGAATAAAGGTAAAAGCAGTTGTGTTTTAAAAACTAACAGCAACTGCTCCCAAACAATGGCTTTGACGGGAGGGGCGGCAAACACTAATACTCATAGCACAAGTGAGAATCCCTTAGGGATAGGGGAAGCTGTTAAGTCTGATATTGGACCTGATACTACCTCTCGGAATGATCCAGAAATACAGGGCATAGCTGAGCAGGTGCCTCAAGACGAGAGCATTTTACAGAAAGAGGCAGACAATGTCATTTTACAAGGTTTAATGGTATTCCCTCATACATCAGCCTTCGAAGCGCAAAAAGGAGCTCTCAACCAAGTGGATGGCAAATCCTTAGGCACACCTGACTGTGAAAAATTCTACTCGCTGACTGATGAATCGGAGCTATCCAATAATAGCGGCAAGGATGGATCAGATGATGACCTTACTGAGGAAGAAAGCGGTAGTCCTCCTGTGAAGCCTGACACCCAAAAACGGATCCCAATTAGAAGAAAGAAGAAGAGCTCAAGGGGGTCTGATAAGGACAAGGGCTTTACTTCAGATAATAGCCAATCAAGTCAGCTGAAATGGGACTACTCTGCTTCCCATTTCGAGGGAGGAACGGAGGATCAACTTAGAATTCAAACAGAGACTTCTGAAGCCATCTCAGAAAGCAGCAACGCTGTTGGGGGACAGGCTCCGCATCCATCGATGGAATTAATATATGCTACACTGAAACAGGTGCAGGTAGAAGCACGGCAGGAGCACAAGAGGGCCCACTTAGCCACAAAAAAATTACAGGGCGCGGTGCGTAAGGTGAATAAGGCTTGTACAGAAATTTCTGAACGTACCACCGCGCTGGAAGAATGTATTGTTCAATTGGAGGCCAGTGTGGAAACCTCGGATAAGCTATCCACAACTAATGAAAGCAGGATGACCGATGTCCTTTGGAAACTAGAGGACTTCGAAAATAGACAGCGTCGGAACAACCTCCGACTCCTCTGGATTGCAGAAAAGGCAGAGGGGGACGATATACGTGGCTTTACTCTGAGGCTGCTCAAAGAGGCCTTCCCAGAGTTAGCTCATTGGAATTGGGAGGCGGAGGTTCAAAGAGTGCATCGGTTTCCTATGATGCTTAAGAAGAGGGCAGGTCAAGAGGAGAAACCAAGAGCTATTCTTATATTTTTTGGCAATTTCCTCCTCCGACAATCTATATTTGAAAAGGCTAGACCTGATGCAAGGAGGGCGGCAGCGGGTCACTCTTTTTATGCTCGGCCGGACTTCTGCCACACTACGGTGGAGAGGAGATGGAGATTACGTCAATTAATTACGCCATTCTAGAAGCTAGGATGTGAAGTCTTTTTAATGAACCCGGCTAGACTAAAAGTTATTTGCAAAGGCTCAATTAGAGTATTTTTGTCAGAGATTAAGGCTCAAGAGTATTTACAGGAGCTTTCGAAGAAATGATGTACGTTTGAGACTTGCAAACGCCTACAAATATGGTTGTTTTTTCTCTTCTTACTTTGGTTTTTTCATATATGGTGGGAGGCGACTAGGGGTGCAACGTCATGCAGGAGGCATCACAAGGGTCCATGGACCTTTTTTGCCTTGTTGA
This sequence comes from Calotriton arnoldi, assembly GCA_963921515.1. Lineage (NCBI taxonomy): Eukaryota > Metazoa > Chordata > Amphibia > Caudata > Salamandridae > Calotriton > Calotriton arnoldi. The sequence goes on along the minus strand of CAWUFW010010863.1, from coordinate 240,560 downwards.
GGGGGATGGGGAGGGTTGTGAGGGGGGGCGTTAGAAACCAAAGGGAGGCAGGGAGGTAGAGAGGAATCGGTTGCACGAGGGGGGGCACCGGGTTTTTTTAGTTTGGTGTATTTCTTTATGGTGCTGTTATATATGTGGGAACTACTGTTTATTCCGTAATGAGGAAAATTAGAATTGCATCCATCAATATATGTGGACTAAATGATCCCCAAAAAAGAAGGAGAATTAGCTTCGATGCCCAATTTCTGAAGGCGGATATATTATGTCTACAGGAAACTCACATTGAAGGCTGTAGGAAGGGGGTTTTAGAGATGGCCGGCTACCAACTTATTGCTAATACAACACAAGAAACCCGTACTAAAGGAGTGGCAATTTTGGCTAGAAAGGGAATGGGTAGCTTTCCACGTACACTTGTAGATAAAATGGGAAGATGGGCTATTGTGCAATTTAGCCTTGATAACAAAATGCTTACTCTCTGTTCAGTGTATGGCTCAGTGCTGGATGATCCTGCACTTTTTGACTGGTTGAAGGTGGAGCTTGTGGGGTGGCCTCTTCCTCTGATCCTATGTGGGGATTTGAATATTAATATGAGTTGTCAGGTCGCCACCCGCAGGGAAATGTATCATGGTCGTAAACCCAGAGTTTTTAAATCATTGGCACAACTTAAGTCATTGCATGGGCTAGTAGATGTATGGGCGGCGAAAAAGGAGTTGGAACCTGGTTTTACGTATTTTTCTGCACCTCACCAAACGCATGCAAGACTGGATTACTTTCTAGTGTCATATGAGCTTTTAAGTGACTGTACAATAAGCAAATTCCCTAAAGTTATGTCAGATCACAACCCCTTGTTGATAGAATTTGATATCGGGACCCAACCCTTACAGACACGGTGGACTTTTAATAGGGCTCTATTAACTGAAGAGGGGTATGTGCAGGAATTGGGGAATGGATTCCTAGGTTTATTAAAGAGAATCTAGGAAGTACCAATCTAGACATAGTTTGGGATACATTAAAGGCAGGAGTTAGAGGCGAAACATCGCATTATGGCTGGCGGGTGCAAAAAGACAAAATCCTCCTACAGACCTTGTATGAGGTTTTGGCTAAGGCAGAAGATGAGTTAATTGAGATTTTGACAGCAGGGGGATCCGGCGGTGGCTCAATCAAAAATTATTACGGCTAGATCTGCCATTACTGAGATTTCTTTTAATAAATCAGCTGGGAAATATATGGCCTGGAGGAGTAGGGTCTACGAGAATAGTGAGAGAGTGGGTCACATGCTAGCTATACGTACCAGGGAAAAGACGGTACAAACCCGGGTCAGGGAAATTAGGGATCCTGCTGTCGGCTTGGTTAGCGAACCGGGAGCTATCCTCGTTGCATTTCAAAATTTTTATCAAAGATTATATACGGAGGATACTCAGGCTGGAGATCAAGAAATTGAGGATTATCTAAAGGGGTTAAGCTTGGGTCGGTTATCCGACGAGGAGAGAGACAGTCTTGATGAGCCAATAACATTAGATGAGGTAATTGAAGCTATAGATTCCATTCCATCAGGTAAAGCTGCGGGCACTGATTTAATTCCTGGAGAATTCTATAAAAAGTTTAAGTCTCAACTATCGGCACTAATGCTGGAGGTATTTCGTAGAGCACAATTAGATATGGTTTCCCCCGACTCTTGGAATAATGCTAATATTATAATTTTTCTTAAAAAAGGAAAACCAGTCATGGAATTGGGATTGTATCGTCCAATTACGCTGGTGAACAGTGACGTTAAAATATTTTCGAAAATCTTAGCAAAAAGACTAGCCACAGTTATCACAAAGTTAGTTTCCCCCTTCCAGCATGGGTTTGTACCAGGAAGGGGCACGACCGAGCATTTTCGTCGCATAATTACGCTTTTCGACTATACAAAAGTGTCAGGAGACCCTATGGCTGCAATATTACTCGATGCTGAAAAAGCTTTCGACAGGGTCTCCTGGCCCTTTTTAGGTCTCGCCTACGCAGCGCGCATGCGCTGCATAGGAAAAAGACCTTTTGGAATCGATTCGGCTTTTCAGCCAAAAACGTGCACGCGTTCCATTGCCTTCAATGGCAACGCGTGCATGTTTGGCGATTCACTTGCGGGAGCGAGCGGCGCCATATGGTAGCAATTATCGCTCCTGGCGCCGCTCGCTCCCACAAGGGAATCGCGCAGGCCCCCTCCCCCTGCTGCCGTGCGAGGCGCGCACGCTTGTTTTGTGTTGCTTTAGGATTAATTTGGTCTGAATTTCTAGCGCCTGGTGATGGTGTTTTGAAAGTAGCCCAGTACACAACCCCACCGTTGTGTCAATGGCACTATAGCCTGTGTGCGCATCTCAGGAGGCGGTAAACATGGCGGGGATCCACCGGCTTTTGTTATGGCGGCCACTTTAGACTGTCTGAGCCAGCGAGAAACTTGCTAGTGGCCATCCCTCTTTTTGTTGTGTAATCCACAGTGCTGCACGTATAGCAAGGTACGTTTATAGAGCATAGCATTGCCAGCAGAGCCCGGGAACAGGAAGCTACACTCATTCCGTTACACAACCACGGCAGGGTCCCTAAACTCTTTGCATATTGTCAGAAAACAGCTGATGCTGTTCAGAAATCTGATTCTGACGCCTTCAGACATCACCAGCTGCAGCCTCCCGCCCATGGCCGATCTCTGCTGATTCTGGCTGCTGGAAAATGTCTTCTGTGCATGGTGCCTCTTGGCTCGCTGGGGTCATGAAGGATGTGGGCATTATCCCTGGTCATGGAAAGGATGCTAGAGGAAAGGCTGGTGTCCCCTTAAAACGTTAAACACATTCTTTTGTGCAACACCACGGGCTGTGGCTGTTTTGACTAAGCCCGTGCAGGGCTCATTTGCGAGTTTCTGCTTCCCACGATCTGAGAGCAGTGTCTCTGCACTGCAGCTTCCGTTCATGGCTTACCAGGTCATGTTTGCTTAAGTTATTTGTTCAGTCTTTTTCATGCGCTATGAAGGCAAAAAATCGAGAGCAGGAATCCTTCCCTTCTGATGATGCCTGAAATTAGAGTCTTATTTCGTGAGAGAAGGGGTTTTTCTTTGCCTCGTGAGATGAATGTCTGTGAACCACGAGACCGTTCACTATCAGATAATGGTTAGGATTTGACAAAGTTGTACGTCATCTTGTTAGGTTTTGTCTAGATATCGCATGCTCTGTCTCTCGGAGCCCTTTGGGACTTGCCCACACACTACACATAGCTTTAAAGCTACGCTATGATTTAACTTGTAATGTCGATGTTAATGATGGCCCAACTAATGGAGCTTCAGGTTTAGTGGAGTTGGTTGAAAATATTAATAATACACCATTTATTGTTTGGATTGCATTTGATAATAAAACAGTTGGAAGAAATGCACGGGAACAAAACAAACACTTATATCACTCACAGATTTCATCAGCGTGGACACCCATACATCCAATTTCAAGACAATTTCAATTTACGAAAAAATTTATAACAATTATACGCAAACAATTTCCATTACGACAAGCATCTGCACGGACTATACATAGAACACAAGGAGAAACTATAGAACCACTTTATATACACTTTAATAACAGTAAAATACATCACTTGCATTATGTTGCTTTAAGCAGAGCAAAATCTATATCAAACATATACATTCAAAACTTTAACGAACAAAAAATTATAGTACATCCAAAAGTTGAAGAAGAAATGCAAAGATTAAGAACACGTATGCTATTAGAAATATCTGTACCACAAATAGGAACATACAACACACAATTAAATATTATTACACAAAATATACGCTCAATTCAGAAGCATTTTATATCCCTAACATCAGATAAAAACATTATGAAAGCCGACATTATTTGTTTGACTGAAATAAACACTACTAGAAAAGCAGCACACAATGATTTTATTATAGAGCAATATCATTATATGATTTTTGATAAATATCATAATCACCAAACAAGCCATGGCATTATATTATATTACAGAAAAGGCATTTTCATTTGACCTATTTATGAAACACAACAAGGAATTGACATTATACATTTTACGCTACATATTAATAAAAACAACTACTTAGTTATAATACTATATAAACCACCACATATATTATTGCAAACACTATTACAAGCAATAAATAATATAACTCAGTTCTACCCAAATTATCTATATCTAATAATGGGAGATTTTAACATAGATTTAACAACAAAATGCCCAAAAAGTACAAAACTTCTAGAATATATGGAAACACAATTACAATGCAAACAACTTATAAACACTTACACAACAAACTACCAATCATTATTAGATCACATATACACAAATGAAGTACTTAAAGCATTTGGAACATTAGAATGCTATTATAGTGATCACAAAGCATTATGGCTGTCAATTTGAAATGTTACAAATTTTTTCTATCATTGCAGATGCTTACAATTGAAGAAATTATTAATAAGGCAACAGACAACAGCAAACCTTATCAAAAGCCAATAAGAGTAAACGTTGTGAAATGTTCACCAAAAACATATTACCGGAATGCAAAAGAAGACAATAAAGTATTATATCATTTGGCATTAGCAGACACAACTGGAACCATTAAAGCAACCTGCTACAATGAAGAATTCTACAACCAGACAAAAGAAAGGAATGGTTTGCTAATTCGGAACTTTTTAATCAAAAACAATGCAATTATTATAACAAAACAAACCAAAGTAACAAAATATCCAGCAATGGCATTAACAGAATTTATAATCAAAGAAGCAGAAAAAATATTGCAACCACCAGCACCTCCAGCATCGCCGATAAAGGCAATAAAGGAAGCAAAATTAAAAACCATGATGAGTGTTTGCGGCACAGTTACAGAGGTAAGTCAATAAACAGCACTTACAGTAACTAATTACTAGACTTCAACGCTAACACTACTCTTTCAACTTTACAAACTGTTCTAAACACTCCAACAACCACACACTGCACTACTAAATACATTGCACTACTAGCTACTCTTCACTTCAGCACATATTCCTACCTTTCCTCAAACAACACAATACACTTCACTCAAAACATTATCTCCTCTCCAACGCACAGCTAAAAACACATACACACTACTACTCTTACACACTTATATCCTCTTTCACAATAAATAACCCATCCAAACATACAACAAACACAACGCATTTCAACACAACGCTATCTCCTCTTCCACAACAACTTTATCATCTACAAATACAACACCACCATTACAAAACTAACACAACAACTTCCTATTCAAAAATACCTCACCACACTACAACTTACAATAAACTCTATCTCCTCTTCTATAACACTTAGCTACAACAAAACTAACACCAAGCAACACAACACACATTTTCTATCAACACAATATAATAAGCAACAACAACACCACACACACATCCACCACTAACACCTTACTCACTACTCCTTCCTTCTACACAAAACACTGAAAACACCTTAAAAAAATAATACAATACTAACTGCACCTACATACTACCTACTGTTCACTTACCAACATAACTATCTCTCTATCTCAATACATAACTCTATCACTATTTCGCTACATAACTCTCCAAACACTACCTACTCTTCACTTAGCAACATAACTATCTCTCTCTCTAACTACCTAGCTTTATCACTACCTCACTACGTAACTCTCCAACTATCTCTCTTGCTAACTTACTCTCACTATCTTACTCTCTTCCTATACATCTTACAAAATAAATCTCCCACTATCTTTCTTTCACTGACTTACTCCCCTCTTCTTAACTACATCACTATCTAACACTTTCTTTCAATAACTATTATCTCTCTCACTAACTAACTCTCTCTTTTTCACTATCTCACTATCTCTACTACTTCAATAACTAACTAATAAACTTAACTAAATTATAATAACAATTTCATATTTTTTTAGGAAGAAGAAACCAAAAAATATTTGTTGCCGGACAAGAAACTCTTATAAAATCCATTACAATAAAGGATTCCACAGACTATGTAAAAATAACATTGTGGAGAGAGGCAACTAACTACAATATTCAAATTGGACAATATGTAAAAATAACTCATGTCACAGTACATGAGTTCAACGAGGAGAAAATATTAAATACGACAAGACACAGTCAATTTGAAGTAAGTATATATTTAATTATTGCTTTTATACAACCATAAATCAGCTCCCTAACAAGCATCTAGACAGTATACACATAGGACAAAAAGCCAAAATAGTAAACAAGTTAAAATATGACACTTTACTAAATCCTTACAAAGCAAACATGCTCATAGCATTCTCTCATATAAGTAAGGAGCTAGTTCCAATACAAAAATAGGACAGTAAAACAAAGCTTTTACATCCAACATTAATTTCTAGAGCAAAAAAACAACAAGGACACATTTAATTCCTAAGCAAAAAAACCTTGTTCAAATGTAGTAATTGGGTATCCTTACACAGTATTTAAAAGCCTTCTCATACAAGGCTTTCTACTCAATGCAACAAATTTGAAAACTTACTTTCCTTCCATAGTGGGAAACAGTAACTCTCTTAAAAAACTACAACAAAAACCATTATGGATTAAGCATTCCACACAAGGCACACTGCAATTTTTTAAACTACCTACAGTGTGCTTAGCAAAGGCTAATTACCTAAAATATTTAAAGCATTACAATAGTACAAGCAACTTACTACCAATATCTCAATAAAAGTGGTCTGTATACACACAGGGAACAAACATACACTAAACATAACAAACAGAGCACATAAAAAAATAGTCAGCTATGTAAGCTGCATATTCTTTTATACTCATTGACTACTCTAAACAAGTACCAAAATTATTTGCAATACTATTAGTAGTAAGCACAAATTCTAAAACTGTTTAGCAAAAATACACTAACAAATTTTAAACAAACCTAATCTTTACTTTAACATCTATTTACAGGCAACAGAACCTCCTTCAGAAACAATCCAAATACAAATATATGGAATTGAAAGGACCGATCAAGAAACAAGCACTATTACAACACAAGTGCTAAATAGTGATACATATCAGTCTATGAAAATAAGCAACGACATTCTAATGGACTGGTTTGGTATTAATACAGAAGTTGAAGAATTATCAGATGCAATTATACCATATTTGCCATGTATATGCGAAGTTCTTTTTTGCAATGACATTATTATGGAAATCAAACAAAATATTTCATAAGAGTAAATAAATTTTACAGAAAATTGTATAAATGTTACTTCTAACTGTTTTTTCATATTACAAACTTTTTTTGTACGAATAAAAATGTTACTGCCAAATTTGTAAAATATACCAATTTACAAACATTTACTACTACTAATAACATTTGAAAGTGCTTAGTTTTTTAAGTTAGCTTCTTTCGAAGAATAATCTTCGCTTTACACTTATAACTACATCCATTTAAAAATGCAGCACTGTAGAGAAAAAATGCTTTTATTTGTTCAGTGTTTTTAGCAACCGTGTGCCATCAGAGCAAGTTCTATTCACTAATATAACAATGGGGTTATCAATACCAACAAGTAGAACCTTAGCATATCTTATACTATAACAAACAGCATTTCACCACAGCTGCTCCTCTTCCACCCATGCTTCCAAATCTTTATTCGTTATTGCATATAATAGCATTTCCACATACATAACTTCAGACTACAAGTTGTATAGAAATTACTTTCAATTTACATACTTCGCAAAGCAGTGCTAAAATGTAGCCATTACTATCAATGCTTCCATCTTAAAAAACAGTACATGTTATAGCAGTTAACATAATGTGCTGCATAAGTAAAAACTTATAAAACCGGAAAGCGAGACTATTGGCTATGCCAATGCTTGTTTTTTTTAACAGTGGGCTTAGAGGCTGCCCACATTGCTTACCATTGTTGAGCTTCATTGTCACTTTCATTTCCGCGCTTCTTATTGGTCATCTACTGTAGGCTTCATGCGTAGTCCCTCTCCTGGAGCATGGGAGCATTACTTGTGTCCTTCCACTGCTCATTTTCTTGGGCGCTAATTTTTCTATGTTCAAGCACACTACCAGAGTGTGTCTTTTTCAGCCAACTCCCTCTTGTACTTCTCATCATTCTGTGTTCTTTTCGCCCTCCATCATCCGGGCAATGTGTTGATGATTGCCCCCACGCTCCCTCCCCGTTCATGTTGGTGCTTGCCCCTGCCCTCATTCTCTCCCTTGTCCGTGTTGCTGCTTGCCCCTTACCCGCCATCCCTCCTCAGTGTTGCTGCTTGCCACCACTCTCATTCCCTCCCTTGTCCGTGTTGCTGCTTGCCCGCCACACACCCTCACTTCATCGTATGTGTTGTTATTGGATAACACTCATCCGTTTTGCTGCTTTCCTCCCAGCCATACTCCCTCTGTCTTCCTGCTTGCCTCACCCCCTTTCTCCCTCATCCTTGTTGCCGCTTGCCTCCCACCCTCCTACTATAACAAAAAAGTGCTATGGCGCAGATACTGATGACTGTGTCAAAGGGCTCCACCCAACACCCTCTGTTGCAGTGTTGCCTCCGCGCACTCCCTCTCAATAGCATTTAAATAAAAAAAAGCGCTATGACTCACTACAATGTTTCTTTTCAAAAAATAAAAAGCTTCCCGCCATGCTGCTCCATGGCAGCCACGCTTCTGTACAAAATGGCAAAACGTTGACAAAGCGAATAGCTCCTGTCTTGTAGGCGTGACCTATTGGGCTTCGCCAATATTCGCTTAAAATAGTAAACTGTCTGGAAGGACTGCTCTGACTGCATGTTTGATGTACTATTGAGGTAATGTTAGCATCTAGATTCGACCACAGGTGGATTGTAATAAATATGGCCTGCAGGATGCAGAACTGTACTCGTGCTGTGCAAGGCTGGTGCATCACCATGCATGCCTTCCACTTCAGCTGGTTTGCCTCTTTCACTATTTTAGAGTTTTACCCGCAAGTTACCATATAACGGCACATTCTATGAATGAATTGGTTAGGGGGTGTGGCCTGTGGGCCCTCTCCGATCTTTGTGGTGTGGCATAGACTACACTTTAGTAGGGCTGACGTCTCCTGTGGCGTGGAAGGAATCACATCTATCCCCATTATCGGAAATGAGACCACAATCTCTAATAGACTGCTGATTTTAGTATTGAAACACTTGAGCGGTTGGTAGGTGTTTGGGAGATTTACAAATGTAATTAACTCAATGTCTTTCAAATTGATATACCAAAGACATGGATTCATCGGAAGGGCACCCAGTTGGTGGGATGTGTTGATTGGGTATTTCGCAGTGAACTTAGGAAACTTGGAAAATAAAGTACAAATACAAAGTTCATGTATTTTTGTGATGATTAATCTCCCCTGATGGTACAACATTCAAATCCGCTATGTTCTCACTTTGTCTCCAGATACATAGGTGGAACAGTGCCTTGCTCAGTGTAAACCGATGTTATGGGTACCATTACACTGCTGGCAGTAGTAGGAATTGGTGAATTGACACATGGAACCGTATTAGGATTAAGAGTAGAAGCACTCAAAGATCCTTTTTGCGTAGTTGCAGTGGTGAAAGGTTGGTACAAGTTTCCCCATAGATAGCTGAAGGCTGTTGTCGTTATTGGCTTCAGGTAATGGTTTATATTTGCGTGGACCCTCTTGACAGTGGCCCCTGTTTCTTGTGTATTTTCTATTACACCCTTTTTATGATTCAAAAATTTTCGCTCCATCGTTTTTTGTGTGAATGTAGGATACATGGTAGTAGTCGTTGCTCCTGTTGATGCATTGCCTACAGTATAGGAAGATGCTGTGATGCAAATCTCTGGCTCATGGAGTTCATTGCACAATTGTTCCTTAAGCAGGCTTTTTAACGAGTACACCCTGTCGTTAGAAATGTATTTCCCGTTTTTTTTTTTTTTTTGCTTTACCAATCTTTACTGTATAGTTTTGCTTGTTGATATTGCAACAACACCAAGCATTAATTGCAACTGGCATTGCAGTAACTGTTAAAAGCTTTGAACCTATGGTAAACCAGCTCATTACTATTACTATTCTTTATTAGTGAAAAGAGATCTGAGGAGGTTTGAAATGAGGTTGAAGTTGTGACTGACTTTTCTCTCATTGTAAAGGGTTTCAGTTGAAGTTGACTGAGAATTCAAACATTGTTAGATCTGGCAGTTTGTGCTGCCTGCTTTGTGCAAACTCCAAGGGTATTTGAAAGCTGTACTATTTGTATTTTTGCTCATCTGGGCCATCAATACCTCAGTTATAGCTGAGGAGAGATGATAATTCAGAGAAATGGTTTTCGCCGGCTAGTACAAGATGGAGACTAGGATTCAGTGTATTGCATGTACTGCTTGTCCTCTAAGAAATAAAAAAGCATTGGCATAGCCAATTGGTCTCGCCTTTGGGACCTTATAAGTGTTTAGTTATGCAGCACAATATCCTTGGTACAACAACATCAACTGTTGCATGGCTAAGTACTTATAAGGTCCATATGCCAATGCTTGTTATGGTTTATCATGGAAAGGAAAGGTCTGGGAAAAGGTCTCATTGGAGCAATTAGGTGTATGTACCAGGCGCCCGTGGCTAGGATAGCCTTGATGTCTGCTACATCCGATGTAATAAGGATCGCTCGGGGTACACGGCAGGGGTGCCCCTGTTCACCACTATTATTTGCATTATATATAGACCCTTTAATTAGTAAAATTGTTAAGAACAATAAGATACAGGCCATTCACTGCATCGGCGGGGATACAAAGCTGCTAGCTTATGCTGATGATCCTGCTATAATTACAGCTAATCCATCGGAGACTATTAAGGAGGTAGAAAAGGAAGCTACCGATTTTGGTAAAATCTCAGGCTATTTTCTTAATAGGAATAAGACACTGATTGTGAAAAACTCCAGAGCAGATCTGAATGACACGAATAGTGGGAAATGCCAGATATCTCGGGGTGGAGATTTCCGCTAATGTGGATGAAATTGTACAAATTAACCTGGAGCCCCTGCTCCATAAGACTAAAGCTGATTTTAATAGAATGAACTGTCTTTATCTCACACTCTTGGGAAGATGTAGTGTTATAAAGATGTTGTTTCTGCCTAGAATTTTATACTTTTTAGATCTATCTCTGTGGAAATTAATAAGGGCTGGTTCTCTGCGTTTAATCAATTAATTTCGAAATTTTTGTGGGCAGGGAAACGACCCCGCAGAGCGCTAAAATATATGACTTTATCTAAAGACAGGGGTGGGTGGTCTGTCCCCGATCTCCAGATTTATTATTGGGCCGTAGCTTTTCAGCATATGACAGAATTGCTGGGAAAAGAGAGTGTAGTAACAGAGGAAACATGTTATATCTCAATATATAGGTTAGTTTTAGGGGCGGAGGCCCAGGGGTGTTTTATGCGACACATTGACTTTGCGTATTTTAAAAGAGTAAGATTTAAGACTCTGCTGGGAGCATTTAAAATATGGACGGCAGTAAGGAAAAAATTAAAAATGAATAGGATACACAGATATACCCCTCTGGCTGATAACGATTTATTACCGGAAATTTTCCGAGACGGGTATATGAAAATGTGGATAGGCAAGGGTATTAGATATATTAGTGACCTTATGGCAGATAACACAATATACTCGTTTGATATAATTAAGAGGAAATTTGGGGTCGGAAACAATCATTTCTTTAAGTTTTTACAAGTCAGGGATTATCTATCTAAGAAAGTAATTAGGGGGCATAAAGTTCCCCTATTGGAGTTGGCTCTTGGAGCTCCTGCTTCAATCTCTACATTTTATAAATTACTTAGCAATTTAAAGGAGGATGATCTTGTGAAACATACTGATCGCTGGCAGGATCAGCTACAAGCAGGGGTAGGGGAATGTGAGGACTCCTTATTACTAAGTCAGACTGCATTTTTCTCGGCTAACTTACAAGTGCAATGCTTTAAAACTTGGATGAATCTATATATTACCCCAGCGCGGATCTTTAAATGGGGTGGTTCTACTGGTACCCATTGCTCACGCTGTAGTTGTCATGCTGCAGACAGTGTCCATATGTTTGCAACCTGTTCCAAATTGACAAGTCTGGTTGGAGAAGTGGGCAATTATTTGAAACACATGCTGGGGTTTGAGGTGGACCTCACACCGCAAGTTATTGTGCTGGGAGTAAGCAAGCAAGTTATGACAGACCCAAATCGGGTTCTTCTTTTCGCTGCGATGGCAGTGTTGAGGCTATGTTTGGCTACTGTCTGGTTAGATAAAGAACCCCCCTCAGTATATTGCTGGCTGGGGAAACTGTTAGCCATTTATCGTTGGGAGAAAGCGATATATGCACGATCCGGCTTAAAATCCAAGAAAAGGGGGCTTGAAATTTGGGCTCCAATAACTAATTGGGTCATCGAGTCCACAGTTTGATTTTATTAATGCATCTTAGTTAGTCTGCAGCGGAAACATTAAAGTAAGGTGGTTAACTGCTTAGTTCCTATTATGATTTGATTTTGATTTTAATCTAAAGTTTTTGGTTTAGAGCACATATAGGTGTAACCTAAATTAGCTCTCTTTGGTTTCGCAAAGGGTGGGGGGGGGTTGGTCAGGGGGGGAGGGGGGGGTAGCTCTGTAAGAAGGGAGGGTTATAAGACAAATAACTGACATCCTGCTCATATGTATTGAAATGTCTATTGTACAATTGCATTATCATTTTAAGTTTAATGTATCTGTGGGATGTCAAAATAAAGATTTATTAAAAAAAAAAAAAAAAAAAAGGAACTTTCCAAGTCAACTCTTAGGCCCTCCTTACGGGGCCCGGTGAAACGTGCGATATTTATTGCACCTGATAAAATCGGACTCCGCCAAGGCGGGATTTATTGGGTGCAATAAATAACACCGCACCCGAATAGAAGTTTTAAGGACTAACATGCAGAGTGTGGTGTTTACTGCACCAACATCCGCATGTTCTGCAAATTACTGGCCGTTTTTCACCCTATACATATCGGCAGGCTAGACCAGCCGATATTTATTACAAAACCCATAATTGTGATATGTGCAATAACACGAGTTAGCGCCGCACATATCGCAATTAAGTGGGCCACTCGTAATGAAGACCTTGGCAGTGAGTTGCTATATTTAGGCATTTGAAGAGGTGGCAGTATAGTTATCCTCTGAGTGATGGGCCGCGAGATGAGAATAAGTCGGCAGCAGGAAACAAACACAAAGTATTTTAATGTAATTTGATGGCACAGAAAGAATATTTTCTTCTGTTTCATGAAAATGTTTAGTTTTACTGTTCAGACAACTCATGTTTAATTCACACTTTTCTGAACAGCAGTATTTAGTTCTAACTTTAGAAGGGTTCCACACACGTTGCGTCTCTTTTCAAGGCCCAATGTTTTATTTAACTATTTAGGCACCTCCCTGTGAGACATAAAATGGCAAATAAAAAAGTATCCTTCTGTATCTCTGTTTGTTAAAGGGGAACGGTGCCTCCAGAGGTCCTCCACTGTGAAAAGAACATCTAGAATAGTATCTTACAAAGCTGGTGGACTTTTTTTTTTGCATTCAGGTCTCTTTTGTAGCAATGTGAGTTAAGACGTCAAAATAAGTAATTACGAATGTCCCAGAATATGCTGCATAATTTGCCTTTATTTGCATAACATGGAACACCAATTGCCCTTCCTATCTACATAACTTACCTTTACTTGTTTCTTAATCGAGTCTCGTCTGACACATAATTTGGTCTGCCCCAATATTTCATCAGCCTTGATTATATAGCATAAACAAAATGTCTAACATTAAAAGCAATAGAACTGTGAAGGTCCTAAATTACAGTTTGCCCTCCTATTTTATGAGACTTGTCCACTCATAAAATACCTCAGAGGGAGATATTCATTGAAATGGAACAGTCACCTATGCAGAGCGACAAAGTAGTGGTTCTCCCAGTGCCTCCAAATGCCTGGATTGGTTATTCGGTAAACGTCATTACTCCAAGTCCAGACCTTCCTCGTCACACTGCTCTTTGATGGAGAGTTTCACCAGGGAGAAAGTCAACTCTTCTACTCTCCAAAAATACATATGTCTTCCCTTAGAATCTCAATCAACTTTTTTTGAACTAGGCTTAGAAAGAACTTTGCTCTTCCTGTGCAATATCAAGTAAGACAATACAAGGTCGGAGAACAACATCGAAGTAATGGTGGGCACAGGGCATGACTGTGATGAGAAAGATTCAGACTTGGAGTAGAGGATTAGCGCCAAGTAATCCTGGCATTACCAACTCGTCATGTCTTCCTCATCAAAGTGCTTACTCTTTGAGTCTGTACTAACCAATCAAATTCTCCAACTTGCCAACAGTGAGTAGACAGTCAGAGGGACCAGGTCACGTATCAACGTGCCTTTAGAAGGATCTCTATGAACCAGAGCTGTGCAGGAAGGGGCGTGTCCAGCAGAGCACCCAACCCACGGAACAACAGATACTGACTGACCAATCAAAGCCAACAGCCAGGAGAGCCAACTCCCACAAAAAGGAAAATTACTGAAACAGAACCCAAACATTCCAACTGAAAACAAAGAGCAGAGCACACAAACACTAGAAACAACTACAGTGGAGGCAGAAGAAGCATTGCAAACAGCTGACACTGCATAAACACCAGGCGGGCAGGAGGGACATGGAGCTGAAGAAACCCCAGTCAGCAGGTTAGGAGGTTACTCTGCAGGCATAGAAGAATGCCTCAGAGTACAATTATTGTAGTCAGACATCAAACATCAGAGAATGTGCCATAAAACCCCACTGTAAGGAGGCTGAGCATAGTCGGACAAGTTGTCAAACAGGAACAAAATCATGGCCATAGGAAGATTCCAACATGGCAGTGCAATGCTGACCAACCTCAAAGAGGCCCAAGAATAAACAACCAGTGCCAAGAAACCTCAACCAGAGATGAGCAAAATCCAGGGAGCAAATCAATACATAGCCAGTCACTGAACACCACTGGTAGGAAAACTGAAGAACAGGCAGTCACAGCATGGGTAAACCGAACAAGATTGAACGACTTTGGAGGGAGACAGTGTGCCGACCAAACACAACAGCAAAATAATGAGGTATGCCAGCCCACATTCCCTATAAGATGAAACACTAAGGATCCCCAAAAGGAAGACACGTTTTATTGAAATTTTATGAGAAAACATTTTTTCTTGGTGAAGTCAAGGAACTCCCCATCTCCAGACTGAGATTCACCCTCCAAGAGTAAGTACTGTGACAAGGTAGACAGATGACATGGTAAAGCAAGCACTGTTTATGCATTGTTAGAATCACGGGGGCAAGATTATTAGGATGCTGCCTGTAAATGGTTTATGCTTCTGTAAACTATGACAGGAACAGGTAGCTCTTAAATTATGAAATCAGATGTTGTGTATTCAGATGTTTTGGCGACTCAGAGCATGGGGCTAACATTTCAAGTATTTTTGCACTATCTGCACAGTATAGGTTCCCTAAATTCTCCCCAATAATGAAATGCACATGAATTACATCCTTTGTGTACAACCAGTGCTTTCGCAATAAGAGAAATACCTGCTGCTCCCAGTCAAAAATTCAACACTCATATTTCTAAACACTTATGTAGTCTGCACTAAAAGGTCATGATATAACCATCCCTCTCGCCTACTTGATTTTTTAAGACCATGGCCAAATTTCAATTTCCAAGACATCTTATCATAAACTATAAAAAGAACTTGCCCAGTTTTGCACTTAGATAGCCCTGACCCCCAAGATTTTCACATCAAAGCAAAAATTACTTGACTTGATAATCTTCAATTCCCCTTGGCACAGGAAAGCCAACAGAAATACACCAAATACTAAATGCAGGGCAAATGGAGAAAAAATGTCCCTTTTATGAGTAATACAGTAACTTGTACAGCTAGATGACACATAAGCACAGCATAAATTACCACGTTCCACTCAGCACACTTTCCACTGGAATGGACTTCAAAGGACATGTAGTGCAGTGGTTAAAGTTATACTTATTACAGACCAGCTCTTCCAGATAAGAGCCCATCTCCATGACCTGCTGTATAACATAAGGCTCATTAGTTTCGACAGTGATCTGCAACCTATACATGGAGTTCCATGGACCCCTTTTGGCTGATGAGGACATCAAGATACAACACTATGCAGTTGACACAACTCTATCAGAGAATTTCAACCTTACACAATTTTGTCCCTCGGAAGAAATGTCTCACCACCACCCAAACCTAAATGCCTAAAGCTTACCTCAAAGTCAGCCCAAATGAAACTCAAGTCACCCTCTTAGTATTCCACACTAAACAACAATAATTTCAATATTTGCTCTCATCAATGAATCTAGATGGCTTTGCGCACCAAGAGTGCCAAATCCCTAGGCTTTACATTAGGACGTGTCACAACTTCACGATAAACATAGCTCAGAAGCTGAAACCGCATGGCCCCAAATGCCACTGCTTTGGAAAGAAAAGTGATTCTTCATGGAAGCAGACTTCAGAACTGCCTTAGTAGCCCTAATTGAATAAAGTGCCAGAATCCCACCTATGCCTCTGAAAAGCATCCTCCATTAGGCCATCCGACTGATAACCTGTCTGCAGAAGATCAAGAGGATCGAGGGGTTGCAGCAACTCTCAGAGAACTCTCACTGCTCTCCCTGGCATCGTGCATTACATTCAGGACATACTGTTGTCATTTACAAAATACTCCACAAGACACTTGCTCCTTACCTGCCCTGCAAGATCTGAAACTCTGGCGGGACCCACAACTCCTAGAGCAGTAACCCTGGCATGTAAGTAGGAGAAACCAAGAAACACGAGGGGATACTGGACAGCTAAGCCCTCTCGTTTGCACCGAGAATCTGAAACAAGGTTACAGTGCAGATTCCCATTTTCATCTTTCACACTTTAATTAAGACAATTAGCACTGTAAAGCCTCTCACTGCACCCTACAATCTCCAAACTGACCAAGCCTCTCCTTTCCCAAATCCACTAGAATCCCAGTCTCTAACAAACCACCGGTCTCTCTTGTTACGCCCACCTATCTTGTAACTTCCTACTCCTTATTTGTACAGTGCTTCTTTGCTTGGATGTAAGGTTCGTGCTCCATAAATCCTATCCATACAGTAGCTGATACACATCATCATTTCTCCATATTACCTGTACCCAGACTCACCTGAGTGAGTGAGCAAGTCTTTCAAAGATTGCCTTTACCATATGTTCTGTGTCGCCATGGAAAAAATATAGATGAGAAACAGAGAATCACTACAGGTGAGACTAGGAGATCCTCAGCCAAAGACCCCATCATGCTGTAGAGATCTTGAGGGTGCGCACAGTACTGCTTTTCTGGTCCTCTGACGCTGGACCTCCTATTCATTTGAGCTATACTTTGATTGGAAAGCCTGCCAAAAAGTGGAAACCGATTGATCAGCCAGAGGCATGTCTGTGAGCTTCAAGATGAACATTAGAAAATGCATTATAAGATGGCAGCGTTACAGAATTAGTGTGTTTACAGACAAATCGGATTTGTACATCAATCTTCCAGCTGAAACATCTACAACTTCAAACTGTATTAAAGATTTAAATACCTTCAGCAAAGCTTGTTCTGATGGACGCAACCCCCATTAATCTACAAATATTCCTAGGCATCAGTCTAAAATTTGCAAATACTGCCAGATGTGTCAAAGGTGACATTAAAACATATTCCAACCAGAAAGCTTCATAGGCATCACCAATTGGGATTATAAGCCGACATTAAGGTTTAACTTCTGCCCAATTCAGCCATACCACAAAAACCAACAAAAATATCACTCTAAAACAATGTATTTAGAGGAAAAACATACTAACGAGATACAATATGAATTCTGATGATGGGCACAGGGAGGATTAGAAGAACACTGCAGGAAGGTTGAGTATGCATAAGAAAACACGTTATCAAAGGTAAGTCACAATTTTTTTTAAATGATTGTTCTTTAAGCAGCATCTCCACCTACAATATTTCGCAAGCAGTGTCACAAAACAGAGTCAGAGAAAACTGTCTGGGTCAGTTGGGGGAGAATGGACCGTCCAAGATGCAGACTGCAATATTTGACTTCAGGGTGGGCCTTAAGCCATTATCTCACAGGAAACCGGAAGAGGAAAAAGCTGATAACACCACTAAGTCAAATGAGTATTTGGTCAAGACAACAATTTGTCCACTGTTTCAGTTGCAGGTCCAGAACGGCAATGCAATGCTGTATTCTGTGCACAAGGAGGAGGCAAGTGTAGCTGTACTGCTTCAGTCCAAGATGTCAATGAGACAGCAGAGTTGGCGATCTAAATAAACCACACCACATCGAGTTCTACCCAGGCCAAAAGGGGCTTCTTTACTGAGTGATGAGCAATGCGCAGTCGCACTGCAAATCCTAGATGAAAAAGAAATAGCACAACGGTGACAGGGACAGCCTCAGCCAGCAATACTGTAAGCATACCCAAACATCTACAAACGTTTTAGGGGTAGTGAAGAGTCCCAGGTATAATAAACTGGCAAGAATTTGTGTCCCAAAGACAATTAGGCACATCAACCAGGGGTCGCAGATAAAAAGGTTTGTACCTTTAAGACTTCCAATACTTTAGCTCAATGGGGCAGCAGTCATTCTCAACAATGGACGAGGTACACCCTCAAGTGCACTACATCTCCAGCACAATTTAGTACTTTTACGTCGGAATCAATATCCAACACAAATGTAGAGTACCTCTCAGACGACTTCTGATATTAGTTTCCAGAGCATGGAAAATACCAACCGACTAAGGTAGAAAATGAAGGCAGGAAGCATAGTAAGACAATGCCAGAGTGGAAATCATCACACCAAAAAATGTAGAGCCAATGTGAAGCAGAAATGTGTGAGCGTTTTTTTTTCCGTAAAGAAGAAACAAACAAGCATCTGCAATGCAATAGGTCTTGCATTTACACGAGTTTGAGCTATTGGCATTGTAAATGACAATGCCTTTTATTTATGTTTTGGTTTTTAAAACATAAATAAAAGGCATTGTCATTTACAATGCCAATAGCTTAAACTCTCGCAAATGCGAGACCTATTGCATTCCAAATGCTTGAAGGCATCGCTAATTTGCCCCTTCTGTCTCCCATGGCCCCTGAAGAGCTCCCCGTTTGCTACGAGTTAAATAAACAAGCCGGTGGTCACAATTGCGCAGGAGAGACCCTCCTGCTCTCCTGCACTAAGAGAAACTCATTAAAGAAAATAGTGCTTACAGACTAAAGAAGACGTACCGTGCAACAACCGAAGTAAAAGGGCCAGTCCTCATGGGAGGTTACAAATGAAGATAAGGCAGTACTAAGGATGGACTAACAAGCCTAATAACAAATCAGAAGCCAGCATTTAAGAAGAACAATGCCACAAGACAATGACAAATATGGGCGGAGAGTGGGCAGGGCTTCAAGTACATACTCCAATACAGCATGGCTCGCAGAGCCGCGCATGCGCTGCCCAGGCTCGAACTAAAAACGTAGTCAAGTAGGAGGCGCTATTCTAGGGAGATTGTGAGAATGCTTATTCTGGAGGTCTTTCACGAACGGACCCCAGGGTATAGAAGCAGGGAAGCAGTAGCCGGTGAGTCTAGATATAAAGAACGAAAACACAGGAAGACAAGGAACTTAATACTAAGTAAGTAAAGAGAACTTGAAAGTAAATTAGTTATCTTTCTTTCAGACTGAAAAATAAACAAGGAACATTACATTTCACTTTCTGCTGGATTACAAATAACGGGGTTTTCTACACAGCGACTACGAAGTTGATATGTAAAGGTGTAATAAAAGCATCATCCAATGTTCAGGAGTCCAGAATTGGCATCTCATTTAATCCGGACTGATTCAAGCTGCTCTTGATGACCAGGTAAATTGAAAACCTGATTGTGCCAATGCTTTGGAAATTGATTTGACTGGGAACCAACCAACCACAGTGTCTATAGTACATTTTGCCAAAGGTTGCCCAATTTTCAATTTAGGATTGTTATGATTGTCCGTTGGGACTCTGGAGCTTGCGACATTCGCTGTCTTTCATGTCTGTTGGGACTCTGGAGCTTATGACTTTTGCTCTCTTTCATGTCTGTTGGGACTCTGGAGCTTGCGACCTTCGCCCTATTTCATGTATGTTGGTACTCTCCGTCAAGTTGAACGGACATTGTCAAATCCTGAATCTGACATTAAGTGCTTTGCTTGCACTGCTATGGGCACCTGAGCAAAACGATGCAGCTGTATAGACTAGACATGAGCTGTGTTTCAGCTCAGGCTCTACTTGTGATTTTGGTAACCAGCTGTGTGAGTTGGGGTTGGCCAAGGAGTCTCCTTTCAGGTCGCTTTAACTGAAACAGTCTATCTTCGTTGAGTCGAACACGTTCTACTCTCTTAAGGCCCATAATAACGCTTCAAACAGTTCATTTTTATTCATTATTCTTGGTTCTGAACCATGTCGCCTTCACTGCTGCTTTCTATTTTAAGACTGATCACAGATTGTTCTTAAGGGGAACTGCGTTTGCGGAGTGAATTCTTAATCCTCAGAAGCTCCTAGTCAAATCTCTCAGTGGGATTTCAATACCAGTGATTTAGCAGGATTAAGTTATTAGACTGTGTGAGGCATTAACATTCTTTCAGTTTATTAAAGCTACTTGTTCACAAACGGACTTCTATTTGCATTTGTACTGTTTGTGCATAGCAGACGCCTCCTATACAACTTATATTGCTGTCCCTTTCAAACTGTATTGCACTAGTTTTTTGCTTCAGAAAAACAACCTATATTGTAACCATTACAAAGAAATGTCTCAGAAGAAACTACCCTCCAATGTCAAATGTATGTCGAAAGTATGGAACCTTTGGCTTGCATGGGCTCACAAATGTGAAGCAAGGAATAGTGCCCAGGGTCATCGGTACAAGATGAGCACCGTTTACTTGCTACATATTCAGGAAAACAGGTCTGACATGAACAAAAAATAGGGGTACTGGGCCTAATCTGATTCTTTTCTCTTTTGAATGGATCTCTGCAAATAGGTCTAGGACGTGATCTTGAAAATTTGAAAGGGTTCTGTGCACCCCAAAGATTGCGAACAATCTTATCTTGGCCAAGCAGGGGGGGGTACGACGAATTATGGTGGGGAAGCATGTTTCGTGCTAGAAGTGATGAGCCAAATCCTGTTTTTGATTCAAAATCTGTATTCTTCAAAAGTAAATAAAACAGTTACAGAAGTAAAAAAATATATATAAATGAAATTGTGAAACATAAAAATATTAATTATAATCAAAAAAATATATCAAACTGCTTTTTTATTTCTTTGATAAAGTGAAGCACAATTAAGGTGTAATTTTCTTCGAACATCTTTACTTGCATCAAAAAGAATTCAAGAGCTCTACCTACCGTGCCCTAATTGTATTGGGAACTTATTGAAAATATGCACTGGTTACCACCTTCATCTTATTGACAAGCAGAGGGGGTTGAATAATACAGCAGATTTACAGTGAATGGATAATTAAAATACAACCCTTCAAAAGTAAGTAAAAATAACAAGTACTAGACATCTTTGAAAGGGGAGAAATGGAAGAGTCGGAAAAAGACTAGATGAGAAGTTTTACACATATTGACTTTTTTTTACACAAATCTTGTTTACTGATTTTGGAATTTGCATTAAAGACCAAAGTAAATAGAAATAAACAATAACAGCCTTTTTATATATGGAACAAATTCCCAGGTCTCCTCTCCTTCGACACTTTAAATTTGAATAGGCGTATATACTCTTGCCCATAACCATTTTACAGAATAAAACACAAAATAGAACTGAATCACCTCTCCCCCATTCCCTTCCAGTCAAGTGCACTTTTGTAGTTAGTCCCCAGACAGTAATCATACAATTCTCACCTGTACTATATTTTAGGATTCTGTAAATGCCTATGATCGTAGCTATTGTACCCAAGTGAGTTAGTGTGATCATTTCCATGGGGATAAATGTCCTTATTGCTCCTGGGTTCACTTCCGGATATAAAAGCCAATGTTTTAACTGTAAAAATTGCATTTTGAAGCCTCTCTTCTGGTGCTCAAATTATTAATCTCCCCTTGTACAAACATGTCTGATAGAGTTAGACATTCCTCTACTTCCTATTTCGCAAAAGCATCTTTGTGTTTGGCTGGGGTAAATGAGGGGTTATCATGAATCAGAGTATTGAGAGATGGAGAGGACGGCAGTCTTTCCCCTCTTTTCGCTCTACCCAAGTTTCGAATACTACCTTAACTAGTATAGATATGTATGTGTTGCGGTTCTCTGATTTTAACAGCCGTAGAAGGTCCCACCGAGAACTCCCTGCAATTGCTCCATCTACAGGAGTCCATTTGCTTTGTGGTCCACTCCATAGTTATTCTTAAATGGGCATCTCAATGGTTAGTGAAAACATCAGAACACGACAACCCTCCACAGTTCCAAGGTGCTTTCAGGATTTGCCATTAATCCTGGCTCTTCCGTCAACCCAAATACAGGATATTAATTCCTTCTGGAGGGATTTTATTTCTATCTTTGGACTAGCAAATGGTTAAGATATGAAAAAAGTAAAGCACGCAAAGCATAACATTTATATTGATGCCATAGACACACCCAAGCCATGATCTATATTGTGATTTCCATCTATATAAATGTCTTTTCATGTGTCGCCTGGCCAATTTGCTTTTGACATCCTTTTACATTGTTAGTTAAATGTAGGAGTAGATATTTAATCACATTATTGACCCTATGGAAGGGGCAGACAGAATTGCCCTGCTGTATCTCATTCCTCAAGAGAGTTGGGTGTAACATTTCTAACTTGTCTTGATTTCCTTTGAGCCCCGAGAACCTCTCAAACTCTTCTAATACCTCCACCACATAAGGAAGTAAGACCATTGGATCTCCTGGAGTTAAAAGCACTCCATCTGCAAAGAGACAGATGCTGTGTTGCTTTCCTTTCAAAAAACATTTCCTCAATTGGTTCTCTCCTATTTACTATGATTGATAGTTACTCGATTGCTAAGTCAAAAGGGACAGGCGAGAGGGGATAACCCTGTTTTGTTCCTCTCTGAAGGGAAAATTTAGTGATATTAAGCCATCTGCACTCACTCTGGCTTCCGAAGTTTTATAATTTGCCATGATCCATGCTCTCTTCTTTTCCCAGAGTCCAATCTCTCTCAGGACTATATATTTCCAACTAACTCTATAAGATACCTTTTCATCATCAAGGTTTAAGGGGACAGCAGGGATTTGCCTACACATGACTTGGTCTACTTGGTGCATTATTCATCTCAAATTGTCACCACCCTGCCTATTTTTAAGATTTAACTTTATTTTTATTGAGATGGTGTGATATTACACATGCTCATGCATATAACCATTCACTGGCTGTTGACATTTCTATATAAGAAACAGGAAATAAATCTTCTATAAAGAGCTTGACATTACTGAACTGGTAGAAATAAATCTTCCTCACAGGGCTGAAGTCAAGATTATCTAGAATGGGTGTAAGCAGAGAAGGGAAGGTGGTGAGCTTTCCTTCTGAAGATATTCTATCCCACACCTCCAGTGTGGCTCACATGACTAGGAAAGATTAGAGTCCCCAGGCCCTATTCTTCCTGGCTATCCAAGGCACCTGCACAATGAACACTCCTACTATCCTCTGGTCCAAAACGCACCAGTCTTTTTTGGACTCTGGTTGTCCTCATTCAACCATACATCTCAAATGGGAGGCCTGGTAATCTCTTTTGAGGTTTGGAAACCCCACTTCTCCCTCCTTAGCCGTTTGTTTGAGTATGCCAGCAGCTATTCTGTTTTTCCATACCCAGACACAATTCTCTAAAAGGTTTTGTAAAAACAATCTAATAACTGAGTGGTAGAGTCATGAATGTATATAATATACGAGGAATTGTAGCCATCTGCACTGTGGCAATGCACCTCAACCACTGAACACCCCCTCTCCCCATGCCACATTTGGAGTTCAGATTGAGCTGTTTGTGTTAATGATTTATAATTTATGAGGGCAGTTTGCTCCAAAGTGGGTACAATTTGTATGCCCAGGAATGGCATGGAATGAGCTGCCCACCAAATGGGAATTCATTATTAAGCTGTGTGATCTGTCCTTGTGGGGGAGATATACTCAGCCTGTGATTTGGCTAGGTTCACCTTAAAGCCAGACACACTTCTGAAGTAATCTAGTTCTTCCATCAGGGCAGGGACCGAGGTCTTTGGTGATGTCTTTGTCAAATTAATATCATCAGCGTACATCGCAACTTTATGCATGATTTGATCCATATAGGACCTGTGGATATCACCCCTTCCTCTAATCCCATCTGACAAAGGTTCCACAATGAGTGCAGTCAGCAAAGGGGAAAGGTGGCAGCCCTGCCAAGTCCCTTTATAAATGGTAAATGGGCTTCAGCATCTCCCATTAGCCCTGACCTTTGCCATGGATCGCTTATAGCAGCTCAAAACTCAGCCTCTAAGCCCGGGGCTCTCACCCACCACTTCCAGTGTCTTGTCCAGGATGTTCTACAGGACTGTACAAAAGCCTTCTCTGCTTCAAGTGATAAAAGCATGGCTTTTTTGAGGGTACCTGTGTGCAATTTCCCCTGGTACAAACTGGCCTGGTCCAGCTCTATCAGACCAGGTATTACTTTGCTCAGTCAGTTTGCCCATATACTTGTAAAATGCTTCAGGTCTATGTTTAGCAATGATATAGGTCTATACAAATCACAAGCTTGTTTATCCTTACCAGACTTTGGGAAAACCAATATCATGGCCTGGGACACGGTTTCAGTTATACCTGATTGCAACAAAAGGTATTAAAGAGATTGGCCAGTGTGGGGGCAATTTGTCCTGCAAAAGCTTTGTAGAACAGGAGTGTGAATCCATCAGTGACAGGGTTTGGTTGAATTTAAGCTTGCTAGTGGTCTGCATCACCTCAGTGATATGTATAGGCTCATCTAAGTGCTCCGTTGGCATTAGTTTGGTCATCAAAGCCCATGCAAAATATTCCTCTATCTCTATGTACGATACCAGTTCAGTGATGTAAAGCTCCTCATATAATTCTCGAAATGTGTCCGCTTCCACCTGGTTTGCCACAATAATATTTCCCCAATATCTCAAATTTTGCTAGTCCTGTTTCATGTTCTCTTAGCTCTCAACTTACATGGCAACAATGTTACCCACTCTGTTGCTTCAGTCAAAGAAGCGTTGTTTTGTTTTCAGAAGCAAATATTCAGCCTTATCTGTGTCAATTGCTTTTACGTGAACTTTGTCCGCTACTAATTTAAGCCATACTTTTTAAGAGTTAGTCCTCTTATGTTCGTGCTCCAAATCTTGGAATTGTTCTTCCAAGGTAGCACCTTCCATTGTTTGTTTTGCCTAGCATGCTATGAAATTAGGTGTCCATCAAACTCCCCAACTGGTTTCATCATCGTTATTTCCAGCTAGGAAGTTGAAGGTGGGAGTGCTTATTGCTTCTGTCACTTCTGCACTGTGCAGCACTGATTCACTTATTCTTCATATATTGATAGTGTCTTTCAATGAGGGAAAGAGTTACATAAGTGACACAGGAGCATGATCAGGCAGAGTTATCTGTTTAACCTCCTTCTACTTCACCTTAGGAGTCAATATTTAATAATGTATATAACCTATTGCAACCATGTTAAGGTGTTTACGGAAATCGCTCCTGTCTGCCTCAACCTCTGTACAAACTTGTCTTTAAACCCATCCATCACTATATTCAGGTCGCCTCCAACAATAATGTCCCTCTGGGCCTCTTGGAGCAGTTCCTCTGTTGCCTTTTTGATATAGGTTTCTTGGCATGTGCTAAGTGCACATAACAATGCAATGGATTATGTGTAGTATCCCTGTTTGAATGTGAGTGCAAGCTCCTCCTATCCCATTGATGGACCACATCTCCCCAGATATTCCCTACTTAGAAGTAGAGCAATTCCTTTCAATCTAATTGCCCCAGAGGCCAGGTATTGACGGGGAAACAACCTTGACATAACCTTATGCCAGTCTTTCTTGAGTAACTGTGTTTCCTGCAGGAGATAAATCTCTCCGTGTAGGGAGTGCAAATGGTTTAAGATGGCAAGGCGCTTTGAACATTCAAACTGACATGTTTAACCATTGATCACCTGTGTGGGTATCGCTTATTCCTCTATCTTGAGTGATGCCAGTGCTCTCCCTCCCCGAAACCCTATTTCCTCGCATATACAACCTTGCTAAGAACAATAACTATTCCATCTCTTCAGTCCATGAGTACTCTGACTCCAAACAGTCGTAATCCAGACTGTTCAGATGGGGTGTGTGTCTTCATAGTCCCTCCAAACTCCCTCCACTCCCTCCTCTGTTACCTGTAAAGCTTCTACTAGGGACCATTAACAATGCGTTTGGATGTTTCTAAATTCATTCACTCGAAACCTCCCAAGGCTTCATATGATTGTTACTACTTCCTTGGGGACTGTGAGAGGGTATCTTTTAGCTGGTCAATAGTGTTTCTTGTCCTTCTTGCTGTATCTACCTGAGGGTCTGCTTTCCCTGCCACCTTTGGTCACCCAATTCCACTTGTCTCTGTGCACCAGAGGCGATGTCCGGCTGTTTTCTGCTCCTCCACTCATGTGGCTTCAGACAGCTGCACAATCTTGTCATGAAACAGAGCTGGTTTGTGCCCCCTGAAAAATGTCTCCTTTCTTTCCAGCGGCATACAAGATGTGGAATCTATCCACCCTGGTAATAAAATCCAAAGCGTCACTTCATCCTCTGGGTGGGCCTAGCACATGGTGCATTTAGTCCAATTCCATCGAAGCAGGGATGTTAATTACTATAGAGTAGATGAAGAAACACTTCACGTAGGTTTTTATGTCTAAGCCTTTAACACCAGGAGGAGCCGCTGTTATTCTGATGTTATTTCTCTTGATTGATTTTCATTATCTTCAAGTATGGCTTGGATGATAATGTTTTGCTCCAGCATATTTGCCAGTTCTTGTTTCAGAAACTCTTGTTCCTCCGGATCTGTTATCGACTGATACTTCCAAAAATGCCACAGTGTCTCCTTGGACTACCAGGTCTTCTCTAGCTCAGTGGACGTCAGTCTTAAGTTTATTCTTGAATGATTGGAGGTCCTCCTGGAAGCTTCTAAAAACGCTCTCCATTAACTGTTTAACGAACAAGTTACTTACCTTCGGTAACATTTTATTTGGTAGAGACACAGTCTAGCTGCAGATTCCTTAACTTGTGAATTCTCCCCAGGCGTAAGACTGGATCCAGAACTTTTTCAGCAGTCCCTCTGCACGCCAGGGGATGGCGCCTTACGACTCCGTGATGACGTTGACTCTGGTTGTGACGTCAGTGGAGCCATATAAGTCCCCTCCGGCGCGCGGATGTCAGTTTCTACTGTAAAACCTTCTGAACTAAAAAAAATGCAGAGCCACTATAGAAACTGGCTGTGGAAACAGTGTGCCAAAAAAGATTAATGTATCTTTAAAACATAATCAGAAAATGGAAATAAATGGTATGATAATACCCAGACAAGGCCCATAAGAAAAAACCCAATGTTGTGACAAAGCAAATGTAAATGCAAATGAAAGGTAAGGCAATACCAAGTGAAGATTTAAGAAGTAAGACCAATTGGTCCGTTGAATTAGACAATTATGTGAAACAGTGAATACAGGTATATAAAACCAATACTGAAAAGGGTATAACCCTTACAGCACAGATCGTTCGCAGAGTGGGGAGGATGGGCAGGGCGTTAAGGAATCTGGGGCTAGACTGCCTCTACCAGATAGTACGTTAGCAAAGGTAAGTAACTTGTTCATCTGATAGAGACACCTAGCTGCAGATTCCTTAACTTGTGAATTAAATACTATAGATAAACCCACCCGGAGTAGGGTCTGCGAACTAATCCTACGAAAGCTCTCAATGAGAACCAGCTGGTCGATATTGACCACAGACCAGACCTACGTAGGAATTAAAAGAAAATGAGGGGGGCGTGGCCGGGCAAGAAGGCCGGGTAGACGTGTTTTACCTCGGCTCCCGGTCCGCGCCAAAATCACGGGCATCGCAGCGCCATCGCTAACCACCAAACCGGCCCGATGTGATCCTCACCTGATGAGGAGTGTGTAGAGAATAAACGGATGCAGTGAGGCGAGGTTCCAACACCCCGGTGTGCTGAGTCGGGGTCCGGGAGCTAGGCGAAGGAGCTTCGCAAGATGGCGACCGCCACGGGCGAACAGGGGAGAGACTGTTGAAAACGAGCTGCTCCCTCGAGACGGCAAACCGAAGACAGGGGAGCTCACCCCCTGCCCTGACCCCAGTAGGGCTCGCAGGGGGATCGCGGCTCACCACGCATGGAAGAGCCGAGGCGCGTGGCCGCGACGGAGGAGCTACACAAAATGGCGACCGCCTCCGGAGAAGCGAGATAAGCCCACTCGCTAACGGTAGCTGCTTTCGCGAGGCCTGCTGCAAAGAGGAGCCCTTCCCTGCACTCCCGCTCCCGTGGCACTGGCGGTCGAGCCGCGGCCAGCTGCATCAATCTGCAACCTGCCGAGGGGCTGGCGCTAAGAACCCTGCGGCGGCAAAGTGGCCCTGGGGGGGTCTGACAGTGGCTGGGGACCCCCGGATCCTGGTGGAGCGGTCCACTCCTGGGGCAGAGACAGCATTCTGGTGCCTTGCCTGGCGTGCCTGACCCTGACATGGCGGCCGGATTCACATCGCCATCCTAGCTACACGAGGGTGTTCTAGAGGCGCCCCCCCTGTCGACTATATCTGCTTAAATGGCACAATAATTAGAAGAGGGAACCACAACCCTGCGCCCCAACCACAGCTGCGCCGTTACGCAAGACTCCACCCGGGGTGACGGGGAGCTCCAGAGTACATCTCTGGAGACTGCTACTAATGCATATCGGCTGATCCAGGGTACAGAGGGGGTATAAGGTGTAGACCCCGCGATCAGACCACGGCCCTGGCGTAAAAAAGGAAGGAGGGGGCGAACGCTTCATGCGACCAGCGCCACACTCACAGACACAGAAGGGCCACTGCGGACGCACCTATGCCACCGAAGAAGACGCCTGCTAAAGTCTCTAACTATTTCCCTCCAGCTGAGAAAAGACAAACACCGGTGCAGGGGGACTCCACGGACACCATGGTGCTTACGCAAGAGGATTTGATGGCGTCCCTACGTGAGTTAAAGACAGAGTTGCGCGCGGAGCTTAACCAAGACATCAAAGCTTCCATCGACCAGCTCAAAACGGACCTGACTACACGGGTGGCGACGCTCCAGCAAGATGTGGACTCAGTAGGCACGAGAGTGCTGGATCTGGAGACCCACACCCAAGACCTCGACAAGTGGTCCGCGGACACGCAAGAGCAGCTGCAGGACCTACAGAAGCAACTACATCTCGCACTCCTGAAGTCGGAAGACTTGGAGAACAGGGCCAGGAGAGATAATATCCGGATCCGAGACCTGGAAGAAGGGGCAGAACCTGGAGGCCTTCCTTGAGGGACTCTTCGTGGAGATTCTCAGCCCGCGGCAACTCAAGATTAAGCTGGAGAGAGCACACCGAGTAGGGGGACAGTCCTCCGGGGACCGACGGCGGCCTCGCGACATTCTCGCAAAGTTCCACTCCTTCAAGGTAAAAGAAGCTGTACTGCAAGAGGCCCGGACAAAGAGCGACATCTCCTTCCAGGGTTTTCGTTGTAACGTTTACCAAGATTTGGCCCCTGCAACGCTGGCTAGGAGGCAGCAGTTCCGGCCCATCACCACGAAACTCCGAGACGAGCACATAAAGTACAGATGGACATATCCGTTCGGCCTGAGCTTCGAATAGAAGAATAAGATGCGCCATGTCACGGAGCTCGAGGAGGGGATACGGGTACTGGGTCTCAACCCTGGAGAAACCGAGAACACGCAGGATATGTCGGGGGGGGGAACAGACCGAGAAACCCAGAGAAACCGCCAGTGGAGCACGAGTCTGAAAGGAGGGCATAAATGATCGATGCCACACATGGAGTCTACTTCCGGACTGTCGACGAATAAAGGTTGCGATAGCCTACATAGATAGGGGTCCTCACTGGGGCAACGACCTCTCAAGGGTCATATGGTGGGGTCAAGAACTCCGGGAACGGGGGACCACCAGGACACTCTCCGCAGGAACTATCCGCTTAAGGAGTGACGTACTCCCCCAGCCGGGGGCCCAGGGCAGGGACAACACACTTGCAGAGGGGCATTAGCCGAAGCCCTAACCGAGAAATGCTGGTACCGATCAACACTTGAACACTAAGCGATGTCGACCTTTGATGTTATCTTCAGAAGCCGGGATGGGTGCAGGCGGGGACTCCGGTTGAGTCACCCTCCAACATGCCCAGCCGTGGGGCGACCCACTCCGGCGACGATCCAGTTTTCATCCACCACAACTGGTTGTTGGTATTGTTGGGACTTTTTTCTTCCTTTTCTACGTTAGGTTTTTGGGTGTCACGGTCTTCCTTCTTGCCTTTTTTTTCTCATATTGGGTTGCTGATGCAGGGTGGAGGGAGAGGAGGGGAATGCGAAGGGCAAGGGGCTGGAGAGAGAGGGGGGGCCTAGCAGCTCTGATATTGCTGTCCAATGGCGGGGTGTAACTGTCTGACATGGAATGTCAAGGGGCCTAATTCCCCTAACAAGAGGCAGCGGATCTGGAAATTCCTACAGGATCACCAGATTAAAATTGCCGCCCTCCAGGAGACGCACCTTCCCCGCGCAGAGGATTACCGACTAAAACACAGGGCTTACCCTCAAATCTTTCGCTCTTCGGCACGCACTAAACACAATGGGGTGGCGCTGCTCTTTCACACCTCGACCCCCTTTCTACACCAAGACACTGCAACCGACAAAGATGGGAGGTTTGTGATGGTCAGGGGGGGAAATACTGGGCAGACAGTGTACCATTGCAACGCTCTATGCCCCCAATACAGGGCAACACGATTTCCTCAATTCCTTCTTATCTACCCTGGGGGGATTTGCAAGAGGTGACATTATACTTCTTGGGGATTTCAACTTAATATGGGACCCCTTGTTGGATACCACACACGTCCATAGGGCAGCAGGGGGGGTTTTCAGCAAACCTTTGCAAGCAACTTTACGGGGGCTGGGTCTGGTAGATGTATGGAGAAATGCTCATCCAACGACCCGAGATTACTCCTTCTCCCACGCGCACAGATCATACTCCAGAATCGACCATATCTTTCTGAGTCAGTCCCTCCTCTCTACGGTGTTGGGTTCTCAGTTTCACCCGATCTGCCTCTCAGATCACGCGCCATTAGAACTGACCCTAGATTGGCCTGCACCTCGCTCCAAATTTGCCAGGTGGTACTTCCCCAATTACTTGTGCAGAGATAGACTCCTCCGAGACGAACTCCGAAAAGCAATTAAGGACTACTTTGACCTTAATGACCCGGAACACACTTCGTTAGCTAACAATTGGGACGCCTTCAAGGCGGTCGTCAGAGGAAAATGTATTGAATTAGAGGCCACGCTTAAGACGCAACGCAAAGGAGAACGCCTCCTCCTCGAGAGCGAACTTCGCTCCGCTGAGGACGCCCATAAGACTTCCCCCTCGATGCAAACCCTCCGTAAAGTCACCCAGGTTAAAGGGAAACTCCAGGCGATCTACACTAACGGGGCCGAAAAGACTCTTTTACGCCTCCAGGCACGCAACTATGAGGGAGGGAACAAGGTAGGCTCATCATTGGCACGCCAGTTACGAATACGGCAGGAGAAGAACTACATCAAACATATAGAGGATAGCGAGGGGGTCCTCCACCAGAGTGAACCGGGTAAGGCCAATGCTTTCGGGGACTTCTATCGCACTTTGTACACGGCGGACCAACCGGATTCGCGAGCTCAAGACCAAACCTTAGGGGACCTCATCCTGCCTCAGGTACCCGCTCTCACAAACGAAGAGCGGAGTAGCCCCTTCACCGCTGAAGAGGTTCAGAAGGCGATCGACTCGCTTAAGATTCAAAAAGCACCTGGCCCTGACGGCCTCAAAGCCCACTTCTATCGTACATTCGCTCCGGATCTCGTCCCTCGCCTGGTAACCCTTTTCAATGATATCGCTACTACGCAACAGGTGACCCCCTCGATGGGCGAAGCCCTGACCACTGTTATCCCCAAACCAGGAAAAGACCCCTCCCATTGCGCCTCTTACAGGCCGATTGCGCGTCTTAATTTGGATGCCAAGCTTTATTCAAAAATTTTAGCTACACGTCTGGAAAACATTATGCCTTTCTTGGTGCAGGCTGATCAAGCAGGCTTTATTAAGGGGAGACAAACCCATGACAACTTGAGACGGGACGTCCATATCATCGAGAAAGCGCAAAGGAAACAGATTCCCACGGTCCTTCTCGCGCTGGACGCGGAGAAGGCCTTTGATCAGGTGGAATGGTCCTTTCTGACCCGCACTCTCCGCCGGTTCGGTTTCGCCGAATCCTTTATCGGGATGGTCAGGGCGAACTACCACGCGCCGCACGCCGCGCTCTAAGGTCCTGGTAAATGGGGTGGCTTCGGAATCTTTCCATCTTTCACAGGGCACCAGTCAGGGGTGCCCCCTATCCCCCCTCCTATTTGCGCTCAGCATCGAACCCTTTGCGGAGCGCATCTGGTCCAACCCGGACATAGGGGGGAGTCCCGTTTGGCTCGGACGAGCACAAGATATCCCTCTTCGCGGATGATGTGCTCCTCCCGATCACGAGACCGCAATCTTCCCTTCCGGCGATATTGACAGAGCTTGCTGCATATGAGTGGGCCTCGGGCTTCAAGGTGAACCACTCGAAATCCTTTCTCCTGAACCTCACAGTGCCTAAGGACACTATGCGGGCTATTGAGGGCATGACTCCCTTTCGTAGTACCAACAAAGATAGCACCTACCTGGGCATAAAACTTACCCCCAAGCTGGAGCATCTCTATAGGGCAAACTTCCCCCCACCCGCTGTTGCGCCAAATTAAAGCTGACTTCGCCAGATGGCGGACGGCCTACCTTTCGTGGATAGGAAGTATAAACGCTATAAAAATTAATATCCTTCCAAGTTTACTGTATCTCTTCCAGGGCCTTCCGATTCCGGTGGATAGGGCACTGTTCTCCGAATTAAAAACAATGGTCACTAAGTTTATTTGGCAGGGGCAGAGGGCTAGACTCTCCAACCGAATGCTGATACGACCGAGGGGGGAGGGAGGGTTGACCCTTCCGGACTTCCTGGGGTACTACAGGGCGGCCCAACTGAGGGTCATCACGGAGTGGTCCCTTCGTGAGTCGGATAAACTCTGGCTCCATATGGACAGACAAATAGCGGGAAGAACGATCTGGTACCTACTGTGGAAACACAAACAACATCGCTCACACAACGCCTACATTAGCACGCCTACAGCGACCACCTTGGGGGTCTGGGACGTCTTGAACAGAACCACTCCCCTCACCACCTTTCCGTCCCCGTTTACGCCCATACACTTTAATCCAGAATTCCCCCCGGCTTTACAGGAAGGTCCCTTCGATGTCTGGCGAGAGGGGGGTTGCCTTGCGCTCTTTCACTTGTTTGAGGGGGGGAAATTACTCTCCTTCCTGGAGTGCTCCAAGGCTTTTCAGCTCCCACCTGCTGAGGAATTCCATTATTTACAACTTAAACACTGGGCTCTGCAACCGCGGGTATGGCTGGCCGCTACCCGGGAGCTACTTCCCATTGAGAAATTTGCCTTATCCGGGGCCTCCTCAAAGGGAACCATCTCCTTTCTCTTTCTCTACTCCCTTCTACAGAAGCGGAGCTCCCCGCACACCTTGAGGCACCAAAGGTTTTGGGATACACTATTGGACGCTCCACTACAGGAGAAACAATGGACCTCGCTATATAGGCATATCCCCAAGTTTAACCGCTCAATGTTTCTAAGGGAGGCCCACTATAAAATCATGTTCGATTGGTATCTCCATCCCCAGAGGTTACACTCCATTTTCCCTAGCGCTTCAGACAGGTGCTGGAGGGGCTGCGGGCAGTTGGGTGACTTTAGACATATCTGGTGGGACTGCCCCCACATCAAGCCCTTTTGGAAGGAGGTCCTAGCTCAAATCAAGCAAATCTTAGGTTACCCGCTACCAGACACGATTGAACACACACTCCTGGGGATCCGGGATACCAAGTTAAAGCGCCAGACGCAGGGGGACCGCTCGGTAATGTGGCTCTGCCTCGGGGCGGCCAAGATGGCAGTGGCCGCAGCTTGGAAGAAATCAGAGGCCCCCTCCCTCACGCAATGGTACGCTCGATTGTGGCGGGCACTGGCGATGGAGAGAATGGCAGACATTGTAGAGGACACCCGCAAGGGATTCGACTATGTGTGGGCCCCCTTGGTAGAATACTTATCTGAGGGCTTACCCCTGTTTGCATGCGGTCCGAGGATACGAGCTCTCCACCTCTTCCATGTCTAGACTCCCACTAACACCCTTGAGTTCTAGAAGGGCAGCTTAAGACAGAGGGGCTCTCCGTCGGCTAGGCTATGTCCTTTTACAGCAACTGTTTGTGCTATCTTTTATTGACCGTGACACCCCAGTTTAAGTTTTTATGTTCAATGGTGGGGGAGGGGGCGGGGGTGACAGCCGAATGTTCTCTGCTTAAGCTAGTTGGAAATTGCCGATACCTAGTTCACAAAGTGTGTATGATATATTAGCACACTGTACTGTTCGGCTGATATTGTACATCGGGGTTTCCTTCCCCTACATGTTATTTTTGCATACCTCTATATTTCAATATCTTTAAAATCAATAAAAAGATACTTGACAAAAAAAAGAAAAAGAGCATGGCTCTTCATAAAAACTGTGGCAATGACTACAGGCAATGTAAATAAGAAACAACCTCACAGGCACAGAAAAACCAAAGCATCAAGGGGAACAGGATAATACCCTGTCAGAAGGCATCTGACAACAATTCTGACAATAGTATTTATCCCCTAAAGGGTAAGTGAGTCCTTGTACTAGATGGGCTAAAGGCAAAGCGAATGCCATGTAACCCGCATTCTCTACATCAATAAAGGAATATCTGCAGGAAATCTGTCCTGATAATCCCAAAAACGAAGGGCTTCCAAATTAAAACTAAGATGAATAAACCCATTCATTACAAGGTCAGGAAGATCAACCCAAGTATCAAGACAGATGAACGTCATACATAGTCCATCTCGAAAACAAAGAACATTATTTATTTATTTTTTAAACAAAATGACCACCCGAAGGTTCACACAATGCATAGTGCCCGTAAAGATGGCAATTAAACAGATATGAATCTACTATAAATACTCATCAATTATACCCAGATCTATATATCCGCGTTCCACACATACATATAGATACGAAACCAAAACTTAGAGCAAATAGAGAAGCAATCGCATCTCACAATAAAATTTGTTTTCAAAAGAATGTAATGTCCTTTTTCTTACATATAGCAGAACTATATCTCAGCATGTGTAAACACATATGCAACACACTTATGTAAACTCTGTAAACACACATGGATAAACTGAACTGAAAAACCAGTCCCAAAGTACCATACAATATAATGTCAAGTGAGATATCGCACCCTCAATGAAACACCTTAGGTGACTTAGCATTAAGATAATGCTGCCTGTCAAAAGTATCTTAACAGGCTGGTACTACCTAAAGAAAACCCACATGAAAATGAGCCCTTGCTAGAGCAAGCACTTATCATACTTGGCCTAGAAGGTCAAGATGAAAAAAATAAAAAAAAACTGGAAAATACCCATAAAGGGAACCCAGTTGGAGTAATTGTCCACAAGGAAATGAGCCAAAATCTAATCTGACTGTAAGGCAGACAAGTGCTCAAATACACATATTTAGTTCTATAAGAACACACGAAGCACCAGATCATATGTTCACACTATGATCCCTTAAAGGGCTGTAAGCTGCAGAAAATAACACATGCTTAATCGACAAAAAGAAAAATCCTCATGGAGACAGAGTACATCTGACCTCCCAACAGGAAATGTATCACTATCCACAGTATCAATGCCAAGAGTATGGAAATATCCACGATGTTCTTAAAGTGAAGAAGGATCAAAAAGCAAAACTTCTCTTCCGAGAAAACAGAAATCTTTTCAACCATGTAAGACATGGTCGTAAACAGCCCTAAGGTAAATAATCAGACACTGCATCTCAGATAACCTTAGAAGCACAGCTCACGGGACAACCATGTTCCAAAATTGAACATAAGAATAAATATCACCTCCAAAAATGGAGGAAACCAAGATTTTAAGTATTCAGAAGAATACAAATCAGACACCTTGAACTGCCAAACGTAATGTCTCCAGCAAAAAGGAGCACACTTCCATGGATCAAATTCCTATGTACAGGTAAGGAACACATCACATAATAAAGCTGGCATGACCCCCTCACTGGAAAGCATAACCTAAAAATTATCCAATGCAAAAGCTATTCACGCACAACTTGAATTCAATGAAAAGTACACTATGCTAAAGTAGCGAAAAGACTGTGTTGGAGAAACCAGAGATCAAAATTGCCCTGAAGTGGAAATTCAGAGTATTCACAGAACTAGTATACACTCTGTATACAAGGTCTCACAATTGGCATAAGTAATATGTCTCCATAAGAGATACTGCAAGTCAACAGTAATGCATACCAGTATACCAAACTCCTTTGAAAGAAGCATGTGAAAAGGTAAACTTCCTAACCGGAAGACACATCACCTGCAAAGACCTCTTGAGCATGAAGCTCATTTTGAGAGGAAAAAGACAAAATGGAAAAACGATACTTCAGGTAACCTTGTACCACATAAACTGTTAAAGACCGTCTTGAAACAATAAAATCTGCACCTTGCATGAACACCAATCTGGTGTAACCAAAAGACGGACATTTGAACGCCCTAAGAAGGCTAGTCCCTTGAAAAATAAAAATCCTGTATCACCTATACAACCCAAGAATAGGGGGAAAACTAAAGAACACATAAACAGAGAAAGAGTAATTAAGACTCTGTATCACTTCACCTATCACGGAAGCGTCGTCCTGAGCCCCAAAAAGATGGGTGCCGTCAAAGGGCATATCGGCCAAAGTCACCTGTACAACGTCTGAAAAATCTGAAGTTCTTAACCATGCACAACATTGAAGTACCACCGAAGATGCCATGGCCCGATCTACTGAATAAGTAGTATCCATGCCAAATCTAATTATCAGCTTGGCCGCCTGTTGGCTGTCTCTAATCAGCTATTCAATATCAGAACGGAGAGCATCCAGAAGTGATGGAAACCTAGTCTGCAAAGAATCTCACAAAGCATGGGAAAAACGCCCTAGAACACAAGACGTATTGGTGGACCTCAAAGCAGAACTAGACGAAGAAAAGATGTGTTAGCCACATGCATCCTGATTTCTAGACTCTCTAGTCAATGGAGTCTTAGTTGAAGAATCCATATCCTGTGAGGCTGTAATAGCCTGAACTACCAGGCTGTGTGTGGTAGGATGCCTGACGAGACAAACTAGTTCCCCAGGCGCAGGCAGGTGCCTGCAAGATATAGCACGGTTCACGGAGACCCCTGTATCAGGCTTGGCCCAAGTACACTACAATATGTCGAACAGGGCCTCACTGTATGGAGGAACAGG
The DNA here is from genome assembly GCA_963921515.1 of Calotriton arnoldi. Lineage (NCBI taxonomy): Eukaryota > Metazoa > Chordata > Amphibia > Caudata > Salamandridae > Calotriton > Calotriton arnoldi. The sequence goes on along the minus strand of CAWUFW010010863.1, from coordinate 202,887 downwards.
CTCTTCCCCTGACTATCCTTGATAAAGGACATCAATCAGAGGGTCGTTGGACTTCTCCACCATAGGCAGTGACAAGTCCAAAACTGCAGCCACTCTCCTCAACACATCTGTGAAGGAGGAACTTGCCTCAGTAGCGAGAATAGAAGGTGACAATAGCCCAGAGGCTGGGGAAGACTCCAGCCCACTAGCTTCCCCATGTGCAGATATCCAACTTTCCCCCATTTGTGATGGAATAGTCTCAGAAATGGGTTGAAAAGGCCCAGACTCCCTTGTATCACCTACCACAAAGTGACTCGCAGAAGTCCCATCATGAGAAGGAAGTGAAAATGCCACATTACCCTCAGTTTGCTCTATCGACTCCACACCCGACACCGAATGACGCAGAGAAGAAGATGCTTCGACGTCGATGAGAGGAGGGAAAGTGACTTTGATCGGCACCGCCAACTTCAATGCTGGAGTCAGCTGATCAAGAATGGACGCTGAAGGTGGAGTCCCCAAAGGGCTGTGCACCGGCGCTGAAGCGGAGTCGGCTTTTGACCCAACAACTCAGATGGCCCAACCAACACAGAGGGCGAACCCACCAGCATGGCTCCACTCACCTTCTTGGAGCTCGTGGTCGCTTCAGAGGAAGATGGGGGCCCAAAGATGAGATGTAGGGAGTTATAATACTATCTCATCTGGGCCATCGATGCTCCAGCTCATAGAAAGATGGGGAGACACGGGTGGAGTCGTGAACGGCCTCCTAAACCGGCGAGAGGGAGGAGCTGTGGGAGACGGAGTCTACACACTGCGAAGTCGGGTGGTGTCGCACCTTCAAACACCTGCGCTTACCTTTAGAACTCTCTGCCCGAGATCAGCTCTGGCTCCTGGAACAGCCCTGTAAATGGAGCTCCGTATGAGAAGAAGACGATCGAGGCCATGAAGTCTCCAAGGACCACGACAGACACGCTGCCAGTAACTTCATACGGTGCTCCTCGAGTGCCTTCAGCTTCAGCCTCTGGCAGGAACCGCAATCCTCGCAGTCGTGGTATTCTCCCAAACACCATACACAAAGGGAATCCGGGTCTGTAGCAGACATTTGTCGAGAACAGGTCCCACAAGGCTTAAAGCCTGACGACATAGAAAAAGGCACAGTGTTCCCAAATGACAAAACTGTCGAAGAAGGCAAGAAAAAATGGCCTGAGCAACCACTTCTTCAGAACCGTGTTGCAGTACGGAAAAGAAGAAACTGACGTCCGCACGCCGGAGGGGACTGATATGGCTCCACTGACATCACAACCGGAGTCGTAAGGCGCCGTCCCCCAGCGTGCAGAGGGGCTGCAGAAAAATGTCCAGATCCAGTCTGACGCCTGGGGAGAATTTACAAGTTAAGGAATATGCGGATAGATGAATCTATCAGATAGCTTCCACCATTAGGCTCCTCAGAGAGGGATGTGAATTGAAGAACTTTGGGGCATGAAGTGCAGGCTTCTGCAACTGAGCGATTTACCTGCAGACTGCAGGGCCTGAAAAGGCTTTTCCCAGGAAGTCGGTACAAGCTCCAATGGTGCCTCATTGAAGGGCAGAGAATGCTCTGGGACCATGGAGGAAGGATGCAAAACGTCAGTTAAAATGTTAGATTTCTCCTCAGTGGTGGGAGAAGTTACTTCCTAAGCTTCTGCTGCTTTTCGTACCATAAAAGTTAACATAAAGACCAGAATGGTCAGGGATGTCCCATTCTGGAGATGTATCCCTACCACTTGTGTTTTCAAATCCAAGACCATCATCTGCGTTGTAAGTGGGGTGAAGGTTATCTGCCTCTGAACCAGCCATAATCTTTGTTGAGCCCAAGAGACGTATTGTGCCAAAGGCTTGTCCAAAAAACAGATCTGAACATTATCTTTTGTCACTTGGATAATATCTGCTGAGTTCCAGGGTTTCAATGTGGTGCTGACATCAGCTCTGAAAGCAGTCCCGGTGTTGGTGTCACAGGCAGTGAGGAACACACACAGAACAGTGACTTTTAGCTACAGGTTTCATTAGAAGAGGCGCCAATGCTGGAGACTGAGTGTTGGCTTCAGAGCTCGTCCTTGGCGACTGGCCCAGAGATTAAGGAGCGATCTTAAAGATATTTAGCATGGGTTGCTGGAGGGCCTTGACCTGCGCTGGGCTGGCTGATGAAGTCAGGAATTTCAGCTTCATCTTTTTCAATGTAGGAACCAGCTCAGACAATGAGAAAGAGCAATGCTTCAGGGAATGGCATCAAGGCTCCAAACGGTCCTGGAAGCAGGAAATATTCCTTGTGGGAAAAGGGAATTTCTCCTTCCTTTGGGCGCATTTTGGGCATTTTGGGCGCATTTTATGTTTTTTGTGCTGAAGATCTTTTGGTAGATCATTCTCTTCTGGGGGTCTTACCTGAGGGGATGAGCAACACTTTGGAGTATCTCTGTGGACACTAGACAGAAATAGCTTGGCTTTTGGGTCCACCAATACATAGGAGTCGCAGGCCAAGGGGATGTGTTCTGCTCCCAGACACCACCTGCAGAGGTTTTGTGGATCAGACAAGGACATATTCTTTGTCTATTGGGAGCCTTTCCAAACCAATGGAAAAAGCCTGTCCTACCACTCTTGAAAAAGCCGAATCTGGATCCTCTGCACTTCAGTAGCTACCAGCCCATCTCACGTCTCTCCTTGCCTGCAAACATTCTTGGAAAACTAATAAACCACAAACTTACCTTGTTTATTAACAGGAATAACCTCCTCGATGCCACGCAGTAGGGTTTCAGGAGCGAGCACAGCACGGAACTGGCCCGGATTACTGCTACAGAAGAGATCAGAGGTACGGTAAGCAATGGAGGTAATGCCGCCCTGATTCTTTTAGACCTCTCTGCAGCGTTCGACACTGTCAACCACCGCTTGCTTATAGATCTACTTCAAAATCTGGGCTTTAGTGGCTCAGCTCTATCTCTTCTCAAATCATTTCTGACTGATAGAGAGCAAGCCGTAGAAGTAGGCAATTTGATATCTCCTTCATTTTGTTTACCAAGTGGTGCGCTACAGGGCTCTTCTCGCAGTCCTTCACTGTTTAATTTGTACGTCACTCCTTTGGCACAACTGATTAGATCCTTTGGATTTCCCATGGTGTCATACGCTGATGGCACTAATATTATTGTCTCAGTTACTAGTAACATTCACGATACAGCAACTAGATTTCGCAATTGCATACAACAGATTAGCAAGTGGATGCTGGAAAGCTGCCTGAAATTAAACTCCGGGAAGACTAAGGTCTTGCTTTTTAGATCCAATGTCTCCTTCTGGTCACCTAATTGGAGGCCTCAGGAACTTGGGAATCTTCCTTGCCCTGCAATAAAAGCTAAGAATCTGGGAGCAATCTTTGACACTTGACACATCCCTTTCCTTCAACTACCAAGTTAATGCTGTTTCTTCTGCGACTTTTTAAACAGTAAAAATGCTCATTAAAGCTCTCCCTTTCCTACCTCAGGCTCTTCAGAAGACAGTTGTTGCAGCTCTCAAGGCTGTATTTACTGTAATGCTGTCTTTGTGGGCCTTCACAAAGGCCTTCTTGCCAGACTTCAAGTCCTACAGAACGCAGCTGCCCGTCTCTTGCTAAATATTCCCAGACAGCAGTCTGTTAAAAACACCCCACCCTCTTCATTGGCTCTCCATGAAGAAGAGGAGAATTGATTTTAAAGACATGAAGTCGACCCTGATTATCTCAGGCAACCGGTTTTTCTGGTACACTCCACAAAGAAACCTTCACTCTTCCAATGCCAACTTGGCTAGTGTCCCAAGAAGTTTTCAGCTGTCTAAATGGGGTGGCAGTAGCTTTGTCTCCTCCACCTTGATACCTTGGAACACCCTTCCCGCACATTGAAAGAAGTCATCCAATTGGCTTTCTTTTAGAAAGACCCTTAAAACATGGCTCTTCACTCTATAGGAATTATCTGTTCACAAACTCAGGTATTTTTCTTTTCATATTCATAGATCCTACAGCATCTTCTGATCTTCAGTTGGTAGCGCCTAGACACCTTCGGGCAATAGCTCGTGCTTTAAAAATATAAATCCAAAATCAAATCAGAGGGTTTAAACCCTGAAATCTTAGGACGAGATATTTGATCAAGCCATTTTGTAAAGTGAGGAATTTCAATGGTGAAGCACAGAGAAGAGCTTCAGACCTTTGTCAATGAAGCACAAAAAAGCGGAACTTACATCAGCGTGACGGAAGCGCCTTGTATTCTCTAAAGTCACAGTGAAGGCTGTATGGCACGAGCTGGTGCACGAGAGGGGATGAAAATATTTCCGGATCCAGTCTGGTGCCTGGAAAGTATCGATAAGGTGACAAATTTGCAAGAAAAAAGTAGCCATGAAAAAGAACAGAGTTGGAGCTTGATATAAGTATGCAAAGCTTGTAGTAATGCTCCTGGTGGAGTATTTTTTATCTGCACTTTAAAGATGAGATGCAGAGTTGTAAAAAAGTAAACCTGCTCACTGTAGTGACTCCTGTATTCCTGTATACTTACTCCTGAGCATCTTGCTACCATTGCTCCTGATGAGGTATCTTGTATCTGTACACTAACACTAGGAGGCTCCAATTGTATGGGACAAAAAACTGCTTAAAATAAATACATAATTAACTAAATAAAACACACAAGAAAGGGCCTCAGGAGATTTAAAAACCTGTAGGGGACGACTCCCCCTATCACAATACAAAAGCCCACATTGCCTCTTTTCAGGTAACATATTGACTAGTGGATCCAACAATTCGAAGTGACAAATCACTCAATCAACTGGTGCTGTATAATCACTACTTAGTTTGTATGTGGGGAGAATTTACTCCACCTTGTTATTCTTTATGTCGGTCCTGAAGTAAGTAGCTACACCTCTACGGAGGGTAAAAGGCTGAAACATGTCGACACCCACTGTTCTATGACTGGTTAAATAACCCCCAGACATAGTTCTTTGTTTTTAATCCTAACCTCCGGACGCCCCATTAAAGTTTGTATTGGCGTTTAGCAGTATTAGTTTTAGCTCACATATACCTTTCATGTATTCCCTTCTCCACACCTTGCTCTCTTATAGGTTTTAGGATACCTCTCTTCTGACACAGTAAAACATCCCTGAGCTCCTCCCTCTCAGAGAGGGGGTTGTAGCCTGCATTACGACTCGGTTCATAATGCGAGGAAGTATCCCTATGATGAAGCATGCCACCTTCGGGTGGGTGAGGGAAACTGTCCTGTAAAAGGGATATCCCAGCACTCTTTCTCATATCAGACCCAGGGGTCTATCTGGTGTTTTTGTACAAAAACTGCTTAACATAGTTACTCATGTACTTTAAGTCCCATAGCTCATTGAAAGAACACATTCAAGGGGTTACGGGGCAAGGAGGTAATACTGGGTCCCAATCATAGGGACTGGAGCCTTTTACCTCTTATGTCCCGGGGCTCGCCTCCTATGAAGTCTGACGACGTGCAACCCTGAAAACTCTTTAGCAATTCACTCATAGGGTAGGGAGATGAGCTATCCAAGCCCTGGTTAGGAGTGTGGTGCTAAATTGCAGCACCCATGTAAACTATGTTTGCATGGGTGTCAATTAGGCGTGGATCAGACTTTTTAGACCATTGGGGATGTTCTCAAGATAAATATTGGCAGGTGTGCCAGTAGATCCTAGGTGAAAAGGCCTGATAAACACCATGACATGTGGATTTTGATGTAGAAAGCCACCAACATCCAGATTATTCCCTACTGAAGTGACGAAAGTCTTAGTAAGTGCTATTTAACCCACCTGTTAAATATCAAACCACTGAGGATCGGTATTAACGTGTGCAAAATATAGCACCTGTTACTCTGAGGCACTTGTAGCCAAGACCAAAAGCGTACTTAGGGAGGTGATGTGAGGTTAGGCAAGCAGAACTCTATAACTCACAAGTTAAATTTCAATTACTCATTAATCAGGCTGTCCAGTAAGTAGATTAAAAAGTACTTTACTCAAACAGCAACACAATACTATACAAACAAATCAAGCCAGATACAGCAGTTTCTAATAATTACAGCAATTACTAACCCATACAGAAATTACCAGCATCTACAGAAATTAAAAAGGTAAACAGGTCCGCTATGTTTTTAGTTAGCTCATGTAGGAGAATTGCATGTTTAAGGTGGTCTTACAAGTGACATTGTCACCTCGTATGTGTGACATTTTGAGTGCAACTTAATATTCCCTCTTAAACAGCGCTACATGTTCAAATTCTGCATGTGTCCCTGAGTACAGGACACCACCTGTACCAGAACCCCTAACTGGCCCCCTTAACAACCCCTCAAAGTCCTATAGAGACTTCACTACTAAGCCTACTATACATTTACATTATTTTTTTTATACGCGCGCACCCATGTCCTCTGTTATTTCCTTTTCGCTGTTTTAAATATATTCTTGCTTTGCTTGTTGCTGTCTACATTTAGAACATATTTTTATTATATTAATAAAGAGCCCGTGCGCCCTGTTACTTCCTTTTTAAAATGGTTTGAATACGGACACACCCATGCGTGTCACTTAGAGTGCTTAAACGCATGTTCATGCTATGTTCCATTGCTTTAGTTTCTTCTCCCTCACAATTCCTGTGTTGGACTCGTATGTTTACAATCCCTACGCACAGGGTTGGACTGGCCTATCAGGCAGTGCCCAATGGCCTGCTCTGACAGATAAGCGTGCGGGTTGGTTTTTTAGAGCGAAGCCTACCAGACAGCACAGCTGTCTGGTTTGCTGAATCCTTCTTGGGGACATTCATAAAAGCTTCCCTGGAAATGCATTCCGCCCATTGCTTACCATTGGCTTTGTGTTTTGTAACTCACAGTTGCTTGCTTTCTATTTGCTGGCTCTATTTGTTTTAGGCTTTCCAGCTTGAGTTAGTCTCTCCCGTTGAGCATAACCTGTTTAACAGGGTTCCTTGTATTCTTCCACGAGTGCTCACTTTCTGTAAATAGGTTTTTAATTGTGGTTCTTATCTAGTCGCATTTTCTGTGCATTCAAAGACAGGGGTCAAATGTCAGGCTGTGTTGTCTGACGGAGCACGATCTTGCTGTGGAAGGAAAGGCTATTTTCTAGCACACTACAAAATTTAAATGTCTATAAATTAACTGTGCAGATATTTCAGAACATATCAGATTTAGGAAAAGCACAAATTAAGCAATTTTTTTAGGAATTCTGAATTGTGGTGGAAACAAATATTTTAATACGATCAAAACAAATCAATATACTAGGTGATGCCATTTCCATACATTATCGTTTGTGCACTGTATAGTTTTTTTTCAGTAAAACTGTATGTCCCTGCAAATGGAATTGTCATTTTGACTGAAAATGTGTTGTCTGTAATGACAGTGCACTACCACTCCATGCTTACTCCACACTACGTTACTTCACTCTACACCACTCGACTCTCCAACACTACGTCACTCCATGACATGCCACTCTACTCCACTCTATGCTACTCCACTCTACGTCCCTTGACTCTCGTCATGACACTCCATGTTACGCCATGCCACTGTACTCCACTCTACGGCACTCCTCTTCACACACCTCCGCTCTACGACACTCAGCTCTACGCATCTCTACGGCACTGTACTCCACTCTACAACTTTCTATAACACTCTACTACACGCTATTCTATGCTACTCCATTCTAAGCCCCTTCAATCTATGCACTTCTACACTACGACACTCCACTTTACACCACTCCACAACACACTACTCTCTACGCCATTCCATGACACTCCACGACATTCTATGCCACTCCACGACGCTCCACTCTACACACCACTCCATTACTCTCCATGCCACTCCACACTACTCTACTCCACTTTTTGCCACTCAACTAAACTCCATTCCACTAACTTTTAGTCCAGGTGAACAGCAGCCACATTGGTGCACACCATGGATATAACACATTGGCAAAGCCAATAGCTCATGCGTAAGAGAGACCTATTGGCTTTGCCAATGCTTGTTAGCAGTTTGTGGGCCTGTTTTATGGCAAAGTGGACCTTTCTTTTTTTTTAAATGTTTATTTGCATTTCAGTAAGCATTGTACATCACATACCAGTCATGCATGACAATACAGTAAGGTTTGAGTGTATAAGACATTAGACGGCACGTATCGCTCTTTTGTATTGGGTAATATATTGGATATAGCTGAAGCAATACAGTTTACTCATGTAACTGGTCTGTAACAACAAACAAATGGAAAATTAAACAAAGAGTACCTTTATAAACCTGAACCCTTCACCCAGAACCCCAAACTGTCAACTCTGATCCTTGTCTCAACAAATTGTGTGATAAGTAAGTAGTAATGTCCCATGAATAGGGATAGCCAAAAAAAGGGTAAAGCTACATTGTGTGATTATGGTCTTGGAGGATGTGGATTGATGGCTAGTGTATATCGTTGTCATCCGGGCGGAGGGGGGGGGCATAGAGCCACTGGAGGGGATGGGGGTCGTGTGGCGTATCTTTTAAGCAATGGGTGGTAGTCAGGGTCTTTTGGAATTTAAAGGTTTCCAGTAAATCGTCCCAAATCATGGCTATAGGTCACTTACGGAGACTGCAGTATTCCTCCCTGTGTAGAGCACAACTCACAGCTGTGCTCCAGCGTATGACATCCTCTCTCCAGCTCGAGACTAGTAGCGCTCTTGGGGATTTCCAGCGTCTGGTGATCTGCCGCTTCGCAAGAAGAAGCTCCAAAACCACAAACCTAGCAGTGATTTTAAAACCTTTGGGTCTGGGTTAGAGGCTCAGTAGGCAGTGTTCAACATTAACCCAGTGGATAGCACCTGTCAGTGCTGCATGTGTATCCACCCAATAAGAAGTCAATGCTGGGCAAACCCATAGCATATGTAATAGGTCTGCGGTCTCTGTGTGACATCTAGGGCATGTAGGGGGTGGCTGCAGGTAAGAATGCATGAAGTTTCAGCGAATAAGCGAGAATTGTATAAATTTGAACCGCGAATTGAGAGAGATCTTGCGTGGGTATTCCAGGACAAAGCGCCATTCCTAATCATGAAGGGCTTGGGCAAGATCCTCCTCCCATTTAGTTTGTAGGGATTCCAGGGATGCATTTATAGGAGTATGCAGTCATCTGTAAAGCCATTTAACTAGATACCTACCACATCCCATGCTATACACTGATTGTACCAGTGTATGAGTAGCAGGCTAAGTTCCCAGCGGGGTCCAGTATGTGCAGAGGCACTGAATAACGGTGGCCTGTCAAGAAAAGGGAATATGGTAAACCACGGAGTTGTGTGAATTCTTGGTGTGACGCAAGTGGGCCCTCTGTGAACAGGCCTCCCACTGCCATTATTCCTGCACCTTCCCAGGAGGATAGTTAAGTCACCATGAGTGCGCCCAGTGGTGTGGGTATACCTATCAGAGGTATATTAGGGTGTTATTAGGGGGTGGATTTGTATATCGGATGGCACATTTCCAGTAGGCCAATGCAACACGGAGCAGCAGTGGGAGGTGAGGGGGCTTTATTGTTTCTGGTAGGAGTAATCTATGGAGTTTGCCTGCTTTCCACATGTGTTGTGTATAGCCTTTTTCTCCTAAGCGGTAACCTGCTAACCAGTAGGACAGCCACTGAACTACCCCGCTAAAAAATAGGCTTTAAAATCAGGGGCGCCCATCCCTCCTTCCGGTGATAATTGCATTTTGAGTACGCTGATCCTGCGTCATCCTGTATCCCAGATGAGCACAATTAATAAAAGATTAGTGTTTTGACAATCTCCACGGGGGTAACGACAGGCAAATTGACAAAGTAGTATAACAAGCGGGCAACATCACCATTTTGGCCAGTGTTATCTGACCTGCCATTGACAGTGGCAGTATGACCCACACTTTACTGTGGGATTTCAGCAATATAATGGTTTTCATAAGATTCCTGGCTATTAAGTCTTCTGAGCTCCTGTAGATCTGGATGCCCAGGTATCAGAATGTGTGGTGTATCATCCGTATATTATATGTACCTAGGGGTAGCGTCTCGCATTCCGTACTATCCTGAAAGGCGAATGCATGGTATTTGGCATGGCTGACCAGTAGGCCGGACAGCTTGCCAAATGATTGGAGTAAGTCAGATACAGGTGTCAGATCTATGTCAAGGTCCTGGATATATAAAATCATATCATCTGCATATATGGAAACAGTATGGACCATTGGTCCTTGTGGGATTCCACAGGTGAGGGCCACATGCCTAAGTCGCTGTGCCAGGGGCTCCATAGCTAAGACGAATAATAGGGGTGACACTGGGCATCCCCCTCTTGTGCCGCTGTACACCGGTTATTGTGATGATATATGTGCCCCTGCTCTGGGATTAGCATATAAGAGCCAAACCCATCATATGTAAGCTGGAGGAATATTGAATTTTGCAATAGCCGTGAACATATAGTCCCAAAGCGTCCTGGCTAAATATTCGCTAACTACTGTCTTGTGGTTTGTGGCCTCCTGATCTGCCTTGCTACGTTGGCCTAGGCCTGGCTGCCATGATGCCTTTTTGCGCACGTTACTTTGTGCCATTGTTTTTCCAGCCTATGTTTCTGCCCTGCTGTTTTGGAACTGTCTGCATTTCTGTCTTTCACCTTTTCTCCTGTTCCCTTTGGGCTACGTCTGCACAACATGTACAAGGTCGAAAAACAACGTCCCTTGTTCATGCTGATCTGGCCAGTCCCTCGCACTTAGACACAACACTATGTACAGCTGCCATGGAGAAATCCGGGTGCTTTTAATATTGTGAATTTCACGTTTAGAGACACTTGGAGACAAACCTTTCCAGAGAGAAGAGCTGTTTGTGTCTGATGATGTAAACCTTGCATCTAGATATTGAGGTTGGGGGTTCGCTAGTCAAAGCCCAGAGGTCTTCTGTTTTTATAATAAACTAGCAACTAGCACGGGGAGGGTGGTATTGTCATTTAGCCATATATCCACTGCTTTATGAAATGCTTTCCCCGTTTGTATTCTATGGAGTTGTAACTATGCTGCTTATATTATCCTTATGCATTATGCTGATAGTACTGGCACGTGTACTGTATCTTAGAGCACGTTAGTTGAAATAAACATTTTAAACTATACAGTGTCTCTTCTTACGCGCGTTGTGGACAGGTATGAGTGAGTTATGAAAGGGTGTTCTTGCTACTGCGAGTCCTGAGAGAGAGATACCGTGTTCTGGGTTGTCTAATCATTGGTAGCATTGTTGCTAATGAGACGCTACAGCTAGTCGGGTTGGGGTTTTAGGTGCTAAGGTTTATGGTTGGCTCACCACCATATTCCGAGGTCCTAATATCCTGTGCATAGCTCTGTGTATGTGCAAAATCCCTACAACATGGCGCAACCAACGAGTGGGCTGCTTATCTGCGAGACGCTTGAGTAGTACTTTGCTTGTCCACAACTCCCTTCGCAGACGCTTCCGGAAGCGTGTGTGACGGTGGTACCTCCTATATTGACGTTTTTATAGGTTCTTTCAAGCTTGAAGTTGTTAAAAGGTTTTTTAAAGAATACCCTCTATTGTGCTGCCTCACATTAGGTTGTTGAGAACTTTTAGCCTGAAATGGCTGTTCAAATTGCGGCACATAGCCGCGCAGCACTCCGGGCTCACTTAACAGTGTATGGAGTGCCTGACGCGGGTGTCGATTTGATCTTTGTGGTACAAGCAGATCTAGCTTACCACTTTGAGGTGTTTTACTCTTGGGTCACCTTTCCGGCGTTGGATGGGACGGATAATATGTTCCATGAATATGAAGCCACCGTAGTTCCTAATCACTATAGACCGTATAGGAATCTTGAAGTGCCGCTCACGGCATGGCAACACCGTGTTTGGTTTGATGGCGCCCTCCACCAACCGGTTACTGCGGTTCGTTTAGGCCCCTTATCAATTGATGGGGCCACTTGGCCTGTCTTGGCCGGGTATACCCCGCATCCGCGTTATATGACGGTGGCAGTCGCTGAACTGCGTAATATGCATTCGTCTTTGATACGAGTACATAGAGCTTTAGTACAATATGTTACAGGCAACATCCAGGGAGCCCCGCCTGGTGTTGCGGCCCATCCAGCTGGTGCAGGCGGTGTAACCATAAGTCCCATCATGGTGAATTCGGTGATGGGCAAGCGCCCACAAAATAAGGATGATTTTCCTTATTGGCTTGCAGAAAAATGTGACCAGCTGGAGGCAGTTTTTCCAAATACCTCTCCCGTGGAAAAACACAGAATTCTGACGATTAGTTTACCAAAAGACTTAATCCCCGAGTTGGCAGAATGCAACAACTGGGGTAGGGTATTCGCAGCAGTATATGCGAAGTGTTTCGGCACTCTTTCCATGACGGTTCTCCCCTCTGTAATTAAACGTGTGCAGGATGAACATGGCCCTGAAGAGGCTGTGGAATTAGGGATGAGACTGGTGGGAGTGTTCGACGTAGTGGCTGATTTGATCCTTGCAAATGTCAAGGGCGATGCAGTTAACTTCCAAGTAGCTAATGCTTTGGCTTTGGTCCCAGATCCGGACAAGCCGCGCGAATTACCGAAAATTATTGCTCAGGCTTATAAAACCATTGGACGCAATAGCCTGGGAGTTAAGCCTTTTGCAAAATCGCAAACACAATCGCAACAACAACCAAAAACTCAATCTGAGAAGGATGAGAAACCAGTTTTTACTAAAAAGAGCTGGAGGTTGAAAAAACAGGGTAAGCAACAGAAGAAGCCGGGGTCGCGAGGCGCATCCCCGGTTTCCGTCTCTTCTGAACGCACATATGATTTACGCGATAGGGCGAGAATTAAATCTCCAGAGAGATTTCAAGTCCCTGATTCGCGTTCTCCTCGTTCTTCACAGGCACCAACATCTTCGCAAGCTGGTGGAGGAGATCGACAGGATAGAGGAAGGGGTCGAGAGGCTCCACAGGGACGAGACCAACCTCGACAACAGGTCAGAGGGAAAGCAGAAGACTATCAACGCTCTCGCCCACAGTTTCAGAAGAAGAAAGTTGCTGCTGTAACAGCGAGATATGCCACAGACGGTGAGAACGAGACTCCTGAATTGGACGTGGGCAGTGACCCTCCTAGACAGCGCCGCGCAAGTTACCATAGTGCGGGAGGCGCTACGTCCTCATGTGGAGGCGACAGCAACTGAAACATTCATTACTGTCGAGACAGCAGGTACCAGAGTGGCTCCCCCTGACAGACTATATAATATTGTAATTCAAATCGAAGGTGATATACAACGTGTTATAAAAGGGATTTTTTGGGGAAATCTGACCTCTTCGTACGACATTTTGTTAGCAGAGGCGGATTGGCCGCCCCCATTCGTACTTGCTGCGCGTAAAGGGGAGGAGGTAATCCTTCCGAGCTTTTCTCGTCATGTCCCAAAAGACAAAGCAGAGGCTCTTGCAGCTGAGTGGGCTGTGTCCCTGGCTCCAGAGTTATACCGCAACCACGTGGGCTGGGATGAAGACTTTCCCCCCCATGAAATACCTTTGCGGTCGCTGCCACAGCCACAACCCCAATATCCCATCAAACGGGAAGCAAAAGGTCCTGTTTCCGAAATTCTGACCCAGTTAGAATATCAGGGAGTGATTGAAACATGCGTGTCACCTATGAATAATCCCCTTTTCGCGGTTTCTAAACCCGATGGATCGTACCGCTTAGTTTTGGATTACCGACATTTGAACTCTCATTGTCGGACCTTTGCGTTACAAAACACCCATAGTTCTGCGCTTGTAGACAGTCTTGTTCGTAAGAAATATAAAACTACACTTGACCTATCCAATGGATTCTACACGCACAACTTAGCCCCGGAGAGTAGCCAATGGAGCGCTTTTACCTCCGGTGGTAAATTATTCAAATTCCGGCGTTTACCTATGGGCTACAAGAACAGTCCAGGCGTATTCGCTGCCCGTGTTGTCTCTTTGTTAGACGGCATAGACCCAGATGCATGTTCGTACGTCGATGATATCTATCTGACAGACGACGAATTATTACCGCATCTTTCCAGAGTGGACCGCATTATTCTAGAATTTGCGGTCCTAGGTTACAAGTTTAACTTTGCCAAATCTCACATTGCTGAATTTACCGTTTTGTTTTTGGGCTATGAGCTCAACAATGAAGGTAAGGGCTTAGCCCCCCATTTCCTAGAGAAATGTGCACTTCTGTGCCCTCCTACTACTCTGAAGAAACTTCAGTCTTTACTGGGTTTTCTGAACTTCGGGCGTACTTACATTCCCGAATATGCCCAGCGTATCAAGCCACTGTATGCCTTGATACAACCTAACTTTTCGAAGTCATGCTGTCTTCCGGAGCATTCCTCCATTCTGCAGTCTTTGCAGACAGACCTTCTTGAGTCTAAATTCTTGTTGACTCGTGACAACCACACAAACCTGGTGATTAGAATAATTCCAGGGGCAGTGGGTTTCACCTACTTAACCTTTAACGAAGGTGACACATACCCATCGCATACAAGTCACATCTTTACACTTCCGCAGAAATGCGTTTTTCATCTGTGGAGAAAGTTTTGACTGCAGTGCAAATGGCGATTCTAAAGGAACGCGCACTGGCACAGGGAAAACGAATTCTGGTGGTAACTCCGTATCCTGCCCTAGAGGCAGTGACTAAAGCAAGTGTTCCGAACTCTAAAGCTTTGCACCCCCGTTGGATACAATGGGCAACATCTTTGACGTCTCTGGATGTCACTTTTATCTTTGATTCTTCTCTTCAGACTCAGGAGTTTTTACAGTATGAATTCGCTCATCCTCCTCCTTTGTCCTTGCTACCGCTTGAGGAATACGAATGTGTTATTTATACCGATGGTTCGGCACAACCGGCCACGGGTTCCAAGCATGCTTATTCAGCCGCATGTGCTATTGTTGCAGGTACCTTTGTGAACGGAAAGTTCAAATCAACTGTAGTGCATACTCAGGCACTAGGAGACAGTACTGCACAATTGGCCGAGCTGCGCGCATTGGTGCTCGCACTTGAGTTCGCTAATCCGGATGTGACCACTCTAATTGTATGCGATTCTTATTACTGTGTTCAGTCTTACAATGACAATCTGTTCTTTTGGTCGCAAAACGACTACAGAGACGCCAAAGGTAGCACAATTAAGCATAAAATGCTTTGGGTTCGAGTGGCAGATTTGCAACAGCCTCTGCCTCTCACACAGGTGGTTCACACCCTTGGCCATCAGCGGGTGGGCGCACACGCTGTCGGTAACGGTTTGGCAGATGAAGCTGCCAAATCAGCAGTAGTCACGTGCTCAGTCGCAGCAGTTACCAGATCCATGTCTAAAATAGATGCTGATATTTTAGTGGCTATTGCTGCCACAAAGGAAGGTGCTAATTACCCTAGGGGTTTTCCTTCCAAATATTCTTATCAGTTAGGTCCTGAACAGGCTCCTTATGTAAAAATACCCGACGTTGGCGATCGGCTGATTCCCAACGCGGACCGCAGAATTTCCTTGATAACGGCAGCACACGAAGGCATGGCTTCGGCACATGCTGGAGTGTCTGCGACTGTTTCCATATTGCAGCAGCGATATTGGTGGCGTGGGTTATACAAAGAAACCCGTACTTATGTGCTTTCTTGTGACGTTTGTCAACAGATTAAGCCTTCTACGGTTACACGGCCACCACAGACACAGCTCTGCATTTCTAACAGACCCTTCGGGTGTGTTTACCTGGATCACTGCGGTCCATTTTCCTCAGACACTGCATATAAATATATCTTAGTTGCAGTGGATTCGTGCACACGGTTCATCTGGGTTTGGCCACAACGAAGTGCTGACGCTCAAAATGTCATAAGGGATTTGCGTGTCTTTGTGGGAATTTTCGCCTGTGGCACCTTCCATTCTGACCAAGGTCCAGCGTTTGCCTCTAAGGCTTACAAGGACGCAATGGGTTCACTGGGGGTGCGGGTGAAATTTTCGTCTCCGTATCGGCCTGAGGGCAACTCGATTGTTGAACGAATGAACCGTGACTTAAAGCAATCCTTGACAGCTAGAGTCTTAGGTACTGGCAGGAACTGGCTGGCCCACTTGTATACCGTACAACGTGCACTTAATAATCTCCCTAGAAGACCTCTGGGTGGGCGGACCCCATACGAAATGCTCTTTGGCATACGAATGTTTGTGCCAGACCTTGATGGTCTAGACCTGGCGGCGCAATCCGCCATCTTTGCTGTAGATAACCATTCTACTATGTTACAGGACTTACAAGAAGCCCGAGACAAACTTGCAATCGCACATTTACCTTCAGCCACAGACGCTGCGCTGCAGATTCCGGTTGCCGGCTGGCTTCCGAAGATTGGAGATCTGGTTCGAGAGAAGGTGGAGAACAAAAAAGAATTTGGCCCCTCTTATCGTGCATCAGTTCCAGTCCTGGGCTTGAAGGGAACTCGTACAGTCATCTTACCACCGCTTCCTGGTCGCAAAGAGAACAGATACATCTCAGTGGAAAATGTCAAGCTACAACATCTGGCCGATCCTGAATAGTGTTACACCAGCGGTCTCTTGTCCTGTCATTTCCAGGACGAATGTTCGTGGCTCTCCTTCCCGAACGGTCACTGATGTTGCAATCGAGATGGTAGGTTTGCCCGATCGCTTACTCGACTACCCGGACTCCCCCTGCAACGACGAGTCTGAGTATACCTATCCCGCTAACAAGTTGGTGGCACACCTACCAACAACGCCACTGAGCCCAACAAGTTATTCCTTTGACTCGGAGTCCACCTCATCATTTGTCCCGTCCAAATTCAGCATTCTTGTATCCTGGTTCAGAGACAATTTTTTAATCCCCCCCTGGACATACATCTGGTTGGTGCTATTCCTGATTTTTTTGTTCATGTCCATTGGCTTTGTCACAGTGTTTTTTCTACTCATCAATGGTCACTATTTACCAGAACGCTCTGCGGTGAACTCGGTCGCTGGAACTTTGGCTCCACATTCTTCATCTCACATCATGAAGCGGGACCACACATTTGTGAACATTTCAGCTTTTCCAGTCGCTGATGGCATCGTATGGGATGCGGTAAACTTCCAAATTCATGGACCACCCGAAATTATTAATGTACCAAATGTCCTTCGTGTTTCAATGGGTGATGTCGTAAAAAGTAATATTTATTCTGACGATTGGGATGTGCATGCAGTTGAAGCATTATTTACTGATTTGAAATATTATGCCGCTTTTAATGCTGAAGATTTGTACATGAAATCTGCAAGTTATGCTGATTTGTATTGTTACCAGCATTGGGGCAACCACTTTGTCCATAAACTAAGTGCACTGCGCGGTCCTTTTAACTACACCCAATGGGAGCACTGTCCAACCCCTTTGCCAGGTAGCTCCCAAACTCTTAGACATAAATTTACTTACTTTACAGATTTTGATAGATCGAACCCTGGGTCTTATTATTTCAAATTAAACACTTCATTAACACAGAAAATCATGTTGACCCACACCAAATTGCTATATTCAGGTTCCTTTTTAAGCGCCTTAGCTGTGGGTGGTTATGAGTACTGGAAGGACACTGTTGACTTGAAATCAATCTGGGGCTCCAAACCATGGCAGGTGCAGGGCACAGAAGCCCTGCACCGTGCTTGCCTTATCCCGGCACAGATTTTATTTCTCAATAATACCATCTATCAAACTACGTGTTGGGGTTTGGCTACTTCCAAACAATTGAATGCCCCTTCCATTCCTGCTTTGTCTTCGACTCCCAACGGGAGCTTGCATTTTAATATGTCCCTTACAATTTTGCAAGCTCTGTTTCAGAACAATTCGTTTAATGTCTCTACGCTTGTTCAGTCACCCTGGTTGGCTTTGCCGATAGCATCTAATGCCTGCCAACTGCGTTTTCATGACTCAGTTCGTGGTTACAAACAGGATAGGCCGGATCCAAGGTTTTCTGACTCTCGTACTGTGACAACATATTCTGTTGGTAAATGATGTAAACAGTGGTTGCAGCACTCTTCCCTAGATTCTGTTAAACAACATTTATCCCTCCTATCAGGCAATATTGATCTGTCCGACTTTGTTTTGGGGCCTCGTGGTCCACGACCTAAGAGATTCATTTATGAAACTTATAATGAACTCTGGAAGCTTTCGCAAATTGAAGCTGCTTCCCGTTTACGGGAAATAGATCAAGCAAATTTGGAAAAGGTGCTTGCTGTTGTTGACAATAGTATTAATACCCTGTCTTCCCGCATTTACACATTAGAGAATATTGTGTCCTCTGTTGTTGATATTGTACAGGATGATGTTTCTGTGTTATATCATGGTCAGAATCAATTGCGTTCAGTTATGCAGTTTGCATGGACTTTGCAAACGCTTAAAATGGGTAAAGTTCCTTGGCATTTTTTGAACACCTCTGCCTTATTCATGCCCTTTAATTTAACTGACAAACAGCAGTTCATGTCCATGAAGAATGCAGCATACACTCTGTTACATATCGAGAAAATAGAGCCCTTACCATTCTCTGTGGCGGAATTGGATTCTGCCGTGTGGCTAGTTCATGGGGTTATCGCCTTGCCTTTTTCTTTGTTTGAATTTAGTTCATGCATGAAACATTATCCTGTGGGCCGTTTCCAGCCCTTGGGCAGTGCCTTCCTGCATGAACTGTGGTCCCTGCCTTTCATGTTTAAATGCCTTAGAGACGGGACGGAAGTTTTTCTCACGGGGGAGTCATGCGATTCAACTGTGGGTCATTCCCTTATTTGCAAACACATTAAATTGCACGGAGCTTGTAACGTTTCGGCTCCGAATCTTGCTTGTGTGTTAAAGGGTATTCCAGCTCCTGCTATTTCTCCTACTTTCACTGTGCTTGCTAATGGTAGCTATTTGCTTTTGAATAACCAAGCCTTCTGTGGCCTGCTGGCCGGCATACCCTATATTGTTACCGTTTCCCACAGGGTTGTCTGCTGCAAAAATGTGCTTTTTCCTCCCCCGCACGACATCATAGATAGTTCTGTTTGGCCTTCCATTCCTACTCTGAAGGCGGATTTCAATAAATTGAGCAGAATAAAGGCACTTTTGTTGAACCAGGAGGTTATGCTCACATCTGCCCGGGAGACGTTCATTCTCCAGGTGGCAAGTACCCACAGTGAAATACAGGCCCTTTTGAACACTAACCTCCCACAACATTTCGGTGAACTGATTCACCGTGTTTTTAATGCGTCACGCACTGAAGGTCTGGTGCACTTTTTAAAGTTGTGGGCTCTGGCCTTGTGACCTCTTTTCAGACTATTTTTGGTGTAATACCAGCTTTTATTCATTCTATTTTTTCCAGCGTCTTTGGTGGCTTTCCATTGATCCTCGCCTTAGCGGCTGGTATACTGCTTTTGGTCTGTTTACTACGCAATGGCTGCACCTCCTTGGGCCCTTCTCGACCCAGGTCGTCTCCGGATGCTCCGTGAGCGCATACTCGCTGGGTTCGGCATCCTGCCATTGGCGACGCTCAGTGTGTCCTATAGACTTTCTTTTCGCTTTGCGTATTTCACTTGCGTGCAACCTGTGATGTCTTGCATCAGATGTCCATTCTTGTGGACCATGGATTATTGCCTCTCCAATACGTCTTTGTCTGTTCCGGATTTTGTTCAGTTGGTGGGTCCCTTAGAGGCCCATGAACGAGACTGTTCCGCTGCAGGCTACATGGCGCGTGCGGCTGCACTGGGGATTTTGGCACAATGGGATATCTGGGCGTCTGCTCAGAATCTCCTACAACGAAGTTATATTGAGTACCACGCAAGTTGTCCCGCATTGCTATTAGCTGCTCCCTACTGCGAAGAACACGCCTGCAGCTATGATTTATTGGACTGGATGGCGTCGCTTTTTTCCGACGATTCCAATGATGTCCTCCTGGAAGGTGTGGCGTATTTCTGCACCTACACTCTGTTGGATTGACAGGGCCTTCGCTTTTTTCGACCTGCCACGCTGAATTTTTTTTTCTGCATGCCTGCCGGGCTGGATTTTTTTTCTTGTTCCTTCCTCTCCCATTCGTTATCCTTCATGGGGACTGCTCCGCAACAGAAGTGTCTGTTCTGCTCGGTCATTTTGAACTCTGTCTTCGTCCAGTGTCTTGGCCGATGGACTGCCCAGGGGAGGGTGTCTTGTGGTTTGTGGCCTCCTGATCTGCCTTGCTACGTTGGCCCAGGCCTGGCTGCCATGATGCCTTTCTGCGCACGTTACTTTGTGCCATTGTTTTTTCAGCCTATGTTTCTGCCCGGCTGTTTTGGAACTGTCTGTATTTCTGTCTTTGACCTTTTCTCCTGTTCCCTTTGGGCTACGTCTGCACAACATGTACAAGGTTGAAAAACAACGTCCCTTGTTCATGCTGATCTGGCCAGTCCCTCGCACTTAGACACAACACTATGTACAGTTGCCATGGAGAAATTCGGGTGCTTTTAAAATTGTGAATTTCACGTTTAGAGACACTTGGAGACAAACCTTTCCAGAGAGAAGAGCTGTTTGTGTCTGATGATGTAAACCTTGCATCTAGATATTGAGGTATGGGGGTTCGCTAGTCAAAGCCCAGAGGTCTTCTGTTTTTATAATAAACTAGCAACTAGCACGGGGAGGGTGGTATTGTCATTTAGCCATATATCCACTGCTTTATGAAATGCTTTCCCCGTTTGTATTCTATGGAGTTGTAACTATGCTGCTTATATTATCCTTATGCATTATGCTGATAGTACTGGCACGTGTACTGTATCTTAGAGCACGTTAGTTGAAATAAACATTTTAAACTATACAGTGTCTCTTCTTACGCGCGTTGTGGACAGGTATGTGTGAGTTATGAAAGGGTGTTCTTGCTACTGCGAGTCCTGAGAGAGAGAGATACCGTGTTCTGGGTTGTCTAATCATTGGTAGCATTGTTGCTAATGAGACGCTACAGCTAGTCGGGTTGGGGTTTTAGGTGCTAAGGTTTATGGTTGGCTCACCACCATATTCCGAGGTCCTAATATCCTGTGCATAGCTCTGTGTATGTGCAGAATCCCTACAACACTACCACTTGCTCGTGTATGTCTGGGGTACATAGCATCGTATCTAGTCGCACACGTAGGTCATGCAAGTGCGAAAAGAATGAATAATCTCGTTCTTCCGAATGCTGCACCCTCCAGGAATCCACCAATCCCCACTGGGCTTCCCATTCTCTCAAGGCCCTTGCTGATCTAGCTACTGGTGTGTCCATTAACGGCGGGTGGGAGCGGTCTAAGTCTATATCCGCAATACAGTTGTAATCCCCTCCCATTATGACAGATCCTATGAGGTGCGGGCCAGTGTTGTAGAGAGGGCCGAAAAGAACGAGACATGATCCGTGTTGGGGCCATAGATGCCCCCTATGGTGATGTCGCGTCCATCTAGTGTCCTGTGTACCACCACATACCTTACCTCTGGGTCTACCAACTGACCTGTGCATTTAAAGGGTACCCCTGCCTTAATCCACACCAGCACCCCCCTGGCAAACGCCGAGTAATCTGTGTTGAATGCTTGCCCTTGACACCTGCGCTGTAGCGCTGCCCCTTCCTTCGCCTTGAGGTGTGTGTCCTGCAGGAGTGCAATGTGTATTCCTCTCCTGGCTAAGTAGGCATAAACCTTATGTCTTTTGGTCATAGAATTCATCCCCCTGACATTCCAGGAGAGTACTTTATATTCTACAGGGGGAGCCATAGTGTTCTCTGAGATGACCCTCCCTCCCACTAGGAGTTCCTGGGATTCTGATTACTCTCACTTTCCTTGATCTTGTCAGGGCTCCCTCGCCCCACCATGCACATTCCCTCCCCTTCCCCCCAATAACCCCCAGCCCCCAACCTAAAACCCAACTCCCACACCCCAGGACAGGCTTAAAAACAAACCCCATCCAAACTAGACACTAACGGGTGTCCAATCGTGAGGACACTCGCTTAACAACAACCAGGGTGGGCTGGTGATATAGTCTCGGAGCGGAGCCCCCCTCCCGGGTCACCCCCATTACTATGAGCTCAGCCCACCAGGGGGCCAGCACCGAGCCATGTTCCATGCTAACTTTGAGACCGTCTGCCCTAGATAATGTCATCTGCCGTTCTCGGGGTAAATTGAGGCAGTTCAGCGTTGGTTTCCTCTGCTGAGCTAGTGTCCTTGGTCGTCTCGGAGCATCCATCTTCTTGGTCACCGACTGAGGAATGTGGGCTCCTGTATGGGTTACTAAGGTTGGCGAGTGCTTTGATCACTTTCCCTCGTTCTCGCTGGTTTTCCGCCAGTGTGGGGGCTCCCTTTTTTGTGGATCTCGGCATTCGCCTGCGGGGCCCCCTCGTCTGGGTCTCTCCCTGGCCTCAGCCTGTGGTCTCGATTCGATCCAGTTCCAGGCCTCTTTCGGTGTCAGGAAGAATTGTGACCCATTAGGCGTGATCACCCGCAGTCACGCCGGGAAAATCATTGCGTAGGGTACGTTCATCTGTCTGAGGCGGCTCTTCACTTTCAAGAAGGTTGCTCGTTGCTTCTGCACTTCTTTGGTGAAGTTCTGGAAGATCATCACTTTGCTATTAAGTATTTGGAGGTCTTTCCGTGTGCGAGCTTGAGCCAGAATATGGTCCCTGTACCTGTAGTGAAGGAGTTTAGCTATTATGGGGCACGGGGAGCCCCCTGCCTGGGGGGCCAGGTAGGGACCCTATGAGCCCTCTGTAGGGTGTAAAATTGGGATAGGCCTTCTGGTGCCAGTTCTTTGCGGAGCCATTCCTCAATATAGGACAACGTATTCGACCCTTCTGCTAATTCCGGAACCCCAAGATTCTTATGTTGTTTCTTCGTGACCTATTGTCGCTGTCTTCTGCCCTCTGCTCTAGGATCTTGACCTTGTGTTCGATAAGGGATACTGTCTTCTGCAATGATGCCAGGTCTGGGGTTATCTCTGTCAGGGTTCTTTCATTTGCGTGGACTCTCTCGGCCAGCGTCCAATGGTCATCCGCCAGCAGGCTAAGGTCTGTGCCAATGCTGTCTATCTTAGATTCGAGTGCTTCCCGGGAGGCTTTTATCGCCTGCATTATGTCGCAAAGTATTGGGTCGTTCCTGGGTTCTTCCGGTGGGGGCCCCTCTGCTCCCCCTTCATCTTCTCTCTGGTCTGTCAGGGGTTCCCCACTATGTCCTTCCGGGCCCCATTTCTTGTTTATTTTCCCCATGGTGTCTGGTTGCAGCGCTTTAGTTTGGTTCAGTTGTTGGAATTCAGGTATTGGTGAACTTCCAGCTATGAGCTCCTCCTGCTCCCACCGCCGATTCCTCTTGATTCCTGCCACGTGTGGGAGGGTCGGCTGCTCCCCTGGGGTAGGGGCCCTCAGTGGGAGCACGCGGTGCGGTTAACAGTACTACCCGAGGAATCTCCCAGGTCCTGGTTGCCGCCAATTCCCCTCTACTCCGACCGTACCCAAGCCGTACGTGCTCTCCGCAGCCACTGACAGGCTGGGTCTCTGGCTTTGATCTGATGCTCTGTGTCCAGGATATAGCGGCTAGTTGCCTAGGGTGGCAGCAGCTCCGTGGTGCTCGTTATGAAACTCCTCAGGGGGAACAGTCAGAGGTTCGGTTGCGATCGTTCTGTTAGAACCCCTGACTCCCAAGGGGTCATCTTCCACTGCAACCCTACTTGAGCCCAAAGGCTGGGGGCTCACTAGCAGGTCCCACTTGCCACACTATCACCCCGCTCCTTAGCTTCAAGCTGGGCCCAGAACCCTCCTCCACTGTCCTCAGGTGGCTGCACTTGTTCTACTCCACCTGTTCTACGGCATTGATCCCGCAGGCTGGCTGTGTAATGTGGCCCAGATCTCCACTCCGGTGTAGTTCAACGGCTTGGGGCCACGCTGGCCATCACCCAGGAGGGTTCCTCTTTCTCCAAGGCCGCCGGGCCTAGTGAGTGATTTCGCGCTTCAGGTAGGCCCTACTGCCACTTCCGCCCTTCTCTAACGATGCCTCTGTCAACATCGGGCACATGGCTATGTCCGTTCCAGGGCTCCGCTGGCCACTGTTGCAGTTATGCTTCCAGTCTGCTCTGTGGTGGTTGGCCTCCCGCCCACCGCAGGCGCGCAAGCCAGCCTATCGCATCGGGCCCTGGATTATCTCTCGGCCGTGCTCCGACTACGCCTCATTACCGCCTCCTTCTTCACCTAACCTCCGTGTTACACTGCAGTGGCGGGCATCTGGGAGCATCTGCTCCGGTAAAGTTGCCTGGGGTCTCCCCAGATGTCCTCTCCGATTGGTCGCTCAGCCCAGGTCACCATAAGAGCGTCCCCACCGTCTCACCGCCTCTGCACCACCCCAGGCCTCTGCTGGTTCCTCGCCGTCACAGCCAACTCGTATGGGGGCCTCCGACAGGAGCAGCGAGGCCGTACTCCGGGCCGTTAACTCCACCCGGCAGCCTGATATTGAGACAGCACTTCTCCTCTCTGCACTGTCCTTCTCCAGAGCGGCTCTCAGTTGGGTCACCGGCTCCCAGTGGGGTCAGAGGGAGACCGCCATCTTGACTGGGAAAGCCCGCTCTCCACTATCCTCCGCTCAACACCGCCCCCGCAGCCGCTCCCGAGGGCTTATTCCACACCCCTCGGTTAATTTAGTGATCCAGGTCACGCACAAACCTGTGCGAGAACCGAGAGGCCAGGATGACAGGTAATGGGGGTTCGACGGGAGCTCCTCAATTCAAGTCCTATGCCGTTGGCGTCAGGCCACGCCACGCCGCCCCCTCCCCCCCCCCCCCGGTGAATAAGATCAGCTATGAGGGAAGCTGGAGTTGATTTGTCAAAATTTGGTGCTCACTCTTCTAGGGGTGCTATGGCAGTAACATTTTCTGGGCTGAGGAGCTCTTACGGAGATTCTGAAAGCAGCTGACTGGTCAAATACAGACACTCTATCTGAGACCAGTGGAGCATGTGAGTAGTCTGGCTTGGAAAGTTTTAAACATACATAATGATAGCCTACGGTCTTGTAATGAAATGATGATTCTCCAATTAATATGCAGAGAGAATCTTGATTTCATTAAAGACACAGAAGCTAGCGGGATCCCACCCGCCTCTCGCTATGTGTTCCCCCCCAAAAAGAAACACACGCACACACAGAATTCAATACATTTATTTTCACAAACGCTTACCTCCGCTTGTGTAGCCTCTGCTGTACTTTGATTTTTAACCCACTGTGCCTCACTGCCACTATTACCACCTTCAACCTTATACGTTGCCTTCACTTATATTTCTAGTGCAACCCCAGACATGGCACTCAGCAAGTCGTGTGTCAGACACCTACAGTATGATTGGCTTCAAAGGGCCTAACTGTGGCACAGGTCCATTCCAAAATCCCATGTAATTCTGAATTAATACAAATCAGCCCACTGCTGCAGCAGGAAAAGACTCTCTATCAGACTTGTCAGCAGCTGTTAAGCAGCACCTGCGCTGCTGTATATGGCCATTGCACTGTGCTTGCCTCGCTGCCTAATAAGTACTGGTACTCTCCTCGGCCAAGGAGAAGCTCCGGTACTCATGGACAGAAAATGTAGAAGTGCCGGTTTGCAGTACCAGGAATACCAGCCCATTTAAAGTACTGCTTAAAGCACCATGATATACCGTCAACTTCAAAAGATTATAGCATTTTCTTAGCAGAGGTAATACCGTAGTTGACTTACAGCATAAATACTAGTAATCAGAGCTAAGAGAGCGGTTGAACAGACAAGCTATGCGAAACAGAACTCTAGATGAAAGATCTGAGTATTTCACAGACTGGTGGACTGAAGGGTTGAGAAGATGCATACGAGTGGTTGGGAGGATTTTAGTATGGGGATGATCAATTGCACACGAAATGTGGGCTTCAGTCTAAGTAGCTTAATGGAGTTTGTTAGGAATATAGGAGGGGAATGAGTTTGGTAGTAATCAAGTAAGGTTATATCTGACGACTGCAATTTTAGAGAAGTATAAGGCAAAGTCTGAGGCAGATAGTGAGGACTTAGTGAGGGATGTGGAAGGTGGAGACAGCAGGGAGTTAATGGTATGAGCAAGTTGTGGATGTGAACACGAAGAAGAAATTAAATCAAGGAAGTGGTCAGATTTGGCTGCATTTAGTGCCACTCTGAGGTCATTCAAACCATGTCTGTAGTCACCAAAAGGTTCTATGGTCCTGTCTTTGTGTAATTTAAAGAGGAGCAGCTGCATTTTTGTTTTCACAGTGTGAATGCTGGGTGTAATTCACGGCTGCAGGTGGTGGGCTGGGGGAGGGGCGGCGAGCTGGTGAGAAGGTACATAGACGGTAGTGTGATTTGATTTCACCATTTCATGAAAATTGTCAAAGGAGATGAGTGAAGCAGTGGTTTTAAGGTCATTATGAATTTGGATTAAGAATTATGTCAAACCCCAAACTGTGAAGGTGTGTCTGTTAGGGTTTGCAGCAATACCTACTACATGTAAGATGAAAAATAAAGCACCTTTTCAGCTGTTAACTTGAGCCAAAAGAACGAAAGCTTTACATTGGACACGTCGGTGTCCCCAACAAAGATTGGCTGGCTGAGAGATCTAAAGGAGTGGGCAAAGGCATTTGAGAAATACCTTGAGATGGTCAGGAAGTATGAGAAACTGAAAGATGACTTTATAGTCCGGCACTCTTGTATACAAACGTTGCCACACTCACAAGATGAAATATTCCCTCCCCACCACTACGCTCACCTGCCAGTAGTGGAGGGACGAACAAGAGGAATATGGGGAAATAGGACAAAGTAGTAGGCATAGGAAAGCGAGGAATACATTGAAATGGATAAGGATGTAAAGGGATTTATACTGTTTATTGTGAAAATGTGGTAGGATCTGGTACGTTCTAGCACTGAACAGAAAGACCACTTAGGGAGATTCACATGATAAATGCTGTAAACTAGAATTTTATAATCAGGAAAGTGTACATTACCACTGTGGACATCTGAACCAAACATTAATTATTTTTTGTAACTTTATTTAAATGTTATATTTGAGGCATTTGAGGTTTTTATGTTCCTTCGCTCAAAAAAGAAATAAAAATGTTTATAAAATGGAATGCATGGAAAGTTATCGGTAGGTCTTTCTGTCTGGTGACAGAGGTTGTGTAGGCAGAAGATTTGAAGAGAAGGCCCACAAAAGAAGTGGAGCATGGCCACATGAAGAACGACCGATCGTTAAAGGGGAGTGGGCAATGGTTTCAGGCATGAGAATTATGTCTAATGGTTTACCAAGTGTGTGAGTAGGTTCTTGATCAATATTTAGTAAGGGGTACCTGGAGACGAATAGGGCATATAGGGATGAATTTAAGTTTTTGCTTAGGGTCAAACTAAAATCCCCATGGATTATAAAAGGAGTGTTGGGTGAAAGCAATTCTATAAAGGTGGGACAATTCAGCAAACAAGTAGCCCATTGTGTTTGCTGCACGTTAGATGATGATGATATATGTACTGTATGGAGCAGTAATTGTGAGATGAATGGTGCTGAAAGGGTGGGGGGGTCCAAGGTCGACATAGGTACAGTTGTAGGAGATTTGTTAATAGGAATACCTATACCTTCACCTTTTTGATTGCTCCGAGAATTGAGGAACAAAGTGGTGCGTTCAGTATCTAGGGCAGGTGGAGTGGTTGTGTCTTAACTCTATCCATGTCTCTGTGATTGCTGTGAAGTTTAATAGGTGGGAGTGGGAGTGGAAGTGGTGGGTGATAAGTGCAATTTTGTTATGAACTGAATGGGCTTTCCATAAAATGAAGGAGATTAGAAAGGGATCTGGATTGTAGTCATTGTATTGATGTGTGTGTTTAGTCAGGAAAGCTAAATAAGGTGGTTGGTAATGGGTATGCTGAACACTTTCCCTGCCAGTCTTTCTATACATTACCTTGCATTTAATGTTATATTACATTATAAGGTCAGTTTACAGGTTGTGTGGTAAAGCAAGATGGAAGGGGTAGATGAACAAGATGCCAAAGATGTAGTGATGACAGGTGCAGGGTAGAGATGGTGTCCATGGAGGCTGGTTCTTTGAAGAGAAAGAGAGATGGGAAGAGAAGGAATCTCAAGAAGGAGTGAACCTTTGCACAATGCATTGAGGGACTTGTAGTTCAAAAAAGGTGATCATGGGAGTCTTGTGATTACAGTATATCGGAGCTATACAACTGTAAACAACTAGAAATGGATGTAGGGCCGTAGAGGTGAGTGCAAATTCACAACTGTGAAAACATTGGCAAGTAGGGGCAAATTCACTTGTGGGTGAAATTTCACAGGTGTTCCACATCTGTAAGGTAACTTTGAAGATAAGTCGTATTGAATGCTATGGGAACTGAAATATTTTAATGTTGGCAATCTCCATGAATATGGATACATTTGTGACAGAGTTTAGGATTCGCCCTGGATAATTTAGCATATTTAAAAAACAGCACTAAATGTTCGCTGCACACACCCTATACAAATTTACTCTGCTGCTATTTCATACACAATGCAATTTAACCTTTCTCTCTATCTAAGATTTAACAAGAAAAAACAGTATTCTTTGAATTTTTTAGTTGACTTACAAACTTAATGAGTAGTGCTTGAAGTGGGCTCGGTTTTAGACAGATCAGCAGCGATCGTGATGCCAGTATCTTCTGGTTTGTTCGATATGGCTTCGGACTTGAAATGAAAAAAACACAAAGAATGCAATGAACAGCAATCGATGTAACTGAGCACTGGACCATTGCGGTCTGTAAGCCAAGCGCTAAAAAAATGTAACAGCAGTTTAAGACAATGCATAACTAACAAGAGAACCAGTATTTTAAAAGTATGGCAATAATCATGTTAAGGTCCTGCTGGATCTATACACACCTATTTATATCTGGGTGAAGGAAAAAATATAATACTATGTGTCAAAGCCTTTCAATAGAATCTACTAGACTAGAACATGGGACCTTTAACTTGAGTTTAAGGTCTTTGGACAGCTGGTGATATATTGATACCATCTCTTGAAGGCCCTGAGAATTCAATAACCATATGGAATTAAGTATTTCTAGAGCTAGTTATTGACATTTCTTATAAACTGAAATGTAATACAACTTTAAATATTGTTAATGGTATTTTTCAATTTAGCAAAAGAAGAAATAAGCCTATGACCCTCTAAGGGTATGCTGAAATCTACAATTAGGTCTATAACAGAGTATTCCATTTTTTTAAACTATCACTGATCGAAAATTAGGAAGCTGTCTTTGTCTGCTGCTTATTCAGAAGAAAATGTGATGACAATTTTATGTGATAGTAACTTTTTTTTTTTTTTGATAATCAATTTTATTAACATTTAGAGAAACAAAAACATAGGAAGACAGCGACAAATAATAAGGTAGCCCATTCAAAGGACAAGGTCCCTGTACTGGCTGTCTCGAATGTAAAAGAAAGCCACAACGCAAGTGGGAAATCTACGTGATTTTCTGCCCAGCAAGTTCAGCCATTTGCCCCATACCTTTTCAAACTTCTCAGGGCAGCCTCGGGCCTCATAAAGAGGTTCTTCCTGAGTCGCGCACCAGTCCACGCCTCTGCGCCACTTACGTACAGTGGGAGGCTGTGCCTGCGACCAGGCCGCCGCTATGTCTCGTTTGGCCACTGCCAACGCCATGCCCAAGAAACACTTGTCGGCTCGGGAGCCGTCCAAGCCGTCAAAAACCCCTAGAAGGAGGCGGATGGGATCATGTGGGACCGGCCACCCCAAAGTGTTTGTGAGTTCAGTTTCTGCACGCGCCCAGAAAGGGGTGAGATTGGGGCATAGCCAGACCATATGGAAAAAATCAGCCGGGGCCTGGCTGCAGCGTGTGCAATCCGGTGAGGGGCGCAGACCCGCCCTGTGTAGGCGTGTAGGGGTGAGATATGCCATGTGGAGATAATATAACTGGATGAGGCGTAGTTTCGAAGAGCATGTCAGGGCCTTGGGAGCCATCAGGGCGTCTCGCCAGTCCACCTCCTCCAGGGGACCCACCCATCCCTCCCAGCGGGTCCTCAACGCGTCTAGGGTGGCAAGTCCGTTATTCACAAGGGAGCGATATATTCGTGACACTCCCCCTTTACCCAGACTGCCCATCATGACCTGAGCCTCTAACGGATTGAATTCGGGAAGGGAGGTACATTGTGGGACGTGTGTAGCAAGGGCGTGACGAAGTTGCAAATATTTGTCGAATTGAGTAGGGAGAAGGGAGTAGCGGTGTTGCAGGTCAGAGAAAGCCCGTATGTGGTCTCCCACCCAAATATCCCCAAGTAGTGTAATCCTGATCTGGTCCCATCGCTGGAACCCTCGGAGAGCCGATACTTCACGTAGCCATGTACCATGCCACAGCGGCGTGTGTCGAGTGAATTTCTTATCCCATTGCGTGTGGCGCAGCGCAGTACGCCAGGCTGTGAGGACCGCTCTGGTAATTGGTGGGATGGTCAGCGGAATGGGGGTCCCGTACAGGTAGGCTAGAAGCCGTGGGAAGTCCATGGTCCTGAGCTCAGTCCGGTAGGCCGGGTCGGACCGGCCTCCAGCAAACCAGTCATGAATGACGATGATTCGGGTGGCCAGGTAATAGAGGTGAAGGTTGGTCACCCCCATACCTCCATCAAAGGGAGGTATCCGACAGCGAGTCAAGGCCATGCGTGGCCTCCCATTCCCCCACAGAAACTTGGTGAGCACCCCATCAAACTCACGAAACCAGCTGCCCGGGAGATGTAACGTGATATTTTGGAGGACGTATAAAAAATGGGGGGAGGATCATCATTTTAAAAAGGGCCCCTCTGCCCAAGGGGTTGAGCGGGAGGGATTGCCAACGCTTAAGGTCGGATTTGGCTTTCGAGACCAGGGGCGTAAGGTTAAGGGCCCACTCTAACTCGAGAAGTAGGGTTATCCAAATCCCGAGATATTTGAATGATTGCCTCCGCAGGGGGATATAGGACTGCCAATCAAAGCAGGCTCTTGAGGGGTGAAGAGGGACTAGGGTGGACTTTGTGGGGTTGAGGCGCAGACCCGAGATTGCCTCGAACTTCTGAAGTACCTCCAAGCAACACGGGCCGGAGGTCTCCGGGTCAGCTAGGAAAAGCAAGACATCGTCTGCGTAAAGGGCAATTTTGTCAATCTGGTGAGGGTCCCAGGACCACCCTTGGATTCGAGGGTCGCTTCGTATAAGGCACGCCAGCGGTTCCATTGCCAGCACGAATAAAAGTGGCGAGAGGGGGCATTCCTGACGGGTGCCTCTGCGGATGGGGAATGCTTCTGAGAAAGCGCCATTGGTCAGGACCTTTGCCATAGGCCTTGAGTACAAGACCCGGATGAGGCGTCGGAAGTGGAGTCCGAAGCCCATCGTAGCCAACACATCCTCCAAGTAGCCCCAATCCACTGTATCAAAAGCCTTCTCAAAGTCTATGAGGAGCAGGGTTAAGTATGGTGTGAGCATGTGGCGATGAGCTAGGGCAAGATGGAGGCGCCGTATACAATGTCGCATGCCGCGAGCGTATGTATAAAAAACAAGGGTAACCCCGTAGTAAGACCAGGGGTGGTAATATGGTTAAGGAGAACAGTGGTCTCAGGGAGGCTTCAAGAGTCCTCGTGTAGCCTGGGCTACTGTAAATGAATGCAGAGTTACTCAAAAAAGTTTTTTACTTTCAATAGTAGTCCAAACAGGACTCATTAAGCAATATATGCCAGGACACAGGGTGCAGAATGACATCACATTTATTAACACCATAAATGGAGTATCATTCAATTTTCAACGTTTAATAGTTCTGGTGCTCACACAAAAAGTGCAAGTGCGTGAAGTGAAAGTGCTTAGTGACATTTAAAACATTACATCGCATTGACAACAAGCTAAAAAACTAAAAACTCCAAACTATTCAATTACAATGAAGGAGTTTTTGGTTGTAAGGTCGACGGCGTTTCGATCTTAATGATTAAAAGATCATCATCAGGACTGATGTGTGAGCAATTAGAATCTAGTCAATTTAGGCGAAAGGAAAATGTCAACACGCGATTGGAACCCGCGAAGCTGAAGTCCCAAGGCGGGTGGATGGAGGATCGGATCAGGGATCCTAAATAGAAAAGGGGGGGGTTGTGGGTAGGTGCCCGGGCAAGGGGAGCTCAAGGGACCGTGCTACGCTGGGGAATACTTACAAGGAGGAAGTAAATCAGCCGGTTAATGAGGAAGGGAATCGACGACACCCAAGGGTTATTTAGAACCGGGATGAGTCCGGAGATCAAGGGTTCCACATCCGTCGCGGAGTGAATCCGAGCGGGCATGAAAACGCATTGGTCCGGGTGGATCAGCTCGTGCAGCAAGTGGCGAAGACGCTGCGCCAACACAGTAGCGAAGATTTTCATTTCAGTATTAATGAGCGAGATCGGGCGATACTGCGCAGGAGAGGGAAGGCGGGTGGGTTTTCGGAATGACCACTATGGTGGCCACATCGGTCTCGGGGGGGGGGGGAAGGAGCCTGACTCTACCACATGTTTAAAAAGGTCGGCCAGGTGAGGGACCAAGACGTCGCGATAAGTCGCGTAATATTCCTGCGGAAAGCCATCGGGTCCCGGCGTCTTCCCAGAATTGAGTAGGGAGATAGCACCCTGGATCTCCTCAGGAGTGAGGGGAAGATCAAGGTCTGCCGAGGAGGCCTGGGGCAGGCGAGGGAGGTGGGCTCCGGTTTCCCCCAGCAGGTCGGCCAGGGAGGCCTCGGGGGTTCGGGCAGAATAGAGCTGTGAATAGTAGCCCGCTTAGGCTTGGGCGATAGCCACCGAGGTACAGTGGTGGGTACCAGTGGCATCCCGGATTTCAGGAATAATTCTATTCGCTTTGGGGTAGGAGACCAGATTATGAAGTAGCTTACCATTTTTGTCACCCCAACCGTAGACGCGAGCCACTGAGGAGCGCCAGAGCATCTTGGCTGATTCTAGAGAAATCTGGCGGATCTCGTCACGGAGCATCGCCAGTTGTCTAGCCGATTGGGCGTCCTCTGTGTCCCCAGAGGTCATCTCTAGCTGTGCGGCCTGTGTCTCGAGCTGGGTCAAGCGTGTGTTTTGTTCCGCTCGTTTCGCATGGACCAGGCCTCTAGCCACCCCATGCAGGGTGGCTTTGCCGGCCTCCCACAGCGTACCCGCGGAGGAGACTGATCCCGTATTGGTCAGGAAATAGTGTTTCAGCTCCACCGCAAGCGCGTCCCTGAGGTCCGCGTCCTGCAGAAACCACGCATTGAACCGCCATACCGAGTGCGTGCCCCCGGAGGGATGTCCCAGGTGAAGAGAGATAGCGGAGTGATCCGAGATTCCCTGTGGGAGAACAGAGACATCAGAAACTAGCTGGCAATCTGTGGCGGGAAGGAGGAGCAGGTCAATACGAGAGTGGGTATGATGGGCTGCCGAGGTGTGAGTGTATTGCGTCAGGCGGGGGTGCCAGATCCGCCATGCGTCACACAGACCGAGGGTAGACGACCAGTCCGATAGTCGTTTCGAACAGGCAAGGCGCGAGGAGGAGGGATCTCCTGTGGCGTCAAGGGTCGGCCGCATTACTGCGTTAAAGTCCCCCCCCCCTATTATGGTGTGTCCTTGGGGCAGGGCGGAGATTACCTCCGTCAGGTGTTGGAGAGTAGAGGGAAGTGTGGCCGGAGGAACGTATGTGGAAAGGAGATTGAAGACCTGTCCCTCAATCCGACCGGAGAGGGCCACATAACGGCCCTGCGTATCGGTCCTTACCTGCGTAGGGGCGAAGGGGAGCCCACGCCGAGCCAGGATAGCCACCCCCCGGGACCCCCGTGTGAAGCCTGAGTGCCAGACCCTATCAAAGCCATATCGGGCAAGGAAGGAGCATTGGGTTCCCAGGAGGTGTGTCTCCTGGAGAAGAAGTATATCAGGGGATTGACGCTGGGCGTATTTGAGGATGGCAATGCGTTTGATGCGGTCCAGCAGCCCATTGACATTCCATGACAAGATGTGGAGGGGCTTACCTAGGACAGGCATCTAAAAAGCGGGTGGCCAGGGGAAAAAAGAGTTGGGAGAGGCCCGGGCCCCTGGTAAGATGGCATGTCTCTACTGCGAGAAGAGAATGGGGCTGGCGCTGGGCGGTATGACCCAAGTCGTGAAAGTGTGAATGTACGTGCATGAGGCTGTCTGAAAAAACAAAGACTATCTGCGCAAACAATGCTGTGAACAGTGACTCAAACGGAGTCACGACAAACAGAAGATGAAGGGCACCAACCCCCCCCATCCTCAACTCCCACCCAACACCCCCCACCCTATACTTCCAAACGTGAAGCATCTGTCGCCCAGTTCAAAAATAAGAAGCTACACTAAAACGGTTAGCTGGGAAAGTCGTGGCAATGGCGATGGACCCCTCCAAAAAGTCGGATAGTTCAGTATCAATGGTGATTATTGCTGCCACGAGCCCCATAAGTTTGACGTTGCTTTAGTCCCATGAGGCCCACATTCAGAGTCCGGCATCTTCCCCAGAGTCACGGAGCGCAGGGCTTCGGGAAAGGTCTGAGTCGGAGAGGGCCGGGCGTAACAGCGAGGTTGGATCTTGTTCATGGTGCAAGTTACTCAGTGAGCTGGCCCGGCTGTGTTCGTCTAAAATCAGAGGAGCCCCGGAGGTAGACCGCGACTGTGGGGCAGTTCGAGGTGATTTCGAGCGGTCCCCTCGACGTTCCCCTTTCTTACGAGAGCGGTTGCGCCTCTTTTGTTGTTTGGGGGGAGAGGATAGGGCTCGGGAAGGGCCAGACATGGGGGGGAGGACGTGGGATGGGGCCGCAGGGGCCGCTCCTCCGTGAGCCACGTCCACGCCGCCTGAGGTGTATCAAAGAAGAGTGTCTTGTCCTGGAAAATGACTGAGACGGGCCGGGAAGAGGAGCCCATAGCGCAAGCCCAGGTTGCGGAGTTTTTGTTTGACCTCGGCATACGTGCGGCGTTGGGCCTGAACGTCTCTTGTGTAGTCTGGGAAAACCATTATGGTACTGTTCTGGTATTTTAGGGGACCGTGGGCCCGAGCCTCTTTCAGGATAGCGTCTCTGTCCCGGAAATTAAGGATCTTGATGATAATAGGACGTGGTGGGGATCCGGGAGGAGGTTTGGCTGCCAGGGAGCGGTGCGCGCGCTCGATGGAGAACCATGGTGAGAGAGCATCTTTGGGGATCCATGACTTGATCCAGGTCTCCACGAAGGCGTCCGCGTGTCCCCGCTCGGCTGCCTCAGGAAAACCTATGAGGCGCAGGTTGTTCCGCCTCGAGCGGTTCTCCGCGTCCTCGGCGCGGCGGTGCAGCTCCGATGTCTGAGCCTGTAGGCGGGCCACCTGAACTTTCAACTGGCCGAGGTCATCCTCAGCTGTGGATATGCGTGACTCTGCCTCTGACAATCTCGCCATGGCGTTGCGGAGATCCTGGCGGATAAGGGCCACGTCAACTCTCACCTCACCGATTTTACTCTCCACCGAGGTCTGGGATGTGCCAATCGCCTGTACGATAGTCGAAAGATCTCCTCCAGCCAGGGGTGGGCCGCCAGACGCCCCCCGAGGCGGACTCCGGTCAGCAGTAGTGAATTGGTCCATTTTGGTTTGGGTCTGTGGCGCGGGCGTCTTCGGGGCGCGTTCTCTGCCCATCTTGGTTGTTGGCGTGGGATTCGGATCTTCCCTCAGAGGTAGGTGATGGTTCTACGGGCGATCAGCTTCGGGACCCAAAGGGCGCGGAGCCAGCAGGGACGTGGGCCAGACTTCCCGCCGCCCGGACAGGCAGCCGATCTAGTGGGGGGTCCGCCCCGGCCGGCACCACCAGGGCGGAAGAAGGGGGGGGCCCGGGGGATTGGGGGGGCTCCGTCTGTGGACCCCCCGCCGCTCGACGAGTGCGGCCGAATTCGCCCCCGTCCACGGGTTGAGGCAGAGGCAGCCCCGGGGACCTCCGGTCAGGGGCAGAGACCGTGAGAGTCAGTGTTGCAAGGGAGGTGCGGCGGCGGCACCCAACGTAGGAGCCAGATTGGTGTGGGGAGCAAGTGTGCCGGGCAGGTAGAGGCCAGGCAGGGCAGGCCCGGACCACACGCCCCAGGCGGCACTCGGGGATGCAACAGGGTGCGCTCGGTCGGGCGTAGGTCGGGGGGGGCAGGTCAGGGAACCCCAACCCACCCCCACCACCGGTGTTCAGCACTCACCCAATACCACCTCGTGGGATGCAGCTGATGGGCCCGAAGCAGGGGCCAAGAGGCAGCGTGGGCCACCACCCCAGTCACCTCAGGAGTCTCAGGATCTGCCGCAACGGAGACAGGGCAGTTAGTGTAGGCTTGGCTTGGTGGATTGCTCTCCTCCAGGCCACAGGAGGTCCAGGCGCAAGGCGGTGAGAGCCCACCTCGCAGCTTGAAACGCGGGCAACAGCGAGGTCTCCCTCAGAGAGCGTTGGAGCTTCCTTCCGTAGGGAGCAGGGGGCCAGATCAGGGCCAGGCCCAATCCCAGATGGGACAGTAGGAGCGTGGCGCTGCAGCCCTCGCCGCTCGAGTTAGCGGCCGATGTAGAGGGCGTCCAGGGCAGTCCGGACAGCAACTGGCAGGCCCAGGGCAGGAGGGCAGAAGGCAGCGCGGGCTGCCACTTCTGCCGCACCAGGAGTCTCCAGGTCCCGTTCCCCCAGGCCGCAGGACGGCCACCCGATGGCTCGGGGAGGGCCTGCACCTCGGCCGAGGCGCAGGCGTGTGCGGCGCCTCCCTCAGGGAATCTCGGGCCTTCCCACCGCTGCAGTGAAGGGCGGAACAACCAAGCTAAGGGTTGGGGGGCCGAGGATCACTTCTTGCGCTACTCACCTCCCCCCGGGACCGGCTCGTGGAGAGCAGCGCACGGTCAGGCGGGGGGGGGGCAGGCGCTCGCTCAGGCAGCCAGGCTCACGGCCGATCTCGGGGCCTCGGGGGGGGACGCCAGTCCTGCAGCGGAGCCTTAACGCAGGAAATTCAGGGCCGCCATTTTGAGCCCTCGGGGAACAGCGGCCGGCACCCCGGCCGATAAGCTCCTTCGCAGCCGCTCAGGTCCAGAAAACAGCAGGCAAGGCGCTCGGGGCTCCAGCAAGCACGATGAGGAGGAAATGGGGGTCTGTGGGGCACCCTTTGGCAGCAGATCACAACGTGGATGACGGAGGGGTCTGGAGCACTATCAAAGTGCGACCGCCATCTTGACGCGTTGGCCACACCCCCCAATAGTAACTTTAAACCCTACAGTTAAACATTTTTTCTTAAATGTTAAAAAGAGAAAGATTTTCCCCTTAGCAAATTATGTGGTGACAAATAAAGGGCTACGTATAAAGACCCTTTGGCAAAGCCAATAGGCCTGGTCTTAACTTTCTACAAGACTTCCAGTGAAATGGTTAATAGTTTGATCCAATAACTTTCATACTACAAGAAAACAATGAATAAGGCCTTTACCAAGCACAAAATAAAAATGCGGAAGCATATGTAAAAAACATGCTTTAACCTATAAAAGAACATCTGTTTTTTATATGTAACACTACACTACGAAGCACTATATCAAACAATAATAGTATAATTATGCTGCATGAATATTAAGTTGATATCACATCATTGATTCAGAAAAGTGAAGAACATCTGTTCATTACTTATTAGGGAAGCACACAGACAGTACGCACTGTTTCAGGATACATGATATCCCACAGTTTTTAATATTTGCCAGGCAATTGTTAAGTCTACATCAAAAGAACTACTATTCAAACTTACTAAAAAGCTAAAGCATTGACTGCTGCCAAAAACAACAACTTCCTTTCCAACTTTACCATGATAAAGGATGAACAAAAAAGGTTCACCATTGCTGCAGCATTCACACAGTCTAGCTGCCCATTTAAATCCTAGACTTCTTTTTGTAGGCAGAAGGTCATCATTCAACATAACTGATAATTTAATTTGAAATGCCTGTCCTTTGGTGTGATCCAAGATGAGACGGACGCTCTCAACCAAGCAAACAGCTAAAGAGGGTTGACCCATTTCCGCACTGAAAGTATGCTTTCCTGTGTCTGACCTAACATTTTATTGACTCTCAACCAAAGTCACTTGTGTAAGCAATATTACTAATTATATGATTTTTTGATGGCTCGCTCTAATCCAAACCTAAAAAGGCACAAAATATGCTGTATATGTGCTATTTGCTGCTACTCTCTTAAGCAAGCTTGCAGGGAATTTATTAAACCATTTTTAACAACAATTGGCAAAGCCAACCGGTTTGGCTTTGATGTTGAGGTAGTGGCTTTGCCAAAACCTGTTTTCTTTAAATGTTTTTATTAAAATGTAACAGAAAACATTCAAAGATGGCACCCATGTTTGCGTATGTATGTATGTATGTATGGCCATCTTGTAATGTATTGGAGCAGTCAAAATACTTTATTTCCAAGAAAATATTCTTATAGAAATATTGCACACATTGCCTAATTCATAAAAATAGAAAATTATAAATATACGAAAACAACAATAAATGGTTCGATCCATTCAACCACACACACGTATAAATTATACAAATACAACCATATGAACATTAGAACTTCTCCATGCCGTGACTCAATACAATTCACAACCCAAAATCTCACTTGTGTTTAAAACATTTTAAAAAGAATGGTAGCAGTTTAACCAGTAACAAACAACTCATTTTACCCCAATAGGTATTATAAAGTGCAATGTGTATAGCAGCTTATCACAATCTCAGGGATCTCTCTTAATTATGTTTCATTCAGGGGCAAATTTACCATCCATAAAGATATTCCTATTAAGAGATCCTCTTATTGCACTTAACATCTACTTACTAAGTAGAAGCACAACAGTGCCAGCCTAGATCTTAAGCACTAAGAGGGGGGAATGTAACCTGAGTTTTTATGATTTTACACAAGTATTGGCCAGTGCCATAGCTACATCTTGGAATCTGAGGCTATAAATCAAATCTAAACCCACGTCCCTCAATTGAATGAATTGTAATGTATTGTTACACTTTGTCAAAAACCATTGTAAGATATTTGTTCACAAATGCTCGCATAGATGGCCATTCTGGATTTTAATAAAGTATATCAACAAGCATTGGCAATGCCAATTGGTCAGGCTTATAAATGCACTGTCAAGCCAGACCTAAACATCCATGTATGTTAATGATTGCCTCCTCCCGTCTGTGCTGCTGCCAGAGAAAACACCATCAATTCTCTAGTTATCTAAGACACTTTAATAGCAATGCAATGGCATGTGTGTGCCCCTGAAAATTCAAGCCTAGGCAGCTGGATAAATAAACAAAATTACCACAGATGCGTGGAGGGAAACCCTTTTTTTGTGGAAGCACATAACTTCTACTCAAAACATGTACTCCTGATTCCCAACATGTGGGTTAGTCCAAAGCCCTGAGTCCTTCAGGAGGCAATGGGACGTCATCCCCCCAGGAGCAGTGTGCAGAGAGGTGTGTTTGCAGAGTGGTGGAGAAAGGAGGCGTGACCTCCGATAACCTCTCAGCAATCTGGCTGTGTGGGATTTACTGGAGGTCACAGGAGGTCTTCATCCCCCAACCAGAAGCGCACCAGGAGGTGCGATTGCAGAGTGGTGGAGAAAGGGGGAGGCTCCGGCTTCATACCGGTAGAATGTACTTTTTTAAAATTATTATAAAGAAAGGGGGCCGTGTGACCCCCCCCCCCCCCTTGGCCGTATTTGGCCCCGGGGGATCCCATCCCCTGGGACCTGACTTATTTTTTTAATTACATTTTTTGTTTACAAAACAAGGGAGGGGGGCCGCCTGGCCCCCTCCCACGCAGATTACAGCTTTGGGGACCCCATCCCCCAGGGCCCGGTGTTTCTCTCTTTTAAATTAAAAAAAGGGGCCACATGGCCCCCCTTCCCAGACTCCATCACCTGGGACCTGCCCTTTATTTTTTAAATACATTTTTTGTTTACGAAACAAGGGATGTGGGCCGCGTGGCCCCCCTCCCGGGCCGACTTTCGCCCTGGGGCCTGGCCACAATACTGGTTGCCCTGGTCCCACCCAGAGCAACCAGTTTCTCACTTTGGGGACTCCAAGGGGAGCCTCAACGCCCCGTGATCCCTGCTGCCTACCTGCGTCCTGCGTGAGCCAGCATTGCTTTTGAACAGAGAGAGCTGCTAACATGTAGCTCCCACTGTTCAAAAGCAATTCTGCTCTGCTTCGAGTAAGCGAGAGAATTTTCTGCTCTTGCTTACTCGAAGCAGAGCAATGTTCGCTATGGTTTGGCGTGAGCCATAGCAAACTGCAATGTCCCGGGGTGGGCACCCCGGGACACTGCTGGAGCCGGCCCTGGGGGGCGACAATCCCCAGGGCTATCCACGCCTCCACGAGGGGGGCCACATGGCCCCCTCCTTTCTTTTATGTAGCCCCGGGGAGGTGGTGGTCCCCGGGGGTCTGCTAACGACCCCCTTAATTATTCTGTATGTGCCCCTGGGAGGCTGCGGTCCCCGGGGCTGCGGAGAAGGCCGTAGAGCCTCCCCTGCATTGTTTTTAAAATAATGTATGTACCCCGCATTGTTTTTAAAATAATTTATGTGCACAGCTCCCCAGCCCCCAATTTACATTTACTACCCCGGGGTGGGGGCGGTCCCCGGGGCTACGGGCGGGTGGGGCAGCCTCCAGCATTTCTATACTATAGTGCCCCGGTAAGGTGGCGGTCCCCGTGGCAGCCGCACAGCTCCCCCACCCCTAATTTACATTTACTGCCCCATGGAGGTGGCAGTCCCCGGGGCTGCGGGGGGGAGGGGCCTTGCGCATTTTGATTGTTAACTGCCCCAGGGAGGTGGCGTCTACAGGGCTGCGAAGGGGCCGGGCGCCCCCGCATTTGTATACTATATTGCCATTGGGAGGTGGTGGTCCCCGGGGAATTTGCACGGCTCGCACGCCCCTAATTTTCATTTACTTTCCCGGGAA
Organism: Calotriton arnoldi; assembly: GCA_963921515.1. Lineage (NCBI taxonomy): Eukaryota > Metazoa > Chordata > Amphibia > Caudata > Salamandridae > Calotriton > Calotriton arnoldi. The sequence goes on along the minus strand of CAWUFW010010863.1, from coordinate 162,021 downwards.
CGTGCCGGTCTCCGGGGCTGCAGGGGGGGCCCCCTGCATTTCGATTGTTCAGTGCCACGGAGAGGTGACGGACCTCAGGACTTTTCTAAAGCCTAGGAGGGGGGCCCCATGAGCCCCCCTCCTTCATTACCCTCATGCCCCTGGGACCTGGCACTCCCGGGGGCCGATAATGAACAAAGCACGGGAGTCCGTGCTTCGTTTTTTTCCACCCATTTTCGTCGGGATCCGTGGATCACACCAAAAATGTAAAAATAAATGCTTTTTCTGGCCCAGTGGGATCCCCCCCCCCCCCCAAGAGGCCTAGGGGGTCAGGGTGTTTCTACCCTGCCCCCGTTTCTTTCTTCTTTTTATATTTTTTGTGGGACTCGCTTCAACCGAGTCCCAAGATGGCTGCCAACACTTCCTGGTTGAAGTGTTGGCAGCCAATCAAATTTCAGCAGGTGTCAGTAGGATTTTGGTCTCCCAGATATATTTTTTAAACTTAAATATCTCTGAAACTGGTGAACAGATTTACAACAAATCAGAAAAAGCCTGCTTTCCGGACCAAAATCTAGCTTTCTGCCAAATTTGGTGTAATTCCGTTCAGCGGTTCGGGCTGTAGTCATGTTAAAAATTCAAAAATCCCTATAGACCGCTTGACGGATCACCCGCAACTTTCAACACAGCAGCAAAAAGGGAAGTTTTTTCAAAATTTCGTCAAGCAGCACCAAAGTTATTGGGAAAACAAAAAATACTTTTCCTATTGAAACTTTGGTCCTAACTATAGCTACCTACTGGGGACTGCCAGTAGGTACAACACAATATATATATATATATATATATATATATATATATATATATACACATACATACATACATACATATACACACACACGAATTTCTAATGTTTGTGTACTTTAAGTTTGGTTTGTGTAGAAAGAATAAAGATTTTCTAACTATAACTAAGCTTGAACTTTGTTTGTTTCATTAATATATATATACATACATGCAAGTCTATATCAACATTCACATAAAAACAAGGATAAAAACATTTTTTTTAAAGTTGAAAACAATTGCTAGTGCAAATGCATGTGCCTATTTGTCCAGCATAATATTCTTGATGCAGTTAAGAACTTCAGAATCTTTCCTCAAATTCCAGTAGTAATTCAAAGTCCAGCATCACAAACATTGGAAAGTTAGGCACTGTGCACTGTAAAACATTAGGTGCGTCTACGCTATTTTGTTCAAATTCATCTATCACAAATAACAGTCCATTAAACAATATTTAATTTGCCTCCCCCTACCATTCAGGGTGGACACTCAAAATACTGGCATATACATTCACAATCCTCGATGTCAGAGATGATAAGATAACGATTCACAGTTTGGTCAATCCAGTGTGTTGGCCCCAAGGATATGACTGCTGTGTCACGCAATGGAGTGGGTTTGAACAGCTTATTTCTCAGTACCCAAACAGTTCTCAGGTAATTTGAAATCCCAAACACCACGAGGGGCCAGGTGTCATGTTTACAGATTCTTAGGGCCATATTGTAATTCCTTATGCCTAGAGACCAACCCAATGGTTTAACCCATTTAGACCTAATTCTATTAAATGCTGCACAAAGGAATAGGAAATGTCCCTCCACTGGTGTAACGAAACTTGAGGGGGCCCCCCTGCAAGGTACGTGGAGGGGCCCCCTCCGGAATCAATCTGGAGCCCCCGGCCAGAGTTCTGTGCTGAGAGGGCCCCCTGGAGTTTGGGCTCCCCTCACCCACCCGCACCGCGGGGGCCTGTGTTACGCCACTGTGTCCCTCAGTTTCATCTGACTGCTGACATACCGGACACGGCCTGCTAGGTTGTGTTTTGTTCAGCCAAGCATATGTAAATTATGCTAATGGGAGGGTACCCGCCAATAACTTAAGCTAGAGAGATCTAGCTAAAGGGGACTGGACATACTCCAAAAAGTCTTAAAATTTTCAGTCCCACTTTATTGTTAAAAGTTCGCGTGTCACTCTACCAGCAGCTGGGACAGGTGCATTTTGCCAGTGTACCAAGACCAGAATCTTTCCTATAGCCCCACCCTGTGTGTTGCTAATGCCTCTGCAGCCCAAATCCTGATCCTAGAGAAGATTGGTCTCAACTGTGCGTGTTTATTTAAGGGTTCCAGAGCAAGGTCCAATCTTGGGGGTGGAGGGATATATAGGACCTAGAGCTCAGGTCAGAGTAGGAGACTCAATCTCCGTCCTGCTTGAGAAAGGGGTGCAACAGTGTTGCTCCCTTTCACCTTTATTGTTTGTTTTGGCAACAGGGCCCCTGGGCCATCAGATTAGTCAGTTTAACTGAGTCCTAGGTTTTAGAAGTTTGGATCACTTAAGAGGATAAGATCTGGCTCTATGACGATGATCTACCTGTATGTGTCACTCAACAACATCTGATACAGCTGCTGAACAATTTTAGTCACTAGTCAGGATTTAGTGTTAACTGGAACAAAACAACCTTACACCCAACTTCTCAGGCAGATTGTGTGCCATGGGTTCATGAGAGAGGGATTGGGGTTAACACTCACTACATTAAATATCTGGGGATTAACCTCTGGTGGAAATGCCCACTTTTGCAGGGTCACACCCAAACTTTTGCCTTTTTCCTCCACGTTTTGCTGAGTTCGTTTTTGTTGGCTTTAGGACTCTGTGCACTCTACCACTGCTAACCAGTGTTAAAGTCCTTGTGCTCAATCCCTTAAACATGGTTTAATTGGATTACCCACAATTGGCACGTTTAATTTACCTATAAGTCCCTAGTAAAGGGCACTGCATGTGCCCAGGGCCTGTAAATTAAAAGCTACTACTGTGCCTGCAACACTGATTGTGCCACCCACTTAAGTAGTCCTTTAAACATGTCTCAGGCCTGCCACTGCCATGTCGACTTGGCATTTAAAACCCCTTGCCAAGCTTTAAACTTCCTTTTCATTACATATAGGTCACCCCTAAGGTAGGCCCTAGGTGGCCCATAGGGCAGGGTGCTGTGTAATTAAAAGGTAGGACATGTACTTTTAAGTTTTACATGTCCTGGTAGTGAAAAACGCCAACATTCGTTTTTCACTACTGTGAGGCCTACCCCTCCCATAGGTTAACATTAGGGAATCCTTATTAAATCAAATAAGCTGTAATTCCTGATTGAGAGGGAGTAGATAGGTCATGTTCTAATGCCTATGGACTTGTAATGATAAATCCTCTTTTTGGTAAAGTAAAATTTATCATTGCAATTTTAAAAATGCCACTTTTAGAAAGGTCAAAACAACTGAAAAAGGTGGTTGGTTGTGATTCAAAACATTTTACTGAAGGTCCAGTTAATCAATACACTGGACCTATGTGTTCGTATCACCGTTCAATAAATACGGTTAATACGTTTGACAAGTCTTCAAAAAGGAACACCACACTTCTTTAACAGCAGGCTAGATCGGAGATTCCACTCATTGCACATCTATATGGACTGTAGAATTAAATTGTACAATCATTATCCATCCATAAGAGAGAGTTTGGAACCCGTTTGCCAGTACCGATAGGGTCAGGTTTTTTCAATTGCCATGATATGACCTTCCGGTTTTGAAATTATGGACTAGCTTGAATAAGGTATGTGTGTCTTTAAATGTACCACAAATTCCTTTTATTATTTATATGTCATGATATCAAGATTGCACTATTATCACTTATTTATTTGATTTACTAGATTAATGTGCTTTGTGTTAAAGAAGCGGGGTGTTCCTTTTTGAAAACCTGTCAAACGTATTAACCATATTTATTGAATAGTGATATGAACACATAGGTCCAGTGTATTGATTAACTGGGCCTTCAGTAAAATGTTTTGAATCACAACCAACCACCTTTTTCAGTTGTTTTGACTTCTAACAGAGGCCTAGGGTGGTTGATGTTAAGGACCCAACCCCGTAGTATTTCAACTTTTAGAAAGGTGGCATTGTCTGCTCTTAGCCCTGTGTGCCTGCGGCCTGTCCCCAATACACGTCTGAGGAGGGTGACAGCTGGGCTTTGTGCATTCCCTCTAGACGGCCACACACAATGGGAGCTTAGGTGTGACTTAATGGGTCATCCTGGGAGGATGGGATGGAGGAGCAAGGACAACCTCACAGTTACACCTGACTAGGCTGTGTTCTGTCCCCACACAAAGGGCTGCATATCCCCCTGTAGTGAATCTGGAGCCAGGGCAGGGAGGGAGGACCTCTGTGCACTTCAAAGCACTTCTTTGAAGTCTCTCCCACTTCAAAGGCACCACTGGGTATACTAACTGGATTCTGACCCTACCATTTCAATACACTTCTGGACCTGAGGATACCCTGCCAAGAAAAAGGAATGCTGTACTGCTGAAGGCAAAAGACACACAGATGATGAACGGAATGCAAAGCAAAACAAACATTCACCCCCAGTCAAGAGATATGGGTTAAATCTATTGTTATTTTGCTCACCATGCCACTGCAGTTTAGACCCAGCCATATGCAAATCAGTCTTGACCCTGTTCCTTATGGGAACAGTGCAGCCCAAACTGCTAAACCAAATCCTCCCTTGACCGGAAACAAGCATCCTGGGACCGGTTTCAGGGCATCACCCCGTATCAGCCAGGCTAGCTTGAATCCAGTGACACAGTGAGCCCCTGTGCTGAAGGACTGCCACTCTGCTGGACTGCTGCTCTGGAAGAAATGCTTTCTTGCTGTGCTGGACTGCTGCTCTGGAAGAAATGCTTTCTTGCTGTGCTGCCCTGCTGCCCTCTTTTCCTGGATGAGAAGGACTGGACCTGCCTCTCTTGTCCACAAAACCCAGAGTGACTCCAAGGACTAGCTGGCTAGCCTCCTTATCCGAAGTCTCAGGGACATAAAAGACCTTCAACCACCATGCTTCTACACCTGGGCCATTGTGTCATGAGATTCATAGGGCCCCTGCACAAACGCTCCCATTTTTACAGGTTCAAGTTTAAAGTTGACATCATTTTATACAATGACTTTTAGCATATTTTGCTTGCATGCGATAGTGTACTCAGAAAGTGTTTTGCTTACAAATACATTTCTTCGTAGGCACATTATCATACCATCGCACATTTTGTCCAAGGACCAAGTACGCTGCGCAAACTGTCCTTGCATATTATTGACTGTTTGAAGACCGCTCTGAATTGGTAGAATAAACAATGACAGCTTGAGCTGAACTCAGGCACAGTGTGAATGGGTCCAGTTTTCATTACATAAACTGCCCTAAGCCTTTGTCGCAGAGGAGTATTTCCATGGATTGTTGTGGTCGCCCCATGCCTGAATTTCGTCCCAGCTGAATCTCATCACCATCCTGAGAGGGACAGCGGCCTGTTCTACACCAGACTGGCTTCCAGATGAAACACACACACAGGTAAATAGGGAGTTAGACCACTCCAAGGTATCTGGCAGAATCGCATTCACCCGATGCTTTCTAGGATAGGTAGTGCTAGGTAGGAGTACAATTATGTGTATTCATATAATCGATGCAATGATCATAATGGTTGAATTATTCATCTTTTTCACCATTCTTGCAATGCTAGTTACAATGCTTTGTTTCCTTCTACTAGTCATTGCAGCACACGTATTTTACACAAGAATCCAATTGCTTCAATAAATGTTTGAAATGCCAATTTGTGCATTTCTTGAGTTTCCCTTTGGGCATGCTTGAGATGACAACGAAAGGGTAGATCTGTTTCCATGATTTCCTTGGGAAAATAAGGGTTGTCATGTTCTGAGCTTGCAGACACCATAAGGTACCTTATGCGGTTTAGGGGTCCAGATTGCGCACAGTGAGCTGTCCAGGAACAAGGTCAACATATTCTGAAGGTATGAGCGGACCTGTTCCCCATAGTTTAGACGCATATGTTGCCCTATTGAATTAGTAGGAACCGTAAGACCTTGCGCCACCAACTTTACAGGTCAGGTACTTATTTAATGGGTCTCCTGAGTAGTTTTCTTACATGTGCTCAAAGCCCCAACCACCATTTTTAATGGAGACATCCATGGTGTTAGGGAAAAATCCTCCTCAGCTAAAATAGGAAACACCTATTTCTGTCTGTAGGTTGCTCAAGCTTGAACCCTTCAAACCCCCCTCCCACTATAGATTACCTTCTCTGAATTCCATTCATTAAAATGGCCAACCCAGTACCAGTGGTAATCCCACTTAACTGAAGACATGCATTAGCACAGATGTTAGAACAACAAGGGCGTCCTCTTATGGGAGGAGATGTAATCTTCATTGTAGAGGCCCAGAAGGCGTTTAAAACAGAGGTATTCTATTCATGGGTAACATTTCCGGCAGCAGACGCCAGCACAGGAAATTTGCACACATACGCTGAAGCAGCCACATCAAACAACCACAGAGCATATGAAGATTTAGAAATTGCACTAACATTTCAGAAACACACAAATTGGTTCCAAGGCGCCCTACAAGATGCATTAGAAAATGTCAGTCTGTGTCCCCTCAGCAATGACTGGGCTATACACCACATCCACGAATAGGAGTTCTCACTGCAGCAGAACTTCGTACACTTTACACAGGTAAAGTTACTCTATAGAGACGGTTAATACAGTTTGTTATGAGAATAATTACAACAACCCCATCAAGGGCTGTTCAAGTTGCACAACAGCATCTGGCAATGCCAGCAATTAGTCCAGTCTCTATTAACACAATTATGGGTAAGGTTCCCACCAGAAGGAAGGAAATTCTGTTCTGGATTGCACAAAAAACATATCAGCTTGAAGCAGTGTTTCCCCATATGGGGCAACAAGAAAAACATAGAATTCTCACATTGTGCCTACCTTTAGGGATGGTTCCCCCAGTAGAATAATGTGCTACGTGGGGCACAGTATTTGCTGCAATCTATACTATCACGCATAGCACACCATCCATAGCTGTTTTGCCTGATGTGCTCAAACAGATTCAAAATGAATATGGGCAGGGGCTGCCCTAGATTTGAGGATGAAACTGATAGGTAACTATGCCACAGTAGCCGTAATAATTTTAAGTGATATTAAGGGGGAAGCAGCAGCATTGGCGGTATGCCAATGTCTCGCGCAGGTCGCTTTGACAGACAAACAGCGCAAACTACTTACAATTATTGTGGAAACCTACACATTATAGGTTGAGATAATTTGGGGGCCAGACCAAATAAACCTTGATTAAAGGGCAATTCTGAAAAGGATTCCAGAGACAGGCACCACAGTCTAAAAAACGATGGCATAATAAGAAAAATAAAGAAAAGGCTAAATTCTCTGAAAAGCGCTGCAACTTGCGTAACCGTGAAGCTATAAAACAGCCTGATAGGTATCAGTAAACTGATACACGTCCTTCTCGTTCCTATCAAGAAACATCTGGAAAAACTCTTGGAGAAAGGACGACGATCAGAGCGCAGGTCGGAGGAGTACGTGAAACCAAAGAAGGACTCACAACGCTCTTCTGACATCACCAAAAAAAGGAAGAAAAACTTCCACAACAAAAGCCTCAATTGAAGAAGAAGAAAGTGACTGGTATTGCACTTAAATATGGCACACATATTTAGGACTGCTTCTGAAGAAGGAGTGGGCTCTGACTCTGCTAGACAGTGCGGCAGAGGTCACGATGGTTCGCCAGAATCTTCAATAGCTTCTGGTGGCAAGAGCAACTAATGAGTTTGTTTAGTTGGAAACACCGGATGAGACAGTTAGTTCTGCAGGCATATTGTATAATTTGCAGCTCCAAATTGAGGGTGGTAGACCCTGTACCATTAAAGTTCTCTTTTGGGAAAACTTGACATTTGGCTATGACATTTTCTTGGCTGAAAAAGATTGGCCACCTGAGTTTGTACGAAAAGTCCCACGAGGGGAAAATGTGATATTACCATCCTTGTTCCTGAAGCAGCTAAACATGCGAATGCCAAGCATTGGGCCCTTGCACATAACCCCGGCATTATATCACAACCATGTGGGCTGGGATGAAGATTCACTTTTTCATATAATACCTTTAAAGTCCAGTCCGCAAGTGCAACCATAATACCCCATTATATATGAAGCTAAATGCCCAGTTAGAGAAATTTTAACACAACTTGAAAATCAAGGCATAATTGAGCCTTGTATCTCAGCAATGAACAATCCTTTGTTTCCAGTAGCATTCGTATTAGACTACAGACAGTTAAACAGTCCCACTCCCACATTTGCAGTGCAAAATGAACACAGTGCAGGACTAATGAACAATATTGTTTGCAAAAAATACAAAACAACATTAGACATTTTGAATGTCTCTTTCTGCCAAAACATAGCGCCTGAAAGCAGGTATTTGACAGCATTTACCGCGCTAAGGTCATAAAAACAATTTTGTCGATTGCCTCAAGGGTAGAACAGGCCAGGTCTGTTCTCTGCCCGTGTAACAGGACTGTTACAGAATTTCGACCAAGCATTATCCTATGTTGATTATATATACCTTACGGATGATGACTTAGAAACACACCTGGCCAGAGTAAATTACATTGTTGTGGGATTTGCTCAAATAGGCTACAAATTCAACAGCCAGAAATCAAAAATTGCCTTTCTCAGTGTTCTGTTCTTGGTATACGAGCTATCAAATGAATGCTAAAGCTTAGCGCTGCATTTATTAGAGAAATGTGCACTCTTACAAACACCCAGCACAGTCAGAAAGCTACAATCACTTTTGGGCTTTCAAATTTCCAGATTATGCATAATGGGTTAATCCATTTTATGAATTAATACGTCCATACTTTTCAAGTTTACATTAGACACCAGAACATACACAAATCTTGCGTTCAGTACAAACTGACATGCTAGCTTCAAAACACTAACACCACAAACCTGGTGATCCGCGTAATCGCGGGGACCACAGGCTACACATATGTCACTTTCAATGAGGGTGACACTGTACCGACTGCATATAAATCACATTGATATTCCAATGCAGAGATGCGTTTTGCACCTACAGAAAACATACTGACTGCAGTACAGACAGCTGTTGTGAAGGAAAGATCATTGGCTCAGGGGAAAAACATAATTGTCGTGACTCCCATTCCAGCCTTAGAGGCTGTTACAAAGGCCAGCGTTCCGAACGCGATAGTCTTACGTACTAAATGGATACAGTAGGCCACTTCACTAACAGCAACTGATATAGACTATGTCTTCGATGCTACATTACAAACACAAGCATACATACAATATGCCTAGTGAAGTTACGCCTCTAGATCAGTATGACTTCATAGTCTACACTGATGTCTCTGCACAGCATGCAGTTGGAACAAAATATAAATACTCCGTTGTTTGCGCAATTGTAAGGGGTAAAAAGAGGGATGGAATTTTACAGTCTCTCAAAACATTTACGCAGTCACTTGGTGATTGTACTGCACAGCTGGCTGAACTGAAAGCTCTAATTTAGGCACTAGAGAATACAGATCCTGAATTCCCCTTACTTATAGTGTGCGATTCGTATTACTGTGTCCAGTTTCACAATGAATACTTACACTATTGGAGCCAGAATAGATTCAGAGACTCTAAAGGGTAAACTATCAGGCACAAGTTGCTTTGGGGAAAGGTGGAAAATCTTAAAGCAAGTTTGCCACAGGCTCATGTTATCCACACACTGAGCCACCAACATGTAGGAAAACATGTTGCAGGGAATTCACTGGCTGACGAACCCGCAAAGGCAGCAGTGCAAACTGCTGTTGTAGCTGTAATAATTTGTTCACACGCAAGGGTAGATGGAGACATCATGGTGGCTGTCACAGCTTGACGTTGTGGCACTCCCTTACCAAAATCAAATTCAGCAAAATACTCCTATCTACTGAGTGCGCAAAACATTCCGTTTGCTCTTCTTCCTGTAGTGGGGGATAGAGTAATTTCAAATTCAGATCGCAGACCAGTATTGATCATAGCAGCACATGAGGGGTTCATTTCTGCTCACACTGGTGTGGCAACTACAGTTTCACTACTAATGCAACGCTATTGGTGGCCAGGTCTATACATGCAGACTAAACAGTATGTCCACTACAGGCCACTAAATAGTGATGGCTCCTTTAAATAGTCTGTTAGCAGTGGATTCGTGTTCTAGATTCCTATGGGTATGGCCACAGCGACCAACTGATGCTAAATATGTTATACAAGAACTGCAAGTCTTCATCAGGACATATGCAGTAGCAATATTCCATTTGGAGCAGGGACCAGTGTTTGCCTCTAAGGCTCACCGGGATACCATGGTTATCTTGGGTGTAGCTGTGCACTATTCCTCGCCCTATGATCCTTATGGAATTGTGACAGTGGAGAGGAAAAACTGTGACTTAAAACAATCTTTAACAGCTTGAGTATTAGGTTCAGGTCTTAGTTAGATCCAGCACCTGTATGGGGTCCAGAGAGCTTTAAACAATCTGCCTAGAAGATCCTGGGGTGTTCAGACTCCCTATGAGGTCCTACTCAGTGTCCAGATGTGGGTTCCGGGCCTTGACAATCCTAGCACAGTGGTGGACGAAATGCCTTTTGATATCAATGAACGTTTGGCTGTCTTACAGGAAGTGAAAGACTTTCAGGATGAGCAACGAGCTTGAGAAACGTTCTACCACTGGAGAAGTGAAGGTGCAACCAGCAACTCCTGGCTGACTTCCAAAGATCGGGGATCTGGTTCGACAGAAGATTGTGGATAAGAAAGAATTTGGCCCTTCTTACACAGCACCGCTGCCGGTCCCGGCAGTTGAAGCTACCAAACAGTAATTTTACCGCCTCTTGCTGGTTGTAAGAACAAGAGACTTGTGTCGATTGATCTAATCAAACAACACCATGTGGCCAGTCCTACACTGTAGGCCATGAGTGCTCCTTGATAGTTACCTGCCTTCTCTCGCCTACCATCCAGGAAATCCATTTACAAGCATTAACCAATTAAGACGTTTCTGTTCTCTGGCAGGGGATATCTGACACTGAAGTTTTGCTACTTCCGGTTACATCTACCAACACCATACATACACCATATGTGAACTCACAGTTTTCGACAACACATGCCAACAAAGAAGTTATTTATTATGACCCACCTTTCAAGTAATCTACCAGTTCACCACTGCCCCGTGAGGTCCCTGTTTTTGCAGAGACTGCCTCTGGCTATTTTGCTGACATTGATGACTTTTCTTCGGATTCGCCAGACCAACCACTGCATGGAACTTGTGCATTTATTATTTGGCACAAAAAAGACATACTTTGTTCCACCTTGAATTTATATTTGGATCTCCATCGCATTGCTTTTCCTTTTCATCTGGATTGGTTTTGTGACCGTATTCTTTTTGCTTCTGAACGGACATTATCTCTCAGAATGCTCTGCTGTTGAACTGGTAACTGAGGTATTGAAGCCTCATTCGTCATCACACAAAGTGCGACAAGACCTGACCCATGTGAACATTTCTGCAGTTCCCGTCCCGGATGGCATTGTTTGGGATAAGGTCCCATTTGATATTTTTGGTCCTACAGAGACTTTACAAATACTGTATGTATTCAAGTTCTCACTTAGGATTATTCCTGGCAGCATCTCTAATGATTGGAATATTAATATGGTTAGGTCTATGATTTCTGAGCTAGAGCATTATACTGTATTTGAAAGTGAAGATATGTATAGCGGTACATCTAATTATGATAAAATGTCTTGTTACCATCACTATGCACAACATTATTTATACAGAGCTAGTACTCCACATGCAGTATTTAATTATCAATAACCCTGTAGACCTAGTGTCTTAGTAATATAAACTTCTCCCTTCCGCGGCAAAGAAAAATGTGCTGACCAAAACAAAATTCATTTATTTGGCCTCCTTTATTTCCCAGTTGTCAATGCAAGGGTACAGCTTTAGGAAAGACAATGTTGATTTAAAATCTGTTTGGGGAACAAAAGATTGGCAAGTTCAAGACACTGAGGATTTGTTTAGAATGTGTCTAATACCGAGACAAATTATTTTTCTGAACAAAACTGTACAGCAAACATCCTGCCTAGGCTTGGCTAAGATACCCACATTTGCAAGTTTTGAAAATTGGCATCAATTTACAAATTATACAGAGAAACAGCTCCGCAGTATGCTTCAGAATGGTACATTCAATTCTTCACATTCCAGTCCAGAGTGGTGGCTAGTGTGACCATTAGATTCTAATGGTTGTCATGCATGTTTTTTGAACAACACAAAGGGTTTTAGAATAAACAGACCTGACCCATGTTATGTGCAGACAACACTCAGGAGTTGTCACAACGTATAGAGTGGGAAAATGCCTTCAATGGTTTCAACATTCCACATTAGATGTGGTGACAAAACACTTGTCTCTCCTTTCTGATGACATGGATTTACAAGATTTTTTATTAGGTCCCAGAAAGCCACGTCATAGATACTTTTTGTATACCATGTACTATGAGCTTTCGAAGGTTTCAAAGCAGAAAGCTGCTGAGCTGATACGTGAAGTTGACAGAGGAAATTTAGAAAAGGCTTTAGCAGTAGTTTACAATGGTATGACTACTTTAGCCACTAGAATTTATTCTTTAAGTAGCATTGTGTCGACAGCTACTGACATCATACAGAGTGACATGTCCCTCCTACAACACGGACAAAGTCAGCTTAGATCTATCTTGCTATTAAGCTGGACATTACAGACACCGAAGAGTGGCCGCATGCCCTGGTAGCCCTTAAACGCAACCGATTTATTTGTGCCATATAATTTAAAACGCGAGCATAAAATCATGGCAAAGAAAGACGCGACATACACAATGTTAACCATAGAACATTTAGAACAAATTGCCATTTACTGTGGCGGAAACATCATCAGCCAATTGCTTAATTGATTGATTTATTTCTCTGCCAATTTCAATATTTCACTTTATGTGCTGTTTAAAGCTCTTTCAGGTAGGCAGATGTGAATCGTTAGGGTAGATATTTGTACATGAGACAAGGATCCTACCTTTGGATTACAGGTGTAGGAATGGGTAAAGTGGTGTTTTTCTTAGTGGTACAGACTGCGAGAACACTTTCGCCCATTCTTTAATTTGCAGGGAGGTGACACTTCACTGAGGTTGTAATGCTTCAAAAGCAAACTTAGCTTGCTATCTGAAGGGTTCCCCAGCTACTGTAATTAGTCCGGTATTCGGATTACTTTCCAATGGAAGTTATTTGCTGTTGAATGACCAAGGTTGCTGTGGGATGAGTCCGGGAGTACCCTATATGGAGACGGTTTCCAGGGTCATGACCTGTTGTACGAATGTGCTTTTTCCACTGACTCATACAATTAGAGTGACGTTTTGGCTTTCAATTTTTATTGTGAACTTTGAGCAGACTGAAAGCCTTATTGATTCAGAAGGAAGTTTCTTTGACATCTACAAGAGAGACGTTTGATCTTCAGGTTGCAAGGTCTTTTGAAATACAATCACTGCTATGCACTAACCTCCCACAACACTTCGGAGAACTGGTGCACCGCATATTTAATGCTTCAAATACTGCGGGAATAGTCAATCTTTTCAAAGTGATTGGACCTGGGTTTGTTAGTACTTTACAGACGGTCTGGAGTGATTCCATCTTTCTATCACTCCCTGATTTCCAGAGTCTTTGGAGGCATACCACTTATTCTATTTCTGATTGTCGGGATCCTGCTTCTATTTTTGTTGCTCCGTAATGGATGTTCCACCACACGGCCAAATGGAACAGCATTACCACATGTGCTGATGTGTCATGATCGCATGATACAATACTTTGGCTCACCCTTACTTCAGGAACTGAATAATAACTGATCCATGTCCTTTCGACCTTTATGGTTACATTGCGTTCAGCCTGTGTTCCGCTGTTTGCTCTGCACATTCGACTGTGCCTTAGATATATGCCTTGAAATGCAACCGGTACAACTTCAGGATATGCAACTGCTGATGGGTCCATTAAAAATCCATTTTCAGAGATGTTCTATGCGATTGCAGTTGCTACAAAATGCATATGATGAGCCTTCTTTGGATGCCTCGGCTCTTGGATTTTTGGGCCCTGGCTCTTCCTCTGCAGATGCACTACTGGCTGTCACACCTTCAGCATCTGCTGATTGGGTTGGAGACAACCACGCTATTTCTTTGGAACTTGCGATTGGGGCACCAACGAAAACATTGTCTACGGAAACTGGAAACAACATGGTTTCTACTGACTCTCAGAACATTTAAAACATTCCTGGAGTTTCGAGAATGTTTAATTTGGCATCTTTTTTATTGCAAAACTTTATTTTTGTATACAGATATTAATTGCGTTTTTTAAATTTGCCTTTAATGCAATTTGGCTTTCTTTACGCTTTGTTATTAAATTTTTAGGCTCCATTATATATTTATCTGAATTTTGAATAGAGGATATGTTTTTATATTTAGTTTGAAGCTTTTAAGTCCCCTTATAGACAATGAGTGGGTGTCGTGAGGTTCATAGGGCCTGTGCACAAACGCTCCCATTTTTACATTTTCATATTTAAAGTTGACATCCTTTTAGACGATGAACTTTAGCACATTTTGTTTGCATGCAATAATGTACTCAGAAAGTGTTTTGCTTACAAATACATTTCTTCGCAGGCACATTATCGTACCATTGTACATTTTGTCCAAGGCCAAGTACACTGCGCAAACTGTCCTTGCATATTTATGTATGTTCGGAGACAGCTCTGAATTGGTAGAATCAACAATGACAGCCGGATCTGAACTCAGGCACAGTGCAAATGGGTCCAGTTTTCATTATATAAACTGCCCTAAGCCTTTGTTTGACAGAGGAGCATTTCCATTGTTTGTCGTGGTCGCCCTATGCCTGAATTCCAGCCCAGCTGAATCTCATCCCTCTCCTGTAAGGGATGGCGGCCTGTTCTACACCAGACTGGCTTTTGGATGAAACACGCACACATATAAATGGGGAATAAGACCACTCCAAGGTATCTGGCAGAATTGCATTCACCCTATGCTCTCTAGGATAAGTAGTGTTATGTAGAAATACAATTATATGTTTTCATATAATCAATGCAATAATCATAATGGTTGAATTATTCATCTTTTTCACCATTTTTGTAATGCTGCTTACAAAGCTTTGTTTCCTTTTACTAATCATTGCAGCGCAGCACACATATTTTACACAAGAATCCATTTGCTTCAATAAATGCTTGAAACACCAATTTGTCTATTTCTTGTGTCTCCCTTTGGCATGCCTCAGGCGACAACGAAAGGGTAGATCTGTTTCAATGATTTCCTTTGGGGAATTAGTGTTGTCATGTTCTGAGATTGCAGACACCATCCGGTACCCTGTGACGGTTAGGGGTCCAGATGGCGCACTATGAGCTAGCCAAGAACTAGGTCAACATATTCTAATGATAGGAGTAGATGTAGTCCCCATAGTTTCGACGCTTATGTTGCCCAAGCGCACAGTCTTACTGAATTAGTAGGAACCGTACGACAATTGAAGTGGGCCTAAGGTGTTTTGCTTCAGCACCGATGCATCCTACGCTGCGAGAGCAGAATCAACGCATCGCACCATTGCGGGAGCATAGTCGGCGCATCGAACCAGCGCATCACCCTCGGAACTGCTGCATCGCCTCTGTTGCATGGAAAAATCTGACGCATCGCATCTCTGAACCAGTGCAGTGACCTGGGAACCAAAGCATTTTCTACTGCTAAAGTAGAGTCGACGCATTCCCTTCGGATACACTGCATTGCCCTCGAAATACATCTCCGCCGCTGCATGGAGAAAACCAACGCATTGTGTTCAGTGTATGGGAAGTCGCCGACGCATCACCTCATCCGCACCCCGCATCTTGATGCCATTGTCAACGCAACAAGGTACTTTCTCTGGGGACCAAGCCTGGCCCCTGTAGCTGGCCCGCCCTCCATCGTGGTCGGCCTGAACGTTTGACTTTGTCCCGGTCCAGCGCGACCAGATATCCCAAATAGGCGCTTATTGCTTCTAAGTTTATTCCTTACAAATCCATATCTCAAGTTGCACTAATTGGTTTTATGCCGTTTTGATCTTGTTTTATTTATTAAATTAAGAGCTATTTGTCTAACTTGGTGTGGAGTCTTTGGGCATGATGATTTCCCTATTTTACTGTTTGAAGTGGTGCACAAATACTTTACACATTGCCTTGTAAGTTAAGCCTGACTGCTCTGAGCCAAGATACCAGAGGCTGAGCACAGGTTAATTTAGGGTGTGTTTGTGACTTACCCCGACTAGGATTGTGGTTCCTGCTTGGACAGGGTGCATACTTCTGTCAACCAGAAACCTAACTTCTAACAAGCTCACAGAGAGGAAGGATGCAGCCCACTCAGAAAACATAACCTCTTTATTGAAAAGAACATGCAAAGTCACACAGACATGGATGTTGCTACGCTTGTCCATAATGTGGAGAAATTATCATTCCACTCAAGATTTGTAAATCCTACAAATCTACCACTGGCTATCTTCAGACCCTGACATCAGCTTTGAGAACCTTCCGATGGAATAAGGGCCATCCCCTTCGGGAAATGATGCCAATCGACATTTGATGGGGGACTAGCAATGATAGGTTCTTGAGCATATTATAGGGCTGTCCACTTGACAGTAGCGAATGACTGGATCCACATTGCAAATATAGGACTGATGATGGATACCACATACACAGTGGAACTGTGGGCCATGGGGGAGAAGCCCTCGATCCTGTATGCGGGAAGGCTGTCTTTGGTTAAACCACCAACAGCACAAGTGCATGTGAAACTTGGAAAGCCTTGAACTGACATTCTGGTTGGGCGAGTAAGCTTACAGAACAGACCCAATGAGCTTGGGAGCTGTGGGTGGGCACCACTCTTCCAATGTGTCAGCTTCAGAGGTTGTGACCGCCTCAGCATCTCAAATTTAGGGGGTGAGACCAGAAGGTGAACACCTAAAAACCATTTGCAAAACTTAGAGAGGAACATGGATTGGTATAGACTCAGTTCTACAAATACCTCCAGTTCAGGCATGTACTGACATCCTATATAATTAACATTGAAAAGGTGCCAGAGCCCAATCCCCTGGAGTTGTAATTGGTGATTTCTCCCTTCCCTCAAAAGGGAAGTGTCTCATGTCTACAAAACTCTTCTCGTTAACTCACCAGTGAACTTCAACCAACTCAGGGAGGCTTGGGTGCTGGATATAGGCCTCTTGGATGATGAGGAATGGGTGTCTGCGCTCCTGACCCACGCAAAGCATCAATTACAAACTGGCTCCGGGTCATACAATTTAAATACCTCTATAGGGCATCTCGGACTCCTAAGCAACTCTGGTGCTTTCAGATGAGGGTGGACTGGAATGCCTATGCTGTCTGACAGCGATAGGCAACTTTAAAATTTAAATAAAGTTATTTATTTAAAAATAAATTGAATGAAAGAATAAGTGCAAAGGCAATCTCAATTAAAACACAGTGCTTGGTATCCACTACTAAAAGTTTGGCAATAAGATCTCAGAAAATATAATGTTATGGTTACTAAAATATTGCAGGAGTGATAGAACTAGTGTTTAAGAACTATGAATAATATTGAGCTAAATCATTCACTAGCTATACAAACATTGACAACGCAAAAAGGTCTAGCTTGCAATTGGAAAATGGCCCTCTCTGAAGGGTCACCCAAACATTTTGCCTCCCTCCTCCCCTTTTTGCTGAATTATTTTTGTTGGCCTTAGGACTCTGAGCACTTTACCACTGCGAGCAAGTGCTAAAGTGCATGTGCTTCTCCCCTAAACATGATAGCATTGGTGTATACACAATTGGCATAACAGATTTACTTGCAAGTCCCTTGTAAAGTGCTATACCATATACCCAGGGTCTGTAAATTAAATTCTACTAGTGGGCATGCAGCAATGATTGTGCCACCCTCCCCCCCCCCACACCAGTAGTCCTGTAAACATGTCTCAGGCCTGCCACTGCAGAGCCTGTGTGTGCAGTTTTACTACCACTTTGACTTGGCATTTAAAACCCTTTCCCTTACATTCCCCTTTTATTACACATAGGTCACCCCTAAGGTAGGCACTGGGTAGCCCATAGGGCAGGGTGCTGCGTAAGTAAAATGTAGGACATGTACTTTTAAGTTTTGCATGTCCTGGTGGTGAAAGCCCCCTAAATTAGTTTTTCACTACTGTGAGGCCTACTCCTCTCATGTGTTAACATTGGGAATTTCTGAATATACTTTTAAGCTGTAATTCCCGATTAGAAAGGGGTCGCTGAGTCATGCTTTATATCTTTGGAATGGTAATGATAAATCCTCTTTACTAGTAAAGATGGATTTAACATTACTGTCTTAGAAATGCCACTTTTAGGAAGCGGGCATTTCTCTGCTCTTACTGCTCTGGGTGCCTGCTGCCGGACTCCAATACACATCTGGGGTGGGTGACAGCTTCACTTTATGCATTCCTCTAGACAGCCACAAACACAGGAAGGTTAGGTGTGTCTGACCACTCATTTGCATTTTGATGGCCCTTCTGGGCAGGAAGGGAGGGAGGAGCTGACACTTGCACCTGAATAGGTAATTCCTTGTCTCCACACAGAGGACTGATTACCCTCTACTGATAAGTCTGGAGCCAGGGCTAGGAAGAAAGGGTTTCTGTGCACTTCAAAGACCCTTCTTTGAAGTCACCCCCACTTCAAATGCACAACTGGTTATAAGTACTGAGGCTCTGACCCCACCAAATTAGACACTTCTGGACCTACAACTGGACTCTGTCAGAAGAACTGCTGTGCAGCATCAAGGACAGACACCCTGCTGGAATGCTGACCTGGAAGGCCTGCTTTTCTCTTGTGCTGGCCTGCTGATCTCTGACCCTCCGGAGGAGAGCTGGACTCTGCCTTGCACCAAATTGATCTCCAAGGGCTTGTTGCCTTGCCTTATGTTGCTTGCGACTCAGGGCTATCAAAAAGTCTCTAACCCTGCTCCTGTGCCTGGTTCACGGGAAGTAGACCCAGATTCTTGCACCAGAGAAATCAATGCATCTCCAGTCTGCATGTAGCAGAACCAGTGCATAGATCCTGTTGCAGGAGAAGAATAGGCACATTGTACTCTGAACCGCCACATCGCATCCGAGAACCACCACTTTGGAACCAACCCATTGCCGCCACTGCGTGGAGAAGATCGATGCATTGCTCCTCCAACATGGATTAACCCGGCGCACCACCTTCAGAACCTCCGCACTCAGAATCGGCGATTCGCTCGACGGACCAGATACATCACCGCCACTGCATGAAGAAAACTGACGCATCACCTCAACTGCAGGCTCAACATCGATGCATCGCTCGTCTGCATCCCGCATCTCACTGTTGCGACCAAGATCACAGTACTCTGTTCACCGGGCCTGTGTGGCTTTTGTCCTCAGCCTGCGCTCCATCACGGTTGGCTTGAACTGTTGAATCTGCAACAGTCCAGACGACCAGATAAACCCCTATAGGCGATTATTGCTTCTAAGCGCTAGAACTCTTTTTATTCTTTAAAAATTCATAACTTAACTTCTACATATTGGATTTTTGTAATTCTGGGTCTTGATTTATTTATAAAGTTATTGTCTATTTTTCTAAAACAATAGTGGTCTTTTTGTGGTGTTTTTATTGTGTTACTGTGTGTGTGTGTGTGTGTTGCACACATAGTTTACACATTGCCTCTTTAGATAAGCCTGACTGCTCTGTGCCAAGCTACCAGAGGGTGAGCACAGGTTATCTTTTAGTGTGTATCTAGCTTATCCTGACTAGAGTGGTGGTCCCTACTTGGACAAGGTGCATACTTCTGCTAACTAGAGACTCCATTTCTAACACTTGCATTCTGAGTTAAAAGCCAGGCTTTGCTAATACTTGGTAGGAGCTGTCCAGTGGCAGGATGAGAAGGAGCCCCTCCCCGTTGCGTTGTGCTGAACAGCAGTAGCAGTTCATTTTCATCCTGCTGCCAAGCACGTTAAACAACAGCAGTTGCAGGATAGAAAATTAGGCATTTGGCACTGTGATCGGCCGGAGAAGCCTGCTGGAGATTGGATGGCTTGACCCCATGGGGAAGAAGCCTTTACCACATAGCCTTTACTACACAACGCCTTTACCACGCAAGGTAAGTATATTTGAGGTAAGTATACGTATGTGTGGATAGATAGATAGATAGATAGATAGATAGATAGATTACAAACAAATAACAGTGAGTAAATTTTGGGGTTTAGGAGTGGGTAGTGGTAAATGGTGGTAAGGGTAATTTCAGGGTTTAGTGGTGGTAAGGGTAATTTAAGGGTTTAGATGTGAGTAGTGGTAAAGTGTGGTAAGGGTAATTTTAGGGTTCAGGGGTGGGTAAAGGGTGGTAAGTGTAATTTTAGGGTTTAGGGATGGGTAGTAGTAAAGGAAGAATAGGAGTGCATTCAAGAAAAGGGGTGGGGGAGTTGGAGGGGTTCTTCCAAGAAAGAAAAATATTAAACGTAACATGAAATATATATACAAGTTTTAGTTACCCTAATTAAACTTACTATGTGTGGTAAAGGCATCTGTGTTGTAAAGGCTAAGTATATAACTGATACCATGATGCACACCCAGATTCTCATGCGGTTGAACCTTTAGCTGCTAATCTCACAAGAAGCCATGCAGGAGATAAATGAATGTTACAAAAGTGTCATGAAAGAGTGTACTTTCGACAACAGTTTCTCATGCATTCAAACGGAAGCAATGGAGGAGGAAGGATACATCTAAACAGCCAATAGCATGGTAGTGAGACTAAAATACTCCACTGGACTGAGCCAAGATATGATGACAATGTCTCAAGCCAATGGCTGAAAGGGACTGAAGTAAGCAAACCAATGGTTTGCAGGAGCTTAACCCAAAGCCCACTCTGTGTGCACTGAAGACAATATTTCTGGCAATGGCTTTGCCAGACCGATAAAGAGAAGAGCTTTTGGAAAGATGCAGAAATGGTAAATAAACTGAACATGAAAACTGGAAGTAAACACAAATGTAAAAGTGGATACTGCCATGTTTCAATGCGCAGTTAGACGAGGACAAAGTAATGTCAAAAAGATAGACAACAAGCCTGTGTCAGGGACTGTCCGGGACTGTCTGGGACACAGTCAGGGACTTGGGCAAGGACTGGTGACTCAGTAGACAACATAAGCAGAAAGGGGAGCACAGCACTGCCCAGGATAACACAAGAAGTCAGAGGAGGAGCTCAGTAAGTTCCTCACCCACAATTGCTGTTACAGATACTGACTGCAAATACCCACATATAGGATATGTATGCAAAGGCAGGGTCTGTGGAACTGAGCCCTATGGTGATGTTATAAATGTAACTCAAAGACAATACTCACAGTGAACAAGAAACATCACCTAGGTTATCAGCTGTGCCCACGGATCCTGGCGATCAAACAGGAACACGCAAGGCAGTAACAGCAAGGGGGTAGAACAAAACACAAGCACAATAGACAAGGAGCTAGCAAGGAGGAGTGCTTAACAGGAAAGGAAGGAAAACAAGGACACACTAGGCAGAAAGCAAGTAACAAACATACAAGGAAACTAGAAGCAAGACAGTAGAACAGGAAGACAGCAAACTAGGAACTGGAACCAAGGAAATGGGAAGAAAGGCAGGGACTGGAAAAGGTTATACAGAAGGGGAGGCTACAAAGGTATACTAGAATAGTGCTGGATCAGGAGTCAAGAAAACAAAGTAGCACTGCAGGCAGTGCTGGAGCAAGAAAAAGAATTTAGCAAAAGCTCAAAAGCCAAGGCAGCACTGCAGGCAGTGCTAGGTCAGGAACATGAAATTACTATAGCTCAGGAGTCAGGGTAGCACTGCAGGCAGTGCTAATTCAGGAATAAGGAAAACAGCAGGAGCTCAGAAACAAGGAATAACTAAATCTCAGGAAACAAGGATATCAAAAGTTCAGGAAACACTGGAAACAAGGATCGGTCTCACCAGTATACAGCTACAATGACCAACCTTGGCCTGAAGGGAGCTGGGACTTAAAAGAGCTCACAGTAATCACATGCATCAGGTGTGAGCAGGCTAGCAGCAGCCAGCCACAGGTGAGCTGAATTCCTCCACCCATCCATGGCCTGCAGGTGTGGAGACAAAGCAGTGAGCAGGGAATTCTAGGTAATGGAGTTTCAGTCATGACAGGCTGGCTTCAACAAAACCCGGCATGGATTGGGAATGGATGTCAATTCCCAAATAGTGTCCAAACGGCTGGAAGTCAGTATATGCATGAACAGGAGGGTCCAATAGCTTATTATGACACTGGAGAGTCCCACAGTTCAGCCCCCTGAACGCACGAGAATGCAGGGAGCAAGTTGTGACAGCCTGGATGCAATTTTAAAAAGAGTACTATTTCACATGGAATCAGAAAATCTGGAAAAGCCAGACGTTATCGAAAAATTGTCAGGAACTACGCCTTGAGTCTCACCAAAGATAGTCACAGATATGCCCAAACAACCAGGGGTGGTCAAAATCTACATCAAAATGGAATAGCCTAACAAGGCAATTTAGGGGAAGCATCACCTCACAAATTGTTTCAGCCATTGAGGCTGTTATCAATGGAGCGAAGTTGTTCTACAAGATTGACCTGGAGTCAGGGTGCCAACAGATGCTACCCAGCCATGACATTACAATGTTTTTTTACACATGCAGGGCTCAGGACTGAACTTCAAGATCTGCAGGCCTTGAAAAATCTATCGGATTTTATCAGGTCGAGCTACTTTTAGCACCTGCTGGTCTGTTCTGGCAAGCAAACAATCTGGAAAGGAACAGTTGCTCTGTTCATGAGAATGAGCATTAAAGATGCCTTTAAATCTTGTTTTTATCTTGACACATTTGCTGTCTGTTCAAGGAAAGAGGTCACATGTCAGTTTGTCTTATTACTAATTGCTGCTGGGAAAATGGAGTTTATTTTTCTTCTCTTAATACAGTTAGAGGTTTTTGTGAGCTGTCTGACAATCACTGTGAAAAAAAGCTGTAAGATGTCATTTTTCTTCTAACACAACATTTAAATAGCTTTAAAGCTTGTAAAAGAATAGTACAAATATTTCAAAATATATCAGGAATTACAAAAGCACATTTTTTTTGTAATTGAGAAGTGTGATGCAAACAAAGATTTAAACAGGAGCAAAACAAATCAGAACACTTTACTTTGTGATGTGCAAATGACAAACATTTACAGAAACTCGATTTCCAGACATTGTTGTTTGTACACTATATAGTTTTATCAGTAAAACCACATATCAGTGGAAAATTGTGTGGCCATTTCCATATAAAATCTGCTGAGTGCAAATAACAGTGTGCTACCACTTCATGCATTAGTTATGTATTTACTAAAAGTGATAGGTTTTAAACGTGATTTGAGAAACATGCCTGCCCCCGCTCTGATGACAATGCTGTTAATGAACTAAGAGGCAAGTCGGGGGTCATGTGTGCTCTATATATGGCTAGATTTGTATTATATATGGAGCAAAGGTATAGTATATTAAATCAAACAAAAGTGTTTTTTTGTACAGCAGACACTCGCCTATTTGAAGGTGCTCTCATATGTGATAATGAAGAAAACGGGGCTCAGTGAATTAAAATATTTGCCCAGGATCACATAATTTAAAACCAGTTATGGGTCAAGAGCATTACAATTAGGTCGAGTAGATTATTTAAGTCACTAGACCTGCAAGTCTAGTAACATTTTTATGATTTTTTGAGGCCTGACTTTACCACAGATTTATTCTAAAGCACCATCAGTGAAGCCCTGTTTGGGCTTGAGGGTGTTATGAATATTGGCGATAACATCTTGATCTTTGCAGAAAACTTTACAGATCACCATTGCCATCTGCAAGCTATGTGCCAAAGATTCAGCAAATTTGGTCTCATTATTCACTGTGAAAAGAGAGAGAATACATTTCTTTGGCTATGTGTTTTCAAGGAAAGGCATCAGTGTTGATCTCAAAAAGTGGAAGATATTCAGAATGTCTCACTACTCAAATAGGTCAGAAGGTCACAACGTTTAAGCATGGCTAACTACTGTGGAGCTTCACTCGAGCCTCGCATCTCTGACAGAAAAACTCCATCAACTCAACAAGAACCCATCCACTTAGAACTGAACATAGTACCAGAATGCGTTTCAAATGGCTGAAGGCACAAATATGACCTACATTAACTATGTAGAAGACAGCTCATTGTTGACACAAGCCCAGTAGGCATGGGCACAGCACTGCCACAGGAGCGGAGGCAGGACATCTGGCTAAGTGTTGCTTTCGCAAGTAGATCACCTATGTATAACATATCCATATGTTTCCACATTGCAAGAGAGGCTTTAGTTGGGGTGTGTCCACTTCCATTTATACTTACAAGAACATGCATTCAGAGTGTCTATGGATCACAAACATCTAGCACACCATTTCCAGGACACGTCACAGCACTTCCTCCCACCTCCAACGCATTGAAAAGTGAGTCCTTAACCTGTAAAGATATTAGTTTATTGTGACATACAGCCCAGGGCTGATCATTCTGTTGATTAACTGTTTGAGAAACATGACAACCCAGACCACAGCAGCAAAACAGTATGCAACTGATGCGGAAGAACACATCTTCTTGGTCTAGTCAGCATGCCCGACAGTCAAGTCCCTTGAACAGCATAGAAAACGATTGTTGTGTGAACTACAATCCTTGACAACACATGGAATAATTTTTTTAGGAATAAGAGGCAAGAACATAGAGAGACAGCATGACATGGTAGTGCTGTGGCGAGTCTGGGATGAACCAGATAAAGATTAATAATACGGGGATGCAAAACAGTAGTGTTGCATGACCTCAGAGACTAAGTGATCAAACTAGCTCGCAAAGTCTTCCAAGGAATGTCAAAAACAAAAGCCAGACTATGCAAGACCACAAGAGAAGGTGTGGTTTCCAGGTATAACCGACCTAGCAGAGCAGATGATAAGTGAATGCCAACAATGTCAATTCACTGGAGATGGGGATTGTCCAGCACCTGTAATCACAGAAGACATATGCTTGATCCCATGGATCAAGTTCGGGGGAGACTTCTGCCTCCCTCCTGATGGGAGAAATCTATTGGTGTACATAAAATACAGTGAGTGGCGCACACCGTTATCTTGTTTAATTTTTCAACCTAAAATGAATTTATGTACTCCAATTATTGCGTGCTATGCAGGATCAGGGAACTGCCTGTCTCCCTGATGTGTGATCAACAGCAATAATTCAGGTCAAAGTTAGCCTGAAATCACCTGTATGCACTGCGAATTTATTTAATATACACAATATGTCTTAATTCATCACAAAAATACTGACAATGTACATCACAGTTTGTTTTCAATCACAATACTGTATTTCTTAGGTTATCACATCACCTTCAGATATTTTTAAAGAACAAACAACTTAAAATGAACAAACTTCATATGTAAATACAACATCAAATTGTGATATATAACATAAACATCATCTCTTTAGTATTTTCACTTCTCATTTTTCAACTGTGATCCACTTAGTTTGTTGTGCTGCCCGACCTATGCATTTCGGGACCAAATGTCCCTTCTTCAAGAGATGTGTGTCACCTCCCCGCTGTGCTCTAAAACACAATGTGCTTCATGCGCAGTATTCCCATGCATGACCTCCCATTAAACCGCCGAAGTCACATAAACTGTGTTCCCTCATTCTTGCCATCATGTGACATCAAAACATATAATATATTTCTAGTCGGTACTCACGCCAAAAAGCAAGGTTGTCCAAATAGGATCCTGAAATCACAATACCATCTCTTAGGTATCCAGCATACATTATTAACATCATCTATGTGTGCTTGAAGGTCTTGCCTACCTTCAAATGTTACAACCAAGATGAGAAAAGAAAAAATATAAACAATAAGGCAGCCAGAGATTATGAGCATAATCTCTCACCTTATACATGAAGACCAAGTATAAATCAGACTCTGACATCCTGGGGCAAATTCAGGACACGATTAATGCTACAAAGGCACTGCCATTACAGGACCATGAGGCCAGGAGAATATTATACTCTACATATTCCTGTCCAAAAAACTACATGGAACACCCGTGGAAAGAAAATCACTCATCATCACAGTGCCACCCAACCATTTCTGAGACTATCAAAGAGCATACCCAAAAGCCAACTGATTGTCTAGAGGTGGAGAAACCCGGCCAACGATAGAGATTACATAACATCACCTTCATCCGGAACCACAGCCATAAAAAGAGTGCAACAAAATATGAGTGGTAAAATATGACTACAAATATCAGTACCGTTGCCTCTGTTTGTGGTTAGCGTAAACTAAGATGGAAAGAGATGTGTGCCAACCAGCACTCACATAACCTGCAGTCATGTACCAAAGCAACCCTTAGCCCGGGCACGACCACGGTTACAAAAAAGCAGTTTCTAAGTCACTTGTGGCTAGTTCCAAAAGAGAGTGCAACCCGTGATCCGGTGTGCTTCATTACAAGCCTGAGACAGTAGTTTTGTGGTAGACAAGCCTGTAGTGCCACATCTCAGTCACCACCTCTCCATGTTCTTCGCACACCCTCAGGCAGAATACCATCAGACTAGAGACAAGGATATGCAAAAAAGGAAAAACAAGGAAACAGGCCTTCTCCATCTTTTCACAAAGGATCTGGAACAAGATTCCTGTATCCAATCGACTCAGCAGGAACACCACAACGCTGCTCCAAATTAGGCAAGAGCTGAAGACAGATCTTTAAAGAACACTATAACATGATGCAGTAGCAGTTTGCTTCGTCTCTCAGAAGCCAGCTACCCTCCTATCACAAGATGGCTGTATCTTTGCCTTTGATACACTACAGACTGCGTTTGGATGTCTTTTCAGCTAGGTCTGCATGGGCAAACACCACTTACATACCCTAAAAAAACACAATGCCACTTCCTTTGTAGACTCGTCTAAATGCTGCACCAATAAAATTGACTTATGCCACTGCAAGGCTGAAATTCCACACGTCTTGAATGACAGTTACAATTAACCAATGACTGAAACATCTGGGCTTATCAATATGTGAATAACCTCATTTCAAATGGTTTATGGGACTGAACGTTTACACAACAAGCATTTGCAATGCAATCGGTCTCGCCTTTGGGACCTTATATGTATTTAGCTATGCAGCACATTAGCCTGGGTGCTGAAACATCTACTGTTCTTTAACATGGAGGGAAAGTAAGCACCAAACTGCATGACACACCAGGTATGGGAACACATGGAGAGAAATATTGCCTTTCAGCGGGAAATGATATAGTCCAAAGCTCTGTTTTTAATATAAAATCAGGGCCTTCAATGGTCACATCACTGAAAATACAAGATTTGAAAAAAATATTATTGTCTACGGGTGCTCATGGAAGACAATTTCTATGGACTGGAATCTAGAGAATGCTAAAGTGATTCTGGTATTTTACTGACCTCTGCTGGTCGTTTTCTATCAAGAAAGTTAAATAGAGGCAGTTGCCAGAAAAAGAAAAAAAAAGAAAGTCTCTCAGCAGAAAGCAATTCTGGTATTTTACTGACCCCTGCTGGTCGTTTTCTATCAAGACAGTTAAATAGAGGCAGTTGAACAGAAAAAGAGTCCCTAAGCGGAAGCAGACAAGTCCTAGGGCTGATCTCCAGAGCCCACAAAGTACATACACATATAAGTATATAATAAGTATATACTAAAGTATATACAAAAGGTCTCGAATGCTCGACCTAAAAATGGGCATGAATGCAGTTAGCTCTGCGAGACAGATTACACTGTCTTTAACCAACGCTAAAAATGGTTACGATAAAAAGACCTAAAACAACCAGCTAATAACCTGGAGAAAAAACAAATCACTTTCAATTCATAATGGGAAAATCACAGCAAGGAAAGCTAAAATGTGTGGCACTGCAGAGAAGTTTCCAATTCAATAGTCCCGTGTTTTAACTACTCAGGCTGCATTTTCTGTCGGTCTGTAATGCCAAGGACATCTGCAATCTTGATTGAAGAGATCGACGACTCCTTCAGTTTGGCAAAGGAGTTTATTTGCAAACTAAATGGCAAACCCACAGATTTCTCGTCACACTGTGGAAAAACTGCTTATTATGAAAAAGTGAATCACACTGCCATCGACACACAAGAATCCCCTTTGTCCTTCCTGGACTAAATGTCACTCATGTGCTTCTGTTCCTCCGCATAATTTGCATCAACAAAAAAGGGTACACATAAAATTTGACAAAGAAAATGTTTGACATCAAAAGTTCAAACGTTTGCATAGGAGAAAAAGGCTTTTGTTCAGGAGTGAAAATAAATCCATATGCAAGATGAGTGATGTGGGTTATTTCCATGCTACAAGTGAGGGGAATGGATAAAACATGCTTATAGTTAATAGTTACTCATTCTTTCCTTTTCTAGTAACTTTTCATAAATGTTATGTGATCAATGAAAAGAAAAACAAATTAACTCCCCCAAAAGCATGACATCTTGGCGAACGTACAAAATATACCAAAGTTGATTGATCGGGAAATACAAAAAGCACATGCTATAAAACCGGACTAGCTCAAAACTAATGGGACAATGCATTCCTTTACATATGTGATAATCGAAAGAATGTCTAAAATATTTTTACTTTTCTTGACTTTGTAATATGCAATGATTAAATACAGTAATTTGCCAAATGTAAACTATGTAATTTCACCTGATAAAGTGACTTTTGTATCTCTCCAGCTCGTTCCCCTCCTTCGTTTATCCTTAACTAAATAACCGCCCTCCACTCGGCAATAAACAAGTTTTCAGCTGTGTTAAGCTCTTTCCAAATACCTATTATCTAGTATGAAACATATTATCAAACATGGATTGGAAGCGCGTAGTTTTCCGTAACCGTTAGCCTACTCATGCTCCCTTAGAATCTATTTACATCAGTGTTATTTTTAGTGGACCTCAGGGAGGAGCCGATGACGCTGGCAACACGAGACGGTTTCTTGACCGCTCATATTATTACCAGTGGAATGTCATTCAGTTAAAACACAATATATATAATTTCCATTAAAAAAACACTCCCGTGTAACACTGTGTTTTCTACAGTGGAATATATGCACATCATTTGCGCTTCGGTGACAGTTTTACCTTCACCACAGTCTTTCTGCCTCGAACTTCTACAAAGAACTTGAATGGTAAATTTATCTTGTATTTTCCTTTCCATTGTTATGTCCTTTACGTTGTATATTTATTGTTATTGGAAACTATATTTAGGGAGCGCTACCTTAAGTACTAGTGAGGAGTCTCCCCACATACTACATTAAGTAACCCTTGGATATTTCTACTTAACCTGCTTTACGTTTGTCAGAACCGCTTTCAGAGGAGCACGCAAGGGATACTGGGCCCAATCGTGGTGGTTGAGGCCTTTTACTCCTGATGTCCCAGGGCCTAACTGACTAAGGACTCTGATTAACTGGGCCAAGTGTCTCTTTTGCACTTGACTCTCAGGGTTGCATGGTCTGAGCAGTCCAAGATTCCCTTTGGGGGGGCAGGGGCTTGGGGAAAGGTGTGAATACAGATTAGTGAACATGGGCTCACAACTCAAAAAGCAGCAACAAATCACTGTCCAGCCAAATACTAACTTTTATGAAAAAAAGAGAAGAACTTTATATCTAAAGCTACCCACACAAAGGAAGAATAAGACATTCACAAACTATTACAGTCCTCCTCTGAGGTCGGGGCTCTAGTGTCTCTCTGACGGTTCCCTGTCCTACTTACTCCTTGTGTTAGCGATTGTGGTTATGACCCATTCATCCATCATAAACTTTATTTCGGTCATTGCCACCATAAAAGTGCAGATGCATACAGTACAACAATTCGATGTTAAATATGTGACACTAGTTCATTAGATACATCGCAACAATTAGTAATTAATTTGTACCGGCCAATTGTAAAACAATTAAAACAACAGATAAAAAGATAAAAGATGTGGTGTCAGAGGCTTAAGCCCCAGTTAGACTGCACAGAGAGACCCACTTTAGTATTACAATGATAAAAATTAAACAGTGTACCACAATATAAAACGTAAAATTATCTAAAATCTGGCTAGGAAAACTGGAAAAAGATTAGGAGGTACGCGTTGTCACGTCTTTATTGCGTACCTTCTAATAATCCACATTTTACCAAGAAACTTGGCAACTGCGCAAGCAACTGAAGGCCTAGAGTCTGATTTTAAAATTTGCAGCGCTTCTTGGTGGCATCGAGTTCCCAACAGCCTGCAAACGGGGGCTAGCCATTTGTTTCTTGGGGTACTGTACATTGGACAAACAAAAACAGATGTGGCTGATTGACTCAACAGAACAGGGGGCAACCAGGGCAATACTGCTTTGCGGAGGAGGGCCGACACCAGGCTGCTGTGAAGGAGTTCACAGGAAGGTAGCCGAATCTGAATTGGCTATAAAGCTTCCTATCCTGTGGAATCGTAATAACCTCCATATATTGTTCATAGGCGCTTAACAATTTAAATTCCATAAATTCTAATGTAAGACCGCCTCCAGACACATGAGTAACAGTAGACTGCGCCACCCAGTTCCAGTATTGGGTCTTAACCAGTCCTTTACTGGGCAATAAGGTGGGATCTTTAACGTCCCACGAGCTCCCCAAAGCTATTGCTGTAAGCAGTTGTCCGACTTTGGTGAACCACCCGATTTTCTTAAAGCGGTCAAGTTTACGAACTTCGTCAAGTGCAGCAGCGTAATGGGAAAGCTCTGGGGTTAGTTTCAAGCGAGCCAAAAAAGCAGGGGGCGAAGCCTCGCTTTAGCCACAATAGACGGTCTGCCCATGTCTAACCTTAACGGAAGGAGCGGAGTACTCTGGGGAAGAGAACAAAGAGATCTCGAGACTTTGTTCTCAGTGATGAGGAGACCTTCCAAGTTTTCGTGCCCCCAAAGTTCTGCCCCATACAAGGCAGAGCCCACTACCTTATGATCCTAAATCTGGAGTGGGGCTGCTATTGGTCTAGTCTGGGAGGATCTATGCTCCTTAGTCAGAGCATACATTACTAAAACAGACCCTCCAGTAACATTACAACCAATCACAGAGGCGGGCTCACCCAGTAAAAATCTGGACACATGTCATTTTCAGACTCTGACTAAGGAGTCTGCTTCTGCTGTAGAATCTGCTTCATAATGTGGTACTTCCAGGCCATGTCCTCAGAGAGGGTCATGCCCAGATAATCAAATGTGGCCACTCTCTCTCTCTCGAGGGGGGGTCCCCCCAGTAGCATTTTACCTTTAACCGACTTCTGGGGGTTCATCAATAAGAGTTTGGTTTTCGAGGTGTTGACCTCCAAGCCTCTCATTCCACAAAAGGCCTCGAAGCGATCTAAGAGCAGTTGGAGACCACTGGGGGTCTTGGAGACCAATAGCGTGTCGTCTGCAAACAGTAGAGTTGTTACTTTGACACTCCCCAAAGTGGGGGCATTGGCAGGGACTTCCGCTAGGTGTTGGACCACTCCATTGATAAAAAGCGAAAACAGAGTAGGAGCCAACACACAGCCCTGTCGGACCCCCCTATCGACGCTAATCCGGTCTGTCAGTTGCCCTTGGTCCCCCCAGCGGACCCTTGCATAGTTGTCCTCATGAAGGCGGACAACCAACGCAAGGATCATGGGAGGAAGACCCAACTCCTGCAGGACATGCCATAATTTATGCCTAGGGATGAGGTCGAAAGCTGACTTCAAATCAATGAATACAATGTAGAGACTACCCTGCTCAATGGTCACTGTTTTCTAGGCCAATAGTGAGAATCGATAAACCTGGTCGATGGTGCTAACTTTCCTTCTAAACCCTGCTTAAAAGGAGGATATGATGTTGTTCTCCTTCATCCAAGCCGTGATCTTCGTGAGAAGTGCACGGGAGAAGACCTTTTGAGCACCATCGATCAGGCTAATGGGCCTGTAGTTGGATGGTAGTGAGCGATCACCCTTTTTGAAAACCGGAATAACCTCGGCTACCTTCCACGAAGGCGGTATTGGAGCCCCGTGGCAATTCCATTAGCAAGTGCCCAGATATATTTAGACCAATTAACAATGTTGTTAAGAAAAACATCACCGGGGACACCGTCGGGCCCCGAAGCTTTGTTCCTAACTACAGAGTTTATGCTTTGTGTGATTTCAACTAGGGAAAATAACTCGGAGGTCTGGAGACTAATATGATCAGAGGTAAGACCTTCACTAGCCATATCCCCTGGTCCAGTATATACTGTAGAGAAGTGATCATGCCAGGTGGAGATGGCAATGTTATTAGTGGGTGGCCTCGATCTTTCGGTCTCTCCCCTAGTGACTAGGAGCCAAAACTGTTGTGAGTCTTTCCTCTGGCAAGCATCCCTAATCTGGAACCATCGGTTCTCGTCCCATTCCCTTTTGGCTTTAGCCAGAGCTATCTTATAGGATCTCCTTGCTTCTCTTAGATCCACCACATTATTTACTCTCATGGCGATGGCCAGTTTTGATCTTACATTTCTGCACTTCTGATTAAACCAGGAGGAGCGTGGTCTGGCGGATTTCAACTTACCCTGAGACCGTTGGGGAATTCTAAAGTAGGATGCTAACTGTTTAAAAAAAATGTGTATGGCAGGCCGTAATCTTTGGAAACCCATCCTGCTGCTCAAGTAGACTGTGTAACTCGCTAGTGCTCTCTAAGAGATTACGCTTCATAGCTTCTAGTTTTGAGGTGTCAGTAGCTACTCGTGCCCATTTGAGTCGCCTATTGCCGTTAGTGGGCCATACCTCCTTAGTGGAAAGAATTATACTTGGGAGGCTAGGGTTTTTGGCCCAAGGTGATGACATATCAAACTCAAGAGGGTTGTGGTCACTGTCAGTGGTGGACCCGACTACCATATCCATCACTCCAGGCCACAGTCTAACATCTAGCAGAATGTAATCAATGCGGCTCGTGTTTATGGTTCTATTAAAGGTGTTTGCCCCATCTTATCTGACTTACTCTGGCCATTAACAGCCCTTAGCCCATATTCGAGGGTTAGGGCATGGAGCTGTAGCCCTGTTCGAATGCATTTTTTAATAGGTGGTAAGTCATGGGGGGCCGAGCTACATATCGTCCACTTTGTCACTATCGGTTACATCTTCTGAGTCTAGAGGTTCGAAGGTGACATTAAAGTCACCTGCTATTAGCGGTGACTGAAGCTCCCTCTCCTCAAGACAGTCTTCCAACGCCTGAAGAGTGGGAGAGCTGCAGACAGCCTTGGAACCCCGGGCATAGACATTAAAAAAATCTAACCCTATGCCATTCCTACCCCTGATGTGAATCGCTAAAATGTCGGGGCTTTTGTTCTTAAGCTCTCGGATGGTGCATTGTAATTCAATTTTTACCCAGAACAACAGCCCCCCAGCAGGTCGTCCTGGTCTGCTGGTGACCGCTGGGCAACAGAACGTGACATATCCGGGAATAAAGACAGGGGTAGTGGACCAAGTTTCCTGCAAAATGCAGATGTTGAATTGCTCTATATGTTGGATCCAATGAACAAGTGCCACCTTAGGCCTCACTCCAGCCACATTCCATGATAGTGTACGACGTTTAGGAGGCAGACCTCCGGAGGCTGGGTAGAGAGATTGGATCCCATCCGTTACGCAGCCTATCTGTGGGCCTGCAGTGATGGCTCGCCGTGTTAGAGTCCCCTCTTTGGGGGTATCAATGTCGTATGGGCTGAACAGACTTGGTGTGCCAGTCAGTCATTAATAGCCAATGGAGAGTCAGAGCCCAATGGAGTACCATGCCTAATGGTAGCTAGCAGCTGTGATTTACTGAAGGGACTATATTTTAATTGGATACCAGTGGGAGTGGGTGAACATGTTCTTGCCTCTAGGGCTATAAGGTTATGGGATAGATTCTCATCTCTTAGGTGTAATTCAATGCAATCTGTTTGAGAAGTGTGACGGGTTAGCCTTTTTGCCCATAAGATGTCATTCCTGATGACAGATCTACACCCCCTCACCTTTCAAATGCAATGTATCGATTTATTTATCAAAGAGTCTTTGCCTTCGTACTTCATGTGTGATGGAATTTTGGGCACATTTGACATGTAGATAATCCTGGCGGGACATTGGGCCTGTTCTCTCCTATGGCTAAGATGGAGACCACTGTCGGCTTGTAATCTGTCTCTGCTGTTCACCAGTTCTAAGGCAATCTTGTTAGTGGGGTTTGCGGGAGGGTAAGTGGGAATGGACATTAAGGGGACTATACTACTCGAGGAGTAGGTTAGTTCCTGTGGGGGTCCAATTGTCTCCTTAGATGGATGTACTTTTGAAGGATCTCTATCTAGCAGAAGTTTGACCTGGTCAGTAAGTGCTAGAATCAATGTTTTTGATGAAGTAACTTCAGCCCTCAGATCTATTATAATCCTAGTAGTGTCCTGGCTCAACGATGTTGTCTCTTCTGGGAGGCCCTCAGCCCTTCACTCAGTTAGATCTTTCTCTATAGGTCCAGTGGTTAACCTCGTTAAAAGGGGATCCACCTCTAGCTCCAGCGCTTCTCCCTGATGGATGCATGACAGGTCTTGTAGTGGTAAAAACCTATTAGATAGGGCAACATTGGTGATACTGTCAATGTCAGTGCCTGCTATGGTTTCATCTACAATAATGGGAATTAGGGATATCCCTGCCTCCAAATCGTCGGTAGCGGCTGTGTGCTGGGTGGCAATGGAATAACTCGAGGATTGATTTTTTGTACTCCGCGTATTTCGCTTGGTAAAAATAGAGGGAATACGTTTTGCAGGATTAGGGTTTGGACTGGAAGGATGGAGTGGCTCAGCAGAAGGATGTGAGATGTCTGTTGCAGCCGGGTAAGTAGCAGGAGCTAGGATTCCCTGGCATCTCACTATTAGATCGTCAATGCGATCCAGGACACAGCTGTTGGCTGCCGTCTTGCGAGCCAGTTTACTTCTGCTCGATTTCAAGCAGGTCCATCAGTACCCCCCACCGCCCCGCCAGCGGTTGATTTTCTTTTCCCCATAACGTTTAACGAAGTAATTAACAGTTGAAGTAAAATAATAACAATTGTAGTGAAGGTATAGACAATATCATAACAATAACCAGATATCACCTGCAGATGCCTTACGACTACCGGGCAAGTGCACAGGAGGCGTACACGGAGCCCAGGTCACACTTTCAAGTTGTATAAAAGAATATTGAGAATATTTGAGAGCCAAAGCTAGGAGCAACAAAAACTCACAGTTTATGTCACAGCAGTCCAAAAAGCCAAGGGGGGTGGCCCTGCCCTACCTCTTCTTGGTGATGACGGGCAAGGACGGGACCGCCCTTGGCCCGGGCTTCGCCCGCGCGCGTCCCACACAGCAGGAGTGCTGGGCTGCGGATATGCGGCGGTAGCAGGAAGTGGCGTTGGCCTCATTGGAGCCTGGGGGCTGAAGTCCTGCCCGGCTCGTCCTGATTTGCGTCCTGCGCAGTGGGAGTGCTGGGCTGCAGATATGCGGAGGCAGCAGGAAGAGGTGTCAGCCTCGTTGGAGCCTGGGGCTGAAGTCCTGCCCGGCTCATCCTGATTTGCGTCCCGCGCAGCGGGAGTGCTGGGCTGCGGATATGCGGCGGCAGCAGGAAGTGGCGTTGGCCTCGTTGGAGCCTGAGTGCTGAAGTCCTGGCCGGCTCGTCCTGATTTGCATCCCGCGCAGCGGGAGTGCTGGGCGGGGGATATGTGGCAGCAGCAGAAGTGGCGTTTGCCTCAGGGGCTGAAGTCCTGCCCAGCTCATCCTGATTTGCGTCCCCATTCACTATTGGTAACATCCTGGGTCCACTAGATGTCCGAGTCAGAAGAGTCCACTACGATTCTGATTTAAGTGTTCAAGCACACTCGAATTAGCAGCAAATCCCCCTGGGGCTGTCACGCCCAAAACGAGTCTTTCCTGCACCGGCAGGAAGGAAGCGTTCGAAGGGCTGGAGTGCTCCGTGTCTGCGGACGCTCTCAGCGGCTCCAGAGCAAGTCAGGTAAGTCGGCCGCAACGTACTTCAGCGGTTGCACTGGGCGGGCGCAGACTCTCAACCTTTCGATCGCACTCCTGCAGCAATTGGAGGTTTCATGCTGCTTCTCCTGTGGGGTAAGTGTTCACGCGCTCCCAATGAGTGGAATAGTTACAACGATCCTGTTCTTGGTCCCACTCTTGGTAGACGATGCTCCCACATCATCCTCACTCAGCCAATGGGGTCGAACCAGCCGCAGTCCGGGCTTCTTCCGGTGAACTACAGGTCACAGCCACTTGCTGTCCACAAGCTCCAGCCCGGTCCACACGGCAAAGTTATTCACAGCAGCCTCTCCTGGCATACAGGGTCACTTCACTGCTACACTACAAGGCTTCAGCCCATACTGCATGGCAGTCTTCAGGGCAGCCTACTCCTGGCATACAGGGTTCGCCGACCTAGTCCTGCACACGAACAACAACACAATTGGAGCACTACCTATTTCCTCACACAGGGAGTCCCACTCGACAGGACTCCCCACTGGACCTTGCTCCCTCCAACGCTCTTGTCTTCTTAACAGGTCACACTGGTCTTGGCAAGCAGGCAGGTGATGGTGCTCCAGGGCAGGTGATCTCGGATTCTCTAGGTGATGTTCCCTCACCTAGCAGGGAGACTAGCAGGCCTTGGCCCCCAGTCCTGGTCACAGGGACAAGTGTTGCAGAGCTTCCTGTCTCACACAGCCTGGCTGCTTTAGAGATAACCGTTTTTGGGGTTTCAACCTTCCCTTCTTATACTCTATTTCCAGACACCAAATGTGATTTAGGGTCTGAGTGTTTGAGGTTTTATGTTGGGGGTTTGCTTCTTTCATACTCCTCTGCTCCCCCTTCCTCTTAAAAAGCGGCCTGTCAAAGTAGTGTTAAGGAGAAAATACAAGCATTTACAATGCAATAGGTCTCGCAACTGCGAGTTTTAGAGCTATTGGTATTGTAAATGGCAATGCCTTTTGAAAAAATAACAGGTATTGTAATTTATAATAGTAATTTTCCACCAGTACCATAACTACCACTATTATTATTACTATCACCACAGAGTAGTAATAGTAATAATTGTAGTGGTGGTTATGGTACTTGTGGTGGTTGTAGCGGTGGTGGTAGTGGTGGTGGTATTGGTACTGGTGGTGGTGGTACTGGTGGTGTTAGTGGTGGTGGTACTGGTGGTCTACGTGGATTTTATTTCATTACTTATGCTACTGCTGGAATATTTTTAACAAAAAAATACAAAAACTAACAAACATTATCATTTGCAATGCCAATAGCTCAAACTTTTAGTAATGCCAGCCCTATTGCATTGCAAATGCTTGTTTTATGTTGCAGGCATGAGGTGCATCATCTACTTCCCAAAATACAATCTTAGATTTGTAGACACTCGTAACAGTCCTGTGGTAGGAGGCAGTTGTTCAGCCAGTGTAAGGCTAATAGCTCACACAACTTTGCATTTTGATACCTGAAGTTTTAAATTACAATAAATGTAGTAGACCTCAGGCAGGAGACTTGAGTTACCAGTAACTGTGGAAAGAGCAATAACTTTAGAAACTGGTGCTTTATTTCACCTTTTCCGTGGTGTGAAGGTTACGTAACTGTTTTATTGCGTTCGAATGGGCACAATGGGGCTTATTTACAAGTCCCTTGCACTGTCGGTGCTTCACTTTTGTGTGGGAAAAAGTGACGCAGCGGCGGCGGCGCAAGGGACTTGTAAATAAGCCCCAATGTCCTGTTTCTCTGGCTCTAAAGCAGCTTTGCTGACCTGGTTCTCTGGCTCTACAACGGCTCTGCTGACCTGGTTCTCTGGCTCTAAAGCAGCTCTGCTGACTGGTTCTCTGGCTCTACAGCGGCTCTGTTGACCTGGTTCACTGGCTCTAAAGCAGCTCTGCTGACCTGGTTCACTGGCTCTAGAGCGGCTCTGCTAACCTGGTTCTCTGGCTCTAAAGCTGCTCTGCTGACCTGGTTCTCTGGCTCTAAAGCAGCTCTGCTGACCTGGTTCTCTCCCTCTAAAGCAGCTCTGCTGACCTGGTTCTCTGCCTCTAGAGCAGCTCTGCTGACCTGGTTCTCTGCCTCTAGAGCAGCTCTGCTGACCTGGTTCTTTGCCTCTAGAGCAGCTCTGCTGACCTGGTTCTTAGGCTCTAGAGCAGCTCTGCTGACCTGGTTCTATGGCTCTAAAGCAGCTCTGCTGACCTGGTTCTCTGGCTCTAAAGCAGCTCTGCTGACCTGGTTCTCTCCCTCTAAAGCAGCTCTGCTGACCTAGTTCTCTGGCTCTAGAGCAGCTCTGCTGACCTGGTTCTCTGGCTCTACAACGGCTCTGCTGACCTGGTTCTCTGGCTCTACAGCAGCTCTGCTGACCTGGTTCTATGGCTCTACAGCAGCTCTGCTGACCTGGTTCTATGGCTCTAGAGCAGCTCTGCTGACCTGGTTCTCTGGCTCTAGAGCAGCTCTGCTGACTTGGTTCTCTGGCTCTAAAGCAGCTCTGCTGACCTGGTTCTCTGGCTCTAAAGCAGCTCTGCTGGCCTGGTTCTCTCCCTCTAAAGCAGCTCTGCTGACCTGGTTTCTCTGGCTCTACAGCAGCTCTGCTGACCTGGTTCTCTGCCTCTAGAGCAGCTCTGCTGACCTGGCTCTTAGGCTCTAGAGCAGCTCTGCTGACCTGGATCTCTCCCTCTAAAGCAGCTCTGCTGACCTGGTTTTTTCTGCCTCTAAAGCAGATCTGCTGACCTGGTTCTCTGCCTCTAGAGCAGCTCTGCTGACCTGGTTCTCTGGCTCTAGAGCAGCACTGCTGACCCGGTTCTCTGGCTCTACAACGCCTCTGCTGACCTGGTTCTCTGGCTCTAAAGCAGCTCTGCTGACCTGGTTCTCTGGCTCTAAAGCAGCTCTGCTGACCTGGTTCTCTGGCTCTAAAGCAGCTCTGCTGACCTCGTTCTCTGGCTCTAAAGCAGCTCTGCTGACCTGGTTCTCTCCCTCTAAAGCAGCTCTGCTGACCTGGTTCTCTGGCTCTAGAGCAGCTCTGCTGACCTGGTTCTTAGGCTCTAGAGCAGCTCTGCTGACCTGGTTCTCTGGCTTTGAAGCAGCTCTGCTGACCTGGTTCTCTGGCTCTAGAGCAGCTCTGCTGACCTGGTTCTCTGGCTCTAAAGCAGCTCTGCTGACCTGGTTCTCTGGCTCTAAAGCAGCTCTGCTGACCTGGTTCTCTGGCTCTAAAGCAGCTCTGCTGACCTGGTTCTCGGGCTCTAAAGCAGCTCTGCTGACCTGGTTCTCTGGCTCTAGAGCAGCTCTGCTGACCTGGTTCTCTGGCTCTAAAGCAGCTCTGCTGACCTGGTTCTCTGGCTCTAAAGCAGCTCTGCTGACCTGGTTCTCTGGCTCTAAAGCAGCTCTGCTGACCTGGTTTCTCTGCCTCTAGAGCAGCTCTGCTGACCTGGTTCTCTGCCTCTAGAGCAGCTCTGCTGACCTGGTTCTTAGGCTGT
The DNA here is from genome assembly GCA_963921515.1 of Calotriton arnoldi. NCBI lineage: Eukaryota > Metazoa > Chordata > Amphibia > Caudata > Salamandridae > Calotriton > Calotriton arnoldi. The sequence goes on along the minus strand of CAWUFW010010863.1, from coordinate 122,597 downwards.
AGAGCAGCTCTGCTGAACTGGTTCTTAGGCTGTAGAGCAGCTCTGCTGACCTGGTTCTCTGGCTCTACAACGCCTCTGCTGACCTGGTTCTCTGGCTCTAAAGCAGCTCTGCTGACCTGGTTCTCTGGCTCTAAAGCAGCTCTGCTGACCTGGTTCTCTGGCTCTAAAGCAGCTCTGCTGACCTGGTTCTCTGGCTCTAAAGCAGCTATGCTGACCTGGTTCTCTGGCTCTAAAGCAGCTCTGCTGACCTGGTTCTCTGCCTCTACAGCAGCTCTGCTGACCTGGTTCTCTGGCTCTAAAGCAGCTCTGCTGACCTGGTTCTCTGGCTCTAAAGCAGCTCTGCTGACCTCATTCTCTCCCTCTAAAGCAGCTCTGCTGACCTGGTTTCTCTGCCTCTATAGCAGCTCTGTTGACCTGGTTCTCTCCCTCTACAGCAGCTCTTCTGACCTGGTTTCTCTGCCTCTAGAGCAGCTCTGCTGACCTGGTTCTCTGCCTCTAGAGCAGCTCTGCTGACCTGGTTCTTAGGCTCTAGAGCAGCTCTGCTGACCTGGTTCTCTGGCTCTAAAGCAGCTCTGCTGACCTGGTTCTCTGGCTCTATAGCAGCTCTGCTGACCTGGTTCTCTCCCTCTAAAGCAGCTCTGCTGACCTGGTTTCTCTGGCTCTACAGTAGCTCTGAGGACCTGGTTCTCTGCCTCTAGAGCAGCTCTGCTGACCTGGTTCTCTGGCTCTAAAGCAGCTCTGCTGACCTGGTTCTCTGGCTCCTGGTTCTCTGGCTCTAAAGCAGCTCTGCTGACCTGGTTTCTCTGGCTCTACAGCAGCTCTGCTGACCTGGTTCTCTGGCTCTAGAGCAGCTCTGCTGACCTGGTTCTTAGGCTCTAGAGCAGCTCTGCTGACCTGGTTCTATGGCTCTAAAGCAGCTCTGCTCTGGCAGGACAGAGTGCGGGGCAGAGTGAAAGGCAGGGCGAAGCAAGAATATGAGTATAGGTGGGAAGACAGAGCGCAACTGAAGAACATGAGGATTAGTGTTAGGACAGAGTGCGGGGCAGAGGAACAGGCACCTAAAGTTAAAAACATGAGAATAAGTGGCAGGACAGTGTGGGGCAGAGGAACAGGCACGGTGAGTTAAAAACCTGAGGATAAGTGGCAGGATAGAGTGCGGGGCAGATAAAAAGCACGGCGAGGCAAGAACAATACTGTTGTGTGTTGAGGCAACAAAAGCAAAACAAGCATTGGCATAGCCAATAGGTCTCGCCTTTGGAACCTTATAAGTGTTTAGCCATGCAACACTTGATGTTGTTGCACCAAGGATATTGTGCTGGATAACTTCAGCACAATATCCTTGGTGCAACAACATCAACTGTTGCATGGCTAAACACTTATAAGTTACAAGGTTTAGCTATGCAACAGCTGATGTTGTACCAAGGATATTGTGCTGCAAAACTAAATACTTATAAGGTCCCAAAAGCGAGACCTATTGGCTATGCCAATGCTGGTTTATTTATCCATGCTGCACAGAATTGGGGATGCTGTGCGGCATGGCTAAAAGGTATTGGCAAAGCCAGTAGATCTAAAAGGCAAGGCCTCTTAGATCTGCAAATGCTTGTTTGACATAAAGCATGCGTAAAGCCAATCACATATATAATAGTCACTCAAACGGAATTCTGGATTTTAACCAGTCTTTACTTAATCTCCCATCAGTTTTCCTAAAAAGTTGACACATGTTAAGGGACCTTGCAAAAAATAAGCAAATAAATTTCCCTGATCGATTCACCAGCAGCTAACAGCTCGAGGCGTTCAGCAGGGTATAGTTACAGTTTTACGGTCCACTCCTATTATATGTATTACGTTATGAGATTCATACATCGCGGCCCGAGCTATAAAGCAACGAATGGAGTGCAAATCGGTTTATATAATGAAAGGGTGAGACAGGGACAGGGTCAGGGCCAGAGTATGGGGGCAGGGGGCCGGCTAGGCAAAAAGGAGACAAAGAGCAAAACATTGTAGAAAGTCATAATATATTATAGCCACAATGTAAACAGCACTCTTGTACGTGCGTCACTTCCTCCTGGCGGACTGCTGCACATTACATGCAGGGCTAAAAAGCCTATAGAAGAAAGTCACTATTGAGGAAGAGTGATACAGTAGGAAGAGGAGAAAGGAGTGACAATCAGAGACAGGAGAGGAGGGAAGAGAGCCGAAGGCAGTATCGAAGGGAAGATGTGAGATTACAGGGAAAGAGTGTGGAATTTAAAGAGGGAAGAAAGAATGGGAGAAAGGGAGGAAATGAATGGAAGGGCCTATGGTGGGTGAAAACAAAAGAAAGGCAGCAAATGAGGAGTGCACAGCGAGTTATTGGAAGGGAGGGACTTGTGAGAAAGACAGAAAGGTGTTGAAGTCAATTAATTCATCCTTAAAATGGGGATGATGGAAGTGTGTATTTTATATGCAGGCTCGCAACAGTCATCCCTTTCTGCGTGTTTCATTTATTCATATCTACCCCAACCTCGCTCCATAGTTGCTTCCTCAACCCTCCCTGTTATTCCTGACACTCAGCAGTGTTTACTTGCTGTTCTCCACGCCCACATGCTCCTCCATTGCCCTCAGAGCCATCCACCTTTGCATTCTTTTCATTATGTATTTTATGTGGAGAGCCCATCAACTTATATTTGTTGCTGGGCCACTTCTTTCTAAATAAGGCCCTTTCGTCCACTTTTTTTTGGTTAAGTTACAGACCCAAGATGGGCATCTGCCATCTTTGAATAGTAAATTCACAAGAAAAGAAACCCCAGCATAGTGTCATGGCGCATTTGTGTGCATGCGTGGTGATGCATGCATGAGTATGCGTCATCACGCTGGAGCCGTCATAGAGTTATGACGCATACACATGCTTACGTATGGCACACGTATTTGTATACATTTTCGTGCTGTTTTCGTTTTCTTGCCGATGCCGTTCTGAAAACACAATAAAATTGTCTCCCCTTTTCCCTGAAACTGAACAGTTGTCAAAGAGCAGTGGCAAAGTGAGTCTCGAGTGCGAGACCAATCTGATTTGCCAAGGCTTGTTTGCATTGCATTCTCATCAGAGTGCCGTAACTAATGCTGACTGATTTCAGCTACATTAGTCTAAGCCCTCCTTGCACACGTGTACCTGTGTATTAAGCATGAAGTGAAGGCTGGGGGCAAAGATGCTGGGCTGTAGCGCTGCGCAGTGGGGCATGTGCATCCTTCAGATAGCCCAGCAAAAGCCAGCAGATGTTGTCATTGGGTGCGGTATGCAAGGGTGCCCATTAGGACGGACTGCAGTTGTAATATTATCTCATCGTGCAGAGAGCGAGCTGAGGTTTTCAGATCAATATTGAACTGGTGCCAGGAAATGACAAAGCCTTTCCCATTCAAAAAAGAAAAAAAACTGGATTGCCGACACTTTGAGAAAGCCCTTCGTGAAATAATGCCTTGAGGTTATTATCTGACTCTACATGGGTGCATTTAATTCACAAGTTGGACTGTGCTGACACTTCAGTTTATTTTCATTACTTTTACAAACAAGCGCTATATAAACAAGCGCGCGCGCTCGCGCTAAAAGTTAAAAAAAAACACAAATGGCGGCAAAGTGTAAGCGTTTCCCTTGCGGGAGCGAGCAGCGCCAGGAGCGATAATTGCTAACACATGGCGCCAAAGCTCGCTCCCGCAAGGGAATCGCTAAACGTGCACGCGTTGCCATTGAAAGCAATGCAACGCGTGCACGTTTTTGCCTGCAAAACCGGATCAATTTCAAAAGGTCTTTTTCCTATGCAGCGCATGCGCGCTGCGTAGGCGAGACCTAAAAAAGCAAAGTAAATACCATGCGGCACAAAGTTCTTGATATGCTGAAGCGCTGAAATTTATGTGTCTGCCTTGTATAGTTGCATCGCGCAGTGAAACTGAAACCTAAATCAAGGTGGGAGCGTGTGAAAGCTTACATCGCTCGAGAGGAGTCGTCGTGCGCGTGCACATCGCCTGTCCGGGTGCGTGCACTGTCCTGTCTCCCTTCGGCACAGAAACCGACGACAATAGGTCTCGCCAAGGCGAGCAGCGCATGCGCTGCATCGCAAGGCGAGACCTAAAAAACTGAAGAAATCACGCTACCCTAGACATTAGTAGAGAGCAATGCAGAGCGATACGTGGTTAAAGGAGCAATATATGCCTTGGTTTCATAAAGATGCAATGTAGGTTAAAGTTAACCAGAAAGCAGAAACCCGAGTTCAGCAAGTTTCTATTAAATGGAAAAATATGTTTACAGAGCCTTGAAAAGATTCTTTTGATTTTACAGGATGAAAGTTATGTATTTTTGTTCTATTATTCTTTTTAGGTCTTTCTATGCTGCTATTATTTTTCTATAGTAATGCACGATTAAGCTCCAATCATTATGTCACACACCTGCAAAGAAAAGTGTCTGTACATGCTATTGTAGCCAATAAAATTCATGCTAGCTTGTTAGATAACGTGGTATCAACACATATCAGAAATAGGATTAGAAAGCACCAACGAAGCATGTTTTGTTTGCTCATTGATACCCCTGCCACGGGATCAGATAGATTACAATCAACTAGAAAAGTATCCCAGGGAACAGCTTTATGTCTCTTATAAATTTACCTTTGTAGGCTTTAATCCAGAGAGCAGCCGACACATGTTAGAGTAGCGCAATTTAGACTTAACACCACAAAGTATGACTCCTTAGTACAGTGATACTCAAAGTACGGCCCGGGGGCTGCATGCGGTCCTCCTGACCTTCAGATGCGGCCCCCAGCAGAACAACTGCACTGGGCTGCTGTTACCTTGATTGAGCAGTAACATTCGGAAAGTTGATAAATAAACAGCAAGCATTTATTTACTCTAACTGGAGTAAAAGAGAAGAAGCAAATATGGTGTCCTGCACCACTTAACTTTAGGGACGCATTATTATTTTTTAAGATATTTTGCAACAAACGTGTACAAATATGATAACGTCTTTTCAAAATTCAAAAAACTGCATTCATTACCATGCAGATGCATTTCACCTTAGTACACCATATTATATCAGTGCCTTCAGAAGTATTTTCAGAACTGATAGTTTTCAAAAATTAACACAGAAACATTCATGCCTCCACCCACCCTGACAACAATGCCAACAGTGAACTAGAAGGCAAGTCAGTTGTCACATAGAACCTTCTGGGTGGTCTGGGTTGTTCTTATACATGGGCAACATTATAATTTATTAATCAAAAACAAGAGAGAAGGTTTTGTACAGTGCACATCCTGAACTCATGTGTTTCAAGGCGCTCTTATATGTTACAATGAAGAAAAAGGAGGCAAAGTGAAATTAGACAATTGCCTAGGGTCACACAATTTGGTCAAGTAAAAAGCCAGGATGGATCCCAGGTTTTCAGGTTTCACATTGTGCAATTCAATTTCATTCCAATTCAATGATCAAGTTACTTCCTCTTTACACTTGAATCTCCCAAACTAGCGATAGCGCCCACCTTAACCCCGCTCCTCGCAAAGGCCCACTCCCACCATGCTGGCATCAATGCGGCCCTCGGGAACACCACAGATCACACTTTGCGGCTCATGGGAAAATGTTTGCGAGTACCCATGCCCTAGTAGAAACAGTACACATTCTATCAGATAGACAGGACATTAAGGATAAAATAGCACGGATGCAGAGAATAGGTTATAACAAGACTACAGGATGGATAGAAAAGGTTTTATATTGAGGTTATTTTGGAGTGACACGCCCATCCACTGGATGTAACAGTTACCTAGTAAATCCCTTACACCTAGATTATGCTCGTAGGCCAGGACTTAGAATTACTGGATCAGTTTATGCCCATGACCAATGGCATTCCGATGTTGATTTTTCCTGTAGAGCCATTTCTCTATGAAATGGCACTGATATTAGTCAGGATACAATTGGGAAATATGCCCGTATATGGGTTGATAATATTGTGCGATATACTTGGATAGATGGTATAGTAAGCTCCCGAACAGTCATGAGACTAATATCGGTTTTTTATGTTTCAAAAGAAATGGCACCGTCAATGTAGGGAGAAATATCAATTGCAATACCACAATAGATAATGCAGACATGCAGAGGGCCACCTCCAGCCTCATGGACTATTATTGGCAGTGTGGAGAACTGCTCTATACCCAGTTGCCACCTAACTAGAATGGCCTCTGTTCTTTAGCCCCCTTGCACACGCTAGTCTTGGTTATCCCAGGAGTCAATATTGCAACGTTTTATGATCACCCCATGAGCAGTCCAACGACTTTGTTATATCATCACCGGAGGAAGAGCTGCAGAATATCATGGCACTGCTACTTGGAAAGATGTTGCCCAAGAGCACAGGTTGTTCACTGATGCCCAGCTGTCCTTTTAAAGTATTCTACAGTTTGTTCAAGCAAAAGCAACCGCTCGATGGTCACACATAACTAGATGGGAACTAATGAAAGGTGTTTTTGTTAACTAATGAAAGCGATCAATGCAACAAAAGATGGATTAAATGTTATAAAGGAAGAGCTGCGTACCATGAGAATGATGATTATACAGCATTGTTATGTACTTGATATTTTGACGGCCATGGAAGGAGGAGTTTGCGCCAAAATAGGAACTGCTTGTTGTACTTACATCCCAGCACATGATGCGGAACATGGAACATTGTCAGAGGCCAAACAAACTTTGCATAATTTACAAAACAAAATGGTGGTTGGGGGAGGAGCCCCAGATGAACAGTTCGAGGGTTGGTTCGATTGGCTACCATCCTGGATGTTGGGACTATTTAAAGCTTTATTTCCGCTTATTGTGGTGTTGCTTTCGATATGTTGTGTTTTCCAATTAGTTATGGCTTGCTGTAAGAGGATGAACCCAAAGGCAGGAGGGATATTTATGGTCAGGCCACCTACACAAGTAGTAGATGCTTAGGGTAATAAATATCATTTGATACCAAGTGCAGATCCAAAATTAGAGAAAACAGTTGAATTATCAACTAGAGTGGGGGATGTTAAGGAGAAAATAAAATGTGAAGAAATTGCGCTACCCTAGACATTAGTAGAGAGCAATGCAGAGCGATGCATGATTAAATGAGCAATAAATGCCTTGGTTTCATAAAGATGCAATGTATGTTAAACTTCACCAGAAAGCAGAAACACAAGTTCAGCAAGTTTCTGTTAAATGGAAAAATATGTTTACTGAGTCTTCAAGAGACTGCAATCACAGCACATAAGCATGAATTTCATTGTCAATAGAGACGCGATTAGAAAATGTTGGTCAAAGGTGACTTTAGTCTAAAACATACAGAGTCAGATCAGAAGTTCTGGGAACAGAGCAAAAAAATAAATTACACACTCAGGAAGGTGAGGTTAATAATTCATTAAAGCTTTGTTAGAACTATGATAAACAGAATGTACAGAAAAGGTTACGAGTTTAAAGGACACAGATGATGTGATGTTTTTGTAAAAGTATATTAGCAACTTCTGAACCTTTCTTGACCTGTTATTGACTTTTTTACACAAGTGTGCATAGGTCATTACTTTTTCAGCTATATAAACAGCTGCCTGCGAGCTGCAAATTGATATCAGTTTTTCAGCTCTGCGGAGGTTACTGATCTCCCGGCCGTAATAAGTAAACCTACCTTTGCCTTGCCAAGAGAAGAGTTGTCTATTTTTATTTCAGTTTTCCCCCAACAGCAGGGATGTCTCCAAAACTATTAGTCACACAACACCGGCGATGGGAGTGAATAGAGTTTACACCTGTATGTCATCCACAGTGATATTGGCATCGAAAGGTAAGCCTAGGGAACCGAGCCCTACTCTTTATGATTCTTATATCAGCCCCATCTCCTTCCTGAGATGTGCCCAGGCCCCTTCTTTATGACCTCTCACTGAATCAAAGAGCACCCTTAGAAGTGTACAGGGGATGCCTGGACCTCCCTTCCCCAGTGTGTGTCCCACCTAGTCTACAGGAATGCAGCAATGCACAAATCTGTCTGGGCAGATCTCTCCACCAGTCCGTGGCCACTGTAGGTGTTACTGTTTTCCTCTACTCCTCTTCTTTCCCATCCGTTTGGGCTCAACAACAGCTTCTCTACATATAATGGGGAAATTGGACAGTAGACAAAAAAAGCTACAATTTGATCCATGCAGGGGCACAACAATGATGGCTGCAAGCAATGATCCCGCTGACTCACAGGGTTTGGCGAGTGGACCCGTAGATCAGGAGAAAGACATGAAATCTCTCATTAAAACCATGCAAATTAGCCTAGCCTCCAAAGATCAAAAGATGGATGTCATGAATACACACATAGACAGAATCTCCCAAAAATTAGAGACACATGACAGGCAACTAGTGGAGGAGGAGCAGAGGATTTCAGCAGTGGTGGACAGCCTGATCACAAATGGGGACAAGCTTGCAAACTCGGAGAAAGTGTTACCGGTTATCACTGCAGAAATTGAAGACTTGGAGGCAAAATCCCGCCAAAATAATATTCACATCTTGGGTATACCAGAGTCCACCAACACCTGAAAGATGGAAGAATATGTGGAGTGGCTTCGCCTGTCAGTTTTTGGTTTGGCTCTGACGTGGTGTTGTGTCTCTGGTAGTGGAGAAAGCACATAGATCACTAGCATCGCACCCACATCTTGGTGCCCCACTCCATCCCATTATAGCATGTCTTCTTAATTTCTGGGACAGAGACACAGCACTAAAATATTAGCCTGGGAGAAACGCCAGCTGAACTTTGAAGGTAACAATATCGCACTGGTCCAGGACTTCACCATCGCCGTTCAGGGGGCTAGACATACATTTACTTCTATTAATTAGCTGGTGCTCAAGGCCAACCTTTCATATGCTATGTTGCACCCGTCCTGCCTAAAGATCATGCACCATGGTAATCATCACATCTTCCAGACTCTGCAGTAGGCCTCGGAATTTCTTAAGAAGCTGCCTCAAGAGGAACAGCCCTGGCGTGCAACTTGGAGTACTGTGACTTCCCATCATTACGGACAGACTCTGGCTAGACTGTTAACCACCACATAATGAACATTGCAAGCTTATGATGATGCCTTAGTAATATCATAGGTAAATGCTCCTCTCAATATCCATTTGTCAGCTAGCAATAGGCACTAACCAAAATGTGTCATGGCTAATCTGGCTTCCTTGACTATCTACTTCTATTTGTCTTTGTCCGCGATATTGCTGTTTATTGCTTTCCCTTGCATGCTTACCTAATTCATGACTACTGTCACTGTTCATTTTTTAGCCCCTGCCCCCTCAATTTTAGATTGTGAGGTACCTGCTGGTTCTTAAGGAAACCTCCAAGGGTCACACCCCTTAATTCTTAGCCCCCTTTTGCCTAGCCTTCTAGGGACAAACCTTTGCGGTTTAATATGAATTTTAATACTAACTGAGTGTGGAAAGTCCTGGTGGGATTGGGCCAGCAATGTGAGGGGGTCAGGGAGGGAGGAATAGTCAGAGATTTTTAATGGATCACACTTTTTAAATTTAGGCCTTTTTTCCTCTCAAGTCCGGGGGGTTGGAGGTGTTTCAAGTAATACTACGTAACATTCTATTCATCAATCTGCCTATTACATGCAAGAAGCACTGAATTGCCGTAAGATTGCTGGCGATTCTGTGTTTGTCATGGAACATTAGAGGGCTTGGCAGCCCTGCAAGATATGCCAGATACTGCCATATCTTGATAGGCACCACATACACATCACCCTGCTACAGGAGAGACACTGTGAACCAAGTCCATCATTTGTTCCTTTTGCCAATGTGAATGTGGCATGGCAGGTAGATCTTGCTTAGCGTAATGTCATCATATTCCTCCTACGCTCGAAGGGTGCCATTTTGCCATTAAAAAAAAACGACATGCAGTTTAATGCGGACGGGTCCCACTCAGATGAACATGATTGGTACATGATTTTATGGAACAGACGATACTGATATTATCACAGTAAATTGCTATGGTCCTAACAATGATGACCCTGGGTTTTATGATACACTGTGGGGCAGGACTTTGGCAACGGAGCCACTGCATATAACGTGGGGAGGTGAGTTTAATTGTATGCGCCAGGAACCCTTTAACAGATCTCAGAATGCAGCTTGAGCCAGTTATGCTGCTGCCAGTCATCTGTGAGATATAATGTCAGAACATAATTTACTAGATCAATGGAGGCATAGACACCTCCAAGCTAGGGAGGGAACCTATTACTCAGATGTGCATAACATGTGGTAGACTTTGGATTTCTGGTTGGCCAAGCAGGATGTCAGTCCTTGGGTCAGAGAAGTGAGACACTTGTCCTTTACGCTAGCCAACCACTTGCCTATCCTTCTATAACTTTAGTTCATTGGGCAGATGTCAGGGACTGTCCGGGACTATGTCGGGAACACAGTCAGGGACTTGGGCAAGGACTGGGAACAGGGTAGAAAACGTACACAGAGAGAGGAGTACAGCACTGCCCAGGATCACACAGGAAGTCCGAGGAGAAAAGGGATCCAAAGGGGAAGCCTGTACAAAGGAACAAGATGGCTAAGACTCAGAAAGGAAGGGCACTCACAAGGCAATTTAGCATTCAGACTAACTACACCCAGGACGGACGTGCAAGACATATATATAATACAACATTAACAATAAAGGGAATGTGGGGTAAAGCACTCAGGAGCTCCACACGGTAAGACTGAAGCTCAGTAAGTTCCTCACCCACAATTGCTGTTACAGATACTGACTGAAAATACCCACATATACGATATGTATGCAAAGGGGTCTGTGGAGCTTATACCTATGGTGATGTTATAACAGTAACTCAAAGACAATACTCACAGTGAACAAGAAACACCACCTAGGTAGTCAGCTGTGCCCACGGATCCTGGCGATCAAACAGGAACACGCAAGGCAGTAACAGCAAAGGGGTAGAACTAAACAAGCACAATAGACAAGGAGCTAGCAAGGAGGAGTGCTTAACAGGAAAGGAAGGAAATCACAGGGCACACTTGGCAGAAAGCAGGTAACATACATACAAGGTAGCAGAAACAAGACAGCAGAAATAGAAAGACCGCAAACTAGAACTGGAACCAAGGAAATGGGAAGAAAGGCAGGGACTGGAAAAGGATATACAGAAGGGGAGGCTACAAGGGTATACTAGAATAGTGCAGGTTCAGGAATCAAGAAAACAAAGTAGCATAGAAGGCAGTGCTGGGGCAGGAACAAGAATTGAGCAAAAGCTCAAGAGTCAAAGTAGCACTGCAGGTAGTACTAGTTCAGGAGAAGGGAAACTGATGCAGGTCAGGAACAAGGAATGCTAAGGCTCAGGAGTCAAGGTAGCACTGCAGGCAGTGCTAGTTCAGGAGGAGGGAAACTGCTGCAGGTCAGGAACAAGGAATGCTAAGGCTCAGCAGTCAAGGTAGCACTGCAGGCAGTACTGGTTCAAGAAAACAGGAAATAGCTACAGCTCAGGAAACAAGGTGTCAAGAGAGCACTGCAAGCAGTGCAATTCAGGAACAAGAAATAGCTGAAGCCCAGGAACAGGAACAAAGACTAACTATAGCTCAGGAACTCAGGAAACAAGGTAACACTGCAGGTAGTGCTAATCCAGGCACAAGGAATAGCTATAGCTCAGGAAACAAGGTAGCACTGCAGGCAGTGCTAATTCAGGTACAAGGAATAGCTATAGCTCAGGAACTCAGGAAACAAGGTAGCACTGAAGGCAGTGCTAATTCAGGTACAAGGAATAGCTATAGCTCAGGAACTCAGGAAACAAGGTAGCACTGCAGGCAGTGCTAATTCAGGCACAAGGAATAGCTATAGCTCAGGAATCAAGGAACAAGGATTAACTATAGCTCAGGAAACACTGGAAACAAGGTTATCAAAAGCTCAGGAAACACTAGAAACAAGGATCGGCCTCACCGGTATACAGCTACAATGACCAACACTGGGCTGAAGGGAGGTGGCTTAAAAGAGCTCACAGTAATCACATGCATCAGGTGTGAGCAGGCTAGCAGCAGCCAGCCACAGGTGAACTGAATTCCTCCACCCAACCTTGGCCTGCAGGGGTGGATACAAAGCAGTGAGCAGGGGATTCTGGGTAATGGAGTTTCAGGCATGAGCAGGATGGCTTCCACAAAACCCGGCATGGATTGGGAATGGATGTCAATTCCCAAATAGTGTCCAAATGGCTGGAAGGCAGTATGTACATGAAGGGGAGGGTCTAGAAGCTTGTTATGACACTGGAGAGTCCCACAGTTCAGCCCCCTGGTGGTGGACACGAAAACGCAGGGAGCAAGTCGTGACAGTACACCCCCTCCAAGGACCGTCTCCCGGAATCTGGAACTGGATTCAAAGCCTTTGCTCCTAAGAAGTAAGTTAATTTCCATCAGAGATGTAGTGCAAGATACCAGAGGACTGCAGGAAAACTGTGATGTTCTGGAGGGTAGGACAATAGGCTGAAAAATAACAGCAGCATCCAAAGCAGAACTTTGAGGAGGGAAGCACTCTGATGCAGGAGGCAGAATAGAATGCAGATCTGAAGAGTCCAAATCCAGTAACAGGAGCTTAGAAGCCTGAATTAAAGGTGTTTGAAGTCCTGATGAAGGCAGGCTAGAGTAGCACTCTGAAAACAAAGGAAGATTGACTGTAGGGTCAAAAGCAGATAACGGATTGGCAGGAGGCACAGAGGTCAAAGGCAAACTGGCTGAAGCCAAAGGAGGTGACATGAAGCAAAATCCTGAAGTTCTGGACCTGGAGGAAAACATACAAAAGAATCACAAGCAGGAGACTTTGGGAGCAGATATGCAGGAGACCCGCGCCCTGGAGGCTTACATGTTGAGAGTTTTGTCTCTGATGCTGGAGATTCAGTCTCTGAATGTATCCGTACTGAGACCTCTGAAGGCTGGCAAACTGGAAGCACAGGGTCAAAAAGTAGGCAAGATAGAGGCTCAAGGCCAGAAGGCAGGGGGCCTGGAAGCTCTGGTGCTGACGGCAGGCGGCCTGGAAGCTCTGGTGCTGACGGCAGGCGGCCTGGAAGCTCTGGTGCTGACGGCAGGCAGCCTGGAAGCTCTGGTGCTGACGGCAGGCAGCCTGGAAGCTCTAGAAATAGCTGAAGCCCAGGAACAGGAACAAAGACTAACTATAGCTCAGGAACTCAGGAAACAAGGTAGCACTGCAGGTAGTGCTAATCCAGGCACAAGGAATAGCTATAGCTCAGGAAACAAGGTAGCACTGCAGGCAGTGCTAATTCAGGTACAAGGAATAGCTATAGCTCAGGAACATGGATTGGGAATGGATGTCAATTCCCAAATAGTGTCCAAATGGCTGGAAGGCAGTATGTACATGAAGGGGAGGGTCTAGAAGCTTGTTATGACACTGGAGAGTCCCACAGTTCAGCCCCCTGGTGGTGGACACGAAAACGCAGGGAGCAAGTCGTGACAGCAGACTTCCCAGAGGGTAAGAAAGCATCTAAACAACCAAGTCACTACTGGACAGGGTCTTTGCCGATGAAACTGAGATACAGGAGGTTTTTCAATATAACGTATGCTCTGCTGAACTGTTGGGAATAGTCTGGGAAGCTTTCAAGGCCACAATCAGGGGCATATGCATATCTAAACAAAATGGCACCTAGAGACCGCTCCTATCGCAACTTGTCTGATTAGAGCTTGACCTTTATGATCTGGAACGGACTCTTGTCCGAGATGGAGGCGAGCCCATTCACCAACAAATCAGGAATAAGCTCACAGAATTATCTGTGGTGGAGAAGGAGTGCAAACTCTGTAGTAAATATGCTCGGGAAAGAGCGTATGAGGAGGGAGAGAGACTATGTAGATCAAGGTCCTGATGATCAAACGTCCATGGGTTGCACATGACATACTGGAGGTGGAGGATGCAACTGGGATCCTTCAAGGGGATACTCCGAGTATTCTAAAGATGTTCTCACTATACTTTGAAAATAGGTATTCATCTTTGGGGGCTTGCTCATGGGATCTAGCCGATTATCCGACACTGCTCTGGGCTTAGTGAGTGACGTGCAGTGCCTCTTCCACGCCCAACCATTCACCCTTGAAGAGATTAAGGTTGTTATTTTGTCTACTGGCAAGACGCAGTCTTGGGCGGTCTTCCAGATGAGTTTTATAAACTATACTCTGATATACTAGCTCCACATCTGCTAGCAATGTATGAGGAAGCAAAAGACACACAATTGATGGACGGAATGCAGAACAAATCAAAAAATTCACCCCTAGTCAAGAGATCTGGGTTAAATCCATCATTCTTTTGCTCACCATGCCACCCCAGTTTAGACCTGGCCATATGCAAATCAGTCCTGACCCTGTGCCTCATGGGAACAGTCCAACCTGAACTGCCAAGCCAGGTCCTCCCTGGACCGGAAACAAGCATCCTAGGACCGGTTTCTGGGTTTCACCCCTCATCAGCCAGGATAGCCTGAATCCAGTGGCACAGTGAGCCCAGGACCCACGTTTGGGCATACCCGGCGCACTTAGGGTGAGAAAGCAAAAGACACACAATTGATGGACAGAATGCAGAACAAATCAAACCATGCAATGTATGAGGAGGCAAAGGCATAGCATACTCTCCCTCGTCATTGTGTGAAGCTATACTGATCACCCTGTTCAAGCCGGATAAGCCTGCACATAAGTTAAAAGTACTGCCCTCCATCTTTGTTAAACCGTGACACCGAAATCCATGCTAAATTAATTGCTATTCATTTAACTCTTGTCATGCCAAATCTGGTCAGACCTGGCTTTATCCCAGGATGCTCGACAGTGCATAATCTGCACATTCTCTTTGCTGTGCTCCGTGATCTGAATCCAGTACTGGATGCCACAATGCTTTTAACCCCTTTGCTGCTAGGCCTTTTCCCCCCCTGTGCTAAGCCTTTTTTTGGCTATTTGGGGTAGTTCGAGCTTATGCCCCTGTAACTTTTTGACCACATAAGGTATCCACGCCAAATTTGCGTCCTTTTTTTCCAACATCATGGGGATTCTAAAGGTACCCAGGGTTTGTGGATTCCCCTGGAGGGGACCCAGAAATTAGCCAAAATACAGCTAAAATGGGAAAAAAGGGTTACAGAAGAAAGCGTCTGGTTTTTTCCCTGCAAATGGTATCAAAAAGGGGGTTGTGGTGCTGAAATCACCATCTTCCCAGCTTTCAGGGACAAGCAGACTTTTGTCAGAAAACCAAAATATTTTACACAGTTTTGGCATTTTTCTGGGACATTGCCTATTTTTGCTATTTTTTGTGCTTTGAACCTCTTTCCAGTTAATGGTAGAAATGGGTATGAAAGCAATAATGGATCCTGGAAAGCTATACATTTTAGAAAAGTAGACAAAATTCTGAATTCAGCAAGGGGTCATTTGTGTAGATCCTTCAAGGTTTCTTTATAGAAACTAACCGTTGAATATAGGAAAAATTGAAAATTAGTTGAAAAAAAACAGCCATTTGTGTCAACGTTTTTACCTGTAACTCCTTCTAATTATGACAGCTGTTTGAAAGCAATATACCGTTACATCCGCTGGACCTTTCTTGTTGTGGGGATATATAGGACTTGTAGGTTCACCAAGAACCCAATGAACCCAGAGCCAATAACTGAGCAGCGACTTGCAATGGTTTTTATTATGTACCGGGTATATAGCAATTATTCTGGGAAAATGTATACATGGAAAAATCGGTATGAAAGACACCTATGTATTTCTGAAATGGGAACAAAATATAGAGTTTAGAAACAGTAGATATTTGCACATTTCCGAAATTGGGAATACCCATACTAGCATGAGAATTATAGGTCATTTTTCAAAATGACTTATTTTTTACACATTGTCTTTCATTTGGAAGGCAGAAATGCATCAAAAGTCAATAGGTAATAACAGTTGCTCTACAATTTTGCGTTACCCTAAGTCTCCCGAGAAAAATGGTACCTCACTTGTGTCGGTAGGCCTAGTGCCTGCGACAGGAAACGGCGCAAAACGCAACGTGGACACACCACATTTTCACAGAGAAAAATTACCCTTTTTTTGCAAAGTGCCTAGCTGTAGTTTTTGAACCCTAGCTCTGCGGGCACCTAGGAAACCTAGCAAACCTATACATTTTTGAAAACTAGACACCCAGGGGAATCCAGGATGGGGTGACTTGACTGGCTCTCACCAGGTTCTGTTACCCAGAATCCCTTGCAAACCTAAAAAATTGTCAAAAAAAACACATTTTTCTCACATTTCTGTGTGGGAAAGGTCTGGAATAAACGTGGATCCACAAATTTCCTACCACCCAGTGTTCCCTCAGGTCTCCCGATAAAAATTATACCTCAATCGCGTGGGTGGGTCAAGTACCCGCGACAGGCAAGGGCAAAAAACATATTGAGGAGACATCAAAATGACCAATCGCAAAACAACCTGGTTTTGCAAGGGGAGTCACCTGGGTTTTTGGCCACGGGCTCGTTGGCCTTCTTGGGAAACCTACCAAACCCACACATTTCTGAAAACTAGACAGCCAGGGGAGTCCAGCGAGGTATGGCTTGCGTGAGTCCCCCAACGTTTTCCTACCCAGAATGCCTTGCAAACCTCAAATTTAGCTGGAAAAATAACTTTTTTCTCAAATTTCTGTGTGGGAAAGTTCTGGAATCTACGTGGATCCACAAATTTCGTACCACCCATTGTTCCCCCAGGTCTCCCGATAAAAATGATACCTCACTCGCGTGGGTGGGTCAAGTACCCGCGACAGGCAAGGGCCCAAAATGTATTGAGGAGACATCAAAATGACGTATCACAAAACAACCTGGTTTTGCAAGGGGGGTCACCTGGGTTTTTGGCCCCGGGCTCGGCGGCAATCTTGACAAACTACCAAACCCACACATTTCTGAAAACTAGACACCCGGGGGAGTCCAGCGAGGTATAGCTTGCGTGGATCCTCCAACGTTTTCCTACCCAGAATGCCCTGCAAACCTCAAATTTAGCTGTAAAAAATACCTTTTTTCTCAAATTTCTGTGTGGGAAAGGTCTGGAATCCACAAATTTCCTACCACCCAGCGTCCCCCCAGGTCTCCCGATAAAAATGATACCTCACTCGCATGGGTGGGTCAAGTACCCGCGACAGGCAAGGGCCCAAAACGTATTGAGGAGACATCAAAATGGCCTATCACAAAACAACCTGGTTTTGCAAGAGGGGTCACCTGGTTTTTTGGCCCCGGGCTCGGTGGCCATCTTGGAAAACTACCAAATCCACACGTTTCTGAAAACTAGACACCCGGGTGAGTCCAGCGAGGTATGGCTTGCGTGGATCCCCCAACGTTTTCCTACCCAGAATGCCCTACAAATCTAAAATTTAGCTGGAAAAAAACACATTTTCCACATATTTTTGGGTGGAATCACCGTGCCGGCACAAATGTCCTACCCCACAGCGTTCCCCCCAGTCTCCCGAGTAAAATGATACCCCACTTGTGTGGGTGGGGCAACGGCCTGTGACTGGGAAGAGCCCAAAACATAGGGAATAAGGGTATACCACCGAGAATTCTAAGCGCTACATTTTTTTAAAAATACGTTTTTAGTCAATTCTGCATTTGACACCCACACAAGTGAGGTATCATTTTACTCGGGACACTAAGGAGAACGCTGTGGGGTAGGACATTTGTGCCGCCACAGTGATTCCACACAAAAATATGTGGAAAATGTGTTTTTTTCAGCTAAATTTGAGGTTTGCAGGGGATTCTGGGTAGGGAAAGGTAGGGGGATCCACGCAAGCCATACCTCATTGGACTCCCCAGGGTATCTAGTTTTCAGAAATGTGTGGGTTTGGTATTTTTCCCTAGATGGTGGCGAGCCCGGGGCCAAAACCCCAGGTGCCCCCCCCCCAAAACCAGGTAGTTTTGTTATAGGTAATTTTGAAGTCTCCACGGTACGATTTGGGCCATTTCCTGTTGCAGCCACTATGCCTACCCACACAAGTGAGGTACCATTTTTATCGGGAGACCTGGGGGAACGCTGGGTGGTAGGAAATTTGTGTCAGCCCAGTGAACCTACAACTTTCCCATACAGAAATGTGAGAAAAAATTTCTTTTTTCAACAAAATTTGAGGTTTGCAGGGGATTCTGGGTAGGGAAATGTTGGGGGACCCACGCAAGCCATACCTTGCTGGACTCCCTAGGGTGTCTAGTTTTCAGAAATGTGTGGGTTTGGTAGGTTTCCTTAGGTGGCCCCCGAGCCTGGGGCTAAAAACTCATGGGACCCCCCTTGCAAAACCAGGTTGTTTTGTGATAGGTAATTTTGATGTCGCCTCAATAGGTTTTGGGCCCTTGCCTGTCGCGGGTACTTGACCCACCCATGCGAGTGCGGTACCATTTTTATCGGGAGACCTGGGGGAATGCTGTGTAGAAGGAAATTTGTGGATCCACGCAGATTCCAAAACTTTCCCACACCGAAATTTGAGAACAAAGTGATTTTTTCATCTAAATTTGAGGTTTGCAGGGGATTCTCGGTAGGGAAATGTTGGGGGACCCACGCAAGCCATACCTTGCTGGACTCCCTAGGGTGTCTAGTTTTCAGAAATGTGTGGGTTTGGTAGGTTTCCCTAGATGGCCGCGGAGCCCGGGGCCAAAAACTCATGGGACCCCCCTTGCAAAACCAGGTTGTTTTGTGATAGGTAATTTTGATGTCGCCTCAATAGGTTTTGGGCCCTTGCCTGTCGCGGGTACTTGACCCACCCACACAAGTGAGGTACCATTTTTCTCGGAAGACTTTGGGGAATGCGGGCTTGGTGGAATTTTGTGGATCCACACAGATTCCAGAACTTTCCACCACAGAAATGTGAGGAAAATGCGTTTTTTTAAAATAAATTTTGAGGTTTGCAAGGGATTCTGGGTAAAAGACCTGGTGAGAGCCAGACAAGTCACCCCATCCTGGATTCCCCTGGGTGTCTAGTTTTCAAAAATGTATAGGTTTGCTAGGTTTCCCTAGGTGCCGGCAGAGCTAGGGTTCAAAATCTACAGCTAGGCACTTTGGAAAATAGTGTCAGTTTTCACAGTAAAATGTGGTGTGTCCACGTTGCGTTTTGGGCCGTTTCCTGTCGTGGGCACGAGGCCTACCCAGACATGTGTGGTACCATTTTTCTCGGAAGACTTTGGGGATTGCGGGTTGGGTGGACTTATGTGGATCCACGCAGATTCCAGAACTTTCCACCAAAGAAATGTTAAGAAAATTTGTTTTTTTTGACAAAGTTTGAGGTTTGGAAGGGATTCTGGGTAACAGAACCTGGTGAGAGCCAGACAAGTCACCCCATCCTGGATTCCCCTGGGTGTCTAGTTTTCAAAAATGTATAGGTTTGCTAGGTTTCCCTAGGTGCCGGCAGAGCTAGGGTTCAAAATCGACAGCTAGGCACTTTGCAAAAAAAGGGTCAGTTTTCACTATGAAAATGTGGTGTGTCCACGTTGCGTTTTGGGCCATTTCCTGTTGCGGGCACTAGGCCTACCCACACAAGTGAGGTACCATTTTCTCGGAAGACTTTGGGTAATGCGGGGTGGGTGGAATTTTGTGGATCCACGCAGATCCCAGAACTTTCCATCACAGAATTGTGAGGAAAAAGTGTTTTTTTTTTAACTAAGTTTGAGGTTTGCAAGGGATTCTGGGTAACAGAACCTGGTGAGAGGCACACAAGTCACCCCATCCTGGATTCCCCTTGGTGTCTAGTTTTCAAAAATGTACAGGTTTGCTAGGTTTCCCTATGTGCCGGCTGCGCTAGGGCCCAAAATCCACAGGTAGGCACATTGCTAAAAACAAGTCTGTGCCTAGTGGGCTTTCTGCCGCCCTGGGGGGAAATCGGGGGGAGGAGGGTTGCCCCGATATGCCCCCAAGGGGGGCAGAATGACTGTGGCTATTTTTTTGGTGGTGGGGGCATTGGTATGCCCATTTTGGGCAGCCCCCACCCCCACGCATAAAAAAAAGCCAGCGTAATCGCTGGCGCCTATTGGGCTTTCTGCCCCTCCCGGGGCAGATCAGGGGCCACTGCCCCCATCCGCCCCCCAGGGGGGGCAGAAAGACTGTGGCATTTTTTGGGGGAGATGTGGGCATTGGCATGCCCATTCTGGGCTGACCTCACCCCTGAATTTAAAAATAAATAAATCCTGAGGCCTAGTGGGCTTTCTGCCGGGGGGGCAGATAAGGGGCTATTGGGGAAGCTCTTCCCAACCTCCCCAGGCAAAAAAAAAAAAGGGAAATCCCTCTGCTGTCTGCAGCAGAGGGATTTCCTGAGCATGTGCTCATGACGGAATGGTTCCGTCATGAGCACACTAGAACTTGTGCTCATGACGGAACCATTCCGTCATGAGAACTGAAGGGGTTAAGGTTTATTTATTCCTTGGAGTGGGGATATCTCTTCCCAATCCTTAGTAGGATGGGCTTGCCTCAGCCCTTTGTGGACTGGACAGAATTGCTCGACTCCTTTATGACTGCTTGTATCCAGATAAATGGGGCCTCTTGTCGCCCACAGAGATCTCCTGTGGCATAAGGCAGGGGTGTCCCCTTCTACCCCTCCTTTTTGCACTGCCAATGGAGTCCATCGCAGTTAAGCTGCACCAATATTAAGAAAATGCATTAAGATACACCAGTAGGCAAATATTGGTATCCTTGTATGCGGATGACATGACCCTTTATCTTAGGAACCATAATGAATGCATTAGAAAAACAAGCATTTGCAATGCAATCGGTCTCGCCTTTGGGACCTTATATGTATTTAGCTATGCAGCACATTAGCCTGGGTGCTGAAAACATCTACTGTTCTTCAAACATGGAGGGAAAGTAAGCACCAAACTGCGTGACACGCCAAGTATGGGAACACATGGAGAGAAATATTGCCTTTAAGCGGGAAATGGTATAGTCCAAAGCTCTGTTTTTAATATAATATCAGGGCCTTCGGTGGTCATATCACTGAAAATACAAGATTTGAAAAAAATATTATTGTCTACGGGTGCTTGTGGAAGACAATTTCTATAGACTGGAATCTAGAGAATGCTAAAGTGATTCTGGTATTTTACTGACCTCTGCTGGTCGTTTTCTATCAAGAAAGTTAAATAGAGGCAGTTGCCAGAAAAATTAAAAAAAGAAAGTCCCTCAGCAGAAAGCAATTCTGGTATTTTACTGACCTCTACCGGTCATTTTCTATCAAGACAGTTAAATAGAGGCAGTTGAACAAGCAGAAAGCAAATCTGGTATTTTACTGACCTCTACTGGTCGTTTTCTATCAAGACAGTTAAATAGAGGCAGTTGAACAGATAAAAAGGCCCTAAGCGGAAGCAGAAAAGTCCTAGGGCTGATCTCCAGAGCCCACAAAGTACATACACATATAAGTATATACTAAAGTATATACAAGAGGTCTCGAATGCTCGACCTAATCATGAGGGAGTACATTAGATTTGGCTCCCTATCAGGGGTCTCAATTAACTGGAATAAATCTCAGGTCTTTCCACTTGCTAGCAACAGCAGGCAATTTGAACCAGATAAAAATGGTACAACGGCTCGATTAAGTACCTGGGCTTTTGGATCAGTCAGGATATGAAACTGGTTATATGGTAAAACTTTGGGGTGGTCATTATCAAAATTACAGACCAAACTACTTTTTGGATAGACCTCCCGTTGTCACTGGCTGGCCAAATCAGGTTTGTGAAGATGGTAATCTTTCCGAGACTACTATATTTATTTGTGAATATTCCTCTTCCGCTCGTCCTTCTTTTGCACATTGACGATCCAACTAATCAGACTGCCATGGACAGGTAAGCAGCTCAGGCTTAAGTGGGAGACACTTACACTTCGCTTTTATCATGGTGGCTTCGAGGCCCCAGAGCTATATTATTTATGTGCACAGGCATAGTTTGCATATTATTGGCATCACCTATCCCCCATATGCCACATCAAGCGACTGAAAGAGATGGAGCAGCACCTATTCAATTACAGTCACTACATGGTGCACCCACTACTCATTGTACATGATTAACAGGCTCCACTACATGCACCATCAGAGTATGGAAAGAGCTTCGGAGGAAAGTGCGTCTAGATATAATATACTCCCCACCACTGTTGCCCCGCAGTGCCCTGCCTGTGGTTGGGCACAGCAGGAGTTGTGTGCAGGCTTTGCCTCTGCCCAGGCCCTGCACCCAACACTCTGCGAGAGGCCAACCCTGCTTTGCATGGTTGTGTGCAGAGCGGGTGCTGCAGGTCTTGGCCTTTAGCTAGCTCCTTCCCCAAAATCTAAGTGGCTGGCCAATACCAGCAGTGCACGCCTTTGGCCATGCAATGAGGGTTGGCTGCAGTGCCTGGCGCGGGCACCCAACACTCATTGAAGATAACCGCCACTGCGCATGGCCTTCATTCAAGTGCCACAGTCAGCCAGGCCCTACACCCAACCCTCCCCAGACAGTCAACACTAGCAGCACACAGCCTTTGGCCATGCGCAGTGGGGTTTTGCCACAGGGCCCGCACCCAACACTCCGTTGGCGGGCAACCCGAGCTGCACACTGCCTCCGGGCAGCCACTGCACTAAACTCTCCAAAGACGGCCAACTCCTGCAGCACATGATCTTCACCTGTGTGCAATCGGGGTTTGCTGCGGGGCCGGGACTGCGATTAGGTCCTGCTCCCACCCCAAGTGGCCATCCCCCAGGTATGCGCGTTGGTGAAGCACAGCAGTAGTACTCTAAATACTTAATTTTTTATATTTTTGCAGGATTCGCAAACCCAGAAATCCAGGCGGAACTGCGGGATCCAGGATCCACTAATCCAGCACAGGATTTTTTCCTCTTGGGACGCTTTCTTCCCTGTATCCCATCCCTTTTTCCTCCTTACTGTTGCAGTTGTATCACTTTTTTTTTAACTTAAATGTCAATAAAAACAAATTTAAAAAAAAGAAGAAAATCCAGCACAGGTTCTGAAAATGCCACAATGAAAATAATTTTAATACTTGGGAGGAGTCCCACATGGGTAAGGGTGTACTCACCTTGACCCCTAATTGATCTTTTTCTTTTTCCCTAAAGAGTGCTCAGTGCACCCAGATAAGAAATGGCAGACGAAAATTATTAAAAAAAGACAGCCAGAATGTGGTGGATTTCTGAATCAGTCACCTAATTCATGAATCCGCAATGGATGAAATCTCCCTTGTCATAAAGGTGTGCCTTTATTTTTTAATTGGATTTGTGAATCCACCGAGGATCCACAAATTAACTATCCATATATTTCTAAAATGTAACCTTTTCATGCCCTACCTGAGCACCTTTTTAAATGCTGACTTTTTCAAAACTACTGAATGGATATACACCAAACCACCAAAAGCACAATCTCTGAGTAAAGTTCTATCAAATAATTTGAATTGTTATATTCTTAACAGTATGCCATAAAATACTGTTTTAAAACTTATGCTGAGTGATTTTATTTTATTTCATTACGATCTACGTCTCATTACTGTGTATATCACAGTGTTTAAAAAACAATTTTAGTAAAGTTTATATAATAGAATCACAAATTGGTATACAGATATCTCTGGTGTTCAAGGTGGGCATTGGTATGGAGGGAATCTCAAGTATTTAGTAAGTGAACACAATATTTCAACATTCTCAGCCAGCTTATGACAAGTTTGACCCTTCCTTCTTCAGCTGTACACCATTCTCCCACATCTCTAAGCCAGTCTGAAACTTTCAGAACCTTGGGGCTCAACCAATCTATTGCGATATGTCTTTTTACCAGTATTAAAGTCAAATATATAAACTTCTTTTCCCCTTTGTTCTTCGTACCACCCGCCCCATACCTAGGAGACATACCTAGGGTTTCAGCTGTATTTCGATATTTAGCGCTTCCGAATATATTGATGTGTCACCTGTTTCCAGCATTCGGTTGCGGACAGTCCTAGGACAAATGCAAGTAAGTTGCATCTACGTGTTTACATTTGAGGCACTCTACGTTTTCACAGATCTATCCAGTGGAGCGTGTCTGGATGTATGTAGGTCCAATGCACAAAATGAACCCGGTAGAGTCAAAAGCTGCCATTACTAGTAGCTGTCTGTATAAGCTTGAGTGCCTCTTACCAATGCTTGTCCTTGAAGCAGTTCCCACACTCTGTTTCCCACCTTTGTCTAGCTCTAACAGAAGGGTTTATCTTGTCTGCTCTCAATGCTAAATATAATCTTGTAATAGCTCCCCTACCCTGGTCAGTTTGCAGAACTATTTCCAACGCATGGGAGTTAATTGGGTTTTCTGTTAATGTACCCATATGTCTTGCTAGTTTTCGAACTGCAAAATAGTGTAGGGAGTGTCCTGTATCTAATTAAAAGGACTTTTAGGCCCCTTTCCATTGCACTACTGCCCAATTTTTAGGTCTCGCCTAGCGTTGCTGCGCACATGCGCAGCAACGCTCAGCGAGATTTATTGTAGATGAGGACTTTCAGAAGAGGGCTTTAAGCCCCGCCCCTCATTTCCAGTGGCTGGCGTCACCGTTTATGCTAAACGGTGGCCTGCCATTGGAAATGAGGGTTTTCTGTAGACGCCCTCTCCCCTACGAGCCGGACTGGCTCGCCTGCTTTGCGTCTGTCGCAAAGCACTTTCTTATCTTTATGGGGCTATGTGTTTCTAATTAGAAACACATGGCCCCATAAAGACGAGATCCCCATGCTCCGGCTGTAGCGCGGAGGACCGCGCTTGTTCTGTACCATGACACTAGTCGTACTGAATAATACAGCAGCCCGATCGTATCAGCTTGCAAGCAGCGTAGCCCCAGTCCTTCCCGCTCCCCCACCCCTCCGGGGCCTTTGTACGCGTCCTGCAAGCATGAAGAGGAATTGCCCTGGTGTGCTGTAGCGTGACAAAAAAAAAGAGCAGGAACCGGTTTCGCCGGTTATGTCTGATGCAGCTCGAACCAAATCTCACTTTCAGCAGCCACTGAAACCACGTCAGCCCCACAGAGTAAACACGATTCCGGCCGCGGGTTGTGGCGAGGTGAAGAGGAGGTTAGCGCGCAAGACAACAACGTGATACTAGTAATGCCCGGAGAAAGGCGGCGCTCACTCGGGAGCTTTTCTCTCAGCACAGCTGGTGGTTATTTACAACACATCGGACATCTGCTACTTCTACATTCCTGAAGTTAGGAAACCGGGCAGTAATCACGAGTGACATGCCAAATTTACAAGTGGTTTTTTAGTGTGGGCTGTGCGAGGCGCGCACGCGCTGAAGGACAGCGAGGGTTTGGCTGTTCTGCTGGGACTGCAAACAGGTGCACGAGGCTGCTTACACCAGCTAACAGAGAAAGAAGAGAATGTGAGTAGTGTTTGTCTTCGCACGAGGCAAGAGCACTTTACGTTACTTCCGAATCATTTCTCTCCGCATAATTTACTCTTTAGTACGAAAGCTGCGTTTTTTTCAAAGGTCCGCTTACACAGGATGTGACTGCTCACATTTACACATTAACACAGGAACATAATTAGGAACTTTCAATTCACACAAGGCAGAGGGCACACATTTCAACTGTGTACTACTCTACTACGGACAACCTATCCAGGAAGTACCAGATACGCTCCCTCAGTCTTACCTCAAAAACTGCAAACAAAAGCTCTGACACTTAAGGGTGGTGCTATTACAGATGGCCCGCTTGATTGCACTATATCGCATGTCAAAAGCCACTCTCCCGAGTTAGGGTCTCAAAGACGACTATTACACGAGGCATCTGGGATACAGTTCTATATTAGAACATGCTGCGCAACGTGCCTAAAAGTCAATGAAAAAAAAAAAAATAGGAAACGGCCAGCGTTGACCGCGTCATAGTGTTTTTTTTTTTACTTTAAGACATGTTGCATAGCAGTGAGGTCTGCTGTGCAAAATGGCTAAAAGTAAAGCCAATGCTTGTTTCATTTGTTCCCGTTCGTGCCTTTTTATAATACATGCTTCTGTGTCGTCAGCATGTCTAATTGCTCCCGCCTTTTGTTGTTTTAGATTCTCCATGCGGACTGCCCCTGCGACATGTGGTTTTCCACTTTCTTTAATTAACGTGTGCACACTCCTTTTTTTTCTTTGGCTGATGACTTGTGTATCAGCATGCTGCATGCACTGCGCCCACCTTATCGACTGTGGCGATGACTTGTGTATTAGCATGATGTACGCACGGCGGCCACCTTACGGACTGCCTTAAAAAAAAAAACATCATGGGAAATCCGCTCCAAGGTATCAGAGCGCTTTTTTTTTTACTCCTAACGGGAGCAAGAGCTTTGATAGCACTATGTATGTGCTTATTTGTAAAAAAAAAAAAAAATTACATCACGCAAATTCCGGCCCAAGCATGGTTTTGTTGATGAGCTTATTTGTTCACGCTACTGTGGGCGCTCATTACCCCCTGAAAGGATTTACCACATTCATCTATTTGTCTTTTATGTGCCTGATTAAAAAAATAAAGAAAGAAATAACCACACAAACTCCGCCCCAAGGTATCGGAGTGCCTTTTCGACTCCTCTTCTAACGGGGAGCAGGGAGCGTTGATATTTAGCACGATTTATGTGCTTTATTTGAAACAGAAATTACATCACGCATCCTCCGCCCAAATTTTAGTGTAGTTGATGTGCTTATTTGTTCACGCTACAGTGGGCACTCATTACCCCCTGCAAGGCTTTCCCGCATTCATCTATTTGTCTTTTGGGTGCTTTATTTTAAAAAAGAATTCACATCATGCAAACTCCACCCCAAGGGATCGGAGTCCTTTTTCAACTTTTTGTCTAACATCTTACAGGGGATCGCCCGCGCGCAAGATGTCTGACGCAAACATGGCCAATAATTTCCAACTGAACCGTGGTGGAATCTGCCTTCTTTCGTGGGATCACCCACATGTAACATGGCCGATGCTTTTCAATAGAACGGCGATGGATTCGGCTTTATGTAACTGGTTGTTTTGCCACAAAAGAACAGTAAATAGTACAGCACCCAATATAATGATCTGCATAGATGAATACTTATAAGGTCCCAAAGGCGAGACCTATTGCATTGCAAATCAAGATCATAAACTCACCAAGGACAGCTTTCATCAAAAAGAGTTTCCCCAAGGAGCATGAATGCCTAATACTGGGGAGAGGATGTGGTCTCACGGCTAGACTGCCGACTTTGGAGCTAGGAAACCAAGGTTTTAATGCTTGTTAAATAGGTCTCTGGCCTGCATGCATCCCTCTTTTTTACAGTTAACCATACTTAGTTCGTTGTCTACTTTTTGAAAAGCTTGGATCTCCCATAGTGGAAACTTGTGGGAATAGAGGAGGAATCTGCCCCATCTTGTTTCATACATATTCCAAGCATGGAACCCCAATCATATTATACGCATTTCACTAGGGACTCCGCACCTGGCATAATACAATCGCCTCATTAACTCTCATTGTGGTAGTTTTAGGTTTAGTAAATGCCCATCTGCACCATTATGTGAGTTGAACCTCTCTGCCACATATTTTAACTGGGATGTCTGATAGTAGGCTTTCAAGTCTGACACTCTCAATCCACCCTAATCGTATGGGCATTGCAGAATATCCATCTGTACTTTATTTCTCTTCTTCCCTCAGAGTATAGTTGTCATTAACGATTTTAAGGTTTTAAGCGTTCATCTTGGTATTGGGTACATACTATACTGAAATATATAAAAGCACCTAGGCAATATTAGCATTTTGGTTGTCGCTATCCTATCTGCCATAGACATGGGTAGCCTTTGTTTTGCTTATAAATGAATGGTCTATTACATTTTTTTGTTTCAAATCGGTTTATTAAATATACTTTGAACAGGGAAAGTCAAAAGAAGATATAGAGCAAAATACATCCCAAATAACATAATACACGGATGAAATCTTGCAAGGAACAGACATTAAAGTATAAACCAAAGCAGGATATGGCAGCAATAAAAGAAAGGGAAGGGGGTAATGCACTGTTTCCTTAGCTTGAGTTACAAATGAACATTGTTTTTGAACGAAAGGTCTCCATTAGATAAAGCACCATTTTGTGGGGGTCTTATGAGCCCAACCCCAGTGGAGAGACAAAGTGAATGGGGTTTATGCATGTCTATGTAGTACTTTGCTCGTGTATTCACCGCTACGCGTTATTGTTAGTAGATTTTGGGAATAGTGGATGTATACCTCAACCGACAAACAGGGGAGGGGTAGACGGACCCCAAGTAAAGGGGACAGGAAGGGAAGGATGCATTCAGGTTATCTTTGGGGAGGATGATTAGAGCCTTTTAGGGGGGAGGAGGACATTCCATTACGGGTCCAATGGAGTAGGAGAAGCCTGCTGTACACCTCTAGAATAGGGTACGAGGGGATCATCAAAGAGCTGTAAAGCTCTCAGGTGAGGCGGGACTAAGCGGGAATGCCCTATCTGGGAAAAATGTTGAATTATTGGCTGCCAGGTGCGAGTGAATTTAGTGTCTGTATGATTAATACGGGAGGTAAGTAACTCGTGGGCTAGAACATGCCATAAGCCGAGAAACCATGTGGCAATAGGTGGGGTGTTAGGTTTCTTCCAATATAGAGCAATGGACTGCCGAGCTGCTCCTAGCATTTGTGTTATTAAGCGCCAATCAGAGTGAGGTCATGGCTACCAATGTTGAAGGTCTGATACCCAACAGGGTCACTATCGGAGAGCTAGGAATAGGGAATCCCACTGTGTCTTTGATATGACTAAGGATTTCTTTCCAAAAGAGCGTCAGACTGGGACAGGACCACCAGATGTGAATGAGGTCGCCTCTATCTTCCTGACACCTCCAACAAGTTGGGGGAAAGCCCGGTATCTTCTGTTGGATACGAGCAGGGGTAAAGTACCATTGCGTCATGAGCTCGTAAGCCGACTCATGCTGTGGAATGCTTTGGTAGATTTTTGGGATATCTCCCCACAGTCTGTCCCAACTCTCTGGGGGAATCTCTTCGCCAAGATCTATATTCCATTGTTTTTGATACGTGTGGGGTTGAAGTTGTTGCGAGTGTTGCAGTACTTTATAAGTGTGAGAGATCAATCCCCTCGAGCCCTCAAAGTTACGAACTAGAGTCTCGAAGTCAGTGAGCTGCCTGGTAGCTCCTTGTGTGTAGGTGGGGGAGAGTAACCAGTGACGAAGTTGATAATATTGCATCTGTGCCCTGTCGATAACGTGGAATGATTTTTTGCACTGGTCGAAAGTGATAAATTTGTCGCCCTGGAATAAATCCTGTATTATGCGGCACTCGCCATCCGTCCAGGAGCTAAAGGCTCGAGGTTGCAAAGCAGGGGGAAATATGGGGTTACGTGCTATAGGGGTGTTAGGGGAAGGGAAGGAGGTCAGGCCCGAGATATCGCCAGTTTGTCCCATATGTCTAAGACCGTTCTTGTGGGAGTGGCTATGTATGCACTACGGGGGCGAGCCCCACGAGGAAGCCAGGCTAGGCCCCACAGAGGTCAAAATGCTACCGCCCGATCCATGTGGAACCAGTGCTTTTCACTCTCCCGAACCACCCATTCTGAGATGTATCTAAGATGGCAGGCCCAATAATACTCAAGAAGGGTAGGGCACGCTAGTCCCTCCGGTCTCGGGGCAGCATCAGGACCTTGATGGAAAAGCACGGACAAGACCTACCCCAGATAAAATTGGTTAAATTGCGTTGGAGGGACAGAATATCAATTCGTGGAATTGGGGTAGGGAGGGTTTGGAATAAGTATAGTATCTTTGGGAGGAGTGACATTTTGACAGTGTTAATGCGTCCTAACCAGGAATGGGGGAGGTCACGCCATCTGCGGATCTCTTCCCGTATGGCGGATCTATAGGTCGGCCAGTTGGCTTGAGTCCAGGAAGAAAGCGAAGGTGTCAAGTCCAGACCTAAATATCGTATCGTCTTCTCAGACCATTTCAGAGGAATCAGGTTTTGTAGATCTCGTATCTCCGAGGTCAGTAGGGTGAGATTCAGGGCATGGGATTTGGCGAAGTTGATCTTAAAACCTGAGGTGCCCTCAAAGGAGAGCATGAGTGCAGCTAATGCTGGGAGAGATGAGGACGGAGTAGTTAGGGAGAGGAGGAGGTCTCCGCAAATAAAGAAATCTTGTGTTCGTGTCCTCCAAGGGGAATGCCCGAGATGGCGGGCGAACGGCGGATTGCGATCACCAGAGGTTCCAACACTAGGGCAAATAGGAGTGGAGATAACGGGCACCCTTGCCTGGTGCCACGATATATGGGGATGGGGGAGGTAAGACGGCCATTAATGCAAATGCGTGTGGTCGGCTGCGTGTATGGGGCCATCAGTCTGGAAATCATGATAGGGCCTAGCCCTATTCGTCTCAGGACCTCCCTAAGAAAGCGTCAGTCTACCCGGTCAAAGGCTTTCTCAGCATCTAGTGACACCAGGCAAGCAGGTATGTCTCTATAGAGGACTTTATCGATGAGATGGGCTATGCGGCTGATATTATCCGCACCCTGACGATGGTGGATAAATCCAACCTGATCAGGGTCTATGATACCTGGCAAATATGGTTCCAAGCGATTCGCAAGGATCTTTGTATAAATCTTCGCGTCTGTATTTAGGAGGGCAATGGGACGGTACGAAGTACAAAGGGAAGGATACTTCCCCGGCTTCGGGACAAGCACTATCTCAGCCTCTGACATAGTTGGAGTAAGGCCGGTGGCATCCGTGAAATTATTAAAAAGATGGAGAAGATGGTCTTGAAGATGCGGATAGAAAGTGCGGTAAAAGACAACAGGAAGACCGTCAGGACCAGGAGTTTCTCTGTTGGGAGCGGTCTCAGGGCTTTTGCTATTTCCTCTTGTGAGATTGGTTCGTCTAAGAGGTTCATGTGATGGGGACTAATAGGTTCCCAGGGGCAGGAATCAAGAAAGGCTGTGATTTCCTCTGGGGGGCAGGGTTTGTCTGCGTGTAAATCTCTGTAGAAATTTAAAAGAGTTAAGCTCTTGTCAAGTTCCGATATGGCCCAAGTACCGTCTGTTCGCAAGAGTTTGGAGATGTGAGCGCGCATGGTTTGGGCCCGTAAACGCTGCGCTAGGCATGACCCAACCTTGTCTCCCCCTGTGTAGAACTTTTGTTTGAGAGCGAGCAAGAGGCGTTCTGCTTATTAGTGCGGTGTAAGCGGAGCTGGCCTTGCAACGCAGCCAGCTGCTGTTTATTGGGAAGGGAGGGTTGTTGGTGATCCTTTTGCTCTAGGGCTTTGATGTCAGCAGTGAGGGTCGATTCCATAAGGCGGGCTTCCCGAGATTGGGCTATCGCGATAGAGGATATACTCCCAGGATGGTCACCTTAAAAGCATCCCATCTGACCGCTTCCTAAGTGTCAGAGGTACGTTTGTGATGAAAAAGGCCTCGATCTCTTTCCAGATATCTGCTAGATCGACTGGATCACGGAGGACCTGGGGAGGTAGTCTTCAACGAGGTTGAGTGATACGCTGGGGATTGAGAGGCTGAAGTGATATTGAGATATGGGCATGGTCAGATAGTGAAATGTCGGAAATCTCTGCAGTGACTAGTGATTGGAGCAGGGGGAGGGAGAGAAAATAATAATCAGAGTATGAAAGGTGTGCGTGGGAGAAGAATGAGAAGTCTTTGGAGTCAGGGTGCAAATATCTCCAAGCATCAAATAGCCCTAAGTCAGTAATGGCGTTTTTAAGAGCTGCAGACATGGCACCAGTGCCCTGGTATGTGTGTGCACTACGGTCCCAGTCAGGATCCCACACCAGGTTAAAATCACCCCCAAGGATAATCGCTTCTTTAGACGGTTTTAGCAGGTCACTTAGGTGTGAGTGCAAGAATACGTCTTGGGTCTGATTAGGGGCATAAATATTTAAGAGGGTCACAGGTCGCGTGCCCCAGTGTATTTGAATTTTAAGATAACGCCCTTCTGCGTCCCTTATCACCTTAGGGGCTTTCCCAACCAGACCAGCCTTAAGTAGTATGGCCACTCTGGCAGTTTTAGTGGAAGAACAGGCCCATTGTTGTGTTGGATAGTTAGGATGTGACATGAGGCGAGTGTCAGTGGAGAGAAGGTGGGTCTCCTGAAGGAATATAATATCAGGGTCCTGGAGGAGAAGATACTGCCAGATCTGGCGTCTCTTATTAGGGGAGTTAAGTCCCCTAACGTTTAGCGAGAGGAGTTTAAAGAGCTTAGTCATCGCCGGCCCGGTAAGATGTCCCACGTGACAAGCCCTTCAAAAGTGACAGTGGAGGCCCAACCGCCCATTCGGAGAGTCCCTGGTACTGTAGGGTGGATAGAAGCATGCGTAAGGCAGTTGGATCGACAGGGTGTCCCCGAACGACGGTCAAACTCCCAAGGCTGGGAGTACCCGACCAAGTCTCCCCTAAAAGAAGCGCATCCAAGGGGTATTGACAGGGAGGGGAGAAGGAGGGGGGGTAATGATCCCAACAGGGGGTGGCCAACAGGGCCAAACAAGTTCAATGTCTACAAGGAACAGCCCATTGTCCAAAGGACGGGACATTCTGAAGAAGTCACTCTTCAAGGGGACACTGTAGACGTGGGGGAGGTGGCAGGCGCAGGCAATTCCTCAGGTCTCCGCTTCCAACGACCCACTGCAGAGAGGCATCTAGAAGTCACCCGCTGCCGGAGCGCTTCGGCGGAGACCCAGAGCCGGTGACAAAGTGGGAAAGGATGAGGTCAAGAGTCTCAAGTCAATGCTAACCGTGTCCGTGTCTCTGTTTCGGGGGACCCACTTCTCCCCAGTGTGCTAGGGTGGTTAGGCATATTGTAGATAGTTAAGTTCCCTCTATCATGTCCAGACTCTAGGGAGCTATGTTGAATATTGAAGGCTTAAAGATCTGGGAATTCTCTGTCTGGATCATTCCTTTTGCTCAGGGGATCGAGGCTGCGGGAAGGAGTCACTCAAAGTCCGGATGTGGTTGATAATATACAGTTTAGCCTGGGAGGAGTCTTGGTCTCGGAGGCGTCTCCTGTCTTTGGGCGGCGGGACAGTGGACCATTCCAGACAGGGGGGGGGTTCCAGAGTGCCCATGTGGGGAGGGAGGACCCCAATCCTCAGGATCCAGCGGGTGGTGAAGGAGCTGTTTAGCTTCACTTAGTGAGCGGAGGGCTCGTTGTTTGCCCTCCCAGATGAATATCAGCGCGAATGGATGTCCCCACTGATATTTAATATTGAGTTCGCGAAGCTTGTCTGTGACTGGCTTAAAGTCTTTTCACCTCCAGAGGGTGGCAGGGGCTATGTCTTGGAAAATTTGAATCGAATAGCCATTATAGGATAGGGTCTTGGCTCCCTGGATCTTTTTCAGGATAGCTTCTTTTTCGACAAAGAAGTGGACCCGTGTGAGTATGTCCGGGATGAAGTCTGGGCGGCCTCTGGGGCCAGGAACACAATGCGCCCTGTCCAGGGCAGGTGGGGATGCGTCTTCGTTCGCACAGATCACCTGGAGGAGGTCCACTGTGAAGGCCACGATGTCTTTGCCTTCCGCTCCGTGAAGGACTCCTCTAATGCATAGGTTATTACGTTGACTTCGATTCTCCAGGTCCTCCTGCTTGAGCTGTAGGCTAATGTTTTGATCTTCCAACTCCGCCATCCGTCACCATTGGCTCTCGTGGTCCTCCGTCCTGGCATCCATGGTACGCTCAAGATCATCCACACGTCCACCGATTTCCGTGGCATCCCTCCGGATATCCTGCAAACCAGACTTAAAATCTTGTTTAAGTGACCCTATTTCGGCCTTAATTTCTTGGAGGAAAGAGTTCATAAAGGCCTGTGTAATCGGTGTATTGGCTTGATCCCTTTTCGTCGCAGACTCCGGGGAGACGGTTGCAGGCTGTGACTGCAGGTTGGATTTTGACCACAGGGAGGTTACTGGATTGTCTCTAGTCGAGGTGGGTTCCGGCTCCTTATTTGTTTTGTTTTTGGGGGGCATAGCTGAATATTACTCCTTGGCGGCGCCCCAACAGCTCCGAGTGAGGTATCGCTTCAGAGTAAAAATGATGCAGCCAATAATTTGCCAGGTTCAGCTGTGGCCCGGGCTATATAGATTCACCCCAGTATTGGACTATAAGCGGTGGGGGGAGGGGTGTAAGCATATCTTCAAGGCGAAACGCCGGATCCAGGTCACCCCACTGTCCTTTCAGCCGGTAGGCGCGGGCCAACGGAGCCACCAATAGGGTTTATTTTCTCTCCCCTAGTTCCAATGTGATCTCCTGGAAAGACTCAGGCCAGTGAGCAGTGCAGGGGGCGCCGTCCTTGGGATAGGTTAGTGAGGATGGCGTCCCAGGCTCAAAGCAGGATCAGCAGGGGGGGCCCAGTGAGCAAACAGAAAAAGACGGGAGATGTAGGGGGTCCCCAGTTCCCAGATCCCGACAAACCTGTTCCACCTGGGCCTCACTTGTGGAGATCTTCGTTTCCACCGGCAAGGTCGAGCCTCCACTGGGGCTGTAGATCTCCCCGGGTCCATCCGGCTCTGCCCCGCAGTATTCGAGAGCGGAGGGGCTCCCACCACCTCCAGGCAGTTAAGCCCGAGTCCCAGGTAATGTTAGGCCCACCAGGCGGACACTCGGGTATCTTGCAAACAGGTCCCGCTCTGATCCCCTCAGTAGCACAGTTCCTTTCTAGCAGGGGGGCAGAGTGCGCATAGCCAGTATTGAGGTGTCCTCCAGGGCTCATAGGCTCTTCAGCTGGGCCGTTGTGGCTACGCGGTCTCCAGAGTGCACATCTCGCCGCTCTAACATCCTGCGCTTGGAGGCAACTCAGCGGGAGGCTCAGGCGTTTCCTGCGGCTCGTGCCGCCGCAAAGGTGCAGAGCCCTGGAGTTAGGGCTTGGAGGGGAAAGATTCTCCCAGGTTCCCAGCCCCCCCGAAAGTTCCTCAGGGTACAGCGCCAAGACAGTGGGTCCAGAAGCAAGGCCGGGGGATAGATTCTAGCACACTGCCCCAATGACAAGATGGCGGCGCCGTGTTTGACGGCGGCTCCCCTGGCGGCAGGACCCGATCCCTCCGATGCCCACGGGGCGGAGCAGGCCCCAATCAACAAAGATCACCTACTTCTTGTCACGCCAGAGGGCCGGGTCGCACCGTTCAGGAGGCACTTCTCACCGCTGCAGCCCCCCGCACTCGGAAGGCAGCTCAGCAGGTGACTCCGACGGCTCTGCCGGCTCACGCCGCCGCTGGAGTGCTGAGCTCCGGATCTAGAGCCCGGAGGCTCGGGGTCTCCCCGGAGATCCGAGAACCCTCGAGAGTCCCTCTGGGAGAAGCGACGAGTCAGCGAGCCCAGGAACAAGGGTGAGGGAAAGATTCCTTCCTGCCGCTCCCAGAGTAAGAAGGCGGCGCCGTACCCGGCAGCGGCTCCCTCCAACAGCAATCTGCGGCCCCCTCGATGTTCGCAGAGCAGCTACCAAGCAGGTAGGGGCACCCTCTGCCGATCCGGTTACGGGCTGGGCATTCGGTGATGGTCGGCGTGTCCGACGGCCGCGTTTTTAAGCTTTAACAGGCCGCAGTGGAGCGGAGACTCAGCAATACACGTCTCACTCCATTCGCGACCTGGCTGTAAATTGTTTATGCTCATTGAAAAAGTTACTTACCTTCCGTAACGCACTTTCAGGTAGAGACTCTACCTAACCGCAGATTCCTCACCTTTTGAATATTTCCCAGGTTTCAGGCTGGATTCGGAAACCTTTCAGTGGTACCTCTGATTCTGTTCAGCTACGGAAATAACATGCAAGGCCTATACAGGCACCACTCCTGCACGCTGACATCAGTTGCTTTTGATGCTTTCCACGCCCGAGAAGCAGAGCTCCAACACAAAGCTGATCATGACCAGTATGCAGATTCCTAGATTTGAGATCTTATTATTGGATAGAGTCCAACTCACAGAACACGGAGGATCAGTGAGGAATCTGCTGTTAGACAGTCTCTACCAGAAAGAGCCTTCCTGAAGGTAAGTAGCTTGCTCATCTGATAGAGACTTCTAACTGAAGATTCCTCACCTTTTGAATAGATAACAACGCAGTACCTATTTGGAGTTGGGTCTGTGGATGGAATCATTCGAAAAAGTTGTGCATGACTGAGCGGGCAAAAAGCCCCCTCAGCAAACCTGGCTGTCCAGACAGTAATGCTTCATGAATGTATTCACCGAAACCCACGTAGCCGCTTGGCAAATGTACAGGACAGGAACTTCGTATGCTGACGCTGTGGTAGCAGCTTTGGCCCTGATGAAATGAGCCTTCCAGAAGCTGCTTCTGAGCCAACGCGTAGCAGATTTTATGCAGAGCACAATCCAGTGAAAGATGGTCTTCTTCTGCTCTGCCTTGGTGTTTTTTGCACCAGCAAACCCCACAAAGAGCTGATCTTCCAGTCGGTGTTTTCTTGTGCAATCGATGTAAAAACTCAGTGCCCTTGTGGGGTCCAAATTATGGAGTCCCTGTTCCTCCTTAGGTGGAGCAATGAACGCTGGCAAGGTGATATTTTGAACAATAGGTAACAGAGCATCAGAACCTTAGGCAAAAAAAGGACTGTGTCCGCAAAAACCAGTTTGTCTGGAAAGAAGGTGATGCAGGGCAGATTGACAAAGAGAGCCTGAAGCCACTCACCTGCTACGCTGATATTATGGTGAAGAGAAACACCATCTTAAGGGTGAGAAGATGTAAAGGGCAGTTATGAAGCGGCTCAAAGGGAGTGCACATCAAGTATGTGAGGACCAAGTTAAGGTCCCACTGTGGCATGACAGAGGGAGCAGGATAAAACAAATATTGTAACCCTTTTAAAGACACATCACAACAGGTGATTTAAATAGCAAGGGCTGGTCTGGCAACCATATAAACGCCAAGAGTCGAAAGATAATCTGTCATGTGCTCCAATAAGGCTTGGAGAAAAACACTGCCATTTTACCTATACACAGGTCTTTCCTAAAGTTCCCTTCACTTTTACACGATGACTTCTGACACACATTTGCATCCCTGACAGTCTGGATTAGTTTCTTGGAAACTATGCTTGCTTATAGAATCAACTTCGCAAAAACACTATCATGCTACCTTGACACCATGTACAAGGTTTATACATATGTTGTGCAAACATGCTTGTTGTTTTCGTACATATGGCAACATAGCTATCTATAACACACAAACAATGGCAGCCTGATCAATATCTCGGCCGAAGGAAAGGATGCCTTTTGTTATGAAAAAACATCAGTCTCCGGGTGTTGGCAGAGGAGCACTTTGCTGTCATTGGCAAAGTCTCTACATGCTGATGCTTCAGCTCAACAGCCTTCTGATATCTCCTCGAGGGGTGTCCAGCTCGTGACCACGACAGGGACCTACATTCTTTCCCTTCATGTAACGGGGGTTGGATCATCCAGTATGGGGATTCTTGGCAGAATATACACACATGCCCTAGACACTTAGGTTAGGTGACGCATAGTAGGAGTACGCCAGATTTCTATTTTGTTGTATATGCTTGCATATATACATTGTTTCAGCACAATGGTGGAACTTTTCATTCTGTTCACTGTCCTAGTACTTCGAATAACTTTCATTTGCTTCTGTCTATTGATCATTGCAGCACATATATTTTATACAAGAATCCTCTTGGTTCAATAAATATTGAAAGCGTCCCACTGTGTATTCCTTGTATATTTCTCTGAGAGGAGAGCACGAGTGACTGAGCAAAAGGGTTCTAGATCTGTTACCACAATTCTTGGGGATCAGGGTTATCATGTTCAGTGGTTGGCAGAAACATTTGCAACCCGCCTAGGATTAGGGGGGCATATGGTGGCACTGTGAGCTAGCCGGCCTATAGGATGACATATCCTGAGGTGGTGCATGGAATCAGTCTGGCACCTTCCCAAAGGTTATGCTGTCCACAACGCGCAGTTCCTACCATAGGGTGGAAACTACATGACAATCCTTTACTGTGCCCAAAGCAAAGCCTTGCAGGGCAAGGGAGAGAACAAACAACAGAAACAATTTGGCCTGGAAAGGGACTATATGTATTGTGTCACACCAAACCACAAATCTGTCCCAACGACAGTTATATACAGTTGTCATTGAGGGATGCTTGGATGCCAAGATGACATCAACTCCCTTGGAATGTTGAAGGTATTCAGCTGTTGCTGTACAATCTCCAAGCATGTAAGGTAGAGATTGTGGAGACCCGGGTGCAAGACACTTGCCACGTTGCTGGAACAGGTGCAGTCTGATCTGAGGACAGATGATCATGACTAGGAGTTCTGGATCCCATATGCTCCGTGCCCAATACGGAGCCACTAAGATGACTTGGGCCCAGTCGGTCCTGATCTTCTTTGGAACTAGGAGCAGGAGAGGTACCGGCGGGAATGCATACAAGGGTCCCAAGTTCTACTCTAAGCGGAATGCATCTCCCAGAGAGAAAAGCCTTGGAAATACAAATGTGCAGAACTGCTGAAACTGCAAATTCTCAGTGCTAGCGAAAAGACTGAGCCAAGGTTCTCGACATGCTTGGAAGAGCTCTTGTGCCCCTTCCACGTGTAACTGCCACTGGTGACCCGTGAGGCGCTGGTGGCTGAGTTCATCCACCCTGGCATTCAAAGATCCTGCCAGGTGGTTCAACACCAGGAAGATTCCTTGATTGTCCAGCCATTTCCAGAGGTGAAACGACTCCTGGCAAAGGATCCATAACCCCACCCTGCACTGATTGTTGCAGTACCACATGACAGTGGTGTTGTTCATAAACACCTGCACCTGCCTTTCCTTGATGGATGGCAAGAAGGCTTTCAAAACCAAGCAGATGGCCCTCAGCTCCAGGAGCTTGATGTGGAGGGGGCCACCACTGGAGACCAGAGGCCTCTGATCTGCACCTCTCCCAGGTGGCCATGCCAACCCAGAAACGATGAATCGATCACCACTGTCAGTTCTAGGTGGGGTAGGGAGAGGGGTCTGCTGCTCACCCAACAGCGGTCCAGGAAGAACCAATGCAGATCTTTTGCAGTCCTCAAAAATCAGGATATGTATGGAGAGGTCCCCCTGATGTTGGTACCACTGAGACTTTAGATCCCGTAGAGCCCACATATGCCACCTGGCATGCTTGACCAACAGAGAGCAGGAGGCTATCAGTCCCAGCAGCCTCAGAGTCGACCTCACTGAAATCCAGGAAAAGGCTGAAACAGTGGCATCATAGCCTGAATGTCTTGGACTCTCCTTTCTGGGTGAAAGGCACAGAACTGGACTGTATCCAATATGGCTCTGAAGAAAGGGAGCACCTGAGAAAGAGCCATGTATGACTTGGGCACGTTGATTGTGAACCTTAAGGTTGAAAGAAGGTTTGCCTCAGTCTGGAGATGGGTGACAACTACCTGTGGTGAGCCCGCCTTCCGAAGTCAGTCGTCTAGGTAGGGGAAGACTGGAACTCCTAACCTCTGAAGATTTGCTACAGCCACCGCCATCACTTTCGGGAACACCCGAGAGGTGCTGCTGAGACCAAAGATGAGCACAGTGAACTAGAATTACTCCTGTCCAACCATGAACCACAGATAGTAAGTGTGAGCCTGCAGGACAGGGATGTCAAAATAAGAGTCCGGGAAAGTCCAACGCTATCATCTAGTCTTCAGAGTAGGCAAGACCTGGGATAGGGTGAGCATCTTTAATTTGATTTTATGGAGAAAGGCTTTGAGAAGGTGCATGTCTAAAACAGGATGAAGGCCTCCGTCCTTCTTTGGCACCAGAAGTAGCAAGAGAAGCAACCACAGCCCACTTTCGATCAAGGCACCCTTTCTATTGCACCTCTGGTTAACAGGGCTTGCACTTCCTGTCATAAAACGGACAGTTTGTCCTCAGTCATTCGTTGCTTGGATGGTGGAAGGTGTGGCAGAGCGGCCAGGATAGGTAGGACGTACCCCTTCTGTACAATTTGCAGGACCCACCTGTCCGGCATAATGGTCTGCCAACCTGACAAAAATCATTGGATCCTGCCACCAAACAGGTGGCTGTGCTTCACTAAAGGTATGCTAAAGAGGTTTTGCAGGTGTGGGTGCAGGCGGAAGGTTGACTAACATGCTATCCTTGTGCGCCGGCCGATGAGTGCCACGACCATGAAAGGTTTGGGAACTTCCCTGGGGTTAAAGTGACTGACTGTAGGGTGTGCCTCTGCCATGGCTGTGGAAAGAATGAAAAAACTGATGTAATAATAATGGTGGAGCGGAAAAGCCCAAGGAACGCACTGGGGCCAGAAAAATGTTTGGGTTCATCCGAATGCTAGAAGCCTGTACCAACAAACCCTCAGGAAAGGGGTGCTGAGACAAAAAGGCAGGGTCACCAAGGGGAGGTCAGTGGTGTCTTGCAATGCGGTGGATGACTGGGGGAGCCACAGCAAGGTTTGGTCTAGGTCCCTAGATGAGTAGCAGTGAGTGCCTCATTGAAAGGAAGGAGATACTCTGTACCAGTTTGCTCCGGCTGGAGTACTTCCATCAGGACATTGTTCTTGACCTGTAAAGTGGGGAGCTGGCAGTTGAGAACTTCGCCTGCCCTCCGCATGACCACCGCAAAAGAAGCACTCTCTTCAATGGCAATGGGAGAGATATAAGACCAGCATCAAGAGAGGTGTCAAGGCCACTGGCATCTTGGAGATCATCATACCAATTGTCTTCTTGGTAGGGTTGACAAGTTTCGTCTCCTGCATCAATTATCATCAAAATCCATCCCAAACAATAAAAGTAGTGTACGCCATCTACCTTGTGGAGGCCGGACACCAAGAGGATGAAAGGCAATAGGTTGAGGTTTGGTGAAAACCGATCTTCTCCTCGGTGTCAGAAAGCACAATGGGTGTTGCATCTTCAGGCGTCTGTTTATTCGGTATCGGCGTTGATGCTCCGAGAACCGGCGTGGATCATGGAGCTGGAGGCGGAGTCTGTATAGAAGACAGTGGAGGCCCAGTGATGGGGTCAGACAGTCCAACTGGCACAGAGGGTGAACCCGCCGGTGGTATCTCAGATGGAGGACCTCTCGGCTCCTTGGGCATGCAGGCTCCCAGAGAGAGTCAGAGGGGATCTGAAGAGTCACAGAGCATGGCCTTGCAGAACTCTTGGATCTGCATCTATGTTACAGATAGCCCCAGAAACTCTGGTTATGCTGGGACAAGTTGCGGGATAGGCTCCTCTGACATCTGACTTCGGGAGCAAGATCGAGAGGCATGGCAATGCCCTTGCACCTTCTCTGGAGTAGGAGAGTGGCAGGAAAGAGCAGACT
This sequence comes from Calotriton arnoldi, assembly GCA_963921515.1. Classification (NCBI taxonomy): domain Eukaryota; kingdom Metazoa; phylum Chordata; class Amphibia; order Caudata; family Salamandridae; genus Calotriton; species Calotriton arnoldi. The sequence goes on along the minus strand of CAWUFW010010863.1, from coordinate 81,422 downwards.
CCCACTGGGACTTTATGGTTTTTCCTCTACTTACCTGAAGACTTGGAGTGTGACAACGATTGGCTTGGGATTGACTCCGATGACTACTGGGCCAGGAATGGGACCGGGACAAACCCTTGGACTTGGACCGGTCACAACGTGGAGTCTTGTGGTGTTTGGCGATGTAGTTTTGCCTTGCAGTCCAGTATGCCCTTCAAGTTCTTCGACATGCAGTAGGTGCAGGCCTTGGAGTCATGACTCGACCATAGGCACATCTGAGGGAAACTGTCACAGACATTTGCTTGCAACTGTCCTTAAAGGATTTAAAACCTGTCGTTTTGGGAGGTGACATTTTCGTTGCACACTGCGTGTCTGCTAAAGCAAAAAGGATCTGATGTGAACACGTGTGAGTCGCGCCTATATAGACCCTGCACATTATTACATCAACAGAACGGCGTCAGTAAGGAGAACACAACACCGCCTACAGGCACGCAGCAGTACTACGGAAAAGTTTTGGGATCCTTTCTGACGTTTGAGGAATATTCATAAGTCAAGAATCTACAGTTAGAAGTCTCTATCAGAAGCTTACAATTCACAGCAAGAAAAAAAAAATGGTTTATCAATGTAATTCCAAGTAGGTGGTGTTCCATAAGAATAATAATAGTAATACTACTACACTAATAATAATAATCATAATAAAACCGTTTGATAATTATAATTATTATTCTTATGCAGAATAGACTGCATTAACATGCCATTCTCTCTATATACTTCTTTACGCTTAGTTTCAATGCTATTCATTTCAATCTTTTTAGGTCACTCTAAAGCTATCTTTAGAGTGACCTAAAGCTACAAACATGCCTCTGAGGATTCTGCACTGCCTTAACAATAGATTTGGCCTGATGCACACACCTATGCATCTTTATATTGGATAAAACATTTTATAAACAAAGTTGCTTAATTACTTGACCATTGGTGGAGTCCACCAGGGTTCCACACTGTCTCCTGTAATCTTCAACCTCTACCTGGATCACTTTGGGCTCTGCTCACCAATAACAGCTCAAAATTCACCTAGATGTCATCGATAACTTTACCTGAAAGACTCCTACGCTTAAGACATCAAACACTGCCTGCTCATTCAAACCTGGATGTTCAGCACCTCCCTGAAGCTTACCTCTCCTAGACAGAATTCCTTTTACTTGGCAAAAACAACAAGCAAGAAAAACAAATGTGTCTCAATGACATGAACCTTCACAGCTATGAGCCCCAACTTTTTTCAATGAAAGGTCAACTGAAATCATCCTGAATACCAACCTCAACCTAAATGAACACACTGCCAAGAGAACAAAGATGGCCTGGAACCAGTTCTCTGCACTAAAGAAAGTGAATCTGGTCCTCCCACAATGTGACATCAGAACAGCTGTTTAAGCATCTGTACTCTTATATCTGGAAAGTGAAAATGGCCTGTGCCATGGCCTTCCAGTCTCAGTCTAATGATCTTTTTTTGGTTAATTATAACCATAAAAGATTAAAAAATATGGATAAGGAGACATTTCAAGAATTTACAGAAATGAATAAAACTCAATAATCACTGTATTCAAAAAATACTAGTTCAATAAAGGTGTTTTGTGTTTGACAGTAGCTTTAAGGAAACTGGACAAAGCAGAACATACTGTCTCACTAGGCAACATCTCGAGGTAAGAAAAGGAAGTCTCCTTTGTGTAAAGTGTAAAGATCTTATAATGTAAAGAAGGTCTACTTTGTGTAAAGTGCAAAGATCTTATAAAAAGGAACCAGGTAATGCTTTTTGATTGGGGCAAACTATTCCCAGAAAATTAATAAATAGCGTACATCTATGAGATACGGGTTGTAAGGGTAAGGGGATCAGATCAGTAGGAGCGGAGCCCTGGGGAAAAGAAGATAAACAAAAAGTGAACTGTTCCCAACTGAAAACGTGTCAAAAATAAAACTAAATGGTGTATTGATCACCTAAGTTAAATAATGTTCCATGTTAGCTGTAGTCGGAGCAGTGCAAGACCTGACAGAGTGTTTTGTAATTTTACTATCCTCCCTCTATGATTTTCTCAGTGAATAAAATGCATTTTTGCCCACATCATGTCCTTATTAACAATAGTGCACAGTTAATTAAATAGGTCAGGCCTACCTAATATATAACAGATGGACTTTGTATATTTTAATCAAGGGATCTTCTAATGGTCATCAGCCAGCAAACAATCTTGAATTATCTCTCTGTTAAACTAGGCCTCCGAGTTTACGTATATGGAGATCCAGAAAACCAAAGGAGACAATTTAATTGCATCTTCCAAATAAGACAAACAAAATTGGACCAATGTCCTTAAGTATCGAATATGACCCCAAGATAAGAAATGGCCTGCACTTTGGCAACAACCTTGTTTTTTATCAAATCCATATAAAATTTAGTAAATTTAGGACCGATTGTCATTACAACCATTTTTATAAAGGTTCATACTCCGATCAATGTTATCCATAAAGGAAACAAATGCTTCAATTTGTTTTTAAAGGCTGTTGGCTAAATGGGCCTTAAGAACAGTGGCATAAGGATATAACAAGGCAGGAATGGGGTGAGTGCCTAACAGGGGCATAGCTTGAATATTTTCCAAGTTGTTGATATACAAAATGAAGATATAGGGTGCCAGGACACAGCCCTGGTGCACACCTCCGTCCAGATTTAAAGATTCAGTACATTCGCTACCAGGACCATATCTGACCCCTGCGAAGGCAAAGCAAAAAGTTGCTAATATCAGGGTCAGATCTCATCGATACAAGAGGGGACCATAATTAGGACCTATTTACGTTATCAGAGGCCGTACAGAGGGCCATAATGGACAGATGCATTGAGGTCTTTTTAGCAATAGTGTACTTAGCAATCAACAGATTCTACTCTACTGCTTGTCTCGTACAGGGTAAATATGATCACATCACCCTCCTCCAGATGAACTCAACTGGCTTCCCTTGTTGGCCTTTACCACCCCCCCAAAAACAGCTGCACCATATACAAAGTCATTGCGGCCTGCCCCCCTGTCTACCTGGTTGGCAAGCTCACCATCTTCAGGGGCTCTTGGCACACCAACAGCTAGGATAGCATTAGATTGGAGACAACAAAGTGTAAATAAGCAAAAGAAAACAAGGCAGGAAGCCTTTCTTGCTACGCACCCAGGATCTGGATCTATCACGAAATTACCAACCCTGCTCAAATTCAGGAAAGAGGTGAGGAAACACCTCTTTGAAGAATACTACATCAGGATATAATAACAGTCCACAAAACAGCTACCTCTCAAACTACTTGTTGACGTATCCTTCCTTTTGACACCACTAGGCACTCCGCTGCCTTTGGCTAGGTTCATATTATAAAAATACAACCTACAAACATGGCAGCACAATTGCAATGTGCCTATATACTGCAAGAATAGAAAATGCGGTTTTCCCTTCAATTATTTCTAGGAAGTGTTGCTCTGAACAGTACTGCTTCATCCCAGAGAGAATTTAACAGTATCAAATAACCAGACACTATTTAAATCTTTGAACAATACAGTTTTGTTTTGGATTATTTTTTCAAAATCTTCCACAGGTAATAATATATATGCCTGTTTTTTTCTTTGACTGACAAGCATGTACTGACAGCAATACATGATAGCTTTCTTTAAGTTCTCCTTCATGAAAATTATAGTGTGAGGAAAAATGAAAATAATAGGCTATTCCCGCTATCCATGCCTGAGCTATGTGCAAGTGTCTATTTCATGTGTCTAAAGGAAAGTCATAAAAAAAAAACGAGACAGTATGCAATAGAAATGTTTCTGAACAGCTCAGATTAAACATGCATCCCCCCCAACTACACCATCTTTTCTTTCCCGTGACATTTCTTAATCGCTCACTAGTGCCTGCCAATTGAGAGGAAAATGCCATGATGTATGTGACCTAGTTTATGGCCTAAAACAACTTCAAGGTCTGCTGATTTTTATTGAGTTATGATGAAATCTGTTTCAACAAGAGTTCAGACTGAGGACAAAGACATCCAACTGAGTACAACACTAACAACTACAAATACATCGGCGCATGGAAAAATACAGTACGTTGAAAGCTCAAGTGACAGCCATCTGTGTCGGTCAGTGTGTGAAAAAATGTACGAATCTCCTGTAAACTCAGACTAGTGCCAAGTCGTAATGCCCAAACACTGTAAGGGTGAACATAACACCACTGCGTTTAGCGTGTGTTTTTTTAAGTCGTGTTTGAAATGAACACATGCTCATATTTAACGTTTCTGGAACACTAGCACGCGAGTTATTTATTTTCATCATGCCCCCCTACTGCAATTGCATACTGTATATGTGCACCTAAATGAACGCCATAGCCGCTTCAGAATGGAATATCATACATATCTTTTGAACCAAGGACAAGCTTCCAGTCTAATAAATATGAAAATAATCAACAATCAAAATAAAGGCTTATTGTATTCGCATTTGTACAGTGCTTCACACACCTGACGAGGCATCGAAGTGCATTAGCAGACGGGTGGTATGCTACCCCAAGATAAGTGCCTGGTTCTGTTGAGTGGCCTGTGTGGAAAGCGTTTTTGTGTCATGCATGAGTGATTAAAGTGGTGTTACTATCTTGTCCTCTGTAACTGCGTCTAGGAATGTGATGGTGGGAAGAGGAGTCAGAGACATTTAGAACGCCAGGGGCAGAGGAGACACTAAAGGTCAGGGGGGTTGGGGACAGGGACAACCTTGCGGACTTTCCAGTGACTCTATACAAATTGTCCGTTGTGTGAGAACCGTAGGACCCCCGCCGCCCCCTTAAACAAATACAATTGCATAGTTTTGAAGTTAAATATTGAGAAAGGCAAGCATGTAGTCACAGTTTGCAAGTATGCTTTATTGTTATTTACATTCACAAAGTAATTAGACCAAATGTGAAAAAAAACATGTTCATGAATCTTGCACCTTCATGCACCAAGCCAACAAAAGGGGAGACAAACAAAACAGGAAGAACAAACTAAATACTCTTAACCACATTCCTAAACCTCAAAATGCAATTGGACTAATTCGAAATTGTATTTTCTTGCTGTAGGGATCTATAATAAAATTATGAACTTTAATTTGAAAAGCCAAATAATTTCTTGCGCCGGTCATCATCTCTTTATGTATGTTGCATATGGCAACATGATTTATTCTTTTCTGCGACATAGTTGACCTTAGCCAAGTTTTCAGTTGGCTGAGCCCAGTGAAGCTTCTCTCGGCCTCAGAATATGATACTGGAATAACCAAAATAATCTGTAGTCGCTTCTCAACCTGTGAAAATTAAGCTCTCTCTCTCTTGGAAGCATTTTTCGGAGTTTGGCTGCCAGTTCTGAATTGAAGAGTACTTGAACATAGTAATTAATATAGTTAATTGACCTGAGAGCAGCAAAGGTTCAGTTTCTTTGTACTGAACAAGAGAGTCAATGCCATTGGACTCTGATATGCAAATGGAATGCAATTGTTACGTTTTGAAACACCAGTAGTATAGATCAGTATCTACCATGCATACTGTGAAGCAAGTACCCACTGCCACAGGCCTTGTCCACTGGGCACATTCTAGCCATGGAACTAGAATATTTGGCATCTAATCTCAGCTTTACCATTTCACCTAAATGTGATGGAAATAACTACTATGGCCCTCATTACGATGGCGGGTGAACCGCCACCGACAGGCCATCGATGGCGGTCCGCCCGCCATTCAGGACATCAGTCTGACTGCTGCATTACAATGCAGCCGGTCGGACAGCAGAGGTCGGGGGTAGGACCGCCGCCTCCGACAGTATCAAAGATGCCGTTGGGACGGGGGTCGGATTCCTAACCCTACAATAGAGGCGGTGCCTGCGCAGGCACCACCGCAGGGATTAGGATAAGCCTTTCCGACTGCCTGGCCATTAACAGGCAGACGGGACTGGACTTTGGGGGCCCCAAGCAGGGCCGCCATCCATGTGGGCCACTGCTAAGTGGCCTATGGGGGCACAAATAGTGCCCCTCACACATCCAAGCACCATGTGCCAGGCACCACAGTGCATGGATGTGTACAAAGCGCTTTTTTCTACTGCGGCTTGTGCTGCAGCACTTTTCCTGGGCCGCAGCACAAGTCACAGTAGAAAAAAGCATTTTACCACGCCGGCACAGCGGTCCTAACCTAACCGGGCAGGTGGGACGGCTGACACATTGTGGGACAGTCACCTGCCTGAAACGATGGCGGTTGGACCCACTGCCATCGTAATGAGGACCTATGACTAGAATGACGTTTCCCTGGTAAGAGAAGCCCCTTCGCCTTGCCGTAGGAATTACTGACACTCCAAGTTGTGGTTAGAGGACTAGTTGGAAATGTGGAACCAGGAGATACATTTGTTTTAATCCCGGCCTCCCATTTGGCCAAATTGTGTGCTCTTGGACATTCACTTTTCTGAACGTATTCCTTATTTTGGGCAAGATTGAGAGTATTTTGATTCCATGTAAAAACTGCTAGCAGGCATATGATTACAAAATAGGCTGAATACTACGTGGGAGGGGAGAAGTGCCCAGTCGCATGGTATATTCACCTAAATACAATATAGTGGTAAATGTATAGCCAGGGCCACTAGAATTATACAATTGTGGGCCATGGTGGTTTTCCGTATCATTATGGATCTGCTGCATTTGCCACATAAACATCATCTGCTGCACAATCTACAGAGTTTAACCCCCTAAAAATTGTTTCTAGCTTTAACGGTTCAAAAGTTACTAAAAACGCATTGGCACATGTTGCTGTGCAGTGAAAGGCCCTTTTCAAAGACTGACTGGTCATCTTTCTGTTACTTATTGCTATATTTGGGTGTTAAACTTGTACGAATGAGGGGCACTCTATGCCCAGACAGTGTTAACAAGTGTAAAAATGAGAAACAAAGTAAATCTATCACAAAATGTGCCACAATATGCTGCACAATTTGCCTTTTCTTGCTGCATAATTTAGTTGTCATGTGTAGCCTTTGCTCCAAGTAGCAGTGTGCTGCAGTCTTGACTTTAAAATTTAACCAACTGTTTGATCCTGGGCAAATAATATTTGACAGGAGCCGGGTCCACTTAGTTGACAATGTGACAGTACTTTGAAACAGCCTTAATGGAAGAAATAGACACCAAGGCCATACTCCCAGGACAGGTCCTGAACATGGGTCTGATTCAGTCATTAAAGGCTGTTTGCATCCCAATAGCTGAAGGTTTTCCTGAAGCTGCGTTTTGCAGGACCCCTCCTGTAGTGCTGCAGCACCTCCCTTCAAGCCGACAAGCATCTCTTTCATAGTTCATCAAGGGCTGAAAGAGAGTTGCTTGTCCTTTGTACTTTTAAAGGGTTAAAAAGTGCGGGACTGTGCGTATCCCGCAGTGCCTTCGTGTGAGCAGCGCTGGACTGGATCCCAAATTACAGGCCAAACCTGCCATATACAGAGACTGGCTACCCTACCCAGGGCCCCTACCCTAGGCCTCACTGTGCCACAACATCAGTGCTTACCCCGGGAGGAGGCCCTTTCCTACCCTGAGCATCGCACCTATGGTGTAGTGCTGTTGTAAGGCCCAGGGGATGAGGAGTCTCTTCCTTTCTCTGTGGAGTCCCTTTCCTGGGTCTCACAGTCATGTCCAATGCGGCGAGGCTCTATTCTTTGCAGAGCTACAAGATTGCGAGTTTCTAGGCCTCACAGCTCTACACCATTGCTACGAGGACCAGTGCAGGAGACCTCACAGTCAAAGGGCCCCATGTTGGTCGGCTGGGCGCATGGGCCCTGGGCAGTTGCCCAGGCCTAGCATCGGCCTTGTGATCTTGCACAGAGTACAGTCATGTATGGAGTAGAATTGGGGTATTAACAAGTAGGAATCTCTGAGGAACCATTTTACTTCTGTCTCGGGCTCAAGAGAGCAGAGAATAGTACTGCATTCTGGCAGACAAACTCCGAAAAATGCTTCAGAAAGAGAGCTTAATTTTCACAGGTTGAGAAGCGACTACAGATTCTTTCGGTTATTCCAGTATCATCTTCTGAGGCTGAGAGAAGCTTCAGTGGGCTCAGCCGACTGAAAACTTGGCTAAGATCAACTATGTCTCAGAAAAGAATGAATCATGTTGCCATATGCAACATACATAAAGAGTTGATGGACTCAGTTGACCTACAGACAGTAGCAAAATAATTTCAACTCTCCACTGAACGGCGCAAGAAATTATTTGGCTTTTCAAATTAAAGTTCATAATTTTATTATAGATTCCTACAGAAAGAAAATACAATTTCTAATTAGTCCAATTGCATTTTAAGGTTTAGAATGTCGCTCAGAGTATATAGTTTGTTCTTCCTGGTTTTTTTTGTCTCCCCTTTTATTGGCTTGGTGCATGAAAATGCAAGATTCATGAACATGTTTTTTTTCCACATTTGGTGTAATTACTTTGTGAATGTAAATAACAAAAAAGCATTCATGCCAACTGTGACTACATGCTTGCCTTTCTCAATATCCCTCAGCCCCACCTACATGGTACCTCTAGCCGACATCATCAGAACCCACAATCTCAACATCATATCCTACGCCAACGATACCCAGCTCATCCTCTCACTCTCCGCAGACCCCACCACCACGAAGGCCAGCTTCTACAACTGCATGAAGAATGTCACAGACTGGATGAAGGCCAACTGTTTGAAGCACAACACTGACAAAACTGAAGTGCTGAACTCCGGCAATAACGCCACCTCTTGGAACGACACCTAGTGGCCCGCCAAACTCGAACCCACTCCCACACCAATAGACCATGCCTGCAAACTTGGCATCATCCTGGACAGCATACTCACCATGAAATGACAAATCAACGCAGTCTCTTCTGCCTGTTTCACAATCTCTGCATGCTCCAAAGAATCTTCAAAAGTCTCCCCATCCGAACAAGTAAAACAGTCACCCAAGCCATGATCACCAGCCGACTGGTCTATGGAAACCATTGTACGCATGAACCACCACTGAACTCATGAGGAGACTTCAGACGATTCAGAACTCAGCGGCCAGGTTCATCCTTAAACTGCCCAAACGGACCTACATCACCCCACACCTTAGGAACCTCCGCTAGCACGCTGTCCAGAAAAGGTGGCAATTCAAGATATTGACACGCCTACAAAGCCCTCCATGACCTAGGACCAGCATACATCAACCACCGCCTGACCTTCCACTACCCAACCAGAGACCTTCACTCCGCCTCCCTTAAACTCGCACAGACACCACGCATCCGCCAAAGTCACAGCGGAGGCCGTTCCTTCTCCTAACCTGCTGCCAAGTCCTGGAGCGGCCTCCCCCTCCACCTCCGGACATCACCCTCACTGGCAGAATTCAAGAACAGACTCAAGGCCTGGCTTTTCAACTGAGCCCAGCAACCCAGCACCTGGATGCTCTCAAGGGTGATTAGCAGTGCTTTACAAATACTGATTGATTGATTGACAATGAGCACTGGGCCCACATCTTGGCATACCTGTCGCACTGAAGTATGCAAAACAATTGCTACAAGACCACTTCAGTAGCAATCAAGCCCTTTAACAAATAGATACATTATATTATTGTACAGTTCAGCCTGCCCCATTATGAACTTCCTTTCTGCCTTGTTAATATATCAAAGTCTCCATCTATAACACAGTGGCAAGATGTCCATTTGTGCCCTTCCTTCTTCCCCCCATCACTCTAAAGGTGTTAAGTTCTACGGAGCTGCCTCTGCTGTGCAGTTCCACACTCCAGGATGATTAGGAAAAAAACAGCATATCTGATGAAGTAGCGGTCCACTAACAGATATGCACAGTTTGAGCTATTTGGAACGCCGCTGCACTACCACTCTGTAAAAACGAGAAGAATGAAAACGTCACACACTACAAAGCCAATTACATGACTTTCATCACACTGTGTGAATGACAGTGCAGGGCCTGTACCTATCATTATGAGGTTCATACCACATGGTAATAGGCTGTGCAATAGGCGCCGAGCTGTTAGACACAGTGTAGCTGGGACACAGGGCCTGCCTGTCAGCAAAAGGTAATTGCAGAAGCCCGATCCGGATGTCAGCCAGAATAGGAATTTGTGGCAGAAAGATTATATAAACAAGCATTGGCATAGCCAATAGGTCTCGCTTTTGGGACCTTATAAGTATTTTAGTTATGCAGCACAATATCCTTGGGGCAACAACATTAACTGTTGCATGGTTAAACACTTATAAGGTCCCAAAGGCGAGACCTATTGGCTATGCCAATGCTACTTATAGCTGTGGGGGCCTGGAATAGTCCGAACAGTCACACTTGTAGGGGTGTGATGGTTAGTACTTGTGTTGTTACTATCACTGGCAGCATAGCAGGGCAATGTGTGGTAGAAGTGTCAATGGCCTCCTGACGAGAACCGTGGCACTTTTTTTTTTTTTTTACAAATTAAGCGCTGCTGCATGTATATCTTAAAGAATTGGTAAAAATAGGTCTGAATGTCTCAGAATTACTTCATGCATCAGCAGCAATTTGGGACCAGCCCTGAGCGTTGCCCATTGTATGATGCTGCTGCCTGAATTTTTAGAATGCAGGTTCCCATTAGACATTTTTATTTTTGTCTGAGATTCATCTATGCAGAAATTCTAGCTCTGCAACCTGCATTAACGTTAAACCTTTTACAATCTCTCACTCACTCACTCTGCCTCTCTCTCATCTGGTCTATCACCGTCTCCCGCCGTTCCAGAAGCTGTGCTGTAAAGGGGCGGAGAGTTTTTTTTAACTAATGTATTTAGTCCCCCTAAATGTGCCCCTACTTTTTGGTCCCATCTCGGGACATAAAGATACAATAAATAAAATAACAAATTTGTTCTATTCGCTCTGTAAATGGCACGGTGCTCCTATTACAAACAGTGGCACTTGTTTTATCGCAGAAGGATGAAAGGCTGTACATTTTATCAAGACTCGGCATATTATCCAGCCTACGCATTCAGTGATTCAGCAGATATTTTGGGGATATTCTGCCCTTCCAGGAGAGGACAGAACTTAGGAGGCACTCTATATCAGAGTTAGTGCAGAACCCCTGCATATATAAATCTAGCTGCTCGCGGGGGCGCTTTTACCCCACAAACCACTGTTAGGGCAATAGGAGGCAGGAGCTGGGGTGTCAGGAGGACTCCTGCCCATTTCACAGCGTTGATGATGTTCAGAGTTTGGGTTTGTCCCTCACCAGCCTCACAATAATTTACTCACGAGATGTCGCTGTCTTGCTAGATGAAATAATTCAATATTTTCCCAACACCAATTTATGATACCTCAGTGGACTAACGTGCGCCTGTAGCAAAGACCTACATGCAAGCTGCAAGTCACTGCCTGGACTCCCCATGGGGCAAACTCTGTCCACTCTTCTCGTGTACGTAACATGAGAACCGGTGAGTTGGGCATTGACCCGATCTATAATTTACAGCGCCAAGAAGGGAATATGTGGGACTGCAAGCGCTACATACAACAAGGAATTACATACACCGAGGGCACTCATTGTTCGTTGGGTCTTTAATGTGGGGTCGAGGATTGCAGCGACGACGTAATACGGCCAGTTATTACTATGACAGGGACAGAATACATAAGTTAAAATGCCACGTCCCTCCACTTATCTCTTACCTTCCTTGCCGTTACTCTTCCGCGCTCAGTGCTAACGATCTACTGGGAAACTGATTTTCTCCACAACTTCAGTAACCGGGTCCAATGAAAGGATAAGCGATAAGCCCTGTGAAGTTTGCACGTTACGGATTCACGTTTGACGGCCCTTCAGTGTGCGTGCACCCGGCACACCTATGTTTATGGAAGTGTGTGATGCCTTCTAAGGTTTCAGTTCAGCACCTGGAAGGCAGCGTACGCCTTATAAACACATTTCTGGGTGGCACATGAAACACAACGCGTTCACCACCCACTAAAATACACGGCTGCGACTTCATTTCGTGGCGTTTCGAGTTATAATGAAAAGCGCATGCGCACAAATAAAAACGCATGCACACGGATAATTGTGCCACGTTGCGTTCTGTGAAGAAAAGGAGAAATGGGATGGATGCAAATCTGTGCGTAGCGATGGTACAGAGTGCTGAAAGCAACAACTAAACAAGAGAGGAGCGGGGGCGAGCGAGCGCGGCAGCCTGGGCTTTTGAAAGCTGACCAGACGCTCGTGCGTCATGGCCTTTTCCCTGCGATTACCCGCACGGCCGGCATGTGTTTCCAATTATCGCGCCCGCGTCTGGGCACGATAATTGGAAACAGATGTCTGCCGTGCGCGTAACCGCAGGGAAAAGGCCATGACGCACGAGCGTCTGATCAGCTTTCGAAACCCCCTAACTTAAAGTCTCGCAGAGCAGCGCTTTCGCGCTACTCGAGGCTCGACCTAAAAAGTTGCTTGTGTGTGTTTAACGTGTTTGTATGCATGAGGAAGATCATGTGATAGGCCCATTCCGCCATGGCTTGAAACATAGCTGAACTTTTATAATATTGACCATTAGATATTGTTTGTAATTCCTACCAAATTTGGGCATCTATGACATGATGGTACCTCCTGTGAACCTATTTGGAAGTGGCAGGATGGAAAATGAAAGTAAATGAAAAGCAGAAGCAAAGAAGTATACTGTAACAAGGTATAGTCCCTGTGAAATTGCCGTTTCTGGACTGCGTGTCTCTCTTATAGCATGAAAATGCATAATTATGCAGACCTTTCCTTTTCTCAATGTTTTTTTAGACAACGTGAACCCACAGCCTCCAAGCAGAATTGTATTGATGCTTGCCACACCATGAAAGCACTGGAATATTTCATGAGAGCTCCTTCAGAAACTACGTTTTTTACACCAATTTATGGGAAAACGTGCTTTAAAGTGCACTATTTGGCACATAAAAAAATGACTAGAGGAGAACCCCTTTCCCAGAACTCATTTTGGGAAGTTGGAAGGGTTTAACTCACTCTCTCCGAGTTATTTGGGGCAGAAGTATTTATACTCAGCACTTTTAAATATCACCAGCTGCCATTTCTCTAGAGTATTGGATTTGACATTTGGTGTTCTTCAGTGTCATCCTTACACTTCACTTCCTCTGTTGAATCTTCATTCCACCCTATCTGGAGGCTTGTTATTATTGGCACCCCCCTGAATATCTAAAGTAGAATATCGAGTACAAAATATTTATACTGAAATACTAACAGGTAAGTATTGATATTCTATAAATAACTCCACATATATGTACATTGGTGATATATATCTCTATCTTCAAGGTACGTAGATAGGCAGTAGAACTACTTCTCTATATGCACTTACCTTTCGATATTTTGTCCCTCGATATTCTGGCCACAATATTATTGTAGGCCGATATTCACTAGTACAACTGTTATTATCCAGTGCATTTAGGTTTCTTTTTAACACCTTGGCGTGCACTGCTCATTATGCACAGAGAGGGGAAGAGCTGAGAGGTGATCTAAAAAGTGAGAACGTAGTTCTGCTAGGTTTGTGCTCATGGACCTGGAGATATATATATATATAATTTTTTTTTTTCACAGAAAAAAAACAAAGGTTACAGAGACGTTATAGTTAGGCTGACTTTTCACTCGTACAAAACCAGAGAAATTCAGCCATTATAGTTAGCTGAGTTAACTATAACTCGCGCCCCCGCAATGCACTGCTTATGACCTCACATATTACATCACTCATGACATGGTCAGTGACATCACTGATGACATCACTGATGACATCATCCAGTGACTGAGTGTTTTTAAAAAGGTAATGAGTTTTAAATATATACACCAAGGTGTATTGTTGAATCAGTGGATGTATGAATGACTGTACGGATGACTCAGTGGGTGCGTGACTGACTGTATAAGTGAGCGATTAGGTCTCATTGAATGTATGGGTGAGTGAATGGTTGTGTGAATGTCTGTATCTGTCTGTCAGTTGATGTCTAAGTAGGTGTATGAGTGTGTTAGTGGGTATGTGAATGGCTATATGGGTGATTGATTGGTTGTCTGACTATGTCTTTGTTTGTCTGGGTGTCTGTGTTTGTGGGTGAGGAGGTGTGTGACTGCCTGTATGGATCAGTGAGTGGGTGAGGCAGTGGCTATATATATGGTACTGTTGCGTGTGTGAGAAGTTGTATGGGTGAATGAGTGTCTGTATGACTGTGTCGGTGATTGAGTGCATGTGTCAGTATGGGTGAGTAACTTGATATGTGAAAGGCAGTATACATGAGTGACGGGGTACATGAGTGACTGTATACATGAGTGAGTGAATGTGAAGTGACTATATGGATGAGTGCATGCTTCTGTCGGTGACTGTATACCTGAGTGAGTATGTGTTACTATTTGTATGAGTGAGTGGGTGGGTGTGTAACTGTTTTGGTGACTAAGTGGCTGTATGAGTAACTGTATGGATGAGTATCTAGGTGTGTGAGTAGTTCTATGCGTGACTCAGTGTGTGAGCGCCTGTATGAGTGGATATGTCAATGGCTGTATTAGTAAGTGAGTCTATGAGTGGCAGTATGGGTGAGCGAGTGGATGTGTGTCTAGATCAATTAATCAGTGAGTGGGTGCGTAAGTACTGGTATGGCTCTGTGAATGGGTTTGTGAATGGTTGTGTGGGAGTGGCAGTGGATATATAAAAGATTCTATAGGGGTGTGAGAGGGTGCGTCAGAGATGCTGTGGATGATGTCATCACTGTTGTCATCAATGATGTCATTTGAGATGTCATCGGTCATGTCAATGACCATGTCATGAGTGATGTAATATGTGAGGTCATAAGCAGTGCATTGCGGGGGCGAGAGTTATAGTTAGCTCAGCTAACTATAACAGCTGAATTTCTCTGGTTTTGTACGAGTTAAATGTCAGCCTAACTATAACTTCCCTGTACCTTTGTTTTTTTCAGTGAATTTTTAAGGTTTTTTAAATGCTCATTTCTAACTAAAACATCCCTGAAACCTGTGGTTTTTCCAGTGAATTTCTAAGGTTTTTTTAAATGGTAATTTCTAACTATAACGTCTCTGAAACCTACGGTTTTTTCAGTGAATTTCTAAGGTTTTTAAAATGCTAATTTCGAACTATAACGTCCCTGAAACCTGTGTTTTTTTCAGTGAATTTCTAAGGTTTTTTAAATGCTAATTTCTAACTAGAACGTCCCTAAAACCTGTGGTTTTTTCAGTGAATTTCTATGGTTTTTTAACTAGCAGTTGCGTTTGCAGAGCGGTGGAGAAAGGGGGCTGGGCCTCCAACCAGCGCTCAGGAATTCCGCTGCGTAGGACTTACAAGAGGGTACCAG
Organism: Calotriton arnoldi; assembly: GCA_963921515.1. NCBI lineage: Eukaryota > Metazoa > Chordata > Amphibia > Caudata > Salamandridae > Calotriton > Calotriton arnoldi. The sequence continues at coordinate 66,109 of CAWUFW010010863.1, read as the reverse complement.
GAGGGCTTCTTGGCCCCCAAGGTCCCTCAGGAGTAATGTGGACTTCAACCCCCAACCAGTAGTGAGCCAGGAGGTGCGTTTGCAGAGTGGTGGAGAAAGGGGGCGTCGCCTCCAAAAACCTCTTAGCAATCCCACTGTGTGGGACTTACTTGAGGTAATAGGAGGGGTAGTTGCCCCCCAAGGACGTCATTGGGGGCCAAATACCCCGCCTATTACCTTCAATAAGTACCACACAGCAGGATTGCTGAGTTCTGATAACAGGCCACTCCTCCTTTGTTTACTACTCTGCAAACTCGCCTCCTGGCACACGCTTGGTTGCGGGATTAAGTCCCCTTCGCTGCTGTGGGTCCTTAGGGGCCAACTAGCCTACCTGTTACCTCCAGTAAGCCCCTCACAGTTGGATTGCTGAAAGGTGGTCAGAGGCCACGCCCCTTTTTACACCACTCTGCAAACAAGCCTCCTGGCACACTGCTGCTTGGGGGATGAAGTCCACTTTAGTCCTGAGGTCCTCAGGACACGAGGGGACCTCATCACCCCACCAGCAGGGCACCAAGAGGCGGGTTTGCAGAGTGCTGTAAAAAGTGGCGTGGCATCCGACCAACTCTCAGCAATCCCACTGTGTGGGGCTTACTGGAGGTAACAGGTGGGCTAGTTGGCCCCTAAGGACCCTCAGCATCCAAGGGGACTTCATCCCCCAACCGAGAGCGCGCCAGGAGGCATTGAGGGGGCGGGGCCTTCGGCGAGTTACCGGCTTTGTTTCTTTGGGGGGATTTTAGGAAGGGGGCTGTGTGGCCCACCCCTTCCCTTAATTGTTTTGGGCCCGAGGACCCCATCCCCTGGGGCCTGACCAATTTAAAAAAAAAACATTACCAAAAAAAAGGAGGGTGGCGACGTGGCCCCCCTCCTGAGGCAGATTTTGGATCCGGGGACCCCATCCCCCGGGGCTAGGCCTTTTTGTTTATTACAAAAGGGGAGGGGGCCGTGCAGGCCCCCCTCCCTAGGCCGATTTCGGCCCCGGGGGCCCATCCCCCGAGGCATGGCCATTTTTTTTTCATTTTAAAGGGAGGGGGATTTACTGTGGGATTGCCCTGCTCTCACCCCATATTGGGAACAGATCCTAGATGAAATAGACAAGCATTCTGATACACAAATACCGCGTTTCCCGGCATATGTCGTCCTGGGCTTGCCCAACGCGCTCACATTTCCCCTCAGATCACGCAGAGGTAGACAAATAGGGATAGCTTTGGGTGCGGCCTTGCAAAATATACTGTCTCACTGGGGTACCGATCGGACCCCTACGTTCCAAAGGGTGGCTGAATAGGCTATGGCACCTACTGGGTATGGAGCGTATATCCCTTTCGCTCCAGGGGGATGGTGCCTCCTTTGCGGAACTGTGGCACCCATTCCTTGCTAAGAAATGCGGGAGCTTACCTGTCCCAAATACTCACGCCTCCTGCGCCTCACTATGCTGCCACAAAACACGGCCCAATCCGCACCAACAGGTCACATACCTCGGTAAATCTAATCTTTTCTTACTATTTTCACACTGGTCGGCCCAAGGGAAGGAACTCGCTGAGGGTCGGACTCGGGGGGGGGGGGACTTGGGTGGGAGACGGGAGGAGGTGGGGGGAGGGGGGAGTTGGGGTTTTGCTTTTGTTTCGGGCCTTCCCATAGCATGCCATCCCGTAGCAAACTGCAATGTCCCAGAGGTGGGCACCCTGGGACATTGCTGGAGCCCGCCCTGGGTGGTGGTGGTCCCCAGGGCCATTTACGGCTCCACGAGGGGGGCTGCATGCCCCCTCCAACAGTATTGAAGCCCTGGGGAAGTGGCGGTCCCCAGGGCTGAGGGGCCGCGTGGGCCCCCGCATTTAACAAAATTAGCTCCGGGGAGGTGGCAGTCCCCGGGGCTGCGTGGGGGGGTCCTGCCCCCACGCCTTATTTTTAAAAAAAGAAAGCGCTGGGGAGGTGGCGGATCCAACGCGACCCTCACTGAATTGTTTTTAAAAAAATGCTTTTTTTGGGCCACAGGGAGCCCCTTCAGCAGGCCTAGGGGGGTCAAGGTCTTTCTACCCTGCCCCCTTTTCTTAATTTGTTATGTTTTTGAACCTATTTCCTTGTGACTCGGTTTAACCGAGTCACAAGATGGCTGCCAACACTTCCTGGTTGGAACTGTTGGCATTTTCCAGGGACTGGTAGACGGAAGGGTAGGTGCAGATGCAAGGTCCGCACTCAAACTCAGGGCACACTCAAGCGCGGCACCTCCGTGCCACCTGATGTGGCTGGACGCATTCTAGCCTTTAGGTTGGACCTTGCATAACACACACAGTAGGTAGCACTTTAGGGGCACCATATTTGTGTGGGGTAGTTCACCATTATTTGTTTTTTTGTCCTGAAGAAGCACCATGGATCCTTAAACCACTCTAATAGGCGCGAAACATGTTGACAAACCTGAGTGAGGCCTCCCACCTACGGCCACAGGGCAATCACCTCGCCCAGTCATTCCACACTGACTACCAGGGTTCCTTTAAAACCTTTAGAGTAGCATTTGCCTGTTATAGGTTTTTATCTCTGACGGGGCGGCCTTCTTATTAAAGGATAGCTTACGACCTCCCTTATCAGTTTTAACTTTCAATCACATATCACTACTCCCCCACACATCACCTCACTTGCACTCATCATACGGCATTTTCTTAAAAAGATCTCCGCCAAAGTGACCCTTCGGGGGACTCGTAGGGCATTGCAGTGCCGGCCAGACGAGGAGCACCGCCCTATGATGAAGCATGACATCCTCTTGGGGGTATGTGAGGGCAACATGAGACAGCCTCGCTGACTGTCCTATTGACCTTAGTCTAGGTACACCTGTTGAGAACACTTTCTCTCTTCTCAGGAACAGATGCCCAATTTTGTTTTTGAAACTGTTGGCAGCCAATCAGATCGCAGGCTCGAGAGGGTTCGTGGATCCTCCGCTGCCATATATGTATATCTGAGAAATGTTTAAATTTCTCAGGAACTACTGAACGGATTTACACCATTTAACAAAAAGAGTGCACTCTGGACCAAGAGCTACCTTTCTGCCAAATTTGGTGTAATTCCATTCAGTGGCTCAGGCTGTAGCTGCGTAAACTGTTTCCTATGGAAACTGACTTGGAGAAAAAGCGTTTTGATACCCCCTCCCCTCTTTTTCTCAGCCCCCGCTTGACGAATCACCACGAAACGTTCAACTTAGCAGCTGAAGTGAGTGGGCCATTAGTTATGAAAATTTCGTTAAGATTTGTCAAACATATATATATACAGCCAACACTCCTAAACAAGACCGGAACCCATGGGAGGTGGTGCACGCACCGGGGGAGTACCCGGTTTCCAAATTTAACCAAGTTCGTTTCGCGCCGCGAAAGAAGTGCACTTTCAGGACACAATCCAAGTAAAGTTCAGGTAGTTTATTCCGCTGTAACGCAACGCGTTTCGGCAGTTACGCCTTGCTCACACGTATAGAGACTCACAAACAGTCTCTATATGACACGGACTGTTTGGGAGTCTCTATACGTGTGAGCAAGGCGTAACTGCCGAAACGCGTTGCGTTAGAGCAGAATAAACTACCTGAACTTTACTTGGATTGTGTCCTGAGAGTGCACTTATTTCGCGGCGCGAAACGAACTTGGTTAAATATATATATATATTATCTACTGGCGGTCGCCAGTAGATAGTTATAGTTAGGACCTAGTTTCCATAGGAAAAGCGTTTTTTCTTTTCCCAATAACTTTGGCGCCGGTTGACGAATCTGCGCGAAATTTTCAAAACTTGTGGCCCGCTCCGGTCAGCTCCTATCTTGAAAGTTTCGGGGTGATTCGCCAAGCGGGGGCCGAGAAAAAAGGGGGGTCCCAAAACGTGTTTTCTCCATGTTATTTTCCATAGGAAACTTTAGATACGGCTACAGCCCGAACTGCTGAACGGAATTACACCAAATTTGGCAAAAAGGTAGCCCTTGGTTCAGAAAGAGCCCTTTTTGTTAAATGGTGTAAATCCGTTCAGTAGTTCCTGAGAAATTGAAAAAAAAGAGGTCGGAAAATGAATTTGCCATAGGAAACTTTAGACACGGCTACAGCTCGAACTGCTGAACGGAATTACACCAAATTTGGCAAAAAGGTAGTGCTTGGTTCAGAAAGCGCCCTTTTTTTAAATGGTGTAAATCCGTTCAGTAGTTGCTGAGAAAATCAAAAAATAAAAGTTTTGATATTTAGAGGCGCGGTGGATCCGCGGACCCTCCCGACCACGAGCTTTATTCTAATTGGCTGTCAACACTCCAAACCAGGAAGTGTTGGCAGCCATCTTGTGACTCGGTAGAACCGAGTCACAAGAAAAGAGAAAAACAAACGCGTAAAACAAGAAAAGGGGGCAGGGTAGAAACACCCTGACCCCCTAGGCCTGCTCAGGGGTTCCCACAAGGACCCCCAGGGCCCAAAAAAAGCATTTTAAAAAAACCAAAAATCGGCCGAATTCGCGCTGGGTGCGCGAATCCGGCCGAGAAAATAAAAAACAAAACGAAGCGCGGACTCCCGCGCTTCGTTGTATTGAAGCCCCCAGGTGGGCCAGGTCCCGGGGACACTGAAAAAATGTGTGGGGGGGCCCCAATCCCCCCCACACTGCCCCGGGGACCGCCACCTCCCCGGGGCTTGATTTATGAGTTGCGGGGGGCACGCAGCCCCGGGGACCGCCACCCCCTGGGGCTAATTTTTAAATGTGTGGGGGGGCCTCCAAGGCCCCCCCAAGCCCCGGGGACCGCCACCCCCCGGGGCTTTCATTAATTATTTGCGGGGGGCTTGTTTTTTTTAAAAAAAAGATAAACCTGTGTGGGGGGGCTCGAGCCCCCCACACGCCCCGGGGACCGCCACCTCCCCAGGGCACTAAAATGTAAATTTGGGGGTCCGTTAAGTTGGGGAATTAATTCCCCTTCAATCCTGAGGGCCCCTGGGGGCCAACTAGCCCACCAGGTACCTCCAGTAAGCACCACAGGCCTGCATTGCAGAGAGGTGGTCCAGGCCACGCCCCTTTTTACACCTCTCTGCAACGCAGCTCTGTGGCGCTTACTGGAGGTACCTGGTGGGCTAGTTGGACCCCAGGGACCCTCAGGATTCAAGGGGACTTAATCCCTCAACTTACAACGCGCCACGGGGCGCGTTTGCACAGTGGTGAAGGGAGGGGGCGGGGCCTGAGGTAACATGTGTGCAAACACGCCCTCTGGCGCGTTTAAAGTTGGGGAATTAATTCCTCTTCAATCCTGAGGGTCCCTGGGGGCGAACTAGCCCACCAGGTACCTCCAGTAAGCGCCACAGGGCTGCGTTGCAGAGAGGTGGTCCAGGCCACGCCCCTTTTTACACCTCTCTGCAACGCAGCTTTGTGGCGCTTACTGGAGGTACCTGGTGGGCTAGTTGGGCCCCAGGGACCCTCAGGATTCAAGGGGACTTAATCCCCCAACTTACAACGCGCCAGGGGGCGTGTTTGCAGAGTGGTGGAGAAAGGGGGCATGGCCTTTGTCTACCTCTCACCAATCCCACTGTGTGGGGCTTACTGGAGGTAAAAGGTAGGCTAGTTGGCCCCTAAAGGACCCCCAGCAGTGAAGGGGACTTCAATCCCCATCCAAGAGCGTGCCAGGGAGCGCGTTTGTAGAGTGGTGGGCAAAGTGGGCGTGGCCTGGTACGAGTACTTACCAGTGCTGCTGTGTGGGACTGACTGGAGGTAATAGTTTGGGAAGTTGGCCCCCAAGGATGTCCTTGGGGGTCAACTACCCATCTTGTTACCTCCAGTAAGTCCCACACAGTGGTATTGCTAAGACGTCTTCGGAGGCCATGGCCCCCTTTCTCTACCACTCTGCAAACGTGCCTCGTGGCAAACTACGGGATGGGGGATGAAGTCCAATTTAGTCCTGAAGGAGTTTGGGGGCCAAGAATCCCTCCTGGTACCTCCTGTAGGTCCTACACAGCGGAATTCCTGAGCGTTGGTTGGACGCCCAGTACCCTTTCTCCACCACTCTGCAAACGTGACTACTAGTTAAAGTAGCATATTTCTGCACCTCTGACTTAGAGGTAGTTTTAATCCCCCTGCCCTATTATGTACTAGGGCCTTACAGAGGAGGTCATGCTAATCACAGGGGTACCCCAACGCATAGTGTTCCCTAGTGTATGTAGGTGTTTTCACTGTATTCTAAGTGTCTTTTAGCATAGCACTGGCTCTAGGCCTGGTTAGTCAGAGTCAGTTACCACCAGTACCCGTCTGAAAAAGTTGTGGGCACAGGATGATTTTGCAACAAGGCCTCTTTCTGCTCCTCTGTTGGTTCTTTCTGCACATGTCTTGCTTCTTCCTGCACTTTTGTTCGTCTTTGTGGACTTCTGTTGCTTCTTTCTGCATTTCTTTTGCTTCTTTCTGTGCGTTTTTCTTCTTTCTTCACATGTCCTACCTCTGTAGGCATAGTTAGAAACAAGCATTTAAAAAACCTTTGAAATTCACTAAAAAACCATAGGTTTCAGGCACGTTATAGTTAGAAATTAGCATTTAAAAAAACCTTTGAAATTCACTGAAAAAACCATAGGTTTCAGACACGTTATAGTTAGAAATTAGCATTTATAAAACCTTTGAAATTCACTGAAAAAACCATAGGTTTCAGGCACGTTATAGTTAGAAATTAGCATTTAAAAAACCTTAGAAATTCACTGAAAAAACCATAGGTTTTAGGGAAAGTTATAGTTAGTTGGACATTTCACTCGTACAAAACCAGAGAAATTCCCCCGTTATAGTTAGTTCAGTTAACTATAACTCGCGCCCCCGCAATGCACTGCTGATGACGTCACATATTACATCACTCATGACATGGTCAGTGACATCACTGATGACATCACTGATGACATCTCAAATGACATCACTGATATGTGACGTCATCAGCAGTGCATTGCGGGGGCGCGAGTTATAGTTAGCTGAACTAACTATAACGGGGAATTTCTCTGGTTTTGTACGAGTGAAATGTCCAACTAACTATAACTTTCCCTAAAACCTATGGTTTTTTCAGTGAATTTCAAAGGTTTTTTAAATGCTAATTTCTAACTATAACGTGCCTGAAACCTATGGTTTTTTCAGTGAATATATATATACACACACACACACACACACACACACACATTAGCTTAGGGACTAATGATCTGCTCGTAGGGGAAATCACCACAACTCAAGTATATACCCTAGAATGCCTTAAGTTAGTGGTGCATTATCATTATTATTTACATAGCGGAACTAAAAAGGGGTTTTTGTTTAATGATTAGGTTGAGCCCTTTCTTTGCAGTTCATCTGTTCCAGTGGCTGATTATGGTCTTAGAGAAAGTGGTTTAAAATTCCTACTAGACAGAACTAAATAGGCCAATGGCTTGACTACCACCCCTGACATTGGTGCCCATTTATCACTGCAGCATTACATTGGAGATTTTAATTATGGAATATGTGGTCAGTTTAAATAAATCTTAACTTACTGCCATTTTGATACCAATGGAAGTCATTGTAACACTGCACTTATACCCTATTCACGGATGGTAATGTTGCACCTTTTATTTTGCATATGAGCCATATGTCTGTCAAACTCTTTATATATCAGAAATTGATATATTTTTTGTAATGAAACACCAGGAGCAACGGGAAACTGCATAAAAATGTTTTGCAGTAATCAATTTGATATGTGCTGCTTCAGCAGTTAGAAAAAGATACAAATTTGAAATATGATTCCAATTTATTAATGTATTTTACTTATTTAACATAACTGGATTTTATTGCCTCTCCTCTGTACTGGTTGAGCATTTTATATGTTATGCTGTATATTAATTGATCAGATGAGTTGTTTTTCGTATAAGAGTTGATTTTTTCATGTATTCTGCAAGTATATATGCATGTACACTATTCTGACTGTTTATTGCTCTTGAGTGTCCAATTGTAAGTTTAAACTGTAACATTTATGGCATTTTTGACGAGTAAAGTTTGATTGACTGAGATCTATCTATCTACACACACGTATACTTACCTTAAATATACTTACCATAAGTGGTAAAGGCATTGTGTAGTAAAGGCTGTGTGGTAAAGGCTTCTTCCCAAACGGGTCAAGCCACCCACTCTCCAGCAGGCTGCTCCAGCTGATCACAGTGTCAAATGCCTAATTTTCCATCCTGCAGCTGCTGCTGTTTAGCATGCATGGCAGCAGGATGAAAATTAGCTGCTGCTGTTCAACACATTGGGGGGGGGGGAGGGAGGGAGTCATGCTCCTTCTCATTCTGCCACTGGACAGCTCCTGACAAGTACTGGCAAAGGCAGTAAGCCTGGCTTTTAACTCTGAATGCAAGCCAGACCCATTTGCTTTGTCAATGTTTAGGTAGCTAGTGAATGATTCAGCTCAAAATTATTCATGGTTCCTAAACACTACATCTATCACTCCTGCAATATTTCAGTAACCATAATACATATATATATATGATATATGTAGTTATAGTTATAATTGTGTTTCAATAGGAACTTCTTTTTTTGTGTTGCAAATAACTTTAGCACCGTTTGACGAATCTCCACGAGACTTTCCCAAAAATTGCTACTTTTTGACTTGTTTGTGCATCTGTCAAGCGGGGGCCAAGAAAAAAAGGGGGGGGGGGGTGCCAAAATGTATTTTCCCCATTCATTTTTCCAGAGGAACTTTAGACACAGCTAGAGCCCAAACCACTGAACGGATTTACACCAATTTTGGCAGAAAGCTAGATCTTGGTCCAGAAGTAGTGCTTTTTGTGATTTGGTGTAAATCCGTTCAGTAGTTTTTGAGCAATTAATGCTCAAAGAAATTGTATATTTCATGCCGCGGAGGATTCGTGGAGCTGGAAGATCTGTTGAGATCTGATTGGCGGCCACAACATCAACCAGGAAGTGCTGCAGCCATCTTAGGACTTGGGACTCAGTCCCAAGTCCTAAAAACAAAAAAAGACGGGGGCAGAGTAGGGATAACTTGACTGCCTAGGCCTAGTGGTGGGGAGGGACCCCCAGTGCCTGTGGCCAAAAACGTTTTAAAAAAACAATTGCCGCAAATTTGCAGAGGATCCATTAATCCGCAGAAAAACTGAAAAAAAAATACAGGTGGCGTTAAACCCCCCTCGCCCGGGGTGAGCAACGCATGTTTTTATTTTGGGGAGGGGCATGTGACCCCCTCTCCTCAAGCCTCTGAGTAGGAGTGGCTCCGGTGACCCTATCCCCCAGGGCTTAAGTAAAAAAGAAGGGAAGGCCGCAGTCCCAAGCCCGAAGCCTAATTAGGCCCCAGGGCCCTCATCTTCTGGGTCCGGAATGCATTAAAAAGTGGGAGGAGGGGCTGCAAGACTCCCTATCCCAAGCCTAAAAAGACCCAGGGAAACGTGTTTGGTCCTGTCTGGTAGGAGCATTTTTAAATCTTGCGCCAAACAGAGCAAACATGCAAGTCTTCTCCCACCCGGTGAGAGATTTAAACATGCTCCCGCCAGATGGGAGCTGACTTCTGCAGCAGGGAAACAGAACACCTGTTGCTCCCGCCCAGAGGGAGCCGGCAGAAAACAGCTGCTCCCTCCAGACAGGAGCAATGCCAACTGCCGCACCATGTGGAGAGCCGGCTGGGGCAATAAGTTGGTTATGATCCATGCCGCAGCGCACAGCAGCTTTTGCGGGTGCCTCCTCTTGGGTTACCCGGCTCCCTTGTCAATGTGAATAAAAGATGATGGAGGCACTCCAAAGCACTTCTGGGTGATTTTTTATTGGAAAATGCAGCACACCAAGCCCCAGACGCATTGCGACCATAAGTCTTTTTCATAGAAAGCAGTCACCATGATTATTGTCTATTTATATTGTCCTTCCACTATTTTAATCCAACAAAGCATTCCGGTTCACATAGTACCTTTAAAAAACACTAATTTCCCATTTTGCAGTAGTGTGATTCATATGAAAACCGCAAAGTGCATTATTCAAATCCTTACACTTGTGTACATGATTCTTTAACACAAATCCATCTCATATATATATATATATACACACTTGAAAACCATTGTGTTTTGCATCATTATGTAGGCATTTACCTGCACTCCAGAGGACTTACAATGTTAGTCTTAATATGCAGCTACTGCGTGATTGTGCCCTCTAGTGGGCATAACTTAATCAAAAATTTTGAATTTAAAACACAGAAGGTACATTTATGTGTTCTCAAGGGAGAAATCTAAGAAAAATCCCATCACCAACATTAAATCAAATTCAGCTTCTGGCAGAAAACAGTATAAATCACTTTGTATTTTGCTGTCTGGAAATCAATATTTTTATTATGTTCGTACCACTCAACTATTGATTTCAAAATTTGCAATGTAATGTATCCAATCACATTTTATAAACTCCTACTCATTTCATTTTTATGAGCCGTAATTGGCACCACCCATAATTGATTATATAAAATTGTTGCAGTGTGATGGGTCTTCACATTTTTACCAATTTTGCATTCTTTAATAGACACAATCAATACATTCACAAATATAAAACACTCATCAATATTTCCACACCATTCTTCTAATGAAACTAAATCTAAGAAATACTTTTGAACATATGAACACATCCAACAATAGAAGTCCATGAAACTCCTGGATTGAATACTTGAATTATTATCTTTTCTCAAAAAAGGTACATAGGAAGTCATTCATAAGTGAATGTGAAGCTCCTTATCTAAATTGTGTCCATTAGAGGATTTTGTCTTGTACTTGATTATATATCTTGATTCAAGTTGTTGAAATAGGCGCATTTTATCACCACCCATTACTGATTTTTGTTGAATATCAATCCTCAAAAACCTTAAGGATGTTCTATTTTAATTGTGTGATAGTCTGTAGTGTCTTGCTACAGGATAGCTGAGATCATCGTTCTTGAATGCCCGGAAGTGATCCAAAATCCGTTTTTGTAATTGACAAGTGCTTCCAATATATAATAAATCACAAGGACATTGCCTGATGTATACCACAAATGTACTTTTACAAGTTATTTTTCTAATTTCATCTGTTTTTCCTTTTATTGCATATTCTTTTAACGATAGAGCCTGTGTACATGCCTTGCATTTTGTGCTTTTACAGCAGCTTTTGCTTCCTTCTGATCTTAGTCATGAGGGTCCAACTCATTCCTCCTGCTTTGGCATAAAATGTCTGGTAGTCAAGATTCTGGACAGCGATAGCACTCTCTTAAACGTTAGTTTTGGAAAAGGCCAAATATTTTCTTTTGGATCGGTATCTTGACTGATCCTCCTTATGGAATTTACTTCCTTACTGAAAGAGATAACCAATCTTATATTTTCATTTTTGTTTGGATCTCTTCTCTGTCTACGATTCTGATATCGATACACTTTTAGTTTGTTCTTCTGCTTGCTCTAAAAGAGAACATGGTTCGTAGCAGTATTTTTTAGGTCGAGCCTAGCATCAGCACGCATGCGCTGCTCGCTCTGCGAGACTGCTGTAGTAGAGTATGGGAGAGAAGCCGCGCCCACTGCCCGCCCATATTTTTAATTGGCTTGTGTCATTGTCTTTCGTAAATGCTGCCTTCGGATTCGGCTTTGGGCTTGTTAGTCCCTCCTTAGTACGGCCTTATCTTCATTTGGAACCTCTCATGGCTACTGGCCCCTTTACTTGTTTGTTACACGGTACGTGTACTATTTTCTTTATTGAGTTTCACCTACGTTAGGCACGACAACATGCAGGATTCGTACAGAATATACTGCTGCGTCATTATTTCCCTGCAGGCTGAGGGATGGACATGGCGACGCTGCTCCCCCCAGACGCTTTTCCCATCTTCTTGCACCTCTCCCTTTCCTGTCACACCTCATGGAGTTCGGTCAACATAATTTTAACACTAGTCATTGGCTGGACGGAATCAAACACCCCATTTCAATACTAGATGTGCTACAACCACCAATGTATATTTTTACAGTGACATTCCACCATCCTGTGTGTAAGGAGATAAAAATGACATCTGCAACAGATAGTACTTTTCGAATCGGGACCTCTGATATATGTGCAGAATCCGTAGGATTTTGAACTTGGTAAGGATTTGTAGAGTTCCTGATCTCTGAGTGTTTTGTTATGCTATGAACAGACACATACTATTCAGAATCACAGGGTGGTGAACCGACGCCGAGACTACAGCCCGCCTACTCGCGCGATTACATGCCGACGTGAGAAATGTCACGCCCTGTAGCCTATTACTTATATATGAGGATACGGGAAAATGTTCCATTACGGTTTAAAACAATACCACACAGATTTACATAGGTGCAGTACCTTAACCTCACACGCACATTGCATACATAAAAAAAACAGGCCACACCGAAACGGGCAGCATGTGTTAAACTTCAAAGTTATAAAATCTGTTCAAACACACGTCAGATGTTGATGTCTAATGAAGATACTGCATACACATCTGGCAGAATTTTGTTCTATAACTGTGCATCTCAATAGGGCAACCTCAATAAAAGATTGTGCCGCTCGTTTACAAGGAATTCCATCAAATTATTGAGGCAGTTTAATTTGTATATAAAGCATGGCCCCATTTGACAGACACGACTCCTAAATTTGTGTGTTTCCAAGGGACACAAACCTGCAGCACCCACGGACAGCCCACTGCACATAACCGAGGTGGGAGATGAATAAAAGGTGCGTGCCTTTTATTCCCTGTCTGCAGAAAGCACGTCCAAGCAGAGCACACACCAATATTAATTAGCGGGGGGAAAAAATCGACAATGTCTTTTGTCAGTTTCACTGGCAAAAATGGAAGATTATACATAACTTTAAATTTCATGGAAGTACACATGGCATGTCCATATTTCAGAGCACCACCCCATAGATATATCTATTTTTGTTCAACAAAATACAGTTTCATATACACCTGTGCCTTCCGGAAACATATTTGTGCCTCTCTCTATAATTCTGGACATATCCGTTCTGTCAAGGAAATGTTTTTACTGCCCTCCTGCAAATCCCTGCCTTTGATAGATTATATGCAAGCACAGCTTACTTTAAAGAAAATGCAGAGGCAAATACAATGATTTCGTTTTTCTGAACCAAAAAAAACTAGCCTCAATAACATAGTGTGACATCACCTAACCTAACTCGAGGTTATACCATGAAATAAATAACACAACACCATACCACTACACGCAACATGATTCAACTCCACATATTTACACTCTACTCAATACCACATAAATACACCACACACAAAACCACTCACATAGCAACAATTCACATATACTCCAGACAATGCCACATAATTCCAATCAGCATAATTCCACCCGACACCACACAGTTTCATTCCACACAATTCAATTCCACACATTTCCATTCCACACCACATAATTCCACACCAAACCACATCATTCAACTCAACAACACAATTACACAATAAACCACATACATCCAATCCACACAATTCCATAACACACAAAAAAATTACACTCCACTCCATACCACATAATTAAACTCCACATAAATCTACTCCATGCCATGTAACACTCCACATTAATACACTCCAAGCCATGGCACATAATTCCACTCCACATATTTTCACTCAGTGTCACACAATTTCACACAACACAATTCAACTTCACACAATTCCATTCCACTGCAGAAAATTCCACTCCACAACACAGTTCCACTACACACTACATACACTCAGTACACACCACACAATTCCACGTCATGCCACATAATTCAGCACCGCACCACATAATTGCACACAATACATGTCACTCCACAACACACAATAGCACTACACATAAGTCCACTACACTTACTGCCACATAATTACTATCCACATAATTCCAATGCACACACTCATCCATCATTGCTTATATTGGGTCACTTCAGGTCTTTCAGCACAGTTTCTTTACCATAAGTTTTTTAAAAATCCAAACCGCAAACACACGCTCTCCTCCTCTCCCTTTAGTGTCTTCTGCGTACACAAGCGCAATCTCTTTATGTGCCTATAACTTTCTCTCCCCTGCATTCTCTCTTTCTCACACGCTCTTTCTCCTACTCTATATAGAGTTCATTTAGCACTTCATATACAAAACTACCTATCCCTCTCAATCTTACTTTTGATATATTTGTACAGCTCTCACTCCTATCTATTCACCATGCCACATATTTCCAATACACAAATACCCTACATACCACATAATTTCACCCCACACAATTTCACAACTAACAATTCCAATGCAAACCACATAATTCCACTACAAACAACATACATCCACTCCACTATAAACAAAAAAACATATGTAAAACACAATACAATTTACAACGCAAATAACTCTAACAAATGAGAGACCAATTGCATTACAAATGCTTGTTCTAAATAGTGCTGTCTCCAACCTTTGATTTTCAACGTATGCCAATGTATCCAAGAACACAATCTTATCTTGACTGATGGTATACGTCAATCGAATAGTATCTCGATTACTATTGAGGCTCGTAAAGTATTCCTCAAATTCCTGGACTGTTCCATCCTATATCACAAATAAGTCATTGATATAGCGTAACCAAATAACAATCTTGTTTAGATATTGCTCATGTTGTTCTGCCAATGCAAACTCTCTCTCCCACCATCCCATAGTGAGATTCGCGTACAGCGGCGACCAGTACAGGTAAACACGGTGGGGCAGGGTGGGAGGGGGGAGTCGACAGACGACGGAATAGGTATAATTAAATAAATAAATAATACCTATTCCATCATCTTTCGGCTTCCGCCCCTGCCCCGCCCCACCGAGCTGCCTGTGCCGGCCGCCGCTGATGGGAAAATCGTGCTTCAGCAGCACAGTGCCCGCACCCACCAGTGTGTGCTCCCCATGACCGCCCCCAATCCTCCAGGATTCCCAGGTCAGCAAAGCGTGGTGAGAGTTCAATTCAACTTCCCTGCTCAATACTTTCAACAGAGTCGAAGGATAGTAGACCAGTATTCCTTAATCAATGGCTTGCACCCAACATTACGTGAAAAAAAATGGCCTTCAGGGGGGGGGCACATTGAATACAGTGTGGAGAGGGAGTCCTGCCTGCATGCCACAGACTCTGGAGTGTAAAGTAGGTCATATGTAGGAATTTTAACTGTATTAGTTTCAATCTGGCTGAGATTATAGAGCCTCAAGGGGATTATTCTGGCATTCCTCCCCTCAAACACTATCCTCTACTATCTAATCCAACAGAGTGCACTGTTCCATCACGGCAAGGTCACGCTAGCTTCTTCTGGAAGGGTTCAAGGCACCAGTCTACCATATAGTATATCTAGGAGTTTGTCATCACCCAGAAGCACTAGTTCTGTTTCAAATGCTAGATCATCACACTCTAAATAGCCTATCATTTAGAAGTACAATGTGTGACACCCAATAGTACAGTCGTAGGTCTGTCATACCCATTCCACCATCAAAGGCAATTTGAGGGAGTAGACCCGCCCATAAGAAGGAGCGTATTCTCGCTCAGAGTCACAAACCAGGATTGGGGATTTCTAAAGGGAAATTCTGGAGTGAGTAGAGCAATCTTGGCCACATGATCATTTTAAAGAGGGCCAGGGCAAGCTTTAGGGCAGTGCAACCGGTGCGGCCGCACTGGGCGCGCACCTGGGGAGGGAGGCGCTGACCTCAGTCGGGGCATTGTGTTTAGCAATAACTTACGATTTAAAAACACCTGTGGCAGAATTCCTTGTACGTCCAGTTTTCAGTCACCATTATAATGTCTAGATAGCTCTTGCGATTAATGTTCCTGCTAGAGAGAGAGAGAGATCAGTTTTGCCTAGTTGCAGTTTTGACTCGCCACAAAGTAGCGCAGAGGGTTAATGTTAATGTTATGTTAATGTTAATAAGGCTTGTAAAGCGCACTGCTACCCTAAGGTGTCCTGGCGCTAGGAGTTGCCAACTTGGTTGCTGGATGAGGGATGGATTCAAGGGAAAAGCCAGGTATTCAGCCCCCTTCTAAAGGAAAGGAGCTCGGTGGCACTTCTGAGGTGGAGGGGAAGGCTGTTCCATGCTTTTGCAGCACAGCTGAAAAAACTCCTACCCCCCTAACTGGCTGTCTTTGCCCGTGGAATTTTTTATAAGTTTTGCCTCGGCAGAGCGCAATGCTCTGCCGGGAACGTACCATTGAAGATGTTGTCTCATATAGGCCGGGCCAGAACCTGTAAGGGCTTTAAAGACCGTGCAGAGGGCCTTAAAATCCACCCGTTGTTTCACCGGGAGCCAGTGAAGCTTCCCAAGTCCCTTCTTGACCGAGACAAACCTTGGGATGCCCAAGAGAAGCCTGGCTGCTGCATTCTGCACGACCTGCAGTCGGCTAAGATGTCTTTTTTGGATGTTAAGATAAAGGCCGTTGCAATAATCCAGGCGAGAAAAAATGAGAGCAGTGATTACTGTCCTGAGGCTGTCTTCGGGCAATAGCAACTTAATTTTCCTCAGTATCCTCAAAAGATGGAAGCAAGAGGAGACAACTCGGCTGATCTGATCCCAGAAGGATAGTTTGACGTCAATGATCACCCCCAGGTTCTTCACCTTGACGGTGGGAACTGGTTGCGGACCCAAAATTACAGGCCACCAATCGGGTGACCAAAGGTTCGAGGAATTACCGAAGATGATCACCTCAGTTTTCCCAGCATTCAACTTAAGACAGTTTGCTGTCATCCAGCTTGCGATGGCCTGCATACAATTGTGGCAATCGCGCCCTGTCTTAACCTCTTTGCCCTTCTGGATTGACAACACAATTTGTGTGTCATCGGCATAGGAGGTCAGCTGGAGCCCAAATGATCGAATAAGGACTGCCAGCGGGGATACATACACGTTAAATAGTGTAGGGCTAAGTGCCGATCCTTGTGGGACCCCACAGGGCAGAGAAAAAGGTTTCGATCGATCCTTTCCCAAGTCCACTGTTTGGATTCTATCAGTAAGAAAAGATTTTAAAAGGGTATGGGCATTGCCGGAAACCCCCCTTTCGGCTAACCGGTCCAACAGCACTTCGTGGTGGACCGTGTCGAAGGCCGCAGACAGATCCAACATAATCAGGATTGCAGCTCCTCCCTTATCTAATGCCTCTCTGATTTCTTCAGTTGATTTAATCAGAGCCAGCTCAATGCTGTGATCAGCACGAAAGCCGAATTGTGTTGGATCTAACAGGCCATTAGTTTTGAGAAAGGAGCTTAGTTGGGAATTCATTTCCTTTTCAATCAACTTGGCCGGCAGGGGGAGGCGAGAGATGGGTCTATAATTGCTTGGCTCATTCGAGTCCAGATTAGCTTTCTTCAGGAGTGGGAGAATTGAGGCTTTTTTCCACGCCTTGGGAAATCGACCTGACTTAAAAATGATATTAAAAACCGGGGCAAGGGCCGCCCCAATGGTGTTTTGGACAAGTTTGGCCACTGAGGCTGGGCATGGATCTAAAGGAGAGCCAGATTGGATTCCCAACAGGAGCTTTATGACATCCTGGGCCTCCACTGTAACAAAGCTATCTAGAATCGGGATTCTCTTGACGTCCTTTGCCGGGCCCCATGCTTCCATCTTGGAGCCCTCCTTTTGTGAAATCCTGAAAGACGAAAAAATGATATCCACTTTTTCCCTGAAGAAGGATGCTAAGGTTTCGCAGATTTCAGGGCCATTCCGTGGTTTAGCACTGGTGGGAGTTGTGAGTTTTGAAATAGTTTTAAAAAGTTCCTTTGTGTTATTAGTAGGTTGGCCGAAAAAGAACGCGTACCGTGTAGATCACAGATCTGTATTTTATGTGGATAGCTGAGTGGATTACTGCTTTTGTCACAGAGATCCTTTTGTCACCGCAGTTCACAAGATACAACCCTAATATAGAACAGTGACTGTTACGAACTGTCATTAAAGAGCAGCAAGCAAACTGCATAAAATAGGTTAGGACGTGATGGGTTTTTTACCCCAGTCTTTAATTATCTTTTCCTAATGTTGCTGAAAAGGGTTTGTTTGGGTAGATATACATTCTTATTAGTAAAGCCAGCCTTTACCAGTGCTTTAAAACAAATGAAATGCATGTGAGAGACAGGCTATGGAGAGATGAGGGACACTTTTGTTCGGTGGTAGTGAGGGAACCGGAGGAGGAGGTCCAGTGGGGCTATGATGCCAAAAATGAATTTCGTACCGGGCACAAACAGCGCTAAGGCCAGCCCTGAAGAGAGCTACCATTCCTAGGACAATTAAGGGAAGCTTCACCCAGCTATCCATATCTCTCAGTGCCCTAAGTATTAACAGATTCAAGTTTAGACTATGTGTGAGGTTCAGGTCTGATGCTATGTGCTCTCCTAGATAACTGATGCTATGTGTTTTAACCTGTAATTGGGGCTGCCAGTTACTGTACTTTGGTCCAAGAACAAGCTAGACCAAGTTAGAATTTGCATCATTGACCCTCAGGCCGAAGGCTTCCCTAAACAATTCAATAATTTTACCCGGTTTCATGAGGATGACTCAAAGAGTAGAACATCGTCTGCACAGAGGGCAATACAGTCTTATGATCCTCCCCTTCACCAGAACCCCCACATCTAGGCATCACACCTCACCCAAATAGTGAGTGGATTAATAGCCAGGGTGAACAGGATGGGGGGCAGTGGGCACCTGGTGTCCTGGCGGTTTGGGAATGGCAGTGATATGACTCTGTTATCTTCACTTGTGCCTCCGGCTATGTTAGAGTATAGTGACATATGACAGGAAGCGTAGGCCATATCCCAAACGCACTAACACTCAAAGTAATAACAACTAATGTATCGAACGCCGTTTCTAAATCGATTAAGAGTGTTGTAGGGTCACTGAGGGTGTGGAGCTGCGCCAGGGCCAAGTGAAACCTGTGAATCCAGTTCCTAGTGCTGCAATTGGGAATAAACCTGCACTGATCGGGGTGGATTATAGAGAGCACAACCTTCACCAATCCCCTGGCAAAGACTCTGGAAAGGTTCTTAGTTTCATTATTCTGGGATCGGGTGATATGTGTAGCAACGCTCCAGCTGTCGTCCAGGTTTGGTATGATTAGGATAGTTGCGAGGTCCAGGCAAGGCAGGAGGAACCATATGGTCACTGCCTTCTGGTACAT
The DNA here is from genome assembly GCA_963921515.1 of Calotriton arnoldi. NCBI lineage: Eukaryota > Metazoa > Chordata > Amphibia > Caudata > Salamandridae > Calotriton > Calotriton arnoldi. The sequence goes on along the minus strand of CAWUFW010010863.1, from coordinate 46,982 downwards.
ATTTACTAAGTGTGGGCTAAACAGAGTCTTAAATCTCTTGTAATATTAAAGAGAGTAACCATCGTTCCCGCCATCTTACCAGACTGCATGTCCACAATGCTGTCCGCAATCTCCTATACTGAAATAAGGCATTTGAGTGAAGACCTATCCTGCACACTCAGTGCTGCAAGAGGGAAGTAGTTAATGCGGGTGAGGCCAACTCCCTCCTCACGTGCAGTGATTAATAGTAGGAGGCAAATGCTGCGGCCAGAGCAAATGCAGAGTGGCCTTCTCTCCCACTGGGAGGGAAATGCTTGGAATCACTCTAGGTCATGCATCTCTTCTTGCCAGCCAGTATAACAGTTTCCCTGATTTGTCTCTGATTTCATAGACACATCTATTATGCGTCATCAATGCTGGTTTGGCTACCTCCATATAGTACTGTCGCAAGGACTCCTTGGCTACATCGAGGTGGTTTTGCACTTTTCCTCTGGGTTCAGGGACTGGTATTCTAGTTGAAGTACCTGGGCTTATAAGGTATGCAGTGGTTTGTCGATGTCTCTTGCTTTTAGAAAAGCCTTGGATCTGCCACGGACAGACAACTTCCATGTCGCCAATTTCATGCCCACAGAGCCAAAATTAAGTGTAAATACGATTTCAGTTCTGTCTGTAGGAACTGGATGCATTAGGAATCCAGCAGACACCAGGCGTTCAGCGTCTTCATAAGCCTTTCACCATTGCTGTGATAGCTCACTGACATCTCTAATGGCGAGGGATCCAATATACCTCATGGAAGAGGCTGCTCCCATAGCTTGTAGTATATAAGTGACAGGCATGATGAGTGCATGTAAGAACTCTCTATCCTGGGGGTGCCACAGGTCCCAGACATTGCAGAGACCCATGGAGGACACCCACTCCACCGCAGCTGTAGTTCCGCATGGCCCCGGTGCCCGCCAGCAAATTAAGTTCAAGCAACATCCATAACCTTGTTGAAGTCTCCACTGATAATGGTCAATCCCTAGGGGAGTCCCATTAACAACTGCCCTAGGTCATTCTGGGTTTTCTTCACTAATAAAGGTGGGATATAGGCACTAATTAGATTGCAACGTCTCCCGGTTAACCTGCCTGTGATTGCTACATAGCATGCCAGGCTGTCCGTTATCACTTGTGTGACTCCCAACCGGATCGATTTGTGAATTTAAATGGCTTTTCCCCTTGAGCATTTCCTATAACCAGCATGTAACACCTGATCCTAACCGAACCTTTCCAAAAGGCATTCTTAGACAATTATTAGAAATTCTTAGAAATTCATCGGGCTGAGATCCTCCACGAAGCATAGGCTGTTTCTTTGTGACCATCCCTCTACACACTTAGCTCAGTTTTCCAGGATTCTAGAGCCCATGGAAAGGTTGGCCACCTTGGTCCTTACTGTACGGATATTATCTTCCAATTCGAATGTGCAGCTTTCTGCTTCGATCACCCTGTCAACCACATTGCATAGGTCTTTTTAAGCAGCATGATGTTTGCCCCCACCTCACCTATTTTGGTCTGCATAATCATTCAAGAGGCTTGTATGACCTGTAGCATGATGTCTGTTGAAGTAGACAATGAACATTACTGTGCGGTACGCGCCTCCTCAGTGTTTTGTGCCAGGGCTGGTGTTGTGTACTTGTCCATCTTGGTTTACACTCCATGTGACTCAACCCAATTTTTCACTATAGTGACAGGTGGAGAGCACACCGCCAGTCTCTTGCACCCAGCACTGGGTCGGTAGATTGCAAGCAATATCTGACATAGGAAGTCGAAGGTGAATCGACCCCACGTCCACCCAGATGGCTGCCCCCTCCACAGGCTGGTGGGCAGAGTGTAGACAAAAAGAAGTATATGTCCAGTGTCTAAAACACAAGTGGGGACAGGAGTGGGGTGTCCACCTCTAATCTAGCATCTCAGGAGGGGAAGTAGTACAGCAGTTCCTGAGTAGAGATTTTTGTATGGCTTCTAGCTCTCTTGAACCACAGCCCTCAATTCTCAGTATGCGAGAAAGCAGGACACTCTTCAATAGGGCAACCAGAAGGTCATTCACTACATGGTGTATGAGACCGTGGACCATTCTGAATACCCCCTAGTAGAAGAGCAGGGGGTGAAGGGAGGCTCCCTCTCCCTGCAGCCTAGTCAGGTGTTGTCTGGGCCCCCAGTAATCACACTGGGGCTCTAAGCTCCCCGTCTCGTCTGACCCGTCTGCTTCCCACCTCTAGTCGACATTGCCCAATGGATAAATGCAGCTGGGAGGCCCCTGAAACTTTGACAAGCCAGGAGGGCCACACTTGGTCACCATCAGTACTGGTTTGTGTGGGTGCCAAGCTCTGCGCCCACACTCACAGCATCACCTTGAAGAGCTATATGTTGGGCTCTGAGCTGCCATTCTTGGCCTTGCTGTCTACTGTCCCTGCCTCACTTCAGCCGGATTGTCAGGTGCCACATTGGAGACAGTCAACAAGTGGCTCAATAGAGCCCCCCTCTCTGGACCCAGGGAAGGCAGTAGCTGCAGTAGATGCACCCTCACCAAGTCCTGCAGCCTGCACGCTGCACGTGTGGGCCGCATGAGATTGTGGCCAGATGGTTGTCAGGATGCTGCGGGATGATGGGATCTTAGCCGGAGCGTAGCTAATGCACTTCAACCATGTTGGCTAGCCAAGCCACGCCCCCCCATGTTCTCATAATTGTTTAGCAGTCTGGTAAAATAGAGAACGATTATGCTGCAACTCATTACGATTGTCTTCTTAGACGCAGGTTTGCTCAATATTTTTCCTGGATTAAAAAGTCTTGGAAAAAAAGAACAATGACAATTATCGGTATTACATTGGGAATCCTATGAACCTTGGCTATTGTCAGCTAATCAGGATAGTAACCTTTTATTCTTTGAGGACCTCGTCTTTTCATATTTGAGGACCTCGTCTTTTCCATTTTATAAGATCAAGTCCGCTGCTACATTTTCTGTTCCATTCAGAATACCCACTATCGTGATATTATTATGCCTGGAGTGGCTCTACATTTCCTCACATTTTCACTCAAGGTGGAGGATAGGAGCATGTTGTTGCATTTTTTGTTCCTTTGTATGGATTTCAATTGCAGGAACCCTCATGTCCATTTAGGTGATTGACTCTGCAATTGCACCTACTTTTTCTAACACAATATGAACTTTCTCATTTAAATGTTCAAAACTCTTAATATACTTTTTCAGGGGTGATTTGATTTCAGTAGTTTCTTTGAGGATTAGCTTGAACATTCCTTTGGTTGAGGTCTCACTTTGTTCATTGCATCTGATCGTCCTTGGATTATTCCTTACCTTTGACTTATGAGTTCTGCTCCAACTCTCTGATCTAGCAAAGCAACATGAGTTGATTGATTGCTTTTTGGAGCTTGATTCTTCCAGATTGCTAGTGCAGACTGAATCCATAGAGCGATATAGTGGACAGTATCTAGGGCCATTCTGTAGCTCATAGGTAACTTAGTCAGGAGATGGCAGTTGTGAGGTTTTATTAAGTTTCTATGTTAAAGTTGATGTAGGATTTTTCACAGGTTGATCGTTGTCCTGGTTTACACCCCACAGAACTGCTTGTAGTTTGTGGTTGTAACTAATCTGACTGCCCTATCAGACCCGTGATTGCTGGATTTGACAGGCCTCAATGCTGGATTTGGCTCTTGCACAGTGATGAGTTTCTACCTCTGGTGATCTTAAAGCATACATTTCTTCAGCATGATAAATTAATTGTTTTGTACCTTAAGCATTAGATACCAAATTCAGGCGGTTACCTCCTGGTGTTTTTAGGATGCCAGGAGTTGCTGTGTCCTCGTTACAAGCTAATACATCTTCAGTTTCTCAGTACAATTTGCATGCATCCAGATCACCATGCTCCACCCTTTTAACCTTTGCGTTGCTTACCCCCAACATATAGGTTATTAGCTATACGGGCCCTATGAGGATAAGTCTGTATATCACTAGGTTGAATAGTATCATCAGTAGTGGTCGATAAGCTGCTTGGTATACCACACTCTCCTGGCACCTTTCTTTGTTAGCTTGCAATACAGGCTCTACCAATTTAAACATTTGTGATGTTTTATATTATTTCTTGCTGAGTCATCCAGGGTTCATACTAGGTCTAGCATTTAAACCTCAGCCTCTCCCTCCGCCCTTAGTGGTCATTGTTTTAGATCAAGCTAACTTTGTCTTAGGGTGGACCATTGGTACCATTAACATCAACTGCTTTATCTATGAAGATCATAATTATTTTTTGTGTTCCCTACTTTATATTTAAATATAGATGCAGTCAACCATTAACTTTGTCTAGTTAAAGTCTTGCGTGTGCTTGTTTATATGTATCACAAGTTGGCAATATTCAACATCTGAAAGAGACAGTAATGGATTCCTCACCTTAGAATTACCCCCAGGCGTCAGACTGGATCTGGAGAATTTTTCTTCAGCAGTAACCCTGCGCGTCGGTGGGTGGCGGCGTTCGACTCCGCGTTCGTCGTTGGCGTCGTGGTCGCCGGAATGACGTTGCGGTATCTACTTAGACGCCGCCCCTGCGTGCTGACGTCAGTTCTTTCTTTTTCCGTGCCAGCCAGCGCAGATCCGGAGAGAGTGGTACCTAGAGTCACTTTTTTACTTTATTTTTGCAACTTTTTGTTGACGTTTTTTTGAGTCGTTACGACTCCTGGTGCACAGGGATGTCATCTCGGCGGACCGGCTTCAAGCCTTGTGACTTTTGTCACAAACTGATGTCGGTGATGGACCCCCATCTTGGGTGCCTCTGGTGCCTGGAGCGCGACCATGACCCGAAGTCGTGCTCCGACTGCCGGGCCATGGCCCGAAGTCTTTGCGGGAGCGGTCCTGAAAGCTTCTGGAGGCCTGGCAGTCGGCTCTGCGCCGATCGAGGTCCCGGTCGAGAGGGAGGTCGTGGGACCGGTCGCGGAGCCATCACCACTCCTCGTCGAAGTCTTCGGGTAAGTCGAAGCACAAAAAGAAGACGAAGAAGCACCGTCGCTCTTTGCATTCTCCCCGTCCGTTGGCCGACAAGACGCGGGATGCGGGTGGTAGTCGCCCGGCTCCGCCCGTGGAGCCTGTTGGGTTGACCCCGATCCTCCCTCCTTTTCTGGGAGCCTGGGCGACCTCTGCCCAACTTCGTAGCTTTTACGAAGCTCTTCATTCTATTTTTGGGCAGCCCGACTCCGCCGGCGGGCCTTCCGGCCCCGCGGACTTGGCTGGGGGCTCTAGGCCTTCGATGCCAGCGGCTTCTGCCCCGGCGCCGCAGAGCCCACAGGGATCCAGGCCTGGATCCGGATCGGCGCTGGTCGACCTCGTGACACCTCCTCTGGCGCGGAATCCATTGGCGACACATCCGCCCCCGGCCGACGTCGACCCCGGCCTCCCCCTCAATGTGGACGCAGAGCTGGACCGACGTCGTCCGACATCGGGACCGGCGCCGACCGGTACTTTTGTACCCCTGGTTCTCCCCTGGTGTTCCCTTTTGCCCTGAGTGGCTACCAGAGGAGTGTGAGGAGGACTGGGAGGGGTCTGTAGACCCTCTGGCAGACCAGTTGGAAGAACGGGACTGGGGAGAGGAGTTCGGTGAGGCCAGTGGTCTGGACACTTCTCCAGACTTTGGCATGCTTTCTCCCCCTACCGTGGCTACGGAGGAGGGTGCGTCATACGCAGTGGTGTTGCGTAGGGCGGCTGAGGCCTTAAACCTCGAGCTTCCTACGGTGGCGGTTAGGACTAACCTCCTGACCGAGGTGCTTCAACCGGCAGCAGCCTCTTCTGAGCCCCTGTAGCCGTTCAGTGAGGCCCTTACAGACATCCCTTTGGGCACATGGTCCAAGCCCAACACAGGGGCTCCTGTGGACAGGATGATTGCCCGACGCCACCGCCCGGCCCCGGGCGACCCGATTTTCCCTCTCCCAACACCCCACCCCTGAGAGCTTGGTGGTTCAAAGCCTGGACTTCCAAGGGCGCATTCCCTACCGCACCACATGATAGGGAATCCAGGAAGCTGAACCACCTTGGGAAGAAAATGTTTTCTTCCTCCAGCTTAGGACTGCCGTCGGTGAACACCGCATGTCTCTTGGGCTGTTACTCCCCCTCTGTGTGGGATTCCGTCGCGCAAGTGCTGCCACAATGCCCAGAGGAGGCCTGGGCTGTACTATCCCGTGCAGTGGCCGAAGGGAGAGACGCAGCAAAGTTTGGCATCCAATGTGGGCTGGACACCACCGACTCGCTAGGTAGGACGATTTCCACGTCAGTAGCCCTTAGACGCAACGCCTGGCTGAGGTCCACTGGCTTTTCGGGCGATGTCCAAGCTACTCTTTTGGACATGCCCTTTGATGGCCGTCGCCTGTTCGGCGACAAAGCAGACAGCGCGTGAGCGCTTCAAGGACTCTAGGGCTACAGCCAGATCCTTGGGCCTCGCTTCCACCTCTTGCCCTGCGCAGTCTGCTTTTCGCCCCTTTCGTGGCCCGCCACGTTCCACCCAGAGCCACAGGCCTGCGCAAGCTGTCCAGCCTCTGCCCGGCCGGGGACGTGGGACCCACCGTCGTTGGTCTGGGAGCCAGCGGGCGGGCCAGTCCACCAGCGCCCCCTCTGCAACAGCCTCCAAGCCCTTCTAGTCCGACGTTTCAGGGCCACCAATCGCCAGTGGGTGGCAGGATTCGCCATCACCTCCCCCACTGGCGCAACTTCACGTCGGACAGGTGGGTTCTGCAGATAGTCCGAAGGGGCTACTCACTCCCCTTCGAGACTAACCCTCCATCCATGCCACCTCAATTCCATTGCATGTTGGAGGATCAATTGGCCCTTCTCCAACAGGAAGTTACGGCTCACTTGGCCAAGGGAGCCCTCAAACGAGTTCCTGTCCCCGAAGTAGGTAGTGGTTGTTATTCCCACTACTTTCTGGTGCCCAAGAAGGACAAAGGCCTGCGTCCTATCTTGGATCTCAGGAACGTAAACTGCTTCCTCCGGAAGGAGAAGTTCAAAATGTTGATATTGGCCCAGGTCCTGTCTGCCCTCGACCCTGGAGACTGGATGGTAGTGTTGGACTTGCAGGACGCTTATTTTCACATCCCCGTCCTGCCAGCCCACAGGCGTTACCTACGGTTCATGGTAGGCCACGAGCACTTTCAGTTTACCGTGCTCCCATTTGGCCTTACCAGCGCCCCTCGGGCGTTCACGAAAGTGATGGCGGTGGTCGCAGCTCATCTGCGCAGATCAGGGGTTCCAGTCTTCCCCTATCTCGACGACTGGCTGTTGAAGGCGGGCTCGCCCCAGGCTGTCGTCTCCCACCTCCAGTCTACGGCCGACCTCCTGCATTCGCTGGGGTTCACCATCAACGTGCCGAAGTCACACCTGATTCCCTCTTAGAAGCTCCTTTTCATCGGAGTCACACCTGATTCCCTCTTAGAAGCTCCTTTTCATCGGAGCGGTTCTGGGCACAGCGCAGTTTCGGGCTTATCCTCCCGAGCAGCGAGTCCGGGATATTCGGGCTATGATTCCGATCTTTCAGCCTCTATCCCGGGTTTCGGTCAGAATGACCCTGAGGCTATTGGGCCTCATGGCCTCCTGCATCCTGCTGGTGGACTATGCCAGGTGGCATATGTGGGCTCTGCAGTGGGTCCTGAAGTTCAAGTGGGCACAGCATCAGGGGAATCTTTCTGATTGCGTCCAGATCTCGGAGGGCACTGCACACCAATGTGCAGTGGCGGTTAATGAACCAGGATTGGGGCAACAGCAGGTCCCTCTCCCTTCCCCAGCCAGAGTTCACAGTGGTGACAGATGCATCACTTCTGGGACAACGAACAGGGCGGGGTGGGGTCGTGGACCCTATGTCAGGAGGCACTTCGTCTCTGGAAGTGGCTGGAACATCAGGGCATGTCCCTGGTGGTTCAACATCTGGCAGGTTCTCTGAACACCAGGCGGACGAACTCAGCCGCCGGTGCATGATGGCTCACGAATGGCGTCTTCACTCGGAGGTGGTGCAAGGTCTCTTTCAGCGGTGGGGAGAGCCTTGGTTAGATCTATTCGTCACCGAAGAGAATGCGCAATGTCAGCAGTTCTGCGCGTTGGAATTTCCAAGGCGGCATTCGCTCGGCGCCGCTTTTCGTCGCGAGTTGAGGTCTTCTATACGCCTTTCCGCCTATACCACTTCTACCCAGAGTGCTGAAGAAGATCAAGCACGACCGGGCCCAAGTCATTCTTGTGGCTCCGGACTGGGCACGAAGAGTCTGGTATCCCGAGCTCTTGCACATGGCCATCGATCCTCTGATAAGACTGCCCCTTCGGGAGGATCTTCTGTCGCAGCAGCAGGGGGCGGTCCTCCACCCAAACCTGCCCAGCCTTCACCTCCTTGCGTGGAGATTGAGCGGCGACAGTTGACAGCTTTTGACCTTCCTCCCGAAGTCTGTAACGTTATCTTGGCAGCCAGGCGTCCCTCCACCAAAATGGTATACGCCTGTAGATGGAACAAGTTTGTGGCATGGTGCGCAGCAAAGGCTGTGGATCCCCTTTCTGCCCCCCTTTCTGAGGTTCTCCTCTTCATTCTTTCTTTGGCCCAGCAGATCTCTGCTCTGGGCACTCGAAAAGGCTAACTTTCGGCCATTTCGGCCTTTCTTGGGCTTCCTGACCAGCCTCCTCTTTTCAAGTCCCCTATTGTAAATTGCTTCCTTAAGGGCATTACTCACTTGTATCCTCCAATTCCTTTTGCAATGCCTCAGTGGGACTTGAACCTGGTTCTGACCTATCTTATGTGTGCTCCCTTCGAGCCGCTACATAACTGTCCTCTCAGACTTCTGACACTTAAAACTGACTTTCTGGTCGCCATCACCTCTGCTCGCAGGGTGAGTGAGCTGCAGGCTCTTTCTTCAAAACCACCTTTCCTGGCTGTTCATCAGGACAAAGTTGTCCTTCGCACTAGGCCTTCTTTCCTTCCCAAAGTGGTTACCTCTTTCCACATAGGACAGACCATCACTTTGCCCATCTTCTTCTCACCCTCGCATCCTTCTAAAGAGGAAGAGAGGCTCCACCGTCTGGATCCAAAACGTGCGCTTTCATTCTATCTGGATCGCACAAAGCAATTCCGGTTGGATGACCAGCTCTTTGTTGGCTATGTGGGCGCCAAGAAAGGTCGGGCTGTGTAAAAGTGAACCATCTCCCGATGGGTCGTTCTTTGCATAAAAATCTGCTATTCCTTAGCTAAAAAGGACCCTCCAGTGGGGTTGCGCGCCCATTCCACCAGGGCGACGGGAGCCACTACTGCTTTGGGACGTGGGGTCCCCCTTCATGACATCTGCCAGGCAGCTACGTGGGCTTCTTTGCACACGTTTACTAAACACCACTGCCTGGACAGCCAAGCCCGGAGAGACGGCTTCTTTGCCCGTTCTGTTCTCCAGGACTTCCTGGTGTGAACTTGGTTCGCAGACCCACCTCCGGGGTTGGTATTGCTGTGGTATCTATTCTAAGGTGAGGAATCCATAACCAATTGTCTCTTTCAGATGAACAAGTTACTTACCTTCGGTAACGATATATCTGTAAGAGACATAGATTAGTTATGGATTCCTCACCGCCCCACCCATCCTCCCCGTTCTGCGAACTGACTTCTAGGGTAAGGGACTTCCTTTCAGGGCCCTAGTTTTGTGCACCAGTGGTCAGTGTCTTGCATGGCTCTGCGCTTCTGACGTGGAATGTCGTGTAAAGAACTGACGTCAGCGCGCAGGGGCAGCGTCTAAGTAGATATTGCAACGTCATTCCGGCGACCACAACGCCAACGACGAACGCAGAGTCGACCGACGCCACCTACCGACGCGCAGGGGTACTGCTGAAGAAAAATTCTCTGGATCCAGTCTGACGCTTGGGGGTAATTCTAAGGTGAGGAATCCATAACTAATCTATGTCTCTTACAGATATATCGTTACCGAAGGTAAGTAACTTGTTCAACAATGCCAGCAGGGCTTTTGAGTACTTGTCTGATATTTGTAGCTACTGTGGTTACAATGACTATTTAGCTTGCAATTCAGCCACATTTTACATGCCTGGGACAGTTGTGCAGGACGATATTGCAGTCTCGGTAACAAAGTAGCAGTGAATAGTCAACAGTGATATGGATAGGATTGCTGCACACCTCCTAGGCGTGTATGGTAGTCAGTGCACAGAGAGCATGGACCAGTTATGTCCAGATGCTTCTGGGATGCTGGAGGCATTGAAGATGTTTGAGCCAGTACTGGAGCTCTGTGCTGCTGTTTGTGCCCCCCACACACTCTCTGCTGCCCTTTCTTCACCGAGCTAGCGCTGCCATCCGCCAGAGTCTTTCAGCTTTAAGGAAGGTAATGAGCTTCTACAACTGGGGTCTGTGCAACAGGAGGGACGGGAGGCTCTGCAAACCTGAGAGAGGTTTGTAGAGCGTAGCGAGGGTAACGATGCAGGAGTCAGTCCTCTGGCATACGGGGGTGCTAGACTATAGCTCGTTCATCTATTTCCTTGCCCATAGTCCATAATATAATTCCAAGAATGTAGGTGCTGAGTGGACGGATGAATGGGCATGGCATTTCTGTTTACTGAGATCCAGATTTTCTTGCATGTCAGAAGCAGTTTACCAGGAGCTTAAGTGACAAGTCGAAGTTCGACTGATCTATTAGCGGCCATCTTCCCACCTCCATATAAAGTTTTTTTTTTTTATTCTATCCAATTTTTATGAAAATTACTGACCGAATAAAATTTGAAATGTGCCACTGTCACCAAATTTTTCAAATGCTCATGGGAGAGCAATCTACAAAACCCTTGTTAATTTGTATTTAAATTATATCCCATTTTAAATAACAGGACTGCTTGAATGTGCTTTGTCATGTTTCATATGCCACAACTTAATACAAAAGTCTTTTGCAGAAGAACCCCCAAGTCCCCTGCAAAGTTGTCTTCAAATTGCTTTAAATCGCAAGGAGTTCTGACCATGTTTACTGGCCGAATGAACTATACGAGTAACTGAGGATACTAATGTTCCTTCTTACTTCATTGGGGAATCTGGTACCCCTCTTGTAATGTCTTCAAACTAAGTCCACTTTTAACCAGCATGCTACAAAATGCACCATTTGTCACTCACTCTTACCTCTCGGGAGGATGGCATAAAAAAAAAATTGTGTGCTTTAAACTATGACCTATAGTACAGCGTTTTTTCCAAAACGTTCCATATTTAACCTGTTCTTCATCCCCAAGCACATCCTTGTGAGTACTGGGGGCTGTGACCCTCAAAATATATATTCCTGGCTAAGACCCTGGTCAGCCCCACTGTGCCTACGATCCTGGGTAAGCCACCTGGTCGCGAGATGTACTGTAATGTAAATAATCAAAATGTTACCAAAGCAACATGTTGTATGGGTTTCCAGCCTGCCATGCTGACACAACTGTGTGATCACTTACTGGCTTTTATTATAAAGAAAGCCAATAAAATATTTTTTTAAATAACATTGAACTTTTATCAGGATTTCCATGTGAAGATTAAAGGAACATGGGGGTGGGGGGCGGAGCCTACCTGGCCCAAAGATGGCCGCTTGAAAGAAGGGCTCCTACAGCAGCGCAAATTAATCCAACAAAATCCTTTCAAGAAGCTGCTTCCAGCCCGTCATCAACTTTCGATACTCGAAGCAGAGACTAGGCACCGCCAAAATCGGGGTCCGGTCTCGCAGATGGAGTTGGAATATGAACAGAAAATTGAAACTTGCTGATAACCAAAATGGCGACAGGTCCCAACCGGCATCTGATGAACATGTCTGAAAGAAAACATTAAAAGCACTAACTGTGTGGAGATAGCCTGGAGAGATTCCCTCTGTCCTAAATAGCCTGGTTGGCGAGGTGAAAGGAAAGAAGGGTGGAGCATGCCTGAAATGGAGCAGGACGCTTGACAGAGATGGGCACGCTGCCTGGCAGAGCGCCAATAAGGTACAGACCTAACAATGGGCCCAGGAGCGAGGATGACACATGGAAGCCCCGGGACAGGGCAGAGGCCAGTGAGCACACTTGTAGTAGTCATAGCAGGGTCCCCTGATGAAATGTAGAAGTGCTGCAAGAGGCCAACCAAATGTAGACATTGAATTATAGGGGTAATCTCAGGATTTGTGGACAAAAGGGAAGAGTACCCACATAACCGCATATTGCAGCATACCTTGGGACACTGCTACTATTGGGACCACTTGGGGTGAAGAGTGAGACCCACGGAGAAAGCAAAATCACTGAGGCAGGGAGCGGTGCAGTAAGAACTGATAGCAGCCTCATGATTTCCTGACTATGACTGGCACATAGGGGTATAGCTAGAGATCTTGCTAAGGCGGATCTGGAGGTTTGCGTCCCATACAGAAGGAATTGATGGTGCTGCAGGGTCGACAAAGCAGACAGACCTCAGTGATGTAGGTACTTCTGAACCTCCAGGAAACAAACATGCAATGCCCCTGCATCCCACGCCGACTGTAACTCACCCACCCAGTAAAACGTAGCAAAGCTATAAATCAAGGCCCAGCGGGGTTATGTAAGACATAACAGGAAAAGCAGACAAGGCCCAATCTAAATCGTCTTTTGATATGAAAAAATCAGCTAAGAGTAAAGAAGACAATGTTGCTACTGCCCGAGTCACCAGAGACTCACAGTCATCAGACAAGGATAATAACCTCGGAGCAATACTTAAACGAACAAGTTACTTACCTTCGGTAGCGATATATCTGTAAGAAACATTAGTTAGTTATAGATTCCTTACCTTAGAATTACCCCCAGGCGTCAGACTGGATCCGGAAAGTTTTTTCGTCAGCAGTACCTCCGCGCGTCGGACGGTGGCATCGGTCGGCTCCGCGTCCGTCGTCGGCGTCGTGGTCGCAGGGATGACGGCAGCTACTTAGACGCCGCCCTCGCGCGTTGACGTCAGTTCTGTACATGACTTTCCGCGCCAGAAACGCAGAGCCATGCAAGACACTGACCACTAGTGCACAAAACTAGGGCCCTGAAAGGATGTCCTTAACCCTAGAAATCAGTTCGCAGAACGGGGAGGATGGGTGGGGCGGTAAGGAATCTATAACTAACTAATGTTTCTTACAGATATATCGTTACCGAAGGTAAGTAACTTGTTCATCTGAAAGAAACACGTTAGTTATAGATTCCTTACCTTAGAATAGATACCCCAGCAATACCAACCCCGGTGGTGGGTCTGCAAACCAAGATTACACCAGAAAGTCCTGGAGAACAGAATGGCCAAAGAAGCCGTCTCTCCGGACTTGGCTGTCCAGGCAGTAGTGTTTCGTAAACGTGTGCAGTGATGCCCACGTGGCCACCTGACAGATGTCATTTAGAGACACTCCTCTTCCCAAGGCAGTAGTGGCTGCCGTCGCCATGGTGGAGTGAGCGCGTAGCCCGACTGGAGGCTCCTTTTTAGCCAGAGAATAACAAGCCTTAATACACAACATGACCCATTGAGAAATGGTGGTTTGTATACGGCCCGACCCTTCTTTGCGCCCACGTAGCCAACAAAAAGTTGATCATCCACCCGGAACTGTTTTGTGCGATCCAGATAGAAGGAGAGCGCACGTTTGGGTCCAGACGGTGGAGCCTCTCTTCCTCCTTCGAAGGATGCGGAGGCGGAAAGAAGGTGGGCAAAGTAATGGTCTGCCCAATGTGGAAGGCAGTGACCACCTTAGGAAGAAAGGATGGACGTGTTCGGAGAACCACCTGGTCTGGATGAACAGACAGGAAAGGAGGTTTTGAAGAAAGGGCCTGGAGCTCACTCACCCTTCTAGCAGAAGTGATGGCTACCAGGAAAGCAGTCTTAAGAGTCAAGAGCCGTAAGGGACAGCTATGAAGCGGCTCAAAGGGAGCACACATTAAATAAGTTAGTACAAGATTCAAGTCCCACTGAGGCATAACAAAGGGGATTGGAGGAAAAAGATGTGTTAAGCCCTTTAAGAAACGGTTAACTACCGGGGACTTGAAAAGAGAAGGCTGATCTGGCAGCCGAAGGAAAGCAGAGATGGCTGACAGATAGCCCTTGACAGTGCCCAGAGCAGAGCCCTGCTGGGTTAAAGAGAGAAGGAACAAGAGTACTTCAGAAAGAGAGGCAGAAAGGGGATCCACAGCCTTTGCTGTGCACCATGCCACAAATTTGTTCCACCGGCAGGCGTATACCGTCTTAGTTGAGGGACGCCTGGCTGCCAAGATTACGTCACAGACTTCAGGAGGCAGGTCGAAAGACGTCAACTGCCACCGCTCAATCTCCACGCAAGGAGGTGGAGACTGGACAGGTTCGGGTGGAGGACCGTCCCCTGCTGCTGCGACAGAAGATCCTCCCGAAGAGGCAGTCTGATCGGAGGATCGATGGCCATGTTGAGCAGCTCGGGATACCAGACTCTTCGCGCCCAATCCGGAGCCACAAGAATGACTTGGGCCCGGTCGCGCTTGATTATCTTCAGCACTCTGGGCAGAAGTGGTATAGGCGGAAAGGCGTACAACAGACCGCAACTCCACTCGCGACGAAAGGCGTTGCCTAGCGAGTGTCGCCTTGGAAATTCCAACGCGCAGAATTGCTGACATTGCGTGTTCTCTTCGGTGGCGAATAGATCTAACCAAGGCTCTCCCCATTGTTGAAAGAGACCTTGCACCACATCCGAGTGGAGACGCCATTCGTGATCTATCATGCACCTGCGGCTGAGTTTGTCCGCCCTGGCGTTCAGGGAACCTGCCAGGTGTTGAACCACCAGGGATATGCCCTGATGTTCCAGCCATGTCCAGAGGCGGAGAGCCTCTTGACAGAGGGTCCACGACCCCACCCCGCCCTGTTTGTTGCAGTACCACATGGCGGTGGTGTTGTCCGTGAACACCTGCACTACTCTTCCCCTGATAGAGGGAAGGAATGCCTTGAGTGCAAGACGAATCGCCCGTAGCTCCAGAAGGTTGATATGGAGCCCGGACTCCGCCGGGGACCAGAGGCTTCTGATCTCCGCCTCTCCCATGTTGCCGCCCCATCCCAGAAGGGACGCATCAGTCACCACAGTGTGGTCTGGTTGGGGAAGGGAGAGGGATCTGCCATTGACCCAATCCTGGTTTGTGAGCCACCACTGCAGTTGACGTGCAGTGCCCTCCGAGATCTGGACGCAATCGGACAGATTCCCCTGATGCTGCGCCCACTGGAACTTCAGGTCCCACTGCAGAGCCCGCATATGCCACCTGGCATGATCGACCAGCAGGATGCAGGAGGCCATGAGGCCCAGCAGCCTCAGAGTCACTCTGACCGAAACCCGGGATAGAGGCTGAAAGATCGGAATCATAGCCTGAATATCCCGGACTCGCTGCTCGGGAGGATAGACCCGAAACCGCGTTGTGTCCAGAAACGCTCCGATGAAGAGGAGTTTCTGAGAGGGAATCAGGTGTGACTTCGGCACATTGATGGAGAACCCCAGCGAATGCAGGAGGTCGGCCGTAGCCTGGAGGTGGGAGACGACTGCCTGGGGAGAGCCCGCCTTCAATAGCCAGTCGTCGAGATAGGGGAAGACAAACCCCTGATCTGCGCAGATGAGCTGCGACCACCGCCATCACTTTCGTGAACACCCGAGGGGCGCTGGTAAGGCCAAAGGGGAGCACGGTAAATTGAAAATGCTCGTGGCCTACCGTGAACCGTAGGTAACACCGGTGGGCCGGCAGGCTGGGGATGTGAAAATAAGCGTCCTGCAAGTCCAACGCTACCATCCAGTCTTGCGGGTCGAGGGCAGACAAGACCTGAGCAAGCGTCAACATCTTGAACTTCTCCTTCCGGAGGAAGCGGTTGACGTCCCTGAGATCCAAGATAGGACGCAGGCCCTTGTCCTTCTTGGGGACCAGAAAGTAGTGGGAGTAACAACCACGACCTACTTCTGGGACAGGAACGCGCTCGATGGCTCCCTTGGCCAAGAGAGCCGTAACTTCCTGCTGGAGAAGGGCCAGATGATCCTCCAACATGCGGTGGTATCGTGGTGGCATGGCTGGAGGGGTAGTCTCGAAGGGGAGGGAGTAGCCCCTTCGGACTATCTGCAAAACCCATCTGTCCGACGTGATGGTGCGCCAGTGGGGGGAGGTGATGGCGAATCCTGCCGCCCACTGGTGTTTGATGGGCCTGAAAGGTCAGACTAGGAGGGTTTGGAGGCTGCTGCGGAGGGGGGGTTGGTGGACTGGCCCACCCGCTGGCCCCCGGAACCACGGCGGTTGTTCCCACGTCCCCGGCCACGCAAAGGTTGGGTAACTTTCTGCGGCCTGTGGCTCTGGGCAGAACGTAGTGGGGCACCCTTTCCGTAGCCACAAAAGGGGCGAAAAGCAGACTGCGCAGGGTGGGTGGAGAGGCCCATGGACTTGGCCGTAGCCCGTGAGTCCTTGAAACGCTCTAGAGCGTTGTCTGCTTTGTCGCCAAAAAGGCGACGGCCATCAAAAGGCATGTCCATCAAGGTGTTCTGGACATCCCCTGAAAAGCCAGTCGACCTCATCCAGGCTTAGCGACGAAGCGCTACCGACGTTGAAATGGTCCTGCCCAGAGAGTCGGCGGTGTCCAGCCCACAACGTATGGCAAACTTTGCGGCATCCCTCCCGGCGGCCACAGCCTAGGAGAGCACTGCCTGGGCCTCCTCCGGACACTGAGGCAGCACCTGCGCCACCGTATCCCACACGGAGTGGGAATAACGGCCCAAGAGACATGCAGTGTTTACCGACCGCAATCCTAAGCTGGCGGAAGAGAAAATCTTCTTCCCAAGGTGGTCCAGCTTCTTGGATTCCCTTTCCGGGGGAGCGGTAGGGAATGCGCTTTTGGAAGCGGAGGCTTGGACTACCAAGCTCTCTGGGGTGGGGTGTTGGGAGAGGAAAGTGGGGTCGCGCAGAGCCGGGCGGTGGCGTCGGGCAACCATCCTATCCACGGGAGCCCCCGTGTTGGGCCTGGACCAGGTGCCCAAAAGGACGTCGGTGAGGGCCTCATTGAACGGCAGCAAGGGCTCCGAAGAGCTTGCAGCCGGTTGAAGCACCTCTGTAGTGTAGCTCCTATTTCCCTAATAGGCTCTGCGCATTGGAATAATATATCCTATAGGTTTGACATAGGACTAAGGTCAGTATGTCCCTATCGAGTATATTAAACTTAATTACTTGTGCCAGCTAGCTCAGAGGCCACTAGAAACTCCTTGACAACAAGAAGGGAGTCGTTTCTGGCAGCCGCAAAACATGACCACTTTGTTTCCCTTTAGAATCAGAACGTGTCCCAGAGTCGTAGAAACAATAGATAACTATTTCACTCAGCTCAGTCGTGCATGCTTAGTTTTCTCCAAGTTACACAGAAAGAACAGACGGTCGTTTCAATAAAAGATTTATTGAACAGTCTTGTTTCTGGTGTAAGTTAAATGTGCTGTTACGATCACAAGACAGTATGCGAGATAAATAATGTACAGTGTGAGCAGTAGAAATAAATAATACTGCGATAGCATTATCTTTTAGCATATATGCATTTACATAAATAACATAGACTAAAAATGCGAGTACTCATACGATGCGTTTCTAACCTAGTTCTACCCCAATGTACCTAACCTGTCCTAGGTGTAGGGAGAGGTATGAAGTAGGTGAAGTATTCCTTACTATGGTATACTAAGAGTATGTTAAGCCTAGTATGCCTAGTATGCCAAGAGTCCCTCTATGCCAAGAGTCCCTCTAGGTTCTAGTCAGCTCCATACCTGAAGAATGAGAGAGGTAGGAATCTCTTGCCAGACTCGAACTCCAACACCCCGCAAGGGAAGTTAGATCACTGGAAGCTGGACTCTCTGCGTGCAGGGATAACAGCGTCTTCTCAGTGCGTCCGGCCGGGAAATGGGCTCCTCTGAAGTCGAGGTCTCCTCTGATTTACAGGGGCTAGGGAAGGTATATTTATACCTGAGAGGCACCTAAGAATGTTAGCATTGACGTGAGTCGGACAGCGGAAGACGTCATGAATGAACCCCTCAGGAATACTGGTTCATGCATAATATATGAGTCCTTGAAGAAATCAATAGTCCTGGGCTAGGGAAACTCCCGCTGCCTAAGGGTCTGTTCTTCACGAACTCGTTGTGACGTTAGGGTGGACGGATGTCGGAGACCATGCCTGTATTTGGAGTGCACGGTTTAATGCCTAAATAAGGACTGGGATTTAATGCCTATATAAGGGCAGGGCGAATTGTGCCTATATAAGGACATGATTCTGGAAAGCCCGTTTATGGACACCCTAAGAGGAATACAACACCCACTCCACTTTCGTGTGTACGATAATACTAAAATGCTAAACATTTAAAACATTTAAAATGCTAAACATTAAATGGAGTACCGCATATTTAAAAAATATTTCTTAAAAGTATTAAAAAACATTAAAATTGCAAAAGGTACTGTACATATTAAGCAATGCTTTTCATTTCAGGCATATATTTAAAATAAAATGCAATATACATGAAAGAAGCAGTAATATTTACATGTGACAAAAAAATGATCCATAAGTTTTTCAAAAATCAAAGTCATTTCATGTCATGAAAATTAATGAACTGTTTTAGACACACAAGATGATTAAGTGTCCGTGGAAGTACCGCAAAGTCTGTACTATAAGACTAGTTCTACTTTAAGCAGATTGAAGTGCCATTTTCGTTCGAAAAATGGGACAAAAGTTCAAATTTGGTAGAGTTCCAAGTTTTTGAAAAATGAAGGCCAAATTGTTACTGCATATCTGGAACACTGTATGCTGAATCAGAGTCAGTTTACGGGTCTGGTGTAAACATGAGATCATCTATTTCTATAGACAAAACATCATCTACTGTAGTTGGTGTTAGTTGGAACACCTCGTGAAGAAGATTAATTGCACAGAGATGTGAAGCATCGCTCTCAGCATAGGTTGCCGCAGCAATGTTCGCGTCTGTTGTTACCTGGGTGCCTGTAGATCTTTCTCGCACCTCAGCAGCAGCAGGAAGCGTCTGTGAGATCTCAATGTATGCTGACATCAGGATTGGTAGCCTCTGGGGACAACACAGAGCATGGGCCGTTATCGGGACCAGCAAAGTATCGACGTCCGTTGGCGTAGCTGATGGAAATGTTAGACAGGTGTCCAACACGCATTCTTCACCGCATAGCAGGCATCGTAGAACAGGTAAGATG
Source organism: Calotriton arnoldi (assembly GCA_963921515.1). Lineage (NCBI taxonomy): Eukaryota > Metazoa > Chordata > Amphibia > Caudata > Salamandridae > Calotriton > Calotriton arnoldi. The sequence continues at coordinate 27,817 of CAWUFW010010863.1, read as the reverse complement.
CAATCTTGCCAGATTAGTCTGAATGACAGGAACCAAGTTGTATTAAGGTCCCGTAGACGAGTCATGCCCAATAGCTGTACTATTCGCTCACGGAACTTTCGTTCAAGGAGAGCTTTCTCCATTTCGCTCGGAGTGATGTCTGCGAATAGGCTGGCCATAGCGCAATAGCAGAAAGAGAAATAGAATTCCGGCAACTAGTGCTAGAATTAATGGTATGCCACCAAACACCGAATGTGCAAAGTTCGGGATGATTCCAAGTATTGCCTGGAAAGGTGCTAACAGACCGGTACAGATGCTCTTAAATACATCTATAATTCCACTTGTATCAGACATGTTGAAGATACGAGTTATCATTTCTACGAAATGTATAGGGCAGTTTGTACGTATTAAAGTCTGTATCTCAGCCGAAGTCCTTGCTACTTGTAGATCATAAGTTTCTTTGGCCGAGGTCAAAGGCACTGTTTGCTGTAAAAGCATGGCTTTCATTCTGCTCAAAGTATCAAATCTTATAAAAGAGACGTTCAGCGAAGGCCATAGAGGCGACTCCCTGACTGTGTCTATTGGGGGAAACAATACTTGCATACAGCAAGTGACCCTGGAGTTGACCGTTACTAGATATGGGATGCCTGGCAACATGCCGCAGCAACTCTGATCATTCAACATGAGGTAACTCCCATTCGAAAGTAGACCAAACGTTGGATTAATCACAGCAGCTGGTGTACCCTGCTGATGGCAAGACAAATTTGCCACAGAACCATTACAAGCCCCGGGTAAAGAAATGTCCTGACATATAAGTGAACCGCTCAGTGCACTTTTACAGTGTGTACCGCTCAAAAACACTTCACGATCCCCACTCCAACATCTATATGTATACGGTAAATCCCATGATGTCTTAATGTATTCCTTACCCAACCTTTCATACTTGCCTGCTTGCATTTGTCTGAGGCAATACTGAAACTGAAAAGTAGTCACAGGTAATGTTATTTTGCCATGAATAAGCCATTCTGAAGCTGGTTTTTCTGCCACTGTGAAAGGTAATTTTTCCAGTTTTTCAATGCTCAGCACTGTATACCTTGCTCCTCTTTGTGCCAATTCGATCTGTTTATCAGTTAGATTGTATTCTGCAAACAGAGCCGACGTGTTGATAAAACGCCAAGGCACATAGCCCGCTCGCAAAGATTGCAGCGTCCAGCTCAATGACACTATAGAACGTAATTGAGATTGACCTTGTTGTAACATCGCCAAATCTTGTTCTAGAATGTCGATAGCAGAGGATACAATGCCATCCAATGAATATATTCTGGAGGACAAAGTTGTTAACCCATTGTCGACCACAGAGAGTGCTTTCTCTAAATTAATACGATCAAGTTCACGTATTCGTTCTGCGGCCTCCATCTGTGACACTTTCCATGCTTCAATATAGGCAGCATAAATGCCGGCATATATGAAACATTTTTGACGCGGTTTTCTTGGTCCAAGCAAGAATTCCCTAAGGTCTGCGTCCTCTTTAAGTAAGGATAAGTGTTGTTTCACATCCTGTAGTGTAGATTTATGCAGCCAATCGAGGCATAATTTTCCTACACTGTATGTTGTTACTACCCCCGGATGTTGTCTTTGGACGTATCTTGGGTCTGGCCTATGAATAGTAAAGCCCTGAGTTTTATTCAGGAATCTTTCCTGACAGTTATTCGTGTCTGTGGGCCAGATCAACCATTTTTTCTAATCAGGATTAGATCTATTTAGTTGTAGTATATTGTCAACTGTCACCACTGCCTTTGTATTATTATCACTGGCAGGAGTTGGCACAGAAGGTGTTTTCATCTCTTTGATCTTGGCTAATCCAAGACAAGATGTTTGTTGGACGGTTTCATTCAAAAACAGTATTTGTTCAGGGATAATGCAGGCTCTAAATAAAGCTTCTATACCCTGTACTTGCCATTCTTTAGTACCCCAGACAGTTTTTGTGTCTACCGTGTCTTTCCATAAGTCGAAACCCTGTCTACACAGTTGGGCAATAAATGCTGCAGAGTAAATCTGTTTTGTATTTGTTAACATAATTTTCAGTCCTGTTTTGTTTACATTTTTATAGTAAAACGTTTCTGGGTCAGATGTATTGTAACCTGAAAAATATGGAAACTTACTAGCAAACGTTTTTGAACTACCTTGTGGTGGTGTAGGACAATGTTCCCATTGGTTAAACATAAACACATTTCTTGGATACGCAGTTTTATGCAAATAATGATGACCATAGTGGTTATAACAATACATTTGTTCATAGTCTGATGAACCCTCTAAATATTCATTTTTAGAAAATGCAGCAGATTTTTCTAAGTCAAACATTATGTCATTAACAGTCTCAAAGTCCCAATCATCTGAATAGGTACTGGACGTAATTAGATCACTTAGTGAAATTTTAAACAAATGTGGAATGTTCAATTGTTCCGTCGGGCCGAAAATTTCATAATCCGTTTTGTCCCACACTATACCATCCTGTATAGGAACAGCTGTGATGTTCACTGATGACAAGTCTCTTGCTTCACGATGGGAAGATTTATGAGGTTTCAAAAGTACGTTTTACGTCTTTTCCTTCAGTGTTCACATGGATGTATCTGCCACTTATAAGCACGCTCACAGTTGTTACCAAAGCTAGCCACAGCAGAAAAACAAAAAGTCCAGATGTAATCCAGATCAATCCATGGAGAAACCAGATAAGTCTTTTTCATAAAGTGAAGAAAGTCTTGTACTTGCTGCTTGAGTTTTAATGATGCTGGCGTCGTTTCAGGTTCACTCGGATCTTCTGAGAACGTATCAAAGTTAATGAAATAGCCAGAAGCAGTTCTGTCAATTGTTGGAATTGCATCAGGATTTGTAGAAATCACTGGAACCAGTTCATCACTTGCCACGTTGGTGTAGACAGGTGTATTTGGACGAACTGTTATTTGGTGTTCAAGAGGGATGAGTTCCATAGCGTTGTTGCTTAGTCCTCCATCTGTTACAGCTGAATTCTCGATTGTTATCAGTCATTCAGTCTGAACCTCTTGGATAGTAGCGAGAGGAGTGCGTCTGCTACTAGGTCGGAGTCCACGAGGCCTACTATTTAGTATTGGCCACATACTGTGGTTTGATGAGGTCGATGGACACAAATCTTTTCTCCTTTCTTCCAGTAAGGGGTGGCAGAAGTACTGTTCTTGTTCCTTGAATTGCTAGAACAGGTACTGGTTGTCTGTAAGAAGGTCCAAATTCCTTCTTGTCCGCAATCTTTTCTCTGACGAGATCCCCAACTTTTGGAATCCAGACAGGCCTTGCTGGGACCGCCGATGTTTCCCCAGTGGTGGTTGGCTGTAGGAATAGGTTGCTTTGTTTAGTTCTTAGCTTATTCAGTTCCTGTAAAACAGCCAAACGATCTTTGATATCAAACGGTTTATTTTCCACCACCGTGCCTAGGTGTTCAAGGTCTGGTACCCACATTCTTGTCCCAAATAGGACCTCATACGGAGTGACCCCCCCTAGAGAACTTCTTGGCAGGTTGTTCATTGAGCGTTGGACCCCATTGAGGTGTTTGACCCACCCATCACCCGAACCTAATACCCTAGCTGTTATAGACTGCTTTATGTCCCGGTTTTTCCTTTCCACAACCGAATTTCCCTCAGGATGGAATGGAGAGGAGTACCGCAATGCAACGCCCAGACTGGCCACAGCTTCTTTGTAAGCCCGAGAGCTAAACGCAGGACCCTGGTCAGAATGTAGCGTGCCTATTGCGTATGTGCCGATAAAGACTCGCAAATCTTTTATAACAGTTCGAACGTCAGCTGAGCGCTGTGGCCATAACCATAGGAACCTTGATTCAGTATTTGTGGGATCGCACTTGTCCAGTAGGACGCAGGCGTGTAGATAGTCTAATGCTGTCTAACAGTGGTGTCTGTACTGTGTTGCCGCATTCGCAGCATGGTGTCTGGTGGCTCTCTCGCTGTAATTTACAGTCTAAGCAGTTATTGATGAATATGTGAATGTGTGTATTCATTCCAGGCCACCAGTACATCTCTTTTAATGTCAAAATTGTTTTAGAGATCCCTTGATGTGACAGACCCTCCCCCAAATGTGTTTCATAAATCAAGGCTGCTCGGCGTTCCATGTTTGGAATTACCCTATCCCCCACTCCAGGGATTCGAGCAAAAGGAACGTTGTTCGCATCAATTACATAAGAGTACTTGAGTGGAAACTTTTTTGGTAACGCTGCACTGCTGCCTTTGCTGCCTTTGCTTGATGCATTGACAGTCAACATTATCGCACCGTCTATTTTTGTTTTTGAACGAGTGATCGCAGCTACGGAAGCCGTCTGAACAGCCCCCTTTGCGGCTTCGTCAGCCAATGAATTCCCTGCAACGTGAACGCCATCACGTTGATGACTCAGTGTGTGGATCACGTGAGCCTTTGGTAGTTCATTTTTCAACTGAACTACTTGTTCCCAAAGCATTTTATGCTTTATTGTGCCACCTTTAGCATCTTTGAAAACATTTTCAAGCCAGTTTCGTATATAGTCATTATACGACTGAACACAGTAAAAGGAATCGCACACTATCAGTGTGGGGAATTCTCGATCTGTACTTTCAAGTGCCAGTTTGAATGCTTGTAGTTCAGCTCGCTGAGCTGTGCAATCTCCTAGAGATTGAGTTTTTGTGACCATAGGTCTGAAGATGCCATTTCGCATGCGACCTTTAACGATTGCACACGCTGCACTGTAAGCTTGCTTACTCCCTTTTGTGGGCTGTGCGGATCCGTCAGTGTAAATTATGAATTCGTACTGATCGAGAGGCAGAATCTCAGTGGGCAGAGGACATTCTTGTTCATACTGGAGGAATGCTTGTGTTTTTAAATCTTGATCAAAAACATATTCAACATCTGTTGCAGCAAGAGAATTAACCCATTGTATCCATCTTGGATGTAATGCTTTAGCATTTGGAATGCTTGCTTTTGTGACCGCTTCTAAAACCGGTACTGGGGTTACGACAATAATGCGTTTCCCTTGGGCTAAGGCTCTTTCTTTTGCTACAGCAATTTGAACTGCTGTCAGAATTTTTTCAGTTGAACTGAAGCGCATTTTCGCTTGTGTGTACAAATGGGATTTGTATGCGATTGGTATTTTCTCACCCTCATTGAAGGTTAAGTAGGTGAATCCACATTGACCCGAAATTATTCGGGTCACCAAATTTCGTTTACTTACGCGTGTTTGTAAGTGATTTGTTGCTAACATGTTAGCCTGGAGTGAACGCAAGATTTCTGTGTGTTCCTGTGTCCAGTTTTTGATTGAAAAATCAGGTTTGATTAATGCGTAGAGAGGTTTAACCCTTTCTGCGTAGTTTAGTATGTATGTTCTGCCAAAATTGAGGAAACCCAGGATGGATTGTAAGTTTTTTAGCGTATTTGGAGGTTGGAGCAGCGCACATTTCTCTAGAAAGTTAGCGCCAAGCTCTTGCCTTCACTTGAAAGCTCATATCCTAAAAATAGGACATTGAGATGGGCAATTCGGGACTTTTTAAATTTGAACTTGTAGCCCTCAGAGGCGAATCCCAGTATAATGGCGCTCACCCTGTTCAAGTGTTTGTCCAGGTCATCGTCTGTCAGATAGATGTCATCGACATAGGACAATGCCTCGTTGTTATAAATTTGTAGTAACTCCGTTACCCTCGCTGAGAATAAACCTGGGCTGTTCTTGAACCCTTGTGGGAGTCGACAAAAGTGACGCTGGGTCCCCATTATGGAGAATGCTGTTAAGTACCTGCTTTCAGGTGCTATGTTTTGACAAAAGAAACCATTTGAGATGTCTAATGTTGTTTTATATTTTTACGCACAATGTTATTCATTAATGCTGTGCTATGTGCATTTTGCACTGCAAAAGTTTTAGAACAAGTGTTTAGGTGTCTGTAGTCCAAAACTAGACGATATGTATTGTCTGGTTTGGAGACAGGAAACAAAGGATTGTTCATTGAGGAGGTGCATGTTTCAATCACCCCTTGATATTCAAGTTGATCTAAGATCTCCCTGACCTGTTTTTTAGCTTCTTGCTTTATTGGGTACTGCCGTTGTGCAGTTGGTTCATGTTTCAGATGTATTTTATGGTGAGGTGAGTCCTCGTCCCATCCTACATGATTTTTATATAATGCTGGGGCCTGGGCCACTGCCCATTTCCTAGCATATGTATATTTTAGGTGTATTGGTATATGGTTGGAGAAGGCAGGCATAATAATGTCCTCGCCGTGTGGGCACTCCCTGACAAATTTTGGTGGCCAGTCTTTTTCTGCTAGAAGTATGTCATAGCCCTTTGATAGTCTTTCCCAAAAAAGTGCTTTAACCTGTCTAGGTTTGTCTCCCTCCATCCGGAGTGTTATATCATATAACTTTTGTGGAGTACTAACCCTGGTGTCTACAGTCTCTACTGTAATGTACTCATTCAAGTCCACTATCTCCAGAAGTTCCTTCAGGTTGTGGCGAGCTATTGTGACTTCTGCTGCACTGTCCAGCATTGTCTGAGCCCATTCTCCGTTCTTGAGTTGTGTTCTCAGTATTCTCGGCATGTCTGATCTTCAGACCTGCTACTTTCTTTTTGGAGAATAGCGGTTTTGCTTTAGCTTTTGTAGCGTGTTTGTCGTCTTTCGATTTCACGCGTTCTTCTCTATGTTCTGTTCGTCCTCTTCTTTCCGAAGTCTGTGATGAGATCTGAAAGGGACGAGAGGAACGTGTATCAGTATCTTGATACCTATCAGGTTTTCTCAAATTATCCCTATTCCTGAGGTTATACCTCCTTTCAGAGGGCTCCTTTTGAGGAGACCTACCTCGGGATTGAGAACGTTTCTCGTTTGAATTTTGTTTGTTAGTCTCCCACTTCTTTTAGAAGATGTAGGAGTTTGTTTAATTGAGTACTTCTCAGGACTTTCAGATAGTTTTGGCTTCACTGGTCTTCCACCCAAACTATCTCTGCCTAATTCTGCATAAGATTGTTCTATTATTCTGGGTAGCTCAGTTTGATGTTCTGTAACATCGAATTCCCTTAACTTTTGTCGGATCGCCACTGCTGCTGCCTCCCCTTTAATATTAGATAATATTATTGTTGAGACCTGGTCGAAATTTTTCAGTAATTTCATACCTAAATTTAGAGCAGGCTCTGCCCCATATTCGTTTTGAATTTGTTTTAGGACATCAGGTATTACCGCAATTGACGGAATGCCGTGTGTTTTAGTATAGATGGCAGCAAAGACTGAGCCCCAAGTGGTGCAGTCTTCCAGTTGTGGTGTGATCCCCATCGGTAAACTGATGGTTAGGATTCTGTGTTTCTCATGCGGGCTAGTATTTGGAAATACTGCTTCGATTTGAGTAATTTTTTGAGCTATCCAAAATGGAATTTGCTCACGTTTTGTGGGCATTTTACCCATGACTGCGTATAGAGTCTGTGGTGTAATTTTTTAGAGTGTTCCCCTGGTGAGGGGTTTGATTTGGAAGTGTTAATGGTGGTTGGACTGTGAAAGTCCGCATGACATATTGGACCAATTGTCTGTAGATTTTTATTAACTCTGTAAGTTGAGTAAGTAGTTCCTCATCGGACATTATATCTAGTTCAGGATGAGGTGTGTAGCCGGCTAGAAACGGCCATGTTGCTCCTGGTCTACCTAGTGGACCGAGCCTAGTTATGTTTTTGTGATGTTTTAGGGCGCCTTTAAACCAGAGCTGATGCTCCTGGTATGTTAATGGAATTTCTATATCCTCGAAAGGAATGTATTCCTCTGGTGGATCATCTTCTTTGTAGAAGTGAAACATGTGTGTTACTGAATTGGATTCAGGAAATATTACCCATGAATAGAATACCTCTGTCTGAAAGGATTCATGTGCCTCTATCACGAAAACTGCTCTACCTCCTCTTGGTGGTAGGCCATGTTTTATAAGTTTTAGAGTGATGGCTCTTCTTAAGTTTGGAGCGATGTCAATGACACCCTCCTCGGTTTCATTTAAACCTGTGTTTTTAAAAAATGCTGCTTGGACTAGATCAGCCGCAGCTACACCGTTTCCGGCGTCTTCAGTCATTTTTTTTTGTTTTAAAAAAAAATAAAAATGTAGAACAAGTTTCAAGGAAACAAAGATAAGGTGCACAATATTTGTGGAACACTGTATCCTTCAACGTTGAACAAACCAAACAGCTAATATATAGGGTACTGCCCTATGTAGTCTTGGTGGATACTTAACCCTGCCCACTCCAGACGTCTTTTGGAGTATATGGGTAGGGGTCTCTGAGAGAAAAAGCACGGCTGAGTTACTCAGTATCTAACGTTGAATTACCGCCTTACCAAACCGTTGGGCGCCATGTAGTGTAGCTCCTATTTCCCTAATAGGCTCTGCGCATTGGAATAATATATCCTATAGGTTTGACATAGGACTACGGTCAGTATGTCCCTATCGAGTATATTAAACTTAATTACTTGTGCCAGCTAGCTCAGAGGCCACTAGAAACTCCTTGACAACAAGAAGGGAGTATTTCTGGCAGCCGCAAAACATGACCACTTTGTTTCCCTTTAGAATCAGAACGTGTCCCAGAGTCGTAGAAACAATAGATAACTATTTCACTCAGCTCAGTCGTGCATGCTTAGTTTGCTCCAAGTTACACAGAAAGAACAGACGGGCGTTTCAATAAAAGATTTATTGAACAGTTTTGTTTCTGGTGTAAGCTAAATGTGCTGTTACGATCACAAGACAGTATGCGAGATAAATAATGTACAGTGTGAGCAGTAGAAATAAATAATACTGCGATAGCATTATCTTTTAGCATATATGCATTTACATAAATAACAGACTAAAAATGCGAGTACTCATACGATGCGTTTCTAACCTAGTTCTACCCCAATGTACCTAACCTGTCCTAGGTGTAGGGAGAGGTATGAAGTAGGTGAAGTATTCCTTACTATGGTATACTAAGAGTATGTTAAGCCTAGTATGCCTAGTATGCCAAGAGTCCCTCTATGCCAAGAGTCCCTCTAGGTTCTAGTCAGCTCCATACCTGAAGAATGAGAGAGGTAGGAATCTCTTGCCAGACTCGAACTCCAACACCCCGCAAGGGAAGTTAGATCACTGGAAGCTGGACTCTCTGCGTGCAGGGATGACAGCGTCTTCTCAGTGCGTCCGGCCGGGAAACGGGCTCCTCTGAAGTCGAGGTCTCCTCTGATTTACAGGGGCTAGGGAAGGTATATTTATACCTGAGAGGCACCTAAGAATGTTAGCATTGACGTGAGTCGGACAGCGGAAGACGTCATGAATGAACCCCCAAGGAATACTGGTTCATGCATAATATATGAGTCCTTGAAGAAATCAATAGTCCTCGGCTAGGGAAACTCCCGCTGCCTAAGGGTCTGTTCTTCACGAACTCGTTGTGAAGTTAGGGTGGACGGATGTCGGAGACCATGCCTGTATTTGGAGTGCACGGTTTAATGCCTAAATAAGGACTGGGATTTAATGCCTATATAAGGGCAGGGCGAATTGCGCCTATATAAGGACATGATTCTGTAAAGCCCGTTTATGGACACCCTAAGAGGAATACAACACCTCCGTCAGGAGGTTAGTCCTGACCGCCACCGTAGGAAGCTCAAGGTTGAGAGCCTCGGCTGCCCTACGCAACACCACTGCGTACGGATCTCCCTCCTCCGTAGCCACGGTAGGAGGAGACAACATGCCAAGGTCAGGGGAGGTGTCAAGACCACTGGCATCCCCCAATTCCTCTCTCCAGTCCTGTTCATTGTCCAACTGGTCAGTCAGAGGCTCACCTGACCCCTCCCAGTCCTCCTCCTCATCCTCTGGTTGCCACGCAGTTTGAAAAGGGGCCCCAGGAGTGAACAGGGGCACAAAACCCCCTCCCGGGTCCGGATCCGGCGTCGGGCGACGTCGGTCCGGCTCCGTGTCCACGTCGGGATGGAGGCCGACCGGCTTCGGACGCGGTAGTGGTGCCGTCGGAAGCGGCGCAACGAGGTCAACCGGCGCCGATCCGGATCCAGGCCTGACCCCCCAGCCGAGTACGTGGGCCCGAAGGCGCGCCAGCGGGGTCGGTCCGCCCAAAGATGGCATGCATCGCCTCGTAGAACGTACGAAGCTGGGCGGGAGTCGCTCCGGGTCCCGGAAAGGGAGGGAAACGCGGAGTTGACTCTTTGGGCTCCGCGCGCGGAGCCGCGGGAGGGGCACCACCCGCGTGCCTCGTCGGATCGGCTGACCGACGAGGAGAAGTCGAAGGGCGACGATGCTTCTTCAACTTCTTCTTATGCTTTGACTTACCCGACCCCGAGTGCGAAGACTTCGAAGATTTCGAACCGGAATGGTGATGGCTTCGCGACCGGTCCCTCGACCTCCCTCTGGACCGGGACCTCGAACGGCGCAGAGCGGACTGCCGGTGCTCAAGCAGCTTTCGGGACTGCTCCCACAAAGCCTTCGGCGCCATCGACCGGCAGTCGGAGCACGACTTGGGGTCGTGGTCGCGCTCCAGGCAAAAAAGACACACGCAGTGCGGATCCGTCACCGACATCATGCGATGACAGGAGCCGCAGGCCTTGAAACCGGGCATCCCTCGTGCACCTTCGGAGTCGAAGACTCGAAAAAGAAGTCGACAAAAGTCGAGAAAAACTTCGTCAAAAATTGACTGAGGTACCGCTCTTCCCGGATCTACGCTGGCTGGCGCGGAAAAAGAAAGAACTGACGTCAGCGCGTGAGGGCGGCGTCTAAGTAGCTGCGGCGACGTCATCCCGGCGACCACAACGACGGACGCGGAGCAGACCGACGCCACCTTCCGACGTGCAGAGGTACTGCTGACAAAAAAACTCAACTCAAACACAATTGCAGACAACTCTGGCAGCCGTGCATGCTGAGAATGAGAACCTTGAGGCAAGATCAGAACATAACATCAGAATACTGGGACTAGCAGAAAACGAGAAAAACAGGCAATATGGAAAAGTTTGTTAAAAAGCTAACAATAGACCTGCTGGGCTGCAAGTCTTTATCTAAAGTCTTTTAAATAGAATGGGCACACAGATCACTAGCTCGACAAACAGTACCTGGAACAAGACCCCGGCCAATACTTGCCAGAGTACTAAACGACTCAATAATTGAAAACACTTACATATGGGGGGTGGGCGAAGTCTCCCTGTATCCAGACTACACACAACAGATCCAGGAAGCTCGAAGACCATGGATCTTTGGTGACCCCAAAGCAGCGCTACAAAGCCTCAAATGGCAGACCCCAGCACGCAATACCAACACAATTTCACAGCACAAAAACAGTAAGATATCGAGCTTGAATGAAAATGAATGAATGAAAATGACTGAATCCACAATGCGAAGATGATAACATGTAATGAAAGACTATTTTCCTGATGCCACAGCCATCAAAGAATAATGACTATAATGTTCTGTCACACATAGAACTACTTTGTTAATGCATTGTTTCTCAATGTTTTAACCACAAGGCAGTGCGCAGGTACTGTAGATAGTGCTAAGGCCTCCATTAGAAAGTATGTTACAGCAATGCAGGACTAGAGTGGTAATCCTCAAGACAGAGTACCACGCGGCCACCACTACTGTTGCGGTGGGGGCCAGGCACACACTAACGAAAATGTAAACCACAATGGTAAGCTTTCCTAGTTCAAAAGGGGAAGAAGAGAGCATCGGTGGGACAATTTCACTGATAGTTGGGGTATGTGGTGTGAATCGGGAGTGGGCAGAACTTCGATCTAGATTTGCAGGACTGCAGAATTACAAGAATCACAAAGTTATATATCATGAGATAGCAAACAATGAAAATGATACACGTCACAGTGACACTGGATAGGACAGATAGGACACAAGCTAAGAAACCCCACAATGTTACATTGCGATTCCTGACATGGAATGTGAGAAGCCTAAACAATCAAATGACGGTATGAAGAGTGGCAGCGACGCTAAAAAGACACCAAATTGGTGTAGCAATTCAAGAGGAAACCTATTTGGTCCCTGTTAATGTATTGCACAAAAGCACTAAGTTAAGAGGAGAGTGGCATATGGCCTCACATGGGTCGCAGGCAAGAGGGATACTGATATAGGTTAGAAAAGGTAGCAGGATAAAAACCCATGATATAAAGTTGACAATGGAGGAAGATATCTAATGGCCAGATGCTGCAGGACGCAAACTGTTTCATACTAGTCGGCATATATATAGCCAAAACCTCAACAATACTCAATTTTACTATGATGTTTTACCCATGCCAAATCAGATATGGGGAGGTGTTTTCAATTGCGAGCTAGACTCAGAAAAGGACAGATCCGCAGGACTGTCCATACACCTTTCTGCTACAGGCATAGCCAGACATGATGGAATGATGACGCCTGGAGACATAAACAGTCTGATAGGTTGTTATTCACATATTACTTGATGGTACACAATAGATACTTGCGTACAGATTATTGGTTAATGTCTAAAAGTATGGCATCCAACGATGTACGACACTGCTCAGAACTTACTCGACCACTAACCGATGGTGCTTGACAATCATACCAAAAAGCACTCCCAGGAGCTTTCTCTGGAGATTCCCATTGCAATCTCTGCGTGACACGGTCTTTCGCGCTGAGGAAGCCACTTTACAAATATAGGCACAGTAGAAAGATTTGAGAAACTTTGGGAAGCTATTGAGGTTCATATCCATGGCATTGCCATATCTAAACATGAGGGACACTAAAATCTATCTGGGGAAGACTGACTAGATTGGAGGAAAAGATAGCAAATCTAGAAACAACAAATGTGACACAGAAGGAGAAAGCCATATTGGGACAAATAGACTCCCAACTGACAGAGTTTCAAGAACTGACAGACACAGAGCTCAAACACATAGGCACATATGCCACTGCTCACAGATATGGTGAGGGAGAGAGGCAGGGAGCAGTATTGATGACATTGCTATACCCCAAATATTCGACTAAATACTTACACAAATTTACTCTAAAGATGCTCTTAATGCACAAACCAGAAAAAGATCGCAGACTGATTCAAAAGCTATTATCAAGAACTCTATGACTCGCGACATACCCATATCCCACAAGACATACAAGGCTACCGAGAAAACGTAACAATGCATGGCTTGAAAACAAGCACAGGGAGAGAGAGGCTGAAGGCTCCGCTAACGTCATCTGAAATTGTAGAAGTGGTTAAGGGGATGCCGAGCAGTAAGGCACTGGGCTCTGATGGCCCGACAGTAGCATTTTTACAAGGAATACTTCACAAAATTAATTCTTCATATAACAGCATTGTTTGAAAACATGGCACAGGTAGGCCGTCTTCCATCCACCATAAGAGAAGCACTGATAGTTACCATACTAAAACCAGGCAAACTGGCCAATCACAGCTCATCATACAGACCACTATCGCTCTTAAATAGACTAATACTGTCTGCCTATGCAGACGACATGCTCTTACATATGCGTATGCGTGGCCCAGAGGTTAGCTTGGCACCCGTACTGAGGGAAATAGTGAAGTTTAGAGGTTACTCTGGCCTACGTATAAATTGGGGCAAATCACTAATCTTCACCTTGACATAAGAAACCAAACAAAGTGAGTCGGAATTCCTGCTGCAGTGGACGGTAGATCCAGTGAAATGTCTGGGGATAAAAGTGCACACAGACCCTGAGGTAGTAATACTTAACAAGTATGGAGTAGCAGTAGACGGGCCAACAGGTAATACAGACAGATGCATCAGACTGCAGTTGTTCCTGGCTGGTCGCAAAGCCATTATGAAAATGATGGTGGTGCCCAGATTTTTATTTTTATCAACATAACCTTACTGTTCCCCAGAGAATTTTTCTAAAATAAAAATTAATTAATAGACTTGCATGAGCCGGCAAACAACCACGAGTAAGCTGGACCAAACTGACATTGCCAAATGAGAAGAGAGGGCGGAAGGCCCTGGACTTTGATACATATTCTATAATGGCTCAGGTGCAGTTCTCGCTCTACTGGCCGTATAGCCCGAAACACCTGCCGCATCTCTGCATTAACGAGATGACGTGGTGCCGCAGAAACCAGGGGTGACATTGTTGGAAACCCCAAGCACTGCTGTTAGCAATAACACAAATAGGAATACAAAGGAGTTGGGGACCACTGCCAACGCTAAAAGAATGGCAATGGGACCTTGCATATGTAATGACGCCTTAGACAATTACAGCATGTTGCTTCCTGTTAAAAATTGACCTCGAGACATCTGGGGACCGTACCAGACATATTTGCTCAACAAAGAGGACAATACTAAGGAACTGCCTATGACGGCTTCCGCTTAATAGAGTTGCAATGTATCCCGTATGCACAGCAAGGAAAGTGTACGTAGGGCCTCTTCATTTTGTCATTATTTAAGTGGCACTGGACAGCAGTGAATGTAACCGTTCCTATCTTGCATGTCATCCTATACCTGTAATGAGAATAATTCTAATATTACTGTAATTTGAAAATACCAAAATAAAATAGTAAAAAAGATTAAAGGAACATCAGAAATGAAGGGAAAAAAGAGGCCAAATGGACATAAGAATTCGTAGTTGCGAAGCGACAGATATCTAAGACAACAGGCTTGCCTTGCAAATGCAAAGTTTCTATCCGCAATGTTCAATAGTGACACCACAATTTCTATTTTGAATTCCGGTCGCAACATATGAGGTTCTAGTTATTTATAAGAGAAGAGGGAATAGTATCCGATGAGGGAGGCTGTACCGTTCGTAAATGGGAGGGTAGACATGGTAGAGGTGTTCACTCACTGTGCATGTGAAGACGGCATGCAGTGGAGGGGGGGTAGCAAATAGCAGCTCCATGGGCTGCAGCAACAATCCCTTACACAATGGAACACTATATGCAGCAATGTGACCAACATCTCCCCCCGAGACACAATAGGCCTTATTCACAAAGGTAAACGTACACTTTTGTGTAATTGTACATTTGTTTTGGTATTCAAAAACATGGAGCTAATAGTAAGTTTACGACTGCGAAACTCCGCATTCGGGGTGGGGGGGTGGAGAACTCCGCACATAGAAAGATAGGGTTATCCTATCTTTGCATTCATAACAGTCAGTCCAAGATTCCGCCTGTAGAGTTATAAGCATTTCATTGTGGTCCTATGGTTACTGATTACAATAGCTATTGACAAGTGACATTTCTCTCCTTTTCCCTTCTTGCTTGGTTAGCATTTTCATTGAAATCAAAATATATTAGAGCTACTTGGGTGTGAGTTCCTACCCTTTGAGTTTACTCACTCCTTTCTCTTACTGATTGCTACTAGTGACCTCAGATCTCCAAGAAACTTGGAGTAAAATAGGTAGAGCCATATTCTACGGTATCTGTAATGTGCCCCAGATATGGTTGCAGCCCTTGATCTAGAAACCTTGTAGGTACCGGATAACATGGGCTTCACCAGAGCGGCTACCCCAACAGCACAGGGACAACAAGGCTCAGAGAGCTGTTTACCTAGGTTGAGCCTTCGTGGGGTTGGAGGGTGCATCCGAAGGGAGGAATTTCCCTAGAGCCTTGACGGCATATCCTCCCACAAGCCCTGACTGAATTGGGAGTGTTTGTAGCTGCAAGCCCACTAGCTCTCACTATTGCTGACCTTACAGGGATAGGAATATAAGCACCCTGGAACAAGGAGACTAAGGCACTGCCACTGTAAGAGATACACTGGTTGTAGGGAATACAGAGACTTGAAGAGAATATTCATGTGACTCACACAGTGGCACACATGCCATTGCATTGGAAATACACCACCTACTGATCCCATTCTCCTGACAATAGTCTGCATGTCATACTGAGACAATGAACTACGCCAACTGACCTTGGTTATGAGAAACCCTTCCTTATCAGGGGGTTTACCAATAATTACTGCACACAGTGCAGTGGCAGTGAGACCCTCGGGTGTGATTGGCTTGCTTCAACTCAATTTCAGCTTTTTCTAATTAACACAGCAAAGAGGTATGGGGCCCAGTTTCTTTGCGAGCATTAGGGCACATGGCACCGTTGTTATAGTGCTGTCCAGTACAAAACCTATGTGCAATACAACATAACATCCATTGATATACTGAATTTCACTTGGTAATATTTTCACCATAAAGTTAGTCTTACCCCAAGTTGCAGAACAACCTGAAATATTTCATGTTGGGAACATGTGTGTGTCATAGGACCTGATAGGCACCATTATACCAAAAAAAGAAAAACAATCTGGTGTTGTATGTACGCTATTGAGACTACACAGGCCCCCTTTTTAGGTCGAAGCCTACCAGAAAGTGCAGCTGTCTGGTTGCAAAGACGCATTGGGGACATGATGAAAACTTCCCTAGGAATGCGTTCCGTCCATGGCTTTGTGTTTTGTAACTCATATTTGCTTGCTTTCTATTTGCCTGTTTTATTTGTTTTAAGCTGTCCAGCATGTCTTTGTCCTTCCTGTGGAGCATAGCCTGTTTACTGCATTTCTGACTGGCTCCTTGTATTCTTCCGCAAGTGCTTGCTTTCTGGGAGCTTTTTTGTGAGGCACTCCAGGAGAGTTTATGTGTTTTTAGTTCTCTCCCTTTTGTGCTAGTTCAGGAAGCAGTAAACATGCTGTATTTCTTTGAAAAGGTTTCCTGCCTCCTATTTTTCTGTTTGACTGATTTAGTTTTTATCTTGTCACATTTGCTATGCATTTAAAGACAGAGGAGAAATGTTATGCTCTGTCTTCCTGAAATGTTGGTGTTTACTTTTCTTTCTCTGACTGCAAAGTGAGAGGAATTATGTGACGATCTTGCTGGGTACTGGGGGTTGTAAGAAGGATGTTAACTTTTTCCAACACACAACAGCATCTAAATGCCATTAAATGAACTGTACACATATTTCTGAATATATCAGAATTAGGAAAGCACAAATGAAGAATATTTTTTGTAATTCTGATGTGTGGTGGAAACAAATATTTTAATACGATCAAAACAAATCAATACACTAGGTGATTTCCACACAACATCATTTGTAAGCTGAATAGTTTTATCAGTAAAACTATGTCTGTGCAAATGTAATAGTAATTTCAATTGAAAATGTGTTGTCTGTAATGGCACTGCGCTACCACACCATGCATACTCCAGTCTACGCTACTCCAGACTTTGACACTCCACTCTATGCCCCTCCACTGTCCAACACTCTACGCCACTCCACAAGACTATCTGACACTCCACTCTACTACATTCTACGTCACCCCTCTACAACAATCCAGTCTGCGACACTCTACTCCAATCTATACCACTCCACTTTTCGCCACTCTACTTTAGGTCACTCTCCTATATGACACTCATTCTACTCCACCCCTCAGTACGCCACTCCACTCTACGACACGCAACTCTACTCCGTGACACTCTTTGACACTCTTTGGCACTCTCTTCTACGCCACTAACGTTTAGTGATGCTGACCAGCAGCCACGCTGATGCACAACATGGGTAAAACACATTGGCAAAGCCAATAGCTTTCGCATAGGAGAAACTTATTGGCTTTGCCCATGCTTGTTGACATTCAGAACATATAACTTGGCCAATATGCTTGCAATAAACCTTGTTAAGTGATTAACTAAACTACTTATAGTATGCATGACTAAAGCTAAAATAACATAGCACGACTTCAGTTTCATTCCCAGTTTTCTGCTTCACTTCAAAAACATTTTCAGTAGCCGTGGTCTCAGGAAATTCGCCAAAGCATTAAATGTATTTCGGGCTGCAATAAACAACACTTTCATGTATTTCTGTGAATAAAACCAAAGAAGATACGTGTGCTAATGGCATCCTTGCAAGACACAAGCACTGTTGGACTTGGCCCTTTCTGTAGGGTCATCCCCAAAATGTTTACCTTCACTCCTCCATTTTGACTGAATTCATTTTTGTTGGCCTTAAGAATCTGTGCATGTTACCACTGTTAACCAGTGCTAAAGTGCTTTAAAACACTAACTCATGGTGAAGTTGGATTTTAAATTACAATTCTGAAAATGCTACTTTTAGAAAATTGGCATTTTCTTGCCTTAGCCATTTGGTGCCGGCAGCCTGTCTCTGGTCACATGATTGGGTATTGCTGACAGTTGGGCTTTGTGTATTCCTCCTAGACAGCCACACACAATGGAGAGCTTAGGTGTGACTGGATGGGCCATCACTGGCAGGATAGGTGGGAGGAGCTGGGCCCATCCCCACTTACACCTGAATAGGCTGTGTCCTGTCTCCACACAAAGGGCTGCATACCCCCTGTAGTTAGTCTGAAGGCAGGGCATCTGTGCACTTCAAAGGCATGCCTCTAGAAGCTTCTCCCCACTTCAAAGGCACAACTGTATATAAAAGAACGACCTCAGACACCAAATTGTTAGTACACTTCTGGACCTGTGGACACACTGCCTGGAATAAGGACTGCTGTGCTGCTACAATGACTGCCACTCTGCTGGACTGCTGCTCTAAAGGAACTGCTGCCCTGCTATGCTGACCTGCTGCCCTCTTGCCTGAGGAAGAAGACCTAGACCTGCAACTTCATCTTGAAACCAGGACCCCAAAGTGACTCAGAGAGCTAGTCTGCTGGTCCCTCAGGGTCATAAAAGGCTCCCCAACTAGCTCCTGGACCCAGCTGCTGTGAGTTCCTTACCCCCACGTGGTGCCCCTCAGATCCTGGACCCTTGGTGTGGCTCCTCACTCTTAAAATCAAGCTTTAGGGCTCTTCGTGACCATGAGTGGGCCCGTTCACACTGAGACCGCGCAGCTCACACTGAAAATCAGCAAAAGCTGCTGCCAGCTAGCCTCTTTGCACTGCAAGCATTGATTGGCCCTGGGGGACCGCCAATGCGAAGCTCCAGCCCGTCCGTGATGCCCGGCCTGTTCTTCACGCCACCCTAACCACAGCCTGCGACACTCTCCATGCTCCCCACAACCCTCTCCATAGCGAACAGGACTCTTTCCCAGAGGATGTTTACCCCCAATTTAGAGCCTCTCAATAAATGAGGCACAGGTAAGCTCACAGGGCACCTGTGCGCCGTGAATTTCTGGGACAGATACGCAAATGAGATCTGCTATAGCATCTGAAAATAATTTATCTTTCACTGTGCTGATTTAGCAAGTTTCGCCATGTCCAGAATTCACCACATTTGTTGCCACCATCCTCCCTCTGATGCTTGTGCCGCCGTCCCCCACTTAGGGAGGCTGTCCTCTTTTGCTACCAGAGGCATACGAGAGATATTCCCTTTATTTTATAATGGGTATTCAGCTTCAGATGGGCATCCCACCAGGATCACATCCAGGCGAGCCGCTAACACTGAATCCGTGGTCTACTTTATTACTCACGACACTTCGTCCTACAGGGTTTGATCTTCGTGGGCATGAACACATGGAGAACAATCTCCATCAAGACACACTTCTAGTCTCAACCATTTTGTGCAGTCTGCTGGAGGTGGAGCACCACCCATATAACAGGTTGTAGAGAGCTTCTTTTCCTCACTGAGAGGCCTAGTTATTAGCTCTTTCTAACACTTCCTGCGACTTGTCTGTTTAATTACTTCTCCCAGGCTTTCTGGAATGGGAATTTCCACTTGCTCACACGTATATTGAGTATTTTGTAATTCTTCGACACGGTATGGGATCTACCCGCAATAGCAATTCCTCACAGAGTGTAAGTTTACTAGTTGCACCCTTTTTATTCTGTGGGGTAAGTGCCAGTGCCTCAACTGCATGTAGGGTTACTTTACTTTATGATCTAATCAAAATTCTTCTTTCATCTCTTCAAATGTCTTCACCTGTCCCTCTTGGAAAAAATCTCCCGGAATATTGCATTCCCTCTCTCACTGTTTCCTGGAGGCCTGCTGATCAACCCCTCAGTGTGAAGTCTGTGTTTCAACATAATGGGATATATATGGAGATAGAAAAGATGTTTTTTTTTTTTGATAATCAAATTTATTAGCATTTGGGTAGAAATAAAAATTCACAATGACAGCAGAATCATGCACAGTATATCTGAGACCATTAACAGTAATAGCGGCGACATAGACCTGAGCACAGGGCCCCAAAGTAGGCCACTTCATAAATATAGCAAGATAGACAAGGGCATACACAGCGATCAAAACAACAGGTTGAGCCATTTACCCCAGATCTTTTCAAACATTTCTTGACAGCCCCGGGCCTCAAAGAGAGGTTCTTCCTGGGTCGCGCACCAGTCCACCCCTCTTCGCCATTTCCGTACAGTAGGAGGTTTGGCCTGAGACCAGGCCGCCGCAATGACTCGCTTGGCCACTGCAACCGCAGTGCCCAAGAAACGTTTATCGGCTCGAGAGCCATCCAGTCCATCAAACACTCCCAGGAGGAGACGTAATGGGTCGTGGGGGACCGCCCAACCCAGGGTCTGTGTAAGCTCCGATTCCACACCCGCACAGAATGAGTCAAGGGCAGGGCACTGCCAGACCACATGGTAAAAATCAGCTGAGGCGTGGTCGCACCGCGCACAGGCCGGGGAGGAGCGCAGCCGAACTCTATACAGACGCGCAGGAGTAAGATACGCCGTGTGGAGATAGTAGAGTTGGATAAGGCGTAATTTAGAGGAGGTCGTCAAAGTTTTGGGAGCCATGAGAGCATCCCGCCAGTCTGCTTCCTCCAGGGGGCCAAGCCATCCCTCCCAGCGAGCGCGCAGCGAAACCAGGGTCGCAGGGCCATTGTTCACAAGGGAGCGATAGAGCCGTGAAAAGAAAAGATGTTAGTACGCTCCGCATGTGCCGGTCTCACACTCTTAGAGCTGCCCTTGTGAGAGGTGAAATATTCAGCCTAATGTCTATTTGGCTTCTACTGGCAACCAGGGTACCTCCTACTTTATCTGTACCATTCTTTATCTGTTTGCATGTGTCTCCTGTTATAGAGAACAAGGCTGCCTGTCGGTATTGTATTAGGTTTGGGATGTCCAGGCACCCCTCGCCTCTCGGGTTTCAGGGCACAGCCATGTTCTCTTTCCCTGCAATATAAATGTGATGCATTTGCCTTGAAGACATTCTAGCAGCTCTTTCTGGACCCTAAGAGAATAGCCCGGAAAGTGCTTCCCCCGAGCCTATTTTGGCCCCAGGGACACCATCCTCTGGAGCCTCCATTATTTTAAGATGGGGGCCACAGAGGGAGCCTCAGGGCCTTTGCCGGTTCCCCATATGGTGCGGAAGCCAGCATTGCTCCCACCTGGACAGGGTAGCTCTTTATGCTGCTCCCTCCGGGCGGGACCAATATATTGTTCTGTTTCTCTACCCAGATCAGTGCTGGCAGGGAAACAGAACACAAGTCTGATAAATTGGGTCCCAGCGGATGGGGTCCCTGGGGTGAATATGACTCGGAGAGGAGTGCCGCACGCCCGCAACCCCTAAAATATACCCGACCCCAGGGGGTGGGATTACCTGAGTTCTAAACGGGCTGGGGAGAGATACCCTACTGACACCTCCTTCCCCTTATATATTTTAAATACCGTCGGCCTCCATTATTTTTTCCCACAGTCCCACGGGTTCCCAGAAAATCTTGCTGATTTTGTGTTTTTTTATTGTGGCCCCAAGGGGGGGGGCCCTCAGGGCTCCCCCATGGGGCCTAGGGGGCGCAGGGTATCCCTACTCTGCCCCCTTATATTACTTTTTTTTTTTTTACAAGTTCAGGACAGGGGACTAAGTCCCCGAGTCCTGTAATGGGTGCCAGCAACATTTTTCTCATGTTTCTGGCAGCCAATCAGAGGGCTCACTCCCACAGGAGTCTGACTCCCACACGAGCAAACTGGCCCAAGTGAAAAAAAAAAAACCTCACTGGGCCAATCAGAACGCTCTGCATTTGTGGACCCCCTTTTTTTTCTCGGCTGCCGCTTGAGCGATCACCCTGAAACTTTCCATGCTCACACTAAGCAAAACAGACCACTATTTACGAAACTTTCATTGAGATTCACCAAACGGTGTCAAATTTATTAGTAACACACAAAAACAAATTTTCTATGGCAACGTTGACCTAACTATAACTACTAAGTGGCGACCGCCACTAGGTAACATAAAAGACAGCATATACACGTTCACAAAAAGAGAAAAACATGTTATTACACTTTTTTTCTTTTTTTATTAAGTATTTTTATTAAACAAACAAACAGTTCCAGTCAGATACACATCATACATTGGGTCATCAATGTTATTACACTTTTAATTAAGATTTTCCATAGACAGTAGAAGAGAAGCTTATCCAGCCATGAAAATTAATTACTATCTGTTTAGTTTCCTAGTTAGTTCAAGATAAAAAAAATTGCTACCATTAGGGTATGCGGAATACATGCATTTTCTAGAGAATCACACCCCTGCAAATGTATCTCATTAAAAACAATAATTCTCATTCCAGATTGCCAAACAAAACCTTCATACTGCTCCCATGAAAACCCTTTTCTGAAAACGGAATCACCACTGGCAACATTCTAAACAAATGCAGCAAGCCGCAGGCTTTATGCTGTGCATATCAAACATCAATCACCATTATTTAACTCAAGCGAGGGGAGGTGTTGAAACAGGCCAAACAATACACTGCAGATGGGCTCCTCCTGCAAGAAACCCACTTGGCAGGCACCAGATGCCCATTTCTTGCTCACACGGGATACAGGCAGGTTTATCACTCTGGGTTTACCAGAGGGTCACAGGAGATGGCCATTCTGCTACACTGAAGCTTCCCTCTTGCAGTCAGCAAGGTCTGGCATGACAATCTTGACCGATACAGAGCAATATCTGGTCTTCTCCACGGGCACCCCATAGAATTAGCCAGCATCTATGCCTCCCCACCGCTTACACAAGACTTTTTTTTAATAACCCTGGGGGCCCTAGTGACACATTTTCTCATGAGCCTATGGGTCCTGGCGAGCGACTTCATCGGGGTGGTGGTATGGGAGCAGGACAGTATGTGCGAGCGGACCACAGGCAATCTCCCCTCGCACGGTTCCACCAGGCCATGGGTCTGGTGGATGCACGGCAGACTCTACACCGCAGGACCAGGGATATACTTTCTATTCTGGAGCCCACAAAGTTTTGTCAACAATCAACTACTTTCTTCTCCCTGCCTTGCACACATACACGCTCTTGGTCTCTCTGACCACTCTTCCGCGGAGGTGCGGTTGCAACTTGACCAGCGGCCTTCACAGCAGTGGTGTTGCCTTAAAGCGTGGCAGCTACAGAATGCCGACACCAAGACTCATGTTCATGCCGCCATACAGGACTACCTAGAGACAAACAATGGTACGGTCGAGTCTCCGGTGATACTTAGGGAGGCACTGAAGGCCACCATCAGGGAGGACATCATTAACCATATTACTGGCCAGCGCGGGAAGTGTAGGCAGGAAGTGACAGATCTGGAGATCCGTATCCGGGACCTGGCGGCGGCTCATGCCGCTTCCAGCTCCTCTATGGTGCTGGCAGACTCCCTCCACCACCATGAGGGGCTCTGACAGTTACTCTTAGGTGAAGCCTGTAACGCTTGGTTTGCGACCCAGAGCCGCATATATCATCGAGGTGATAAAACCAGCAAGACCCTTCACTAACTTTGTACTAATGTAGTGGTCCGGACACCTTCTGCATATATTACAGATGGAGGTTTAGGCGGGCGGGGATGAGGTCATTGCGCACTGTTTAGCTGCTTACTATGAGGCTTTATATGCTCTGCCACGTGGGGTAGACCCCGAGACCCTCCGGGACTTGGTTAACAATCTGTCCATGTGCCATCTGACCTTGAACAGGAGTCATCGGACAGGGATTTCACATGTGAGGAGCTAGGGGAGGCTCTGTCTCCACTCCAGTCAGGCAAAACCCAGGGACCTTACCAGTGGAGTTCTTTAAGTCATTTCGGGAACTCCTCATGCACCCCCTCCATAAAGGTGACCCGAAAGGGCACAGAAATTGTGATCGCCGACCTTCGCTTGGTCGAAATTGTTGTTTACCCCAGAAGGGACACTCAACGGACAGCTGCTCCTTCTACAGCCCCATTTCCCTTATGAATGTGGAGGTCAAAATATGGGAGAAGGCACTGGTCAACAGACTGCGCACTGTGATCTCCACCCTGGTACATGCCAAACAATCCGGCTTCATGCCCCGTAGGGCTACAAGGCACAACAGCCGGCATCTGCGCTTCTTTTGGTCGATTTCCACAAGGTGTTTGATTCAGTGAGGAGGGACTATTTCTTCTGCCTACTGCACAAACTGAACTTCCGTCCGAAATTTCTTAAGTGGATACAACTACTGTCCATGGATCTCCAGGCACAGGTCAGGGTGGGAGGTTCGCTGTCCACCCCATTTCCGCTCCATAGGGGCACGAGGCGGAGTTGTCTACTAATGCCGCTGTTCAGGATAGCAACTGAACCTTTAGCAGGGTGGTTGATGGTGGATGCCCTGGTCAGGGAATTCGAGTGGGCTTCCAGGGTCTCGGATGGAATCGCACAATCGGCTGCCGCCATCCTCATATTTCTTCACAATCCACAAGAGTACGGGCCTCATGTGCTCCAGATCATGGGAGTCTTCGGGGCCTTTAGGGGGCTTACAGTCAACAAAACTAAGTTCTCCGTTTACCCGATAGAGTGCCTCCCCATCGGCGCTTGGTTGGGCGGAAGGCATACCGATCCTTCCGGAGGGCTTCAAATGTCTGGATGTGTATTTAACCGATAGCCTTGATCGGGCTTGGGTACGCAATATACAACCTCACTTGGAGTGAGTGTCTCGGGACTTTGGGTTTTGGGAGACACTGCCGCTCTCCATACTCGGACGCTCAGATATAAATATAAATATATAATATATATTCACTGAAAAAATCAAAGATTACAGGGATGTTATAGTTAGGCTCAGGTTTCACTCGTACAAAACCAGTGAAATTCAGCAGTTCTAGTTAGCTGAGCTAACTATAACTCGCGCCCCCGCAATGCACTGCTTATGACCTCATATTACATCACTCATGATATGTCAGTAACATCACTGATGACATCTCAAATGATATCACTGATGACATCATCCACAAAATCACTAACCCACACACACAACATAGAACCTTTCATACACCCACTCATCCATTAAGAAACCCATACACAGACCCATACCAGTACTTACACACCCACTTTTTTTAAATTCCATTTTCTAACTATAGCGTCCCTGTAACCTTTGTTTTTTTCAATTAATTTCTATGGTTTTTTAAGTAGTAGTCGCATTTGGTGGAGAAAGGGGGCTGGGTCTCCAACCATCTCTCAGGAATTCCGCTGTGTAGGACTTACAGGAGGTACCAGGAGGGCTTCTCGGCCCCCTAAGTCCCTCAGGAGTAAAGTGAGCTTCATCCCCCAACCAGTAGTGTGCCAGCAGGTGCATTGGCAGAGTGGTGGAGAAAGGGGGTGTGGCCTCCAAAGACCTCTTAGCAATACCGCGTTTCGGCTGTACAACATGTTTTTTTAAAAACTCTTTTTATTGAAACATACAACATCAGAACAACAAAGAGCATTACTGGTACAATCACAGTATATTCTCGTTATTTCGATAATAACCTCCTCTTATACACCAATTATAATGATTAATGCTGTTGGATCGAGTGGTCCCTTCTATCCTATTATTTAATTCCTCCTTTACAGACCCTGATATGTCTGCCATGCCCCCCATATTTTCTCTCCTTTCTTGGGGCAGCCTCTACCCTTATAGACTGTTAACTCAGCTTGCCAGCACCAATCCATATCATTTTCCCAACTTTCACTGTAGGGGGCGGAATTGCTACCCATGTTCTAGCTATATTACGTTTTGCCACGACCGCGGCAAGAGATAGCCATCGCTGTGTATGTCTTGGCCAGTCATCGTTCGCCCCTGTTATCAAAAGAAGCCATTTTGGATCTGCCGGCACCTCCATACCCACTACCTCTGTCATTCTCTGAGCTATCTTTGTCCAGTATAGCTAAAGAATTGGGCACTCCCAGAGTAGGTGGAAGAATGAACCCTCTTCCCCACATCCCCTGTGGCATCTAGTGTTTTCATATCGTCCCATTTTGAACAGGGCCGACCTCGCGTAGTACACTCTGTGGAGTATTTTAAGTTGTATCAGGCGGAATCGTGCCCGAATCGCCACCTCTTGTGGACCCTGCAACACTTCTGCCCACTGTTCCTCTTCGAGTGCACCTACGTCTTGTTCCCATGCCGCTCTGAGCGCTGAGGTGGAGTCTGGGGCGTTATTGACTATCTTTTTATAGAATAGGGATATGGTTTTGTCCCTGATCTGTTCAGTCAAAACCCTATCTTCTAGTGGCGGCTGTACAACATGTTTATGCAAAAAAGAGTATATATAGTGTTTACAAAATGGTGCTCTTCAGGGGGCAAAGGCTGTTGTACAGCCTAAATGCGTCCTGTCCGGAGTGGCCTGATTTAATAAACTGATGTTGATTTTCTTCTGTCCCAGAAAGCCGTTTCTTTCACTGATGTGGAAAGACTTTGGTGGCAATTTGCAAGCACTAGTGGGAGCGCTTTTACTTGCACTACCAGCGTTCTGGACGCACGCCGTCATAACCGCAACCTGTTGGAGTTTGTATTGTGTAAGTCGGCGAGCATCCGAAAACATGGAATGGCTGGAGAAGTAGAGGCCAGTTTGTTGGGGTGAAGGAACAGCGTGGTGGGGCCTTTTTTCCTGCAAGCCAGCCCCCTCACCAGACTTACGTTGCATTTCTGAGCTGAGCATCGTGGCATTGACGGTGCAGAGGTGGACGGAGGCTCACAATCGAGTTTGGGTGATCGGAAGACACCGGAGATGAGTAGCAGCAGGAGCATTCAACCTTATCGGTAAAAGAAACCAACAAGATGGAAGAGGTTGCTTTATGTGAAGGAACTTTCAGCAGTTGAAGAGTATAATTCAAGACTACTGTGTTATTGAAGTGAGGTAATGAAGTGACTTATTTTGAATGAACATACATGTTGAACATGATGAGACTTTGAGGAGATGTTCGCATTTACGTCATACTTTAATCTAAAAGTGCTAAATCAACTACTCTTGTTAACATGCTGGGGACAAGCATAACGAGCACTGGAAAAGCTAATAGGTCTGGAAAGCTGGTGCAATGGTTATTTATATTTTTACTGCAAGACTCTGCCACAACAGAAAAAAAGAAAGAAAATATGCTGCTGCCTAAATGTGGTGGCCTTATGTCTGGAATAAAAAATGTAAAAGTAAAAAAATAACCATCAAATATAATAGAATAGTACACATGCTTCCTACCAAGCAAGTATAGTTAAACAGGCATAGAACCCCTTTTTAGTTTCAATTCACATCAGAGGAATATATTATTCTTACTTGTGCACATATAAGGAATTATTATCTATGATTTATTGTACCGTGAGACAGTTTAAACGCACATGGTTGACTAAAAAAAAAAGAAGAATGAATGAAAATCTGAAAATATTGGTAAAGCAAAGTATTCGCACACCTACCCTGGCACTAAAGTGGACTTCTTTTTGGGTAGATTAGTACATGTGATACTGCGAAATACAGTCATTAGTAGTGCAAGAGAGCCAGTGGGTGAAGGGGGTTGTCACATTGTCTCTTGTATGTTGTGGTGGGTTTGAAGCAAAATGTGAATAACAGCTGAACAGGCCTTTATACATGTATGTCTTTTTTCATTTATACATTTCTTGATTACATGAGACTGGACACAGCTAAAGTGGTCTCAAAGCCAGAACTAAAAAAAATATAAAGATAGCAAGACTTGACATGTCTTGTAAACACTGACTTGCATGTATCAACCTGTGTTTGATTCTACTAACTAGTAAATGA